>OY751328.1:393173-1593173 GCA_963564715.1 Catocala sponsa
GCGAGCAGGACGCGGCCTGTTAGGTATTCTGCAGCTGCTGGCGCACCTACTGTGATGTCAAGCCCGCGTCGAGCGAGCAGGACGCGGCCTGTTAGGTATTCTGCAGCTGCTGGCGCACCTACTGTGATGTCAGGCCGCGTCGAGCGAGCAGGACGCGGCCTGTTAGGTACTGGTAAGCAATTTTGTTACTACAGGCACATTCTGCAGCTGCTGGCGCACCTACTGTGATGTCAGGCCGCGTCGAGCGAGCAGGACGCGGCCTGTTAGGTATTCTGCAGCTGCTGGCGCACCTACTGTGATGTCAGGCCGCGTCGAGCGAGCAGGACGCGGCCTGTTAGGTATTCTGCAGCTGCTGGCGCACCTACTGTGATGTCAGGCCGCGTCGAGCGAGCAGGACGCGGCCTGTTAGGTTCTGCAGCTGCTGGCGCACCTACTGTGATGTCAGGCCGCGTCGAGCGAGCAGGACGCGGCCTGTTAGGTATTCTGCAGCTGCTGGCGCACCTACTGTGATGTCAGGCCGCGTCGAGCGAGCAGGACGCGGCCTGTTAGGTATTCTGCAGCTGCTGGCGCACCTACTGTGATGTCAGGCCGCGTCGAGCGAGCAGGACGCGGCCTGTTAGGTATTCTGCAGCTGCTGGCGCACCTACTGTGATGTCAGGCCGCGTCGAGCGAGCAGGACGCGGCCTGTTAGGTACTGGTAAGCATTTTGTTACTACAGGCACATTCTGCAGCTGCTGGCGCACCTACTGTGATGTCAGGCCGCGTCGAGCGAGCAGGACGCGGCCTGTTAGGTATTCTGCAGCTGCTGGCGCACCTACTGTGATGTCAGGCCGCGTCGAGCGAGCAGGACGCGGCCTGTTAGGTATTCTGCAGCTGCTGGCGCACCTACTGTGATGTCAGGCCGCGTCGAGCGAGCAGGACGCGGCCTGTTAGGTATTCTGCAGCTGCTGGCGCACCTACTGTGATGTCAGCCCGCGTCGAGCGAGCAGGACGCGGCCTGTTAGGTATTCTGCAGCTGCTGGCGCACCTACTGTGATGTCAGGCCGCGTCGAGCGAGCAGGACGCGGCCTGTTAGGTATTCTGCAGCTGCTGGCGCACCTACTGTGATGTCAGGCCGCGTCGAGCGAGCAGGACGCGGCCTGTTAGGTACTGGTAAGCATTTTGTTACTACAGGCACATTCTGCAGCTGCTGGCGCACCTACTGTGATGTCAGGCCGCGTCGAGCGAGCAGGACGCGGCCTGTTAGGTATTCTGCAGCTGCTGGCGCACCTACTGTGATGTCAGGCCGCGTCGAGCGAGCAGGACGCGGCCTGTTAGGTATCTGCAGCTGCTGGCGCACCTACTGTGATGTCAGGCCGCGTCGAGCGAGCAGGACGCGGCCTGTTAGGTACTGGTAAGCATTTTGTTACTACAGGCACATTCTGCAGCTGCTGGCGCACCTACTGTGATGTCAGGCCGCGTCGAGCGAGCAGGACGCGGCCTGTTAGGTATTCTGCAGCTGCTGGCGCACCTACTGTGATGTCAGGCCGCGTCGAGCGAGCAGGACGCGGCCTGTTAGGTATTCTGCAGCTGCTGGCGCACCTACTGTGATGTCAGGCCGCGTCGAGCGAGCAGGACGCGGCCTGTTAGGTATTCTGCAGCTGCTGGCGCACCTACTGTGATGTCAGGCCGCGTCGAGCGAGCAGGACGCGGCCTGTTAGGTATTCTGCAGCTGCTGGCGCACCTACTGTGATGTCAGGCCGCGTCGAGCGAGCAGGACGCGGCCTGTTAGGTATTCTGCAGCTGCTGGCGCACCTACTGTGATGTCAGCCCGCGTCGAGCGAGCAGGACGCGGCCTGTTAGGTATTCTGCAGCTGCTGGCGCACCTACTGTGATGTCAGGCCGCGTCGAGCGAGCAGGACGCGGCCTGTTAGGTACTGGTAAGCATTTTGTTACTACAGGCACATTCTGCAGCTGCTGGCGCACCTACTGTGATGTCAGGCCGCGTCGAGCGAGCAGGACGCGGCCTGTTAGGTATTCTGCAGCTGCTGGCGCACCTACTGTGATGTCAGGCCGCGTCGAGCGAGCAGGACGCGGCCTGTTAGGTATTCTGCAGCTGCTGGCGCACCTACTGTGATGTCAGGCCGCGTCGAGCGAGCAGGACGCGGCCTGTTAGGTATTCTGCAGCTGCTGGCGCACCTACTGTGATGTCAGGCCGCGTCGAGCGAGCAGGACGCGGCCTGTTAGGTATTCTGCAGCTGCTGGCGCACCTACTGTGATGTCAGGCCGCGTCGAGCGAGCAGGACGCGGCCTGTTAGGTATTCTGCAGCTGCTGGCGCACCTACTGTGATGTCAGGCCGCGTCGAGCGAGCAGGACGCGGCCTGTTAGGTATTCTGCAGCTGCTGGCGCACCTACTGTGATGTCAGCCCGCGTCGAGCGAGCAGGACGCGGCCTGTTAGGTATTCTGCAGCTGCTGGCGCACCTACTGTGATGTCAGCCGCGTCGAGCGAGCAGGACGCGGCCTGTTAGGTATTCTGCAGCTGCTGGCGCACCTACTGTGATGTCAGGCCGCGTCGAGCGAGCAGGACGCGGCCTGTTAGGTATTCTGCAGCTGCTGGCGCACCTACTGTGATGTCAGGCCGCGTCGAGCGAGCAGGACGCGGCCTGTTAGGTATTCTGCAGCTGCTGGCGCACCTACTGTGATGTCAGGCCGCGTCGAGCGAGCAGGACGCGGCCTGTTAGGTATTCTGCAGCTGCTGGCGCACCTACTGTGATGTCAGGCCGCGTCGAGCGAGCAGGACGCGGCCTGTTAGGTACTGGTAAGCATTTTGTTACTACAGGCACATTCTGCAGCTGCTGGCGCACCTACTGTGATGTCAGCCCGCGTCGAGCGAGCAGGACGCGGCCTGTTAGGTATTCTGCAGCTGCTGGCGCACCTACTGTGATGTCAGGCCGCGTCGAGCGAGCAGGACGCGGCCTGTTAGGTACTGGTAAGCATTTTGTTACTACAGGCACATTCTGCAGCTGCTGGCGCACCTACTGTGATGTCAGGCCGCGTCGAGCGAGCAGGACGCGGCCTGTTAGGTATTCTGCAGCTGCTGGCGCACCTACTGTGATGTCAGGCCGCGTCGAGCGAGCAGGACGCGGCCTGTTAGGTACTGGTAAGCATTTTGTTACTACAGGCACATTCTGCAGCTGCTGGCGCACCTACTGTGATGTCAGGCCGCGTCGAGCGAGCAGGACGCGGCCTGTTAGGTATTCTGCAGCTGCTGGCGCACCTACTGTGATGTCAGCCCGCGTCGAGCGAGCAGGACGCGGCCTGTTAGGTATTCTGCAGCTGCTGGCGCACCTACTGTGATGTCAGCCCGCGTCGAGCGAGCAGGACGCGGCCTGTTAGGTACTGGTAAGCATTTTGTTACTACAGGCACATTCTGCAGCTGCTGGCGCACCTACTGTGATGTCAGGCCGCGTCGAGCGAGCAGGACGCGGCCTGTTAGGTATTCTGCAGCTGCTGGCGCACCTACTGTGATGTCAGGCCGCGTCGAGCGAGCAGGACGCGGCCTGTTAGGTATTCTGCAGCTGCTGGCGCACCTACTGTGATGTCAGCCCGCGTCGAGCGAGCAGGACGCGGCCTGTTAGGTATTCTGCAGCTGCTGGCGCACCTACTGTGATGTCAGCCCGCGTCGAGCGAGCAGGACGCGGCCTGTTAGGTATTCTGCAGCTGCTGGCGCACCTACTGTGATGTCAGGCCGCGTCGAGCGAGCAGGACGCGGCCTGTTAGGTATTCTGCAGCTGCTGGCGCACCTACTGTGATGTCAGGCCGCGTCGAGCGAGCAGGACGCGGCCTGTTAGGTATTCTGCAGCTGCTGGCGCACCTACTGTGATGTCAGGCCGCGTCGAGCGAGCAGGACGCGGCCTGTTAGGTATTCTGCAGCTGCTGGCGCACCTACTGTGATGTCAGGCCGCGTCGAGCGAGCAGGACGCGGCCTGTTAGGTATTCTGCAGCTGCTGGCGCACCTACTGTGATGTCAGGCCGCGTCGAGCGAGCAGGACGCGGCCTGTTAGGTACTGGTAAGCATTTTGTTACTACAGGCACATTCTGCAGCTGCTGGCGCACCTACTGTGATGTCAGCCCGCGTCGAGCGAGCAGGACGCGGCCTGTTAGGTATTCTGCAGCTGCTGGCGCACCTACTGTGATGTCAGGCCGCGTCGAGCGAGCAGGACGCGGCCTGTTAGGTATTCTGCAGCTGCTGGCGCACCTACTGTGATGTCAGGCCGCGTCGAGCGAGCAGGACGCGGCCTGTTAGGTATTCTGCAGCTGCTGGCGCACCTACTGTGATGTCAGGCCGCGTCGAGCGAGCAGGACGCGGCCTGTTAGGTATTCTGCAGCTGCTGGCGCACCTACTGTGATGTCAGGCCGCGTCGAGCGAGCAGGACGCGGCCTGTTAGGTATTCTGCAGCTGCTGGCGCACCTACTGTGATGTCAGGCCGCGTCGAGCGAGCAGGACGCGGCCTGTTAGGTACTGGTAAGCATTTTGTTACTACAGGCACATTCTGCAGCTGCTGGCGCACCTACTGTGATGTCAGGCCGCGTCGAGCGAGCAGGACGCGGCCTGTTAGGTATTCTGCAGCTGCTGGCGCACCTACTGTGATGTCAGGCCGCGTCGAGCGAGCAGGACGCGGCCTGTTAGGTATTCTGCAGCTGCTGGCGCACCTACTGTGATGTCAGGCCGCGTCGAGCGAGCAGGACGCGGCCTGTTAGGTATTCTGCAGCTGCTGGCGCACCTACTGTGATGTCAGGCCGCGTCGAGCGAGCAGGACGCGGCCTGTTAGGTATTCTGCAGCTGCTGGCGCACCTACTGTGATGTCAGGCCGCGTCGAGCGAGCAGGACGCGGCCTGTTAGGTATTCTGCAGCTGCTGGCGCACCTACTGTGATGTCAGCCCGCGTCGAGCGAGCAGGACGCGGCCTGTTAGGTATTCTGCAGCTGCTGGCGCACCTACTGTGATGTCAGCCCGCGTCGAGCGAGCAGGACGCGGCCTGTTAGGTATTCTGCAGCTGCTGGCGCACCTACTGTGATGTCAGGCCGCGTCGAGCGAGCAGGACGCGGCCTGTTAGGTATTCTGCAGCTGCTGGCGCACCTACTGTGATGTCAGGCCGCGTCGAGCGAGCAGGACGCGGCCTGTTAGGTATTCTGCAGCTGCTGGCGCACCTACTGTGATGTCAGGCCGCGTCGAGCGAGCAGGACGCGGCCTGTTAGGTATTCTGCAGCTGCTGGCGCACCTACTGTGATGTCAGGCCGCGTCGAGCGAGCAGGACGCGGCCTGTTAGGTACTGGTAAGCATTTTGTTACTACAGGCACATTCTGCAGCTGCTGGCGCACCTACTGTGATGTCAGGCCGCGTCGAGCGAGCAGGACGCGGCCTGTTAGGTATTCTGCAGCTGCTGGCGCACCTACTGTGATGTCAGGCCGCGTCGAGCGAGCAGGACGCGGCCTGTTAGGTATTCTGCAGCTGCTGGCGCACCTACTGTGATGTCAGGCCGCGTCGAGCGAGCAGGACGCGGCCTGTTAGGTATTCTGCAGCTGCTGGCGCACCTACTGTGATGTCAGGCCGCGTCGAGCGAGCAGGACGCGGCCTGTTAGGTATTCTGCAGCTGCTGGCGCACCTACTGTGATGTCAGGCCGCGTCGAGCGAGCAGGACGCGGCCTGTTAGGTATTCTGCAGCTGCTGGCGCACCTACTGTGATGTCAGGCCGCGTCGAGCGAGCAGGACGCGGCCTGTTAGGTATTCTGCAGCTGCTGGCGCACCTACTGTGATGTCAGGCCGCGTCGAGCGAGCAGGACGCGGCCTGTTAGGTACTGGTAAGCATTTTGTTACTACAGGCACATTCTGCAGCTGCTGGCGCACCTACTGTGATGTCAGGCCGCGTCGAGCGAGCAGGACGCGGCCTGTTAGGTATTCTGCAGCTGCTGGCGCACCTACTGTGATGTCAGGCCGCGTCGAGCGAGCAGGACGCGGCCTGTTAGGTATTCTGCAGCTGCTGGCGCACCTACTGTGATGTCAGGCCGCGTCGAGCGAGCAGGACGCGGCCTGTTAGGTACTGGTAAGCATTTTGTTACTACAGGCACATTCTGCAGCTGCTGGCGCACCTACTGTGATGTCAGGCCGCGTCGAGCGAGCAGGACGCGGCCTGTTAGGTATTCTGCAGCTGCTGGCGCACCTACTGTGATGTCAGGCCGCGTCGAGCGAGCAGGACGCGGCCTGTTAGGTATTCTGCAGCTGCTGGCGCACCTACTGTGATGTCAGGCCGCGTCGAGCGAGCAGGACGCGGCCTGTTAGGTATTCTGCAGCTGCTGGCGCACCTACTGTGATGTCAGGCCGCGTCGAGCGAGCAGGACGCGGCCTGTTAGGTATTCTGCAGCTGCTGGCGCACCTACTGTGATGTCAGCCCGCGTCGAGCGAGCAGGACGCGGCCTGTTAGGTATTCTGCAGCTGCTGGCGCACCTACTGTGATGTCAGGCCGCGTCGAGCGAGCAGGACGCGGCCTGTTAGGTACTGGTAAGCATTTTGTTACTACAGGCACATTCTGCAGCTGCTGGCGCACCTACTGTGATGTCAGCCCGCGTCGAGCGAGCAGGACGCGGCCTGTTAGGTATTCTGCAGCTGCTGGCGCACCTACTGTGATGTCAGGCCGCGTCGAGCGAGCAGGACGCGGCCTGTTAGGTATTCTGCAGCTGCTGGCGCACCTACTGTGATGTCAGGCCGCGTCGAGCGAGCAGGACGCGGCCTGTTAGGTACTGGTAAGCATTTTGTTACTACAGGCACATTCTGCAGCTGCTGGCGCACCTACTGTGATGTCAGCCCGCGTCGAGCGAGCAGGACGCGGCCTGTTAGGTATTCTGCAGCTGCTGGCGCACCTACTGTGATGTCAGGCCGCGTCGAGCGAGCAGGACGCGGCCTGTTAGGTATTCTGCAGCTGCTGGCGCACCTACTGTGATGTCAGCCCGCGTCGAGCGAGCAGGACGCGGCCTGTTAGGTATTCTGCAGCTGCTGGCGCACCTACTGTGATGTCAGCCCGCGTCGAGCGAGCAGGACGCGGCCTGTTAGGTACTGGTAAGCATTTTGTTACTACAGGCACATTCTGCAGCTGCTGGCGCACCTACTGTGATGTCAGGCCGCGTCGAGCGAGCAGGACGCGGCCTGTTAGGTATTCTGCAGCTGCTGGCGCACCTACTGTGATGTCAGGCCGCGTCGAGCGAGCAGGACGCGGCCTGTTAGGTATTCTGCAGCTGCTGGCGCACCTACTGTGATGTCAGGCCGCGTCGAGCGAGCAGGACGCGGCCTGTTAGGTATTCTGCAGCTGCTGGCGCACCTACTGTGATGTCAGGCCGCGTCGAGCGAGCAGGACGCGGCCTGTTAGGTATTCTGCAGCTGCTGGCGCACCTACTGTGATGTCAGGCCGCGTCGAGCGAGCAGGACGCGGCCTGTTAGGTATTCTGCAGCTGCTGGCGCACCTACTGTGATGTCAGCCCGCGTCGAGCGAGCAGGACGCGGCCTGTTAGGTACTGGTAAGCATTTTGTTACTACAGGCACATTCTGCAGCTGCTGGCGCACCTACTGTGATGTCAGCCCGCGTCGAGCGAGCAGGACGCGGCCTGTTAGGTATTCTGCAGCTGCTGGCGCACCTACTGTGATGTCAGGCCGCGTCGAGCGAGCAGGACGCGGCCTGTTAGGTATTCTGCAGCTGCTGGCGCACCTACTGTGATGTCAGGCCGCGTCGAGCGAGCAGGACGCGGCCTGTTAGGTACTGGTAAGCATTTTGTTACTACAGGCACATTCTGCAGCTGCTGGCGCACCTACTGTGATGTCAGGCCGCGTCGAGCGAGCAGGACGCGGCCTGTTAGGTATTCTGCAGCTGCTGGCGCACCTACTGTGATGTCAGGCCGCGTCGAGCGAGCAGGACGCGGCCTGTTAGGTATTCTGCAGCTGCTGGCGCACCTACTGTGATGTCAGGCCGCGTCGAGCGAGCAGGACGCGGCCTGTTAGGTATTCTGCAGCTGCTGGCGCACCTACTGTGATGTCAGGCCGCGTCGAGCGAGCAGGACGCGGCCTGTTAGGTATTCTGCAGCTGCTGGCGCACCTACTGTGATGTCAGCCCGCGTCGAGCGAGCAGGACGCGGCCTGTTAGGTATTCTGCAGCTGCTGGCGCACCTACTGTGATGTCAGCCCGCGTCGAGCGAGCAGGACGCGGCCTGTTAGGTATTCTGCAGCTGCTGGCGCACCTACTGTGATGTCAGCCCGCGTCGAGCGAGCAGGACGCGGCCTGTTAGGTATTCTGCAGCTGCTGGCGCACCTACTGTGATGTCAGCCCGCGTCGAGCGAGCAGGACGCGGCCTGTTAGGTATTCTGCAGCTGCTGGCGCACCTACTGTGATGTCAGCCCGCGTCGAGCGAGCAGGACGCGGCCTGTTAGGTATTCTGCAGCTGCTGGCGCACCTACTGTGATGTCAGCCCGCGTCGAGCGAGCAGGACGCGGCCTGTTAGGTATTCTGCAGCTGCTGGCGCACCTACTGTGATGTCAGCCCGCGTCGAGCGAGCAGGACGCGGCCTGTTAGGTATTCTGCAGCTGCTGGCGCACCTACTGTGATGTCAGGCCGCGTCGAGCGAGCAGGACGCGGCCTGTTAGGTATTCTGCAGCTGCTGGCGCACCTACTGTGATGTCAGGCCGCGTCGAGCGAGCAGGACGCGGCCTGTTAGGTATTCTGCAGCTGCTGGCGCACCTACTGTGATGTCAGGCCGCGTCGAGCGAGCAGGACGCGGCCTGTTAGGTATTCTGCAGCTGCTGGCGCACCTACTGTGATGTCAGCCCGCGTCGAGCGAGCAGGACGCGGCCTGTTAGGTATTCTGCAGCTGCTGGCGCACCTACTGTGATGTCAGGCCGCGTCGAGCGAGCAGGACGCGGCCTGTTAGGTATTCTGCAGCTGCTGGCGCACCTACTGTGATGTCAGGCCGCGTCGAGCGAGCAGGACGCGGCCTGTTAGGTATTCTGCAGCTGCTGGCGCACCTACTGTGATGTCAGGCCGCGTCGAGCGAGCAGGACGCGGCCTGTTAGGTATTCTGCAGCTGCTGGCGCACCTACTGTGATGTCAGCCCGCGTCGAGCGAGCAGGACGCGGCCTGTTAGGTACTGGTAAGCATTTTGTTACTACAGGCACATTCTGCAGCTGCTGGCGCACCTACTGTGATGTCAGGCCGCGTCGAGCGAGCAGGACGCGGCCTGTTAGGTATTCTGCAGCTGCTGGCGCACCTACTGTGATGTCAGGCCGCGTCGAGCGAGCAGGACGCGGCCTGTTAGGTATTCTGCAGCTGCTGGCGCACCTACTGTGATGTCAGGCCGCGTCGAGCGAGCAGGACGCGGCCTGTTAGGTACTGGTAAGCATTTTGTTACTACAGGCACATTTAGCGATCAAATAATATATTATAATGAGTTCTTTGATAAGAAAGAAATTCTAGTGTTCGTGGCTTTTATTATTTTTCATTTATGTTGCATGTGTGATATGTTGCATGTGTGATATGTTGCATGTGTGATATGTTGCATGTGTGATATGGATAAACTGTTGAGCTAAAAAGCTATTGTTTTACGAGTAAGACCAGACGTTGTACACAGATAAACAATACATAAATCTTTATCTTTTTAATACAACTTATTTTGGAGAACACATTACACAGCATGGTAGAATTATGTGTGGTAGGTATAGTTATATTTTATGATCGCCCTTTCACTTACGCGTAACGCCACATTTGTAACATACCATAATATTTTAAGGCATGTATGTACCGACTTGTAGGTATGTGTAAATGTTTACGTTGAGAATTTTTCATCATAATATAGGTAGGTGCGCTGATTAGCTTTATCTCTAGGCAATGACTCTCTAGGGGGCTGGTGAGATGTCACAATTTCTGAAAAGTGTTTGTATATTGTTGAGGAGAGGGTGTGAAATACTTTCTAAGTAGCGCTTACTATAAAAAAATCAATATCCTCTTGCTGTCACGACTCGGGTTTCGAACCCAAAGCCTCATTATCCTAACCAATAAACACTATCAAATAGACCGATTAAAACTTGATTTGATAATATTTAACAATCATAATTTTGTGTATAAAATGTTCTAAAATGGAGTAAAGTCGTTTAACAACAAATAACACAAGCAGGCACATGCGCCTGATTATATTGTATCAGCAATGTGATATCATCTACGTACGAAGGCGTCGGCGCCGGCGCCGCGCTGTACATACTACTCGGCTCTGTTGCTAAACAAGTATACTTGGCACCGTTATACTTGCTTAATATATTACGAAGTATAGTACTTAAAGAAAAAAAGAATTAGTTTATACCTGCATCAGTGTAATAAAAATAATGTTTACCGATACGATATACAGCTTTGGTCTGACCACATTGTGGGTTGTGTAGAACTTTAACGGGTATGAAACATTATAAATTATAATTAAAAAATGTATACTAATGTATGTATATAATACTTAATGGCTAGCTCAATATCTTTATAATCTTAATATGTGAGTGCACGGATGGCGCAGTTGTCTGAGTGGCCGCCTCGCCACTGCCGCTGCGCGGAGTGGTGCGGGTTCGATCCCCGCACGACACAAACACTTGAGTGAGCCGCTCATAGTTGTTCCGTGCGTAGCGTTCATTGTGTTCGTCGATTGAATGTTTCTGAAGTCCGCCGCCACACAACATACCTTTCTAGTGCAGGAGTTATCTAAAAATAATATTGTGAGCCGTCACGGCACGCCCGCGCCGGGTAAATGTGAAACATGGAAATTATTTTGTACAAGTAATATGCATAAAACAACAGATTACGACAGGAACTAATATGGCATAATATAAAATACTATCATATAGCGTGGCGACGCGTCGCCACGGCATGCGTCGCCACGCCAGCAATCGGTTTTACGTGCGGCTATAGATGTCTCACATCAAAATCAGTCAAACAATATTGAAACGATTTTGTATCTACAATTTTCATAATTTCGCGGTATTATATATTACTAGATGTTCCCGCGGTTTCATCCGCGTTTATGATTACTGCGCCGCCCCCGTGGGTTGTAGTGTGATGTTATATAGCCTATAGCCTCCCTCGATAAATAAGCTATCCAACAAAAAAATAATTTTTCAATTCTAACTAGTAGTTCCTGAGATTAGCGCGTCCAAACAAACAAACTCTTCAGCTTTATAATATTAGTATAGATTCATTATTACGGTAATGGCACTCTAGTATTAATTAACTGACCAACAAGTAATAATGTTAATAGTAATCCTAGTTAATGGTCGAACGTTGGGCCTAAAACTACACTAGAAATTAAATGTTATGTGTGGCTGTGTGTATTTGAATATGAAAGGAGAGCGTCCATATTCGGCTTGCACGTGGACAATCGTTTTAGAAACAAAGTCAAATATTAAAAGCTTTGTTTAAATATGTAGTAAATATTGGTTACCATCCAGTAGTATGAATATATCAAAATAATACACACAGCCTGGAAGCAATAAGGCAGTATTACTGCAACTGCATAGTGGGCCGAAGGACTGTTGGTTGCTGTGCTCACATAATGTCTGTAATATGGCACCTAAGCTGGGCAAGATATGAAAATGTCACTTCACCAGCCTAGTTTTTGAAAAATATTTTAATATCTTATGAAGGTGATGGTGACACATGAAAATAAATATTTTTTAAACAATGTGTTTTATTTTATTATTTAACGAACTTTATACTAAACTTCAAAGAATAATGTTATCTACTTAGTTAAGGCTACTCAAAATTAATATTGTTATTACAATATAAAATTGTTCACGTCCAGGCCAGGGTTCCATACAAGGTGGTCGGTCTCCTTTACTATTTCTGCATATACTTAAAGTAACAATAGCCTCGTAGTTTCATAAAATAAAATATATACCATTCAATATTTTTTAATGGCTCTTTATAATGATATGTTTTACGTCGAAGATAATGTATAAAATAGATTTGTTTTAGATACCACCACAGATTTTTATTGGATTTTATTTTGTCACCCCTGTGGCTACAAGTTGTTTCAGGAATTTCAATTGTTCACGGGACACCTGTATATAGTAACGCCATCTCTTAACAATATACTTGATTTAGTGGTTAAGCGATGTACCGTTAGATGTCGCGTCTAATCCAGTAACAATGGATGCTAATACTTGCTTACTCCTGTTGGCACAAGAGACTGTTTGGGACTGAAACACAAAGTGGGTTTTGGCCTCTGATACGAGAGAACGCTACTTTCTTCGGCCTTTGACAATTTGTCGCCACTTTCTTTCATTTCTTAGCTTTGTGGTAAATAATATTGTGAATATGTCATTTACAGATAGGTCGAATGAGACTACGAGATTCTCAACTTTACTTAAGACCTAACTTAACCTAAGTCGCAGCGCCACACCGGCGGCAAGACACAATAGGTTTTTAATTATATCTGGCATTCCAACAATGGACAGATTAATTCATCCTCAACATATTATCTTATCTTATGTGGGGCCAGTCAGTGCAGACCGGCGACACTTCGACCCAGTGGGATCTTTTGTGTCGACACTCTCCCAATAACGACTGTCATAGATGTTCATGGCAGCCGGGACCGACGCGACGGCTTAACGTGCTCTCCGAGGCACGGAGCAGGCGATAATTGTCAATCAATACGCACATAATTTCAAAAGTCATATAACTATTTGACGGCCTCGATAGCGTAGTGGTTACTGTAACCGACTGCCACGCCTGAAGTCGTGGGTTCGATTCCCGCACAAGTTAAACATTTGTGTGCATGAACATGAATGTTTGTCTTGGTCTGGGTGTTTCTATGTATAATATGTATGTATTTACAAAAAAAGAAGTATATATGTATGTTTATCCATTGTCTAGTAGCCATATTACAAGCTCTGCTTAGTTTGGGCTAGATGATGTGTGTATGTAGTAGAATATTATTATTATTATTAACTTCCGAAACTCAGAGGTGCGCGACGTGGGTTCAAACCCGAGACCCTCTGCATTGACTCTGTTGGTCTCCCCACTGAAGTATCGCTGCTCTAGCTTTGAGGTAAATAATATTGTGAATATGTCATTTACAAATGGGTCGGACGAGACTACGAGATTTTCAACTTTACTTAATTAAGACCACCACACCGGCGGCGGCGCCAAGACACAATAAGTTTTTAATTATATATGGCACTCCAACAGTGGACAGATTAATTCATCCTCAACATATTACTTATATGCACAGTATTTGGTTTACATGTACGCTTTGAGGGGTAGTTCAGAATGTTGCTTATGAACTGTTCCATTCAGTAAGACGGGTAGGCAGGTAGGTAACTGCAGGTATTACAAACACAGAAATGATTTCACAATAAAGTAAGTATCAAATATTGTATTATCAATAGAAACATTGTATCTTATGAAATAAATTAATAAATAAATAATAGCTAGACTACATAAAATCTTAACAAGTACGTACATCAACAAAATCTAGGATTATTTCAAATCAATGGCTATAACAACAGAACCTCTACTACAATATTTATGTCAATCACAAATATTAAAAGTTATGTTATGACGAATCTTCTTTAACCATAAACAATCTTCACGATGACATGAATATTGCTTCCAAATCACTTCAAAGATCTTATTTAGAATTCAAATTTAAAGTGGTTTCGTTAAGAAATGTTTTACCAAAACGAGATGAAATCAAGAATAGATCGAGCCCGGGCCATATTTATAGATTTGGTTATAGTGTCACAATTTCAGACTTCTATTCTAATAAACATAATGATGTAATTAATTACCATACGTATAACGTAGTAATCAGCTTGCAAAACTTGTATCACATATCTCGTAGCAAACTTAATGAGGCAACTGATTGAATCTATTATAAACTCGAATTCGGTCGAAATGTTGCAAAAGTTCAAGCCATTAACTCGTTCGAGCTCGTTGTAGTACATTAACTCGTTCAAGCTCGTTGTAGTACATTAACTCGTTCGAGCTCGTTGTAGTACATTAACTCGTTCAAGCTCGTTGTAGTACATTAACTCGTTCGAGCTCGTTGTAGTACATTAACTCGTTCAAGCTCGTTGTACTACACATTCGTCGCTAAATATGTCAGTGTCAATAAGGTTTATATTAATTAAAGCTACGAGTGCGTAGGAAAGCAATGGGCATGACGACTAAAATGTTTTTAGTCTGTCTTTTAGATCAGCTTAAAATATTAGACACGTATTTTTCTTTTGTCGCTTAAACTAATAACAACGGAGATATAACGTGTTTAAATTTTAGTGTTACACCACTGGTAGGTGACCTACAACTTTTACAAAAGCGTGACGTCATCGTCACAAGCCTCCTCACCCGAACTTTAATGTGTTATATCTGAGACAGTTTTAATTGTTCCGTTAAAACAAACAAAAATTACCATTATTTTTATCTAATCTAAAAGATGAACTGATTAGAGTCACTTATTTTGAACCCTGCCATCATGCAGGGCCTATGTTCCTCCTAATCATAATTAATAATGGTGTTCTAGCCACAGCTTGCAAGCTAGACCACGCTCAGATCACTTGGAATCTCATGTTAAGCAATACATGAATTGATACTAATAAATGCTGATCGACGTATTTATAAGATTTTACAATTTAATATTCTGCTAATGAATAGCATACTGAATCTGAAAGACGCACGCTTTTATTAATTGAGCATTCATCATCTAACCTATAGAGAGACCTAGCGTTTAATCAGAAACTAGAACAGTTAAGAAATCGTCACTATTTCGTGACGAAGGTCCGCTCTTGCTAGTTCTGAATGCTGCGGCGCCGATTCCTTTGCTTCTGCCAGTAAAACTTGGGAAGGGAGGGAAGTTCGGCACTCCTCTATGTCTGATGTCCAAAAGACCGTCGCCGAAGACCTGTAAACGACAAAATAAAAACATGATTAAATAACCATTATATTATTCCATTTGAATTCACCCCTAATACTAGAAAGTTACAAAAGGTAAAGAAAATTACTAATATTGCAGGCATCACGAAAGTATTATTTTAAAAATAGGATAAGGATATTTCAATTCTCTCTGTTATATTTAAAAGTTACAAAATAATTATAATAGATAACATGTTATTATATGCATATACAACCTTTGTAGTTTATAAACTGTCCATGGCCATGGAAATCTTCCCAATTATAATAAGATTTAAGCTCAAGTGCCAAGTGTGGATCGGCCATTACAGACGTGCAAGTCTTCTAACGATATTTTTCTTAGCAGGTTATAAATTACTACATAATACGTCATTTTAAAAGTCAGAGGTGTGTGCCATGGAGTGGCTTTTGCTACCTAAACAAGGCAGTGGTTTGAATCCCACGCGGGACGTGTGCGGTGTGATCCGCAAATGATTGTTCAAAGTATGGGTGTTGCTTGTGTCCGTTGTTTGAATGTTTGTGAAATCTCTTGCGACACAGGAATTATTCCTAGTGCGGATCTAGTCGGTTTAAAGGAAACCTCGAGAATATCGTTGTATTTGCTGCTGTTACCAAAAAGAAAACATGCTACTGGTGATACTCACATCGGGCTGTTGCTGGAATCCATTCAGTGAGTTGAACCCGAACGCTGAGGAAGCGCTCTGACTCTGACTGCCGAAGTTGCCTCCGAAGTTGTTGCCGAGTGCCGCGGCCGAGGCGGACGATGCCGCGCCCGACGCCGACTGTCCCGCGCCGCCGAACGACGCCGCCTGGCTGCTCGCCTGACTGCCGCTGAACCCACTGGAAATCACAACATAATACGTTATTTATAATACACTAGCTGCTAAAAAAGATACGCGACTTCACCGCGTGGAATTTAACTAAAAAATAATCTAATAGAAGTAGCCTGAGTAACTCCTTATAACATCAGCTGCCAATGAAAGTCCCGTCAAAATCGGTCCAGCCGTTTCAGTGATTAGCCGGACCAAATACACAGAGAGACAGACAAAAAGTATTAAACATGTTGTTTTGATATAATACTTTTGCTGTTATTTTCACATTACAAACAGACTATGGAATTTTATATTTATAATATAAAAATGAATCGCCGAATGTGTTGCTAAACGCAAATCTCGAGAGCAGCTGAACCGATTTTGCTAATTCTTTTTTAGAATATTCCTTGAAGTACGAGGATGGTTCTTACGGAGAGAAAAATTTAAAAATTGCCTGAAAAGGTCTAAAAACAATACTTTTGTATACTCCCATATAATCGATTCGTAATAATACTTAAAAGTCAATTTGAACTTTAATACCATACCATAAAGTTTAAGTGTTAGTGGAGAGGTTCCGGGTAGGCAAAACAATTGAGTGACGTTAGTATCGTATAAATATTAATGTCAATATTTATACGATGGTAACATTACTCAATAATAAATTGTCTATGGTAAAATGTAAATTGTCTGTGGTAAAATGTCACTTGAAATGTAAACGTCTCTTTGCTGTGCATCTACACTAATATTATAAAGAGGAAAGATTTTTTTGTTTAGTTTTTGTTTGTTTGTTTGTATTGAATAGGCTCCAAAACTACAGAACTGATTTTCAAAATTCTTTCACAATTGGAAAGCTACATCTTCACTGAGTAACATTGGCTATATCATATTTTCAAGAAACGTAGGGATCCCTACTAAAATTGAAATAATGTAACCCAAGGTTTGAAAACTGAGCCATAAAATGTCTGTTATCGCATGCGCTGCGTAAACTATTGATGATAGAACAAAACAATGTTCTACAATATTATAGAACGTATCAATATCTACAAAAACGTCCGCGATACCATGTCTAACTATTATAGTTATGTCACAACAAGTACTTTTTTACATTTTAAAAGTTGATAAAAGTTCTGTCTAAATTCAGATGATGATATTATATTGATAGCTACTTATGTCGCCATTGGGAATAACAAGGGGAAATGAGCATAATTTATTTACACTATAATAACGCAAACGAAGTTGCGCAGGTCAGCTAGTTTTTGTATATTTTTATTTATTTAAGAACGTGTGTATACATTTGCAGATCTTATCAGCTAACACAATGTTTCAATTCTTCCAACATATTCTACTACTAGTTTTGGTATAAAAGTGAGACTATCACAAATATATTCTAAGTCTACGGGAAAATACTACATTCATGAATGTGTGAAACTTATAAGACAGATTCAAACTCTTTAAATTTGAGGTCTACTTATTCTACTCTACTTATTCCTAGGATCAAACTAGAGCAACCCAGCCGGAGAAAGATCGCCGTCTTCTATAAAGTTGCAGCCAAAATATAAGTTTAGGATCCTGTTCCAACGCCAAGTAAGCTTATTAAGCTTCATAAGTCTTTTATTTAAACATCCAAAAAGTAAAATTTTGAGCTCGCTTTGTAAGATGTCATCAACACACACTGACCCTAAAATATGGTCAATCTTTGTAATTTTTATAAGATTACAACCTGTCTCTTAAAAATGAAGGTTTTTATTTCGTTCTCCGCTAGATTTCTTCTTCGTTATTTATCTGTTATCTAACACTTCTTATCCTCAGATCTAAGATCAAGTAAAGCCACAGAGATCTTATGACTATTTGGAGCTCATTCTGCGTAGATAAAACTACTACCATAATAAAAACTTGAAGTGATTAATAATCTGATACGGCTTCAGACAATGAGACATTTCTCCGTATTCGTAAGACAATAGAGCCTTATAAATCAGCTGCGCTGTCGTTAAATACATATTTAGATTAAATTGTACCCATATTTCTTGCAAGTATTCTGCGCGATATATTTTGCATAACTGTTATGCGTCATTTTATTGCAAAATATTTCAATATTGTTTGCTTGTCATATTTGCTCAACTGACTCAATCTGCTTGTATTTATGGCAAGTGTTAACTATAGATATTTCTTTTTACACCTACCATAATTTGCAAACAATAAAGATACACGTAACATGGTCTGATTCACAAATTTATTTTCTTTTTAATGATAATTTCAGGATGTATTGTTGTTAGTACACTAGAGCACTAGATACACTAGAGCCTAGAGAAATATAATGTAGAACAATTTACACAATAATAACTTTAAAAGAAATAAAGAACAGATATGTTATAAAATAATAATTATATCCTAACGGAATAGTGTTGCATGTTTTCCTTGACCAATGCTTGCAAAAATACATATGTATATAGTAGGTACCTTTAAGGTAGTATTTATATAATCTATACTAATATAAAGCTGAAGAGTTTTTTGTTTGAATGCGTTAATCTCAGAAACTACTGGTTCGATATGAAAAATTATTTTTTTGTTGGATAGCTTATTTATCGATGAAGGTTATAGGCTATATAACATCGCGCTACGACTCACGGGGGTGGCGCAGTAATCATAAACGCGGGTGAAACCGCAGGCACATCTAGTATCTAATAAGATGTCGTTTTGTACGTATTAAAGGGTGACGTTGTGTTTGCCATACAAACTAGCACATCGAAAATTATATAAGTAGGTATGTATGTGCATTTCATACATATGTAGTTGTTTGACTATGGGCCCAAATATAGTTTGGCTTAAATTGAATCAACGAAACCCAGCAGCCAATAAACGACCTAACTTTGAATACAAATTGTATAAACATTAAATTATGTAGGTTATTATTATTATATGCTACTAGCTTTTGCTCGCGGTTTCGCTCGCGTTAATTTAGAATTTGACAATCAATTCAGTTTGTACTCTGCTTGTAATAATATAATTCAATCATGATTCGAAAGACACGTGGCGCCATCTATTGTCATAAGAACGTTATTATTGTTTTCCTCGGGAACAGTAATTTTTTTCGGGATGAAAGGTAGCCTATAAATTTCAGGATGATCGGTTCAGTGGTTTACGCGTGAAAAGGTAACAAACAAACAAACTCATATTCGCTTTTATAATATTAGTTAGGATTAGGATTAACAGTATTTGCTCGAAATAAAATATCATTTTTAAAATATAATATTTTGTATAGGAATCGCGGAACGAGATGTATGATAAACTCAATTTTATACCTAGTTATAGGCCCAGTACATTGAACTTTTAATTTGACGTTTGTTTACTAACATGTTTCAAATATTTTTAGTCATGCTTCTATAAATTGTAAGGACGTTATTATACACAAAAATAATCATCTATGTACGAATGACAGAAATTATCATTTCTTGACGGAACCCAACAGGGCTTGCTATATTCAGCGCATTGCTTGTGCTGGGATAACCACTTAAGCCATTGTTCTATCGATATAGACAATACCTAGCTACATACACATATACAAGGTTTGAACACAAACGCGTTGACATAAAGATATTTCCTCACCCGCTACTATCGACAGCGATGATTGACAAACTGCAAAGTATCTTCGACTACCAACACCTCATCTCAACTCAGTTTATTCTCAACATATTTCTCAAGAACCAGAAAGTGTATGGTCAGAATGAGAAACATGTCTACGATTCGTTAAATTGTTAGGATTATGGTTACAGGTCCCATGTAACAGAGTTCGAGTATAGGCCCCAACCTATACAACAATATATTTTAGTACAGCTGGAGACGACTCCAGCCTGCTGTTACCGTAAACCGTGTGTTACCGTGTAAATTTCGTGATTGAAAAATCTAATAATACTCAGCCCGGCGCACGAAACGAACCCGTAACCTCATGCATGGCGGTAACATTCAATACCGCTGCGCCATCGAGACTGTCTGCAAAGCTATTGTAATATTTATAAAGAGGAAAAGATTTGTATTCTTTTGTAATGAATAAACTCAAAAACTCCTTAAATTAACTTATTAATTATTTGCGCATTAGAAAGCTGCATTATCCAGAAGTAAGATAAGCTATATAACATCACGCTCCGGTCCACGGGAGCGAAGCAGTATTCATAAACATTGGCGAAACCACGGTGTCAACTAGTATACAATATACGTACAAGTAATGCCAGCAAGTGGGGAAAATTAGTCAAAAAGATTTGCAACATTTGACCTTCGCAAAGCATATTTTATGACAGTCGTTACGGAGAGCTAACACCCTCACAATGTCTTGACAGTCTAATAGGCAAGTCCTTCAAGCGAGACCTTCGAGCGGCTCTGACACTAGCTTCAATTATATTCACAGTAGGTACAAATATATACGCATATTATATTATATTACTATAATCGTAAACGATTGTAGTAAAACTGAAAATGAATTTTACCTAACTCAAGGATAAAAAATAGATGTGAGGATTATCATCTACGTACATAGTAAAACTAATATAATTGGTGAAGAAATTTTATAATAAGTAATTGCTTAAAGGCGTTGAAGCAAAACATTTCAGGTAGAGAACACGTACAGCGTATACGTGGCCTCAGTGATTAACACTAAATTAATATTTTATTAAACGTCTTAACTTAGATACTGAAATTGCTCATCAGATTCCAATTAACTTTTCATGACATTTTACACGTGACTTTCGATGACGACTCTGGATAGGGCTGATGTAATATCCGTTTATGTTTTGAAAAATTAAAAAGTAAGTTACTTATTATATGTTGTGTGTCTGCATTGAAAAATACTATCACCTTATTCTACATTTCAGTGAGTAAGTATTGGCTTTGCCGTTCTGTATTCGCAAATATGAATATTGCAGGCAAATGTATTCAAGTACGTAACAAATTCGCCATGTAGGTATGTAAGCACATGCCTTAAGTAAAAGTAAGCCGCAGAGACTAGTTGACTCACTTTGGGAATACCGAAACTTATTTCAAATTTATTAGATATATGATTATCATTGATCCATATTAGCGCTACACTTAACCAAACTAGATCCTTTTTCATTATGTAAATATATAAACAAGTAAACAATCAATATGTATTTCTACTCTTTGAACCTTTGTGATTAGTTGATTAACTATTCATTTTTATTGTCATCGTATTATATACTTAATGTTGACGATCGTGTATCGTGACACGTGGCGTTAACTATCGGTACTGTACTCTTTTACTAAATTACAGTTCAGCTGTTTTTATTGTTACAAAATTACGGTTTTGTCACAAAAACATGACACGAAACTTGTAAACCACCTTGCAATGACCGTTAGACGACACATTGTCTCACATCCGTGTCACAGGGGACATTTCTAGCGCATTTCATAACATATGCAATGAGGTGACTGACCTGCCAAAACCATTGAACGATGAAGCCTGGCTAGCGGAGTGTGAAGCACTGAAGCCTTCATTGAATCCAAAAGAGAAAGACTGTGATGCTGAGTGGCTGGCGCCAGCACCGTTGGCACTGCTGCTAATGCTGGCTGTTAGTCCACCGTTACTAGAAGGAGCCACATTGAATCCACCGCCAAAACCAAATCTCGGCTTCACTTGGCTGGGCGTAAGCGGTTTCCGTTCGTGCGGCAGAAGGGTGCTGGGATCACGCTCCAAATGTTCCAATACCGGCAGGACGGGAGGGGTGATCACCGGCTCCAGCTTCTTCTCTTGCCTGCGGTCATCGGGGAACACGAACCCGCTGGCCGGCGCCGGCACTACGATCTTGAGCACAGAGGCGAAGCACAAGCACCTGTAGATGAGCCTCATGGTGGTGGCTGTTGACTACGTGAGATCGTCGATGTGTCTTGTATTAATAGGGTCGTGCGAGGTCAACCGCGGTGTTGGCATGCGGCACGCGCCGCAGCCTTCAGAAAACCCACTGCGCTTCGCCCGAGACGACATCCTGCCAACTATCCATCCCCTCTTCTCCACGCCCAACTCCATACGAGACGCATTCCTTCTCAACTTAACGACCTTATTGTCTCTTCGCGGGTTTATTAGGGAAAATTAGATGGCTAAGGTGAAGCTCGTCATTGGGAAGTCCAAGTGTCCTACTTTATACAGTTAAGCACTCGAGCACGTTGATATTGTATGCTGAGGCGCGCCAGCGAGCTGGCTGTATTCACATATTGGTGAAGCGTTGCTTATTTATCTGATTACACTTGAACTTTGTGTGGTCCATTATTGAAAAAGCCATTAACAAATTAAACGAATACTTGTAGAGGGATGTTAATTTATCCTAATCTATAGTCATTATATAAAGTATATTTAAATAAATTTGCATATTTATTGTGCAAAAGATCACAGAGCAGACATCTATAATATGTATGATCGTTACACGTAGATGTGTAAGCGCATTTACAATATTAATATTCAACTTTTATTTATAATACTTCTATCTTGATTAGCAATCAAAGTAACGGTATATTAATCCACAAAAGCTGTTAGAATACCTAAAGTATATCAACATACCGTTACATTGACCGCAGTAGAAAAGAGACTTGCTGTTCTGAGCTAGCGTCTATAAGAGGGAACGTTCCTAATAATTATTTATTTTCTTGTACCTAAGTGGGTCACTCTAATGTTGATAAATTACAAGCAAACAATGAAAAATCCAAATATATTTTTATAGTATATCCATAATATATTTATTATCAAAGAGGGCCAAGACCCATTTGTATTTGCTATTAACGGGTATCTTGAATTGAATCTCCTAATTTTGTATGAAATAAATTCATATATTATTTCCTAATTATTGTATTATATAATGTGTATTATTCCGAATGTTCATTTATAATAAAATTGTTATTCGTAAAACATTTGCTAAAATTAGGTTTTAGTGACAGAAACGAATCGCTGTGAATCCGACTCCAGGCGGTCTTGCCTGCCCTAGAGTGTAATTTAAAATCGTGTAGGCGCGTAGGGGCGAGGCGGCCCGCAAGCTGAGGAGCAGGCGGCTGCGAGCGAGCCCTCGAAGCTGCGGTGGTGAGCGAAAGCGGTTACTTCAGTGGTTTCGACTCGGCGATGATGAAACAGTCATGCCAAGTGGTATGCATGTGTATACATGACATATAAGTTGTCTTATGATCTTGTTCGATAATATCTGTCTCGTAGAACGATAACGCGAGGAGCGCGTGCGCCGACCTTGACACAGGACGTGCGACCCCGGCCCTTTTGCACTCACCTTACACTTGTACATTATAAGCGACTAGGGCTACCAAATTATGTAACTATTATTAGTTAATAAGACACAAATAAAAAAATATCATTATCAACGTGTAAAAATTTTCATATACTGTTTCGGTAAATGCGGAAATTATGTATGTATGAATGTATCTATTGATTCTTATAAACGCCTTCTATCGATAACTAAATATTACAAGCTGCTAACATCACTATACAAATAAATTAACGTTTATCAAATTAAACTATTATAATAATAATAATAATATTCTATCACATACACACAGCACCATCTAGCCCAAACTAAGCAGAGTTTGTACTATGGGTACTAGGCAATGGATAAACATACATATATACTGTTTTTTTTGTTGTAAATACATACATATTACACATAGAAACACCCAGAGCAAGACAAGCATCCATGTTCATGCACACAAATGTTTGACTTTTGTGGGGATATAATTCCTTTTATCAATATTATTAAATTTACTATCGCCTGTAACGGGATCTTTGAAGGATTTCGTTATGCTAGATGAATTAAAATCTCCTGAAAATTACAAACTTATCAAACACTGTCAAAACCTGCTAGGAACATCGCTATATTTGCATATACATACACAGGTATACTAAGTTGTACTTTTTTAATATCGGTATTAGTATATTATGCGTTTAAATCATAGATACTTATTTATTTTGTGGTTATTTTTTTTTATAGTCTCGTAATTACAATAAATATTAAATATTTAATTGCACAAAATTAACAATGTAAAAAGTGCATCTTTTTGTAATTCTTTGTTTTAGTTATATAACAGTTTAAACATAATTTACAAGATTTTTCCTTTTACGAAAAGTCATAACTATTTACCTAAAATAACTTTTTTTTTAAATATCGAGTCTCTACTATACAATATTTGATTCGTCATTATTCTTGTACCTAACAAAATATTCTGCGCGTAATTCACGTCGGCTGACAACCCTACGTGGTGGTATGTCAATTTGCAAATAAGTGACCACTGCGTTATGACAAGTAATTTTGAATGAAGAGTTCATAAATGACTGTGCTATTCTTGATGTAAATTATGCACCGCGTAACAATCAAGCTGTCAATAGCTACTTGAAGTAAGGTTCGTAATGGGAACAGAGCAAAAAGGAATATCGCTGTATTGCAGATTGTTGCTTAAGTGGCAAAAGCCTTAACGCCACTCGAAATGTAGCTATTCGAGAGCACATACAGATTACAGATACATCTAATTCTTCAAGAGATAAGCAGATACTACGATTTTCCACTTGCTACGTCCCTATCATATCTCAAAAATATTTACTGAATATCTGCAAGTAATAACCAGATCTGTAAATAGATGTTCGCATGCGTTATGCTCGTAGATAACTGTCTGGTACACTCATCACACGACGTCATGACTCAAATATAAGTATTTCTACCCAACGCGTTAGACGTCGACTTTTCTAACAACAATTGTATATTAAAGTACAATTGAAATAGCACAAAGCAACTTCAATCTCACTCTCATCTCTATTAAAGGTCGCCGCCAGTGATCTGTGCCAGTTATCACGACAGACGATTGTCTGCTATCGCACCACTTCTCAAGTTCCAACTTCTGACGCAAGAAGTTGGAACTTGATCGTGGAACTACTGCTTAGAGCAGGTGTTCAAATATTCCTTTATAAATATACAGTCACATGACCACCAGAAAACCGGCATTAAAATTAAACTCTATTAACAAAAACCGGATATTTGATCAGTGTCACATATAAATTAATTAATTATACTAAAACTGTTATATATGCTAATATCTTAAAACAGTAGCTTTGGTTGGTTTGAATGTCGATCATTAGATTTGCTCAATTAATCTGTTTATTCTTACGACTACCTCGGTTGCGCAGCGGTTGCCTATGTGACTACTGATGTGACTCTCTGATTGGATAAATTGGTAATGAGATATGTTGCCTAAAACATTAAAGACAGCACGCTCACAGCAGCGGCGTAGCCAGTGAATGTAGGTGGGATACACTTTTGAAGGGACTTCAGGAGAGAATTTGTGGTCTGTTGTTGCGGATTATGCCTTATTTGTAATCCTAGCTTCTAAAACCCAACTGATAACACGTATTCCAATCAATTAATTGTATGATCAACAACCAGTGTGAGACTGGGCTACTATTTCAAGGAAGGCTTATAAAACAGTGAATTATTCGAGTAGGTATATTTCTTCTACCGTTTAGTATATTCGACGTATCCATAGAGATAAGGTGACCATGAAAACTAGGTAATTATATTACGCGATCTATAGAGTGCATATGCCGTTATGTATATTTTTTGTATTAGTGTACTTTACAACAGCTTTAGTCAGAAGGAGACTCGAAGTATTTACTTTTATAAAGTCTGCAATGTGAAGTTATTGCAAAACATTCTAATACGTTTAAAATGTATTTATTGGTGTTGTCATTTCTCGCCAAACAAACGGAATATCAGATGAACTATAATTATGATAGCCACTGACAATGCGATTGCTGTGGTCTCACGCTGGGCTGGACCTGTTTAATTGTGATTTCGACTTGATATAAAAAAGAACTCAATATATATTGGAAGCTTGTCAAATGATAATATTTATTCAAATTTGTTGCTGCGCACTAATAAACAATAGGTTTATGTGTGAAACCGAGTAGCCGACAAATTTTAATATAGTCAGCCATATTTCGAACAAAAGTAAACCTTCAAATGATGCACAACCTTATGTGTGTAGCCGTCATATTACAACGTCGTGTGCGCACGTAATGTCCCATCTTGACCTTATTGGCTCCCTGTCTTTGTGTTCAGCTATTCGGCACCTATGTTACGGGCAAAGTATGTATTCATACTTGTTGTTTAGTTTGCCACTTAACGGCCGCTGGTCAATTCTCTAGGTTAACTGACAACTGTAGTAGTAATGTTGACTCATGTTGTCTAAATATGAATTAATGAATATTTTATTTAAAGGAGTAGCTGCCATATGAGTTAAAATTAGAGCTAGGTTGTTTGTGTGATCAGAATGCAACGACAAACTTATATGATAAAGTAATAAACAAAGTATTCAAATGCAGTTTAGTGCTAATTAACCGTTGCGTCGGGCGTCTATAGAATATCTACCTATTACTTTTATTAGCGCCAACTACGCCAAGCAGACAGGATCTGATGACTCTATTGATTGATTTGAAAATAAATATATTGTATCCGTGTATCACTTGTAACATTATATGAGTCATAACATCAATCGAAAATGAGAAATTAATGTAGCGCAGTGTTATTCAGAATAACTTATTAGGTAAACATTTGAGACATTAAGAGCCTTTCATCAGTGTGAGTGTGTTACACCCGATTCCGTCAGGTGTTGTCAAGCCCCAGGACCAACTTTAGATCAGGGTTCAGAATTTGGCACACTGATAAACTAATCCATCTAACAACACTATCTAAGCACGAATACCGGATGATCAAATGTTATTTATTGGCTATATATATATATATACATCAGAAAATCTTCAATAGCACGGAATAACAATACTCTGGAAGGGCGCCCAAGAATAGCATTATTATATATTATCCTTTTTTCGTGAATATAGCTGGTAAAAGATAGATTTAGTGCAAATCTGCTTCTAATTCTCCAGAACAAGTCAATCTTTGTTCTAGATATTAATATAGATTTGTGGAGCGTTAGTTTTAAGAACATATAATATAACCACATAATTATGTAAACAACTTTATACGCTTGACGTCCTGTGTATGTCCTAACATTATTCGATCATTATTCGAATGAAATCATCGACGTTATGTAAACGTAGCTTTAGATTTAAATATTAGAACAAATGACGTAGGCGAAATGGCGGATGACCAATATCTAAGTTATTTTATTCTCTGGCTTTTAGAATTGTCTCTAAAAAGTTTCTAATTTAGCGTAAATGAGGCGTAATTTCACAAGTGGTGACGCGTGCGCATCAGTTAGCAATGACATTGAATGTGTTGCTCAATTTGTTATAAGTACAACTATTGAATACATTATGAGGATTTTAAGGCTGGATATACACCGAAGTTAAACTACACTTTTATTTATCGAGTTAGAGTAGGTTTATTTGTAACATAACTCATGATCTACATATATTACTTGTGTTAGTCTAGCTGTGCCACAATTAGTAGATGATATATGTATATCATGACGTGTTACGGGCCCAAAATTTAAACCTATGGCCAGCGATCTAATCACAGTAATTGAAAAATTATATAAATTGTACCTCGAGTAGAGCTACATTTCGACTTCGCCGTAATCCGTTTGTTTAATAAATATATCCTAGGAAAATTAGACAAACCTTATCTTTGCGAAAATCCTAGTTATTTTTGCAAATCGAGCCTTCAGAATTTAAAATTTTTACTAACCCACGTGTCGTAATTAGGGTTATTATAATTAAATCGCGTTATTCTAGTTAAATCGCGAACAACCACTTATGTTAAGAGCGTTGATTGTTTTATAAAATCGTTTTGCACTGACAGATGCGGTGACTGGCTAACGACTACATTGTTTCGTCCTTTTTTAATGGTTTTTATTTATCGGATCTTAGATCAGCCAGTTAGCGCCATGGTTTAAGTTGGGATTCTTACAATGACGTAATGAAAGCACTCTGTATGACTTCCAAAGTCCACCCAAGATTCATATTTGTCTAAAATCCATCATTTCCTTATCAACTTCGGTATTTCGCAAAGCTTGAAATTTATATTCTCCTACGACATACAATGTATTTCTTCATTACATATGAAAAATACCATGGGCCATTGAAACAAACTTAGCTTTAAAACGTAGATATAAGGCAATAAATAATTTATTACTTCTTCAAAGTGACCTCAATCTTGTGAATACACCGTTGCGTTATAAATATTTATATATATACAACGGATAACATTTGCTATGATATCCGTTGCTAATCTCGGGAATTACAGTCAAAGAAAAAAATTCGTTTTTTATTTTTGTTATTTCTATTTTATCATTTAATTTCATGTTGTAACTTGTAATGTATATGTATACTTAACTCTGTTTTTCTAGTTTTATACGAATGTCGTGAAACTCTGTAATTGGCTTAAGATTTTAATGTCATTGCTATAATTCCATGTACACTGTAAATAAGCTGTTGAGTTTCCTATTAATAAATAAATAAATAAATAAAGTTATGAATATTATTGGATGTAATAAGTCACCCCGAGGTAAATAAGAAATCCTATTTTCTGTTCTTATATACTTCTTATGTGGTTTGTCTATATCCAGGTAGCTGTTTAATAACATTTGGACGTAGACCTAACCAAACCCAATAAGACAAACTGCTATAAGTTAAAATACTGTTAACATACGCGCATTCCTCGGCTATAAAATAATACTAAATGTCCTTGAGTAACATCTATTGTTTGCAAAGTTAAATAGTCGATTACTTACTTAAGACATTTTCGTTTACTAATCGACTGGTAAGAACGGTTTTGTGGTCTCTCTGGGAAACCATACTTTGTGAGTGTGTGCTGCGTATTTTGTCTACAGTCGACGTTAATTATTGTTTTACCAAATAACAATATAGGTTAATTTTATTGACAATAGGATGTGGAGGTATTATTATGTCGAACATCAAATGTCTGTTTGATATCGACATGGTGAAACATTTTAGTTTACAGATTGCTTAAAAATATAAATAATAGATGTTCCCGCGGTTTCACCCGCGTTTATCGTTACTGCGCCGCCCCCGTGCGTCGTAGCTTGATATTATATAGCCTATAGTATAGCCTTCCTCGATAAATAGGCTATCCAACACTACAATAATTTTTCAAATCGAATGAGTAGTTCCTGAGATTAGTGGATTCAAACAAACAAACAAACAAACTCTTCAGCTTTATAATATTAGTATAGATAAGTAGAGAAAATACAGGTGCTTTACCAAAATTTTATAATTATTCTAAATGTGAGAGTTTGTATTTTACTCAATGAAATGTAAACTGCTGACTGAATTTAGATAAAAAGCGTAGACGAGAGCAAATGTGCATATTATAATGCTCACAATACGTGAAGAAACTGTAATTGTCTGTCTTAACCTTTAAGTATAGGTCGCATTTGCGTGTGCCTCACACAAACTTGAACATATTTGGATAAAGGTAGAGCATCAAGTTAATATAATAAGTTAGCATAATAGTTTACTTAGGAACTCGTTACGACTCGTTACACGAACTCGTCTTAGAAACTCGAACACACATTAATATTAAAGAAAATGGGTTTATACCGCATTCGACCCTCATGTTTCGTCCCGATTGTGAAAATCCGCATTCGCCCCAAAAATTGTTCCTCATATGCCCCGAAATTAAAATAAATATTAATTTCTTAATGCAATTCCTCTTTCGTCCTAAATTATGTTCCTTTTCTAACCCTGTTTTTTCTATATAGAATTTTTGTTGTACCGTCTGACGAAAAATATTTTACACTACCTCTTTCTTCTCGCGGCAAAACTTTGGGCTTATGAGTGCATTACATCACGAGCCCGACAACAATAAGATTTTATATAATTTTAACCATGTTTTGCAAATAACCATATGCACAAAAATGTAGGATGAAAAAGGAATAATTAAAAAAGAGGGGCGAATGAGGAACATTTTGGAATGTGGGACGTAATGTAGGGGCGAAAGCGGAACAAATCAGAAAATGTTTTAGTTTTATTCTGTTTAATATTAATTTTTTTTCAGTCACACTATTAGCTGCATATGTATTTGTCAATCTACTGATGTAAGTATACTGTGCATGCCGCTTATAGGTATATTATTATATATACTACTATGAGAACTATGCTATATTGTATGTTTTTAAACAATGTTGTATAATATGTAAACTGTTGGCGTGTCTATCCTTATTTAATAATATTGTAAATTCGAATGTGAGTTTGTTGGTTTGTTTGTTACGCCTTCATGACTTAACTACTCGACCGATGATCATGCAATTTCGTAATATATATTGTCAGGGGTACAGAAAAACAAATAGGGTACCTTTCATCCGGCAAAAAAGAATAGAAACTTGACATACCTATGAAGGTTATATAAATTTTTTATTCTTGTTTCGCGAGCGGAGCCGTGGGCAAAATCTAGTAATAAATAAATAAACAATAATACAAAGTATCTTTTTCTGTACTTAAGTCGTTATCGTATCCACCTGTTTGTTCGTCAGTTTCTTAACTGTTAGCAGAGTATGTTCTCATCGTATTGTGTGCGATGCCAATAACATATTGTACAATAAGTTGTAATCTGTATACCTTAACTGTTAGTTCAGTAATATGTGCCGGCACACATTGTGGCATTATTGTGAAGGCACCGCTAAGCTGGTTAAATGAAGTAATTCGACACATTTAACTTTAACTTACTCAAAATGCGTAACTTGGATCTTTAACTATGAAATTACCATTTTTACTACATCTAATATTGCGACTCCAATAGAACATGCAATGGTTACTTTAAAAGTTCATTTTTGTTTGATAATTAACTGTATTTTGATAACCTACATCAGTTACTTTTATACAACTTAATAAACAAATACAAAATTAGTTCATTTAGTACCTGCCCAGTTTTATTGCTTCAATTCGCTATATTTATGATCTGTTTTTGATAATACAATTCAAATTATGCTTTAACTAAAGCCAAGCAATTATAAATAAAAGTTAATTATAGTATATTTCTGTCTCTGTCAATCTGTCTTGGGTTATTGTATCATTGCTTGGGGTGCGGGGAAAAAAACATATCTTCTCAAGCTAGAACGAGCTCAGCGAGCTATTTTAAAAATAGCGTTTCAAAAACCTTGGCGCTATTCTACTAATACACTATACACAGAATGTAACCTCCTTCGCGTGAGACAGCTTTATATTAACTCGGTACTTCTCCGCTTTCATAAAATTGCGAAAACCATAGCGCGAACCTCTTACAGAACTCTTAAGTGGGATATACCGAGAGTTCGTTCTGTTTTTGCTCGTCAATCTTACACTTTTATGGGACCCTATCTATACAACAAATTCTTCAAAAATAATAATACAATAATAAACCTAACATCATTCCGCCTTAAAACCACCATCCAGAAATGGCTAATTCTCAAAGACTATGCCCTTACCGAGAACCTCTTAAACATTGGTTTTTAATATCACACGCACACGCACACGCACACGCACACGCACACGCACACGCACACACACACTCACACACACACACACACACACACTCACTAGCTTCTATTTTTGGTTTTTAATTCTTTTTTTTCATTATATTTTTGTTTTAATTTTTGCCATCAAGAAAATAATATACACAAGAAATGCATTCTCTTTTATCTATTTTTAACTAACGGAAGGGACTGGACCCCACGACACAGGGAATCCTAGTGTGGGGGCCAGAGATATATTGCTTTTCTTTTAGTGCCCAAGTGTACTGATGTAATATGTGTATATGTATTGTACTGATGTTTGAATGAATAAATATTATTATTATTATTATTATAAATATAAAAGTTAATTATAAATAGAAAAGTTCATATAACGCGGATTAGTCAAAAAATGAATGTAATAAGTAGCTTGTATACAAACACACCTTCATACAACAATAGTTCATATAATTATACTTACGTAAATACTTATATCATAGTTATTTATAAAATGTGTGTGTGGCTTATGAAATATAGGTAAAATGCAATTGCTTATTCTCGTTAAGCTAAGAAATATGTTAGGTACAATAATAAAATCTTTTCAACAATGTTTTACGAAGAGAGTTACTAAAACCACTTTTATTAAAACGAGTGTAGATGCAGCCTTACGGGCAAGTCTGCCTCATGATGAAACCAGTTAGCGTTAATAGTTCTTTTATATTTCTAGACTTGAAACTTGTCTTAAAATATTGGAAATATAAATCAGATATTTTTATTGTTTTAAAACTGGAATAGAGGCTGAAGAACATCCGCTTGCGAGCTCAGTACCGAACAATGGTAACAGTCTTGACACATGACGTCATTTTTGATAAATCTGCGAACCGGACTCCGACCGCATTCTCTACAGTTCATAAGTCATTATCTCGTTCTTCAGATCTTAAAGGTCCTGTTACCGGCGAGACTATCACGGGGATTATTTATTGCTATTAACTTTCTTGCAAGAATTTTTACTGTTATAGGTAATGTCGAGAAGCTGGATTTAGCTGGACTACTTTGTATATAGCATATATAATGTCAGTATAGATGTTTTATTATATACAAACTGTTCTATAATTCTGTCTGGGCATTTTTTTATGGCAGTATAGTTATTTTCGAAGTGCTTTGACCCGGTGCCGTCAATTTTAAATAAATGGATGAACAAATGAATAAAAATGTTGTTTAATTTGTTACATAAATATGATACACATCTATCTTTCACTTGCGGGATATAACTTTTTTTTTTCTGTGATAATCCTTTGACGCATACCTCTCCGCGGAAAAGGGGAGCAGAGAGGTTACGTCGGACTCACCCGGGAAAAGATGGAAGGTTCCGGGTACTACCGACTAAGCCTACCACGGTGTGCCAACTCGCTGCCTTGATTAGTGGGTGAATCGCTGGAACTGAAACTACATCAGCGACCCACCCAGCTGTGCCCGATGCAGGCGAAAATGCCTGCGGACGACGACTCCTGGGCGACGCCCCGGCACGACAGAGGGCGTCGCTCCGACTCAATAGCTTCCGGACGGGAGATCTCCGTTCTCCCGCCTGCGGCCTTCACTATGGCGGCATCAGGCGCGCATGGGCGCGCCCGCGCCGCCCTGTCCGCCGGCGGCGGCTCGGATCCGCAAGAATACTTTCCTCACGGACCCGCTCCGCCGCATCCTTCCGCGAGATAACGTCCTCGCAGAAGGATGCGACCGCTACCCAGTTTCTCTCGCTGTTGCGGGATATACCTGCTTTAAGGCAAATAAATTGAGGCGTTGAAAATAAGTATTCAGTGACGTTCAACATACATAAACAGACAAAGGTATGGTCAAAATTCAGTGACTTTCTATAATATAGAGATGAATGTCTCTTATTGAAGCGATTGGTTGTGTAATTATCCCACATTCATAATAATTTAAAGTAGGTATTAATAATAAACTTATTTGAGGTATTGATGATCAATTGCGTCAGTTAGTACGTATCACGTGTTGGTCGACCGACAATCAAGACAGCATTTGGGTAAGGCTTAGTTTTTGACCCAATACGAAGGTCTCTCTAACATTTCTATAATGAATGGAGACTGCAAAGTTAGACCAGTAACTGACAACTGTACTAGCCGCAGCTGCTGCACCCTTGACGATGAGTTAGTCACCGTCACACATCGCGTGCTATGATTGTGTATGTAAGTATGCTGCCGTGTCTCTTCTATACTTAGTTTAAGCCATATTTGTGACGTAAATGCAAATACTGTTTAATATAATTATGGATTTGTGTTCACTCAGACAAACGTTTTTATGTTTTACTAGCAACCTGTTCGTGATTTCATCCGTATGAACTACGGTTTTGTCTCGACGCGACGTGGCTATTTTACGATGAACTCCAAGGTACTGTGAAAATCACATGAAAATCCGTTTAGTAATTTTAATTGATGCGAGAACATTTAGACATACAGACATATTATTGAAGACATCGTCGATAGCGACCGAGTTGCAGGAAGCTAATCAGGTAAAGATAAGGAATATATCGTGTACCACGATTTGTGACTGCGGCTAGGTAACTTTGTAATTATCTGATGATTAAGTACACGTATTTATTTTAAGTACACAAATGTACTATAGAAGCTCTTTGACCAATCCGGATATCGAACTTTGCGACGTGAAGTCGCATTGCACCTTTGCATACCTATATACTAATGACGCAATGACCTCATGATACGTCACACTGTGTTACTAGTATTCATCAGTTTTTCTATCGTACGAGAATAAGGTCTTGGGCACCATGTTGAGAGCGAATAGAATTCAATTAGTATTAAGTGAAGAAGCCTTTCTTTGCGCTGGTGGCAGGTCATGCAGGTTATATGATCATCGATCAATTGGTGTATAAGATAATTAAATATTGCAAACAGTCCATCCTGAATATTTTTAAATTGATAAATTAATGTCCATCTATGAATAAGTTATATTCATGGATGTACAATAATTAATAATGCATACAGCGTCAAACAGAAAGATGTGGTCAGATTTTAAAGTCACATGGAGGATAACAGTATCCTCCATGGAGGATAACTATTGTACAACTCTTAATATATTGTGAAATTATGTTTTATTTACATCGAATTTTAGATAAGACACATGAAATGATTTAACTGTAGATAATAACTGTCAAGCGTGCCGATGTCATGAGTTGGTCTGCCAATAGCCGAGTCAAATATCTGAAGCGTTGCCCGTGTTGACATAATATACCGTATGTAGAATAGGTTATGAGCCATCACGCTATGACCCACAATACTGGAGCAGCCACCATAATCGTCACTTATAAAAATGGTAAAGCATAGCAAACTTCCGTGATAGCATGTTTAATGGTCTTGCGTTTCATGAATTCATATTTTCGTAAGTGATTATATAAAATAAGAAACTTCACCAAGTGAATGTAGATTGTCTGATACAGTTCTACCCACGCAGCACTACATTCCAAGACGACTATGACGTCACTGTGAAAGCGTTGCGTATTCGTTAACACAAGGCTGCATCGCATGACGTCATACGAGTCACCTACACGGATGTCGCCGACTTCAAGATAAGGTGAGAAATGTGAGAACAGTAGGCTGTATGTTACATCGCTTTTGTGGCTTAGGCCCCGGCTCTACTATTCTGTGAACGAGCTTCCTACTTATAAAGTAGTAGGTATACATTGCAATTTTTGTACATACCCAGCTTGTGTTCACATATATATTAAGTAGAGGTGTATCGTGATCATGTTATATCCTGCGTGGTGGTTGAGGAAAGTGAGCAATTGTCGTTCGACATAACATACTTCTTTTTCTGTTACTGCGACCGATTTTCTTATGGATAATTAAACTGCGTTTTATATCACGACATCGAAATTTAGATTTTTATATGGACAATAGTATTATCCTATGGTTATTATGACAGGCTAAAATGAGTAAGCCGTTTCTGAGGGTATTATATTTTGGGTTAATAACTATCTCGATTAGCGGCTCTCAACGCGCGTGGCTTCAGTTGGTTGAGATAGAAGGTTTAAAAAGATATAATTTCATTTCGCCAGCTCAAAGTACAGTCGAGTGAGAAGTCTATAGTATTTACTTATTCATTTTTCTTTGGTCCGATGTTACATCTAGCACCAAAAAATATAATTTATTTTAATTAACACTTACTATCAGCGGCAGAATCTTCGCGGATTGAGCAGATGAATAATGTTACTGACGTGCAGTCTGACCAACTGAACGCATGTGTGTTGGATCCACGGGTATCATTGATAGCTATCTTTAATATCTTACGACATCAACCGGGAACTGTATAAATATCCCAATGGCGAACACAAAGTATAGTCAGATGTAGAATGTATATGTGTCACACAAATAAATTTAATTGTTTTATTCCATATAAAGTAAAACATTGATTGAATAAAAAACTTTTATTGTGATAATCCGCCACAGTTCTAACTATTTAATATATTAGCGTAGGTCTGATTCGTCACCATTGTTCGTGACTATTTTAATCACGTTAAGTACATTCAAATCAAATAGTGTAATCTAATTTAATTTAGTTTTATATATTAAACATAATTATAGGTATTAGCATAATATTATTGTTTGCACAGTTTAATACGTTGTTTCTCCTTATTTTATCCTATGTTGCCTTAAGATCTTCTCTAATAAGAAAAATCCTCCTTAGCTACCGAAACACAAAATCTTATATAAACAGAGCTTTGAGTAAAAATAAATTCTGATTTTGTTCATTAAATATATCTATGTATGTACTAAAGGTTTTTTTTATTTTTATTTAAATTTAATTTACACTTTTATTCGTAAGTGTACAACTCGAGAAGCAATTTAGTAACCGTGGCGGATCGAGATCAAACATTAAATAGAAATTAACTAATATCCAATGTGTGACGCGTAAGAATTACTTTATTAATTACTATATGTATGATTACACATAATTATGTAATAAGAAATATATGTCAAGTTGCAACTGTGACGAGTTTAATTTAGCTCGCTTAAAACGGCGTTAATTAAATATTTTCTGATTATTGATATTGAGGTGCAAATATGAGAATTCCACCAAGCAGAGGAGCAAGCGAGCAGACTAACAACCAGGGTATATACTTACACGACAACTAGTAGCTGCGTTATCAGCACTAAAGCAAACTTTCAAACAGGCACACAGTACAAGGTTCTTGGCTGACAGTGTAAGTATGGAAGGGCAGATGCTTCTACATAAATATATATTCCACGCGGGACCTTTCTGTATTCATATAATTAAAGTAGCGTACCCCAGCAGCATAGCCTGTGTGACAATTATCTGCAAATAAAAGTCTCCTTTTTACTGTAATAACTACCTAAATCCATATGAACCTGTCGCTTAATATTTACTTCAAAAGTAGTTTTCATGGATTTATGTTATTAACAATAAGTTTGGACTTTTGGAGCCTCGCTGATTTCAGCATGAAAGGGCCGGCTCGACCGGGGAAGGACTACCCTCTCACAGAATATCGACGTGAAATACCAGTATTCCTACTGTTGTGTTTCGTTCGGAGAGTGAGAGTGCCGGAGGCCCAATCACTCCCTTTCCCTCTTCCCACTCCTCCTTCCCACTTCCTTTCCTAAAGGGTCGGCAACGCGCAAGTAATGCCTCTGGTATTGCAGGCGTCCATAGGCTACGGTGACCACTTACTATCAGGTGGGCCGTATGCTTGTTTGCCACCTTAGTTGTATAAAAAAAACGATGTTTTTCCTAAATAGGGTCTAAACATTAAGGCCTAGCGCACACTGCCTTGCGTTTTTGTAACACATAATCTGTGAAGTATATAGTGTCATAGAAGTGCGCGCATTGCGGTGAAATAAACGCAATGGGTAAATTCGTCATTGGTCTTCCGCTGCAAATGTGCGGTGAATCTACCGCACATATTTTTGTATCGCATAAAGATCTCAAGAAGTACCGCGCACTGCGGTGAAAAAAACGCACTGAGACACTCAGTCAGTTGCTGTTGGGACGCGACACAAATATGTTACCTGGCGTTTCTCCGGTGATGGTGACAAACTTTTTTGGATACGAACGTAGATGGTTATATCTTACGAAAAAAAAGCTCTTCATAGGCCTTAAGGGCGTCAAGGGACGAAACCAATACCGTTTGAGTACCCTTTTCTTACGCAATAATAAATATATACAGATAGCAACTCTTGTATCGTAGACCATAACGATGACGTGTATGCACCACAGTTGGAGTTCGAATGATAAAACGTTCGTTTTTTTCGCTGCAGTGCGCGGCCCCGTCAATGCGTTTTTTCTACCGCACGGTAGAATAAACGCACCGCGTTCTACCGCAAGGCAGTGCGCGCTAGGCCTAAGTCAAAGTAGTACTTAAATTATTCTAAGATATAGCAACACATTTTCATATAATCCTAGGTTTTGTTATTTAGCTTTTAAACGTTTGCGTTGCATGACATACATATAATTCGTACCGGTGCATAATGTTTACCTTTTGAATGCTTGACGTTTCGTGCAGGTTACATCGGTCGTGGTCCCAATCTAACTGGTGCAGAAATGTCATGGCTCCGTTTGTAAGGCAGCAGAATCTGTACCCTCCCTTACTTTTCGCATATCGGACAATGTAATTCGATCCAATGATTGATTCTGATTTAATAGTCTGGCGATTCTTCACAGAAGTGATGTGTTCTTTGACCCTCTCAGTAATAGTACGCTGAGTTTGGCCGAAATAGGAACTCCCGTAGCTGCAATTTATTTGTAGCCACCTGGTGTTTGTAAAGGTTGATCCCTGGTGTATAGATTACATTTTGCTGTTAATGTTTTCCTTACTGGGACATCGTATCACGTGCCACGTCTTGCAGACGAAGATTAAACAAGTGCCAATGCCAGTCGGTTTTGGTGTAACATTCGTGAACCCCTTTTACATGTATCGATGACAGCTTATAATGTGCACTTAACGACTAATTTCTACGAACAATCCAATCTGATACACACAATATGTATACATATGCTATGCTTTGTTTTATTAACATGCAATATTATATCTAAAGCAAGCTGTAACAATATGACTATCTCGAGGTAAAATCCTTCAAAAGTTTATTTTACCATTACATGCATCGATGTAAAAATACACCGAAAACATTATAAACTAACATGTGACAATGAAGTTTAACTATCGAGATATCTTATTTTATGGGTCATAATGCACATCAATACTAATAAACATTGGAACAAGCGTGACTCGAGTACTGATGAAGAAGCATTTTAAAACAATATTGTCCTATACTGTGAACGTGTTTCGGTCGTTTTGTCAAGTTGGTGTTTGTTATTTCTTAAATACTGTGACATACTATTCAATGTGAACAAATAAATTACATTTACCGGAATAATTCATTTAGGTACAGTGTTCATAGACACATGATATATAAAGGTAAATGTATACATATCCACTGTTTACAATAACGTGATGATTCATAACTGCATTATGTTATTTTTAATCCCCGACGCAAAAACGACGGGGTCTTATAAGTTTGACGTGTCTTTCTCTGTGTGTGTGGGTGTGTGTATGTGTGTGTGTCCGTCTCTGGCATCGTAGCTCCCGAACGGATGAACCGATTTTGATTTAGTTTTTTTTGTTTGAAATGTGAATTAGTCGGGAGTGTTCTTAGCTATGTTTGATGAAAATCGGTCCAAGATGGCCGCCACCACAAAATAGCGGATTACTTACATATTTTTCACAACCCCTTAATATGGGTATCAAATAAAAGGGCTTGACTAGTAGAATACTATACACTATGATAAAATTTAAAATCCAAGATGGCCGCCACCGCAAAATGGTGGATTACTATTTTTATTATTTTGTGTCGAGGTTTTTTAAATTTTAATTTATAGTTATTCATAAAATTGGATATATTAATCTGTTTCTGTCTAATTTCGTTTTTGGGCTGAAATTATAATTCTAACAGAACATATATCATTTAAGTAGATCACTAACGTCTGCTGAAACTAGGCAGCATTTCACGAAATGTCACCGTTTGTACCACATGGAGCAAGTTATTGCTATCAGCAATCTTGAGTTCATACTCTGTGGGTGCAGTACATACACACGTCTAAGGTGTAGGCATGTTATATGGTGGTACAGTGTCTTCTTCTCCCTAGCCTTTATTATTCCCAAGTCACTTGCAGTCGGCTTTTCTAGTCTAACCGGATTTGACTGGATATCAGTTTTTACATGGAGCAGCTGCCACCTGACCCCCGCAACCCGAAGGCTAACGATACCCTAAGGCTAGACCAGTGTCAGGATATTATAGGGCACTGACTTCCCAATAACGACTGCCAGAGATGTTCATGGCAGCCGGAACCAACGGCTTAACGTGCTCTCCGAGGCACGGAGCAGGCGATAATTGTCAATTAATACGCACATAATTTCGAAAAGTCATATAACTTCCGAAAGTCGGAGGTGCGCGACGTGGGTTCGAACCCGAGACCCTCTGCATTGCAGTCATTTGGTCTCCCCACTGAGCTATCGCCGCTGATGCTATGGTGGTATAGTGTACTCCTGTTGAAACATCATACATGTGTTTGTTGTCTACTAGCGCCCCGCCCCGGCTTCGCCCCGGTACTACAAAACCTTAAAAGATTATACCCAAACCTTTCTCATGAATCACTCTGTCTATTGGTGAAAACCGCATGAAAATCCATTCAGTAGGCTGTTTTTGAGTTTATCGCGAACAGACAGACAGAAAATCTACACATACCCCCAGTAATAAATTGTATAATATTTTTTTTTTTGTTTTTTTATTTCTTTAAATTTTAGGGACTTTTATGACGCACAGCGCATGTCAGTCCCATCGTAACCTAAAACAATATAAAGGAAAGGAGATCAATGTATCAGGGCCATAAAGTCGAACAACTTTCTTGCTTTATCTGAACTCGGTTTAGCTAGTAATCGGTGGAATGTACCTATGTCATTCTTGTTCAATTTTAGAGCCCTGAACAACCTGCTCCTATCAGCCTCATATCGGACACATTCCATCAACAAGTGATGTATGTCCTCTATAACTCCACACACCTCACAGTTGGGGGAGGTTTTCTTTTTCATCAAGAAGGCGAATTTGTTACATGGAATGTGTCCAGATCTAAGTCTGTGAGCTATGACTACAAATTTTCTGCTTAAGTTAATATTAATAAACCAGGGCACACGGGGAGGCTGGCATTGTATGGTTTTATACCAGATACCTTTTTCTACTGAAATTTTGTGAAAGTGTTCCTTCCAATGATCATAACAAACATTTTTGAATTTAGGCAATATTTCCGAGTAATCAAGTTTAATATTAGTTTCTTTTCCGTGTTTAGCTGCATATTTCGCCAACATGTCAGCCTTCTCGTTATCCTGTATTCCAATATGCGATGGGACCCATTGCAATCTCAGCTGAACACCTTTTTGATCAAGTTCATCTATCTTAGAAAGAATGTCATATGCTACCGAAGCACCTCTGTGTCCAGAGGCGCATCGAGCTATATGCTGTAGTGAACTTTTACTATCAGAGCAAACAACAATATTTCTGTCATGACAATTTGTGACAAATTTCAATGCTTCTGAGATCGCAATGAGCTCCAGCGTCATAATAGATGCAGGTTCACTTATTTTAAAGCAGTTATTATTTGAGCTATCTACGTTATTACAGGATATATAGTAAGCCGCTCCGTGTCCATCTACACTCTTCGACCCATCTGTAAAAATAGTAACCCAACCATTATATTTTGTATATAATTCTTTGGTCACTTCGTGTTTTAGTAAAGTGCAATCATAAGACCCTTTCGGTGACCTTACAGCCTCTAAATTACATTCAATAATCTCGTTCACATTAATGTTAGTGACCCATGTTCTTAGGGTGAACATCAATAAAGGGTTGAAAGACACTACCTCAATTTCTTTAACCTCGTTATATGCTACGGCTAATATAGGAATAACCTTATTGCGCCAGTAACTATTCAGTCGAAGAGTATGGAGTTCATCCAATAGAGTATTCGTTATATTATTTTCTATGGATTTGGCTTTCAGACAAAACTTATAAGCTAAATATTTTCTTCGTATGTACAGTGGAACCACACACAGCTCACTCTCCATGACGTGTATCGGAGTGGATTTGACAAAACCTCCTATAATACGCAATGCTTGATTTTGTAATTTATTTAGCTTATCTAAGTGACATTTCGCACTCGCATCATATAAATAGCAACTATAATCTATGCGACTTCTAATCAGGGCTATATAAATATGTCTTAAATGTTGAGGATGCAATCCCCAAGACCTACCCGCTAAAACTTTAAGTAGATTAAGGTTTCTTTGAACTTTTCCAACAATTGTGTTAATATGTTTACTCCAGCGTAAGGACCTGTCGAGCCATACACCTAAATATTTGTAAGTGACAACTATATCTAAATTATGACTATTTATTTTAAGTTCCACCTTTGATCTTCTAAAACCTCTGCTAAAAATACACACTTTAGATTTAGCGGCCGATAGTTCTAATCCTAATTTATCTAACACATAGCACAATCTATCCAGCACTATTTGAAGTGCTCGTTGGGTTTCTTTGAAATCTTTAGACGTTCGATACAAGACAAAATCGTCTGCATATTGGCACATAGTAACATTCTGAATTTAATTGAAACACTTAATTGTGACGATGTTAAAAAGAATGGGTGAAATTGGGTCGCCCTGAGCCAATCCTCTATCTGTATATCTTATGAAAAAATTGTTTTTATCCATTTCATCTTTTATCATAAGATGTCTTTCACTCAAAAAATTCCATAAATATTGACAAAACTTTTTTCCAATCCCTATCTCATCTAAAGTGTTCACCAGTACATCTATTAACACATTATTATAGGCATTCGAAACATCAAGAAAACAAGCTACTGTTGGAGTTTTATGTGAAAATCCTGTGTAGATTTGACTAACTAACTTAACTAAACAGTCCTGACAAGATTGGCCTCTCCTAAAACCAGAGGTATACTGAGATAACAACTTATTTTTTTCAATATACCACTCAAGCCGCTTTGTCAACATAGAGTGAAAGATTTTACATATGCAGGATATTAAGGAGATAGGTCTTAATTTAATACTACTATTATCTGGTGAGGATTTTGGTATTGGTGTTACTAATATATTCCGCCATTGTTTTGGGATAATCCCAGTGCTAAAAATGAGGTTGTACAATTCCAATAAATATTTTCTGCTAATAGGAGACAAATGAAATGTCAAAGAATATGTAATCCCGTCCGTCCCAGGCGCTGTGTCTTTTCGTTTAAAGCAATTAATCATTTCTTGTAAAGTAAACTTGTCCTCTAGTACTGTATTATTTGATTTAAATTGATGGTGTTTTGGGTAGACGTAATCCGGAGCGAGACTACACAAGAGTTGTACCTTCTGTTCATTTGAAACAGATGACCTGGGCGATCCACGTCCCTTAATCCATCCCATACGTTTCCACATTTCAGAACTAGATGTTTTTTCATTAACACTACTGCAGTAATTTTGCCAGTTTTTTAACTTCTCCTGACTGATAGCTTTTTTAGCAGCTTTCGTTTTGTGATCCAGTAAAATTAAATTATTTGGTGTGGGATTTTTCCTAAATTTTTTTAATGCTAATCTACGTTGTGCTACTAAATGAGACAGAGTAGGATTCCAGTAAGATTTTGGCCGAAAACCATTTGTAGGATTATTACAAATTTTATTAAAAGGTATATGTTCATCCGCAGCTTTGTTCAATTGTTCTATAAAGTTATCATATAAGGATTGTACATTTCTTGGAGTGATAGTTTGTATCAAATAGTTTTCTAGGGTCTTACTGTACTCTGACCATTTCGCTAGTTTGAAGTTCCGTTTTTTAACTATACCATCCGGATTTATGCAGCTATTATATTTGTATGAAAATTTTATAACCAAATGGTCACTTCCTAAATTCTCGTTTATAACTTTCCAGTCCAACAAAACAGATAGATCGGAGGATACAAATGTAATGTCAGGAGAAGTAGTTTGTGCAACCCCATCAACCAAAGTCACCCTTGTTATACTACCGTCATTAAGGGCAATAAATCCCGTGTCTAAAGCCGAATCATATAGCTGTATTCCTCTTGCGTCAGTTTTAGAGGACCAAGTTACATGGTGTCCATTAAAGTCTCCGGCAACAATACAATTGTTTGAGAATACTGAAAATATTTGTTCCCAGTCAGAAAGAGAAGTGCGAACCGAAGAAGGGCAATATATTAACACTATATTTTTAATTTCATAGCAATTTAAAAGTTTTAGGCACATAATTTCGATACCAGGATTATTGATATTGGTGTTAAACTGTTGCACTTTTAAAGATTTATGTGTTAAAATAGCTAGCCCACCGTAACCATCCAATCTATCCTTTCTAAAAGTATTATATCCACTTACATGTAAATGTTTATCCGGTTCCAACCAAGTTTCTGATACTAGTGCTATGTGTACTTTTTCTTGTGCTAGTAATAATTCAAATTCATTACGTTTAGGTAACAAGCTACGTGCATTCCACTGTACAATACTAAGAGATAACTTATTTCTATTATAGTTAGCCATTGTTAAACATAAATATAATTTTTCTCCATACATCATCACTTTTGAAAACTTCAAGGAATAATCTACTACATCAAAGATAATTTTGACTAATTCCTGTATTTTCACATGCCAGGTTTTGTCAGAAAAACATATATCTTTAACTTTTTGATATATACTAATAAAATCTATGTTAGAGCTTGTATTCACTGTCTCTGGCAGTTCGCCTTTGTCAGTTTCTTTGCATGTACTCGTAGTTTCTCGTTGTATATTGCGGCTGTCTTTTTTCGTATTACTACTCATAGATCTAGTCTCAGTTTGTTTCTTCCTCGGTATATATCTCTGTTGGTTATTTTTATTTCCTAAGCTGTCTATGTTTGTCATACTACCAGATGCAACACTTAAACTTTGAACATTTGATTTTACTGTCACTGCGTCCTTGTATGTTCTTATCTGTGTATAATTTACATTCTCGTTTCCTAAGCTTTCCGAATTCGTATTCCTCTCTGTGTCCGTTGTTGTGATGTTCAGTTGTCGAGTCCCTTTCTCGTTTAGATATAATTCCAATCCCTTTCTGTATGTACAATTTTCTTTGGTCATAATATCTCTAATTCTTTTTTCTTTTATAAAACTAGGGCACTTCTTGTACATTGCCATGTGTGGTCCTTTACAGTTAACACAAACATATTCATTTGTTTCGCAGTTTGGATGTTGATTGCCACATTTGGGGCATATTGTTTTATTAGTTGGGCAAGATCTCGATAGGTGACCGAACTTCCAACATCTAGAACACTGTGACACTGGAAACGTATAGGGTTCCACTTTAAACCTACAACCATAGCCGTATACGTACGGTGGCTAAGTAGCACCTTTAAAACATATTCGAACTGTTTCCGAATCAATCCATTCTCCACTGTCCGATAGTTTTTTAAGTCGTTTAACTGATAGAATTTCACTCTCACAACTCACATTTTCCAAAATTTCTTTCTCATCTGTTTCCAAATCTACTTGCCTCAGAGTCCCATAACATAAATTGAGTTCATCCGTCATCTGTGTTCTATAACCTAAATTGGTCATCTGTTCACAATTCATCAACTTTGTAGCACTTTCTCTATTTTCGAAATGAATCAAAACCCTGAATGCACTTTTATACACCATTTTAATTACATTAGGAATATTACATGATCGTAACAGCTTCGCCATTCCAAATTGTTTCGGCAAAGTTTCTTTTCCAGTCACACATATAATATGCTTCTCCTCTTCAGTATTCTTATCATCTTCCGTCACCAAACTACTGTTGACCGAGTTTTTCCTGTTTGGTCTTTTATGCCCCCTAACTACTGTTACAAAACCATCTTCCTCCACGATCTCCTCATCATCCTGCCGCCCTCTCTTCTCCACAACTCGTTGATCACACTCTTCACTCTGCCTCACCTCCTCCATTAACGTAGTATTAAATGGTTGCTCACTTTCCATAACTATGTTCTGCGTTTCATTGTCACTTGAATCACACGTACTCACATTATTAGTTATTTCATCCATTTAAAATTAACATAATTATTAAGTGGGTAGTCTTAAAAAAATGCCGCGCGATTGTAATATTACGGTCCGACGTTCCAAACGTGTGCGTCCGACTCGGCTGCTCACGCGCAACTGAAATTGTATAATAATGCAACATTTAATTTGCATGCATTTATTTTTGCGTTCACGTTTATTTCGACCACGGGAGCCATTACTAGGTACATTACTAGGTACATTACTAGGCACATGGCACGACACGTATACGTGAGCACTATTTAGTTCATTATTTATTTTTTTCTTGACGTTTTAACGATCATAAAAACATGATCACGCGCTTTCTTATTTTATCCGCCAACACCTAAATACCCTCAGAGATATAATGTACTTACTATAAGATATACGCAGTTCTTGATAGTGTTAGGTGTTTTAAAACAATCAAAGACTTTGATAATAACCCATTGACAAATGCATAACTATGTGGCTTTGTAACTTTATGGCAGTGATGCTATAGTTGATTCACAGGCAAATATCTTGTTAGAGGGTGACCAGAAAACATGGATTACGTTTTGTTAAGTGTCATCACACTTTTGAGTGCACTTGTGTCTTATAGTTATTTTAGCCGGTCCATTCCACCAGAACATTATTAGACGAGAATATGAGAACAATCCAGAATATTCTGACATGTTCTAACATATAGTTTATGAAATCAAATGAAATTATTTATTGCACATCAAATAAACATCATTTCCCATATTTCTGTATGCCGCTGAGACCTGGACATTGAGAGAGAGTGAGAAAAAAAAGATAGATGCTCTAGAAATGTGGTGTTGGAGGAGAATGCTTAAGATATTTTGGACCCAGCATAGAACCAACTTGTCCATTTTACAAGATCTAGGTATCAGGCAGCGCCTATCTTCTATCGTACAAGCTCGAATTCTCACGTTCTTCGGGCACGTATCCAGACGTGGAGGTGTCTCCATAGAGCGCCTTGTGGTACAAGGAAACGTCGAGGGCAAACGAGCACGTGCTAGATCGCCTATGCGCTGGACCGACCAAGTTAAGGCAGCATTAGACAATGGTCCCTTGTATGAGCGCACCAGAAAGGCAAAGGTGCGTGAAGAGTGGCGACGGATTGTCAAGCATGCTACACAAACTTAAAGATGACCACGACCACTCTGTCAAGAGTGAAACGATGTAGAAGATACACAAATTATTTACAAGACATATTAACTAAAGAGAAAAATAAAACAACAAAATTAAAAAGCGTCATAATATTCCTCCGCATCGTCGTCAATTGGCAACGTGCTCAGAAGACTGGCAGCATTGCCACGTTGAATGGCAATGCTTATTCTTTGTGCAAAGAAAATACCAGCCAACTGGTCACGCGAAGCGTCGATCAGCCGCTTAGCTAGGTCTCTATAAACAGACCTAGCACTTGGACCCCATGGCCCCAGCGTTTCGACACCAAACGGCTCAAATATGTACTCACCAATAAGGTTTTGATATTTGCGCCATTTGAGCGTCTCCGCTGATGCAGCAGCAGCACCAGCACAACCCGCTGTGCTAGAAAGATTTGATGGCGCAAGAGTGTCGACACAAGTTGCATCCCACACCAAAGGCCTACCCATTTTCCATGGCAGTAATGACATACCATCTGGTCTCTTGCTTATTGAAATTACACCAAAAATAAATACTAAACAGGGTATTCCAAGTACTCCATACAAGAATATGACACATTAAGTAACAAAAGCGTCGCATTTCGTCACACAAGACAAGTGACAGTATCGACAAAAACAAAAATGCCGGTCAGACCGTTAAACAATAGTTTGCAGTATGTTCATGTATTATATTAATGGTGGTATATTTTTCAGGTTCTCGAACTGAAGAAGTTTCCTTGTAAAACGGCATTCGTCACAGTGTTTGTTCAGCTTGGTGGACGAACAACAACAGCTGGATTATATTTAAATAAACATTTATGGCAAGGAGTCCCAGTGTGACATCGACTGTTGGTTAGCGTGCTTATAACTCACAGACAGCTATCGTCAGTTGTTCAATATACCGCCACATAATGGCGTCCACAATCAAGACGCTACTTATAACTGTTCTCGCGGCGACCCTTGCTAATGGTATGTACTTGTGTATTTATAAGCTTTCTAATTAGATAATTAATTATACGTTATTAAACATAAATATTTATATTAATAAATTATATAAATAAACAACCGGGGCAGCAGTGATGCCCGAGTAGGGTGACAGAGAATTCATGTGTAGCTTATTAATTATTATCGCTTTACGGTAAAGGAAAATCTTAGAAAATCTGGACATCTGAGAACTCTCCAAAATATTTTTGAAAGATGTTTAAGGTCTGCCAAGTGACATTGAGTTAAGGTCTAAAATTGGATTAATCCTTTTTCTGTTGATGAGAGGCTCGCGCCTGGCAGGCATTAGTCTATAAACCGGGCTAATATTATATGTTACAGTAAAGTCAAGGTCAAATAAAGGTGACTGGATATAGATAGTCTTTAGTGAGTTCATGTTTATTTAATAAATCAATCAACTACTATAAACTAAATATATAAATATCGTAATATACGTATTATGTGTTTTGATCAGATGCCCTAGGATGGTATGTAGATCGAATGCCCTAGGATGGTTTGTAGTTCCAAAATAAATGAAGAACCTAGTTCTGTTAGTTGCATACTAAATCTAACTTTGGAAAATCAAGAAAACAGTTATAGCATGCGGTGAAATATTAAATTAACTATTTTTAAATGTCTTAAGATAATTAAACAAAATCTCACCACATACTTTCATAATATTTTTATCTTGAGAGCACTTCAAATGTATCCAGGTTTGATTCGTGTCTCAAATATACAAAATAACTATCTTTGCACATAACATTCACACGCGGCGAGTGTGCAATTGCTGGTTTATTCTCGTCATCGGTAACATCTATATTCATTTTCTTAACCAAGAGCGCTTTTACTTAAATATATTAAAATAACTTCTGAATCCCTGAAAATGAATCGAATGTGTATGACATACCCAATTAAGATTGAAGGCAATTTCTAATTTATGTGTATGTGTATGATAATGATTTTTTATTTCAATCGAACGAGCTCATCATTTGCTCATAACTAACAACATCATAAAATCAATGAAATTATAGAGATCTATTATGGTTAGGGATAAACTAATCAGAATCTAAAAGATTGTACACCAAGAACTTTTAAAAATGGTATCTTCATATTATTTCATATAATATGAACACTGTATACAACATTCTAACAAAAGAGAGACAGATTTTAGGCCACAACAAATTAAATTCTAGAAGTATGTCACGTAACAACATGTGGCCCTCCATGTTGCTTCTCAATATTTACAATATATTGTACTGTATTGCGTCGCACACGCATTCTCACCAGTTGTGTAAACAGAGACATCATACGTAACGGTGCTTTTGTACATTTATCACAATAATACCTATTTATTTTTTCAAATATTGTATTGAATAATGCCATGACAAAAGTACGTTTGATAACATAATTAAAGAGTATGGACAGTACTAATTATATAGTTAGGCGACATTTTCCTGTTTACCGTTCTTGTTTCCAGTTCTAAATAGAGAAAATTAAATCACGCTTAATGATAGTCGATACGAAAATAATTAATGAACAAAGTGTGACAAGCATGCTCATAAAGTGTGACAAGCATGCTCATAAAGTGTGACAAGCATGCTCATAAAGCCATTTTATACGTATGTAACTATAAGTTCGTATCGTGGTCACAAACAATCCATAAACACAACAAAATTATCGAGTAGTAGAGCCTCGCTGATTTCAGCATGAATGGGCCGGCTCGACCGGGGAAGGACTACCCTCTCACAGAATATCGACGTGAAATACCAGTATTCCTACTGTTGTGTTTCGTTCGGTGAGTGAGAGTGTCGGAGGCCCAATCACCCCCTTTCCCCCATCCCGCTCCTTCTCCTTCCCACTTCTTTTCCTAAAGGGTCGGCAACGTGTAAGTGATGCCTCTGGTGTTGCAGGCGTCCATAGGCTACGGTGACCACTTACCATCAGGTGGGTGGTATGCTCGTTTGCCACCTTAGTGGAATAAAAAAAAAATGATAGATTATTTATATTTCAAATAAAAATCATTTATGCAGCTTATCACAAGCTGTGCTGCATCTCATGTACGTTTTACCTAACCTGGTAATTCAGGGATTTTTATATATCACAAGGTGATGATGATAGTTAAAATGCTCATGTACCGTGCTCCTCAGGAATGCATTAGGTTCATGATGATATAACATATAACAACTATCCCAGATAGTCAGATAATATCATATTCATACTTTACGCCTACTACTTTAGAAGTGCTTATTATGCCTAATATTGTCTTAAATATTTGTTTGTTTTATTGATGTTTATGTCATTGTGTTAGGGAATGCTAAACTTTGCCATATATTTTTAATTTTGTATCTTTTCCAGCCGGCTTTTCTGCGTGGAGCGACGACAACTTCCCATCGTAAGTTTACTATTTTTAATTAACCTTTAATATATTCATTTATAAAGTAATAGAGTGTTCTCTCTAAAATGGTGAGCCTGGCACGGAAAGCTTCGCCTTAATACGAGCCTACATTGCTTTTTTGTGGATCACACAAAAATTGTCCCTTGAGGAATTGAATACACACCCCTCACCGGGTCGTGGCGACGAGCAGCGTGTCTCATCTTTCATTTTCAAAGAACTCGAATGAACTCGTGCGAGGCGTATTGTTGGCTGAAGCAGTATCTCTGACCACATACTGATGGCATGCCAGTGCTAGCGCCACTTACTCTTAAGAGTGCAGGCTTTAGTTCGCAGTGACCGTTGGATATTTACATATTGAAACTTCTGCATAAGTAATAATTGTACAAAAGCGGAGCTAGCTGCATTGGTGCTGACTTCATCTCTTCCTGCCAACCAACAAGAAATAGCCATAGCAGACTTATAATTGTATTCTAAATAATAATAACATAACTAACCATTACTTCTATTATTTCAGACGGAGCTCCTCGGTAAGCAACCAGGCACGCACACATACACACAACCACACTACAATGATCGGCATAGTTCGTCTTTGTTGTTTTTTACAGATACCATTTTTCTTTTTGTTCTTTTCAGTTTCATTTTGTACAACCGCCCCCCTTCCCGGCCTTGCCAGGCTTACCACCCCTTCCACCGCTAATGTTCCCTAACTTTGCTGGTGCCAATTTTCCTAACTTCCAATCACCCAACAATAAAGTACCTTCCATACAAGGCATACTAAACCTGCCAGCGCAGCCAGGATCTAACTTTAACAGCGTGGCTGTAATCTCCCAGTCACAGGGCACTCGAGGACCAGACGGACAAATACAGAAGGATGGTCAAGCTACCGTGCTGATCAACGACAACGGACATGTTACCATTGAGAAACATGACTGTGAGTCACTTTAGTACATAATTATATAGTCGCACATCTACATCATAGACACACCTTAACGTAGAGGTATTCCTACCCCCTCGGGAACGTCCTCGAAGAGGAAAAGAGATGTACACATCTGTCCACTCTTTCGGGGATATTTAAATCAAAACCTAGCTTGCGAAATGTGGATGTCCACAAACATGACACTCACTTGACAGCCACCTATGCGCTATGGTGTTAGGTCCACTTACTAGAGCGCGCGCCTTTTGCCGTGTAATGGGATTTCCGTTAAGAAATTATTTATCAGTCGTAGCAATCTGAGATACATATTCCTCAGATTGTTACCACTGATAATTTGTTGACGGAAAAAACTCACTACAAATACGTACTCTTTCAACCGCGGAATCTAAGTGTAGTATACCATCGCGGCGCCACTGAAGCAGTCAAAAATCCTAATCCTAACTAATATTATAAAAGCGAAAATGAGTTTGTTTGTTTGTTACCTTTACACGCCTAAACCACTGAACCGATTATTCTGAAATTTTGCATATAAGTACATTGTCAGGTGTACAGAAACGGACATAGGCTACCTTTCATCCCGAAAAAAATTACTGTTTCCGAGGAAAACAACAATAACGTTCGTATGATAATAGATGGCGCCACGTGTCTTTCGAATCATGATTGAATTATATAAGTACAACCCGAATTGATAGTCAAAATCTAAATTAACGCAAGCGAAGCCGCGGGCAAAAGCTAGTATATTATAATTTTCACATCATTCGTTACAATTAAGTAAGCTAACGTGTAGTTTTAAAAAGGCTACAATGCCCATGCAGGTTACAATGCCCATGCAGGTTTCTGTTATCACTAATAGTTTTGTGAATAAATACAGCCTAAGTTTTTTGATTGATTTTGATTAGAGAGTCATTAGGTTAATTATGTTTTGTATAACAACAATAACTGTATGTATAAATGTGACAGGCTATACTTGTTAAGAGAGACATTTTGAAGTTCGATTATAAGTTACAGTTAACTAATTAATATTTCGATGTATAAATTATTTTTCAGTGAATGGCGGCGGAGCTACCGTAATACTTGCTCAGAGCAGTAATAAGTACGTGAATAATATCTGATTACGAGTTTGATAAAATACGTAATTAACACATTACAATGTCTTAAAATGTGTTTGTTTCAGGAACCCTTCGGTAAGCGGCAACTAATAACACAACAATAATTACACTTAATATTTAAGATTTCAACACAATTATTCTACACAATAATTATATTAATATAAATTTAATTGATAAACATAACAAATGGATCCACCATTAACAAAGGGATACAGGTAAATAAACATACAAGTTATAATTATACACAAAGACGAACTATACTTGTATATAATAGAACACTACACACTAATATATGTTTAAGACTGACGTAATCAATGTTATATTATTTTAATGTATGATTTCTTTGTTACAGTTTTCCGATTACAAAACACCAGAGGTACACACTTCATGAATATTATCTGTATCTAACTATGTGTGCACACATGTACTCTCTCGCTATTAGTTATCTATTGCACCTCTATATAATAACCTTAGAGACTTCTCTAGACCTTAGAGACGTCTCTAGACGCCATATGTCTTATGTAACTCTTGTATTTGTTTCATCACTTTGCGTTATTAATACTAATATTTCTGTTTTATCGCAGTTCTTTTATATTTTCCTCTATGTTTTAAAACTTCGAATCTTGCAAAATATAAATAGGACAATACTTATATATGTTTCTGTACCCTAACGTTCATAGATTTTAATAAGCCATCCAGTGTGGTTGCCCCTAAACTAGGAGTTTAGTTGAAATTACTTTTTATTTGTCTTGCGGACTACCTGAATGCATCCTTGAACTTGACTGTGATAACGGCACGCTTATTTCAGACGAAAAGCTTGGTAATTAAAATATAATAATAATGTTCTCCAGACCGAATTTTCTGTCACGGCGGCCAATCGTAACGGAGACTGGCCATCTGAGCAGGAGATATTATAGTGCACAAGTATGTGCGCAAACACAAGTGCACTCTCTGTTCCCTAACCCTTATGATCCGATGGGGCGGTTAATCCGACACGACCGGAGAAAGACCAGGCGCAGGACCAACGGATTTACGTGCTTTCCGAGGCACGGGGGTGTCTAACATCGCCAACTTTCTAACTCCGAGCTCGTATTGAGATTCTTAACAGAAAAACCCAATTCGTTTTTGTTGGCCCGATCCGGGCTTCGAACCCGAGACCTCATGCATAGCAGTCGCATTCACTATCGCTGCGCCACATATAATAAAATAAAATTTATTTCTTTTGATCACATATAAAGAGTGATCAAAAGAAAGAAAGCGCTCGGTGCCAGCATCAAGCATGCATTCCTGTTTAATAATGTCCAGCTAACAGTGATAAGGGCCCCCTTCCTTATCTTATCTTGTGTGAGGGAGCCAGTCTGTACTGACCGGCGACACTTCGACTCAGTGGGATCTTTTGTGTCAGCCTCAAGATTCATCCCTTAGCTATCTCCTTATGAATTTACTGCATTAGCTGCAGTGTACAATTCAGAGGGAGAAGCCTGAAGTTTTCAGGGTTTGGATATGCCAATCCTATCAGACCCATCCTAAGTCCAGCCAACGCGTCGCATTCACACAGTAGGTGCGATATGGACTCGTCCTCTTCACCACAGGCTCTGCAGATCGAATCGTGTGTCAATCTCAATCTGCACAGGAAGTCTTTGGTGCCAAAATGGCCAGTAAACGCTCCTGTGAGCAGGCGCATTTGGCTCTTGCTATACCCGCAGAACCTCCGGGTGAAGCCTGTGGCTCCGTTTGCAATGTTTTTCTTGGAGTGTTCCAGACCCCTAAGGGCCATCCACTCTAGCCTGTGTTTTTCATTGCCGTGTGCATTCAAAGCTGCCTTTACGGTGCTCTCAGAGAGTCCCACGAATGGCTCAGGGCCCACAAACAGTTGCTCCGAGCCCTTTCTGGCTAATTCATCAGCTTCCTCATTGCCCTGCACTCCTGCATGCCCCGGAACCCACACCAGTCTGACTGTGTTCTTCCTGCCTAGTTTGTTAAGGAGCTTAACACAGTTCAGGACCAGTCTGGAGTCCACCCTACACGAGTCCAGAGCCTTGAGAGCAGCTTGACTGTCACTGAGAATATACACAGTCCTGTCAGTGACACCACTGTTGATATTCTCCTGAGCTGAATTATAGCATAGGTTTCCGCTTGGAAGACCGTTGCATATTTGCCCATGCTTTGGCTCACCTTACAGTCGTTGGCATAGATTCCAGCGCCCGATCCTGTTTCCATTTTGGAACCATCAGTGAACCAGTTGAGACAACCCTTGTCAGGGGATTGTAAACCTTGTCTCCATTCGTCCCTCGTGGGGACCTTTATCTTAAAATTCTTTTTGAATATGTGCAATGGTTGCATTTTGTCGCATCCCATGCTCATAGTCCTTTTGAGATACTTTGAGATCTCCAATTTTGTGTGTCGAGTTACCGGCATATTGACGCTCCACAGCCCATGCACAGATAGCCTATGTAGCGCCTTTATCGCCTCTGACTCGACAACAATGTGTAGCGGCATTAGATCCAGCAGGACCTCTAACGCTGCCGTTGGCATGGTCGGAAACGTCCCTGTTATAGCCATGCAGGCCAATCGCTGCACCTTCGACAGCGCGTTCCTGCATGTAGCTAGTTTGGTTCTTGGCCACCAGACAATGCTTCCATACATGAGTATGGGTCTTATCATCATCATGTATAGCCACTTGATGACCTTGGGCTTTAGCCCCCAGGTCTTCCCATAAGTAGATCGAATCATGTCAAAGACCCGCTGGGGCTTTACTATGACTTTGTCTACATGAGGTTTCCACGTTAGTTTGCTATCTAAGGTCATGCCTAGATATTTCACCTCCGTGGACCATTGCAACTGCGTACCATACATGGAGAGAGTTCCCAACTCCGTGAGATCCCTCTTCCTAGTAAACGGCACGACAGTAGTTTTCCCTGGGTTGATCGATAAATGATTGCTGCTGCACCATTTTTCGACCATAATCAGGGCCTTCTGCATAAGACTAGGTACCGTACTCGGAAACTTTCCATTTACGAGTATCACCAAGTCATCCGCATATCCGACCGTTAAGTACGGACCTTTGTTGAGTTGTTCTAGGAGTGAATTGACTACCAAGCACCATAAGAGTGGTGAGAGTACTCTACCCTGAGGGCAGCCCTTGGTTGTCGTAGCATATATTTCATCTCCTAACAACTCAGACCTTATGATTCTACCCCTGAGCATACAATCGATCCACCTGCAAATGGTTGGCTCTATGCCGTGATTTGCCGATGCCACACTAATGGCATCAAAGGTGGTCCGATCGAAGGCTCCTTCAATATCCAGGAATGCAGCAATGTACACTTCCCGGTTATCTAATGCATGTTCTGCCTTATTTACCACAAAATGTAGTGCCGTCTCAGTGGATTTGCCCGACTGGTAGGCACATTGTAGCCTGTGGAGGGGGAATTTCCATAACGCTCCCTCCCTGATATGTCTATCTACTAACTTCTCCAGGGCTTTCAGGAAGAACGACTCAAGACTGATAGGTCTGTATGCCTTGGCTTCTTCGTAGTCTGCTTTGCCCGGTTTCGGTATGTAGATGACTTTAACACGCCTCCATATCTTTGGAATATATCTAAATGCTATGCAGGCTCTGTATAATCTGCACAAATGCGGAACCAAGAGTGCAGCTCCTTGCTGTAGGATGATGGGATAAACCATGTCTGGACCAGGTGACTTGAATGGTTGAAAACCATTTAGAGCGCAGCCGACCTTCCCTTCATCCACTACCTTCCTAGCAGTGTCCCAATCTGCTTTGGTTGTCCGACAGCTTCGTTCAACCAGGCTGAGCGGGTCCTCCTGCTCCTTTTCTATTATCTTACAGTCTGGAAAGTGTGTGTTTAGCATAATTGCTAGTGTCTCCTTACCAGACTCTGTTCGCCGCCCATTGCCATCCTTAATGGTTGTCAATGGGTTTGCTCTGACAGTCGAGATAGCTTTGGAGAGCCTCATTCCTTCAGGAATCGTACTGATGTTTTCACAGTGTGCTCTCCAAGCCTTCCGTTTGGCTTTCCGCACAGCTTTGTTATAGTTGGTCAAACAACGAGCGTAACCGCTGTAGTCCCTACTGGTCCTAGCATTGTTAAACGCTCGTCTGGCTTCTAGCCGCAGCTTGACCAACTCTGGCGTCCACCACGGTACCCTCTTGGGCCTAAGCTCCCTCTCAGGGCAGTTACTTGTCCAGGCCGTGTTCACAGTCTGGACCAATTTGTCTGCTGTAAACTCGATGTCTAATATAGAATTGAGCTTACCCTTAGAATCCTCCAAATCTACTCTGAGGTCACTCCTAAAGGAGTTCCAGTCCGTATTTCTGGGATTCCTTCTACGTACTGTAGGAGCTGGAACCAGCGTCCTGTACTTAAAGCATATGTAATTATGATCTGATAAGGTGATTTCATCAGACACATGCCACTCGACGATCTTAGTGCTAGCCCTGTTAGAGGCTAACGTGATGTCAATTACCTCTGCTCACCTAGAGTCAGCGAACGTTGGCCTGTTTCCCTTATTTAGTATTTGTAAAGAGGTACTTACCACATACTCCAGTAGTTTTTCCCCTCTTACATTCACATCCGTGCTCCCCCAGACTGTGTGGTGTGCGTTGGCATCGCACCCCAGGATCATGTCCAGGTTTTCCCGGCTGCCATATTCAACAAGGTCCTTTATCTGTCTCGATACAGTTTCCTTGTCCGTATAGTCGAAGTATGCAGAGGTCAGGATTACAGTATCCCGCGCTCCGCTCCCTCGCACATCGATCTTAACTGTCGTAAGATCCCTAGAACAAAAATTGTATAAGGGCATTGCATTTATGCCATTTCTGACATAAACGCATGTCCTTATATCATTAGTGGAACAGTTGTGAAAAATTTCACCTCCCGTCCCACCCAAACCTCTAACCATTTCCCCTTTAACATAGGGTTCCTGGATCAGAGCAATATCAAATTCCTTCACCCGCAGGTGGCGGGCCAGAACGGGCATCGCCCCAATGCAGTGATGAAGGTTTATTTGTACGCACCTTAGTCCCGCCATTCGGTCTGCCTATATGGTGACGTCTATAGTGGCAGTCACTACTGGCCGCCCCCTTCGCTCCCTTCCTCCATCAGCGCCTCTGCAGCCTCCGGCGACGACAGATCTAAATAATCTATTTGTCCGATTATTTCGTCGGTCTTCGGAGACGCACCCTTCCTTATCACTGTTGACTTAGTTATTCGCTGGGTGCGAAGTAGGAGGTGGGGGAACCACGATTCGATCGCAGCGCGCACCGTGGCCAAAAAAGGAAATTTCGGCGGACCAACTGCCACTTTTTGCTAGCGAAATGCGTTACGAAACCTATTGTAAACCAATGTGTAATCCTGAAAATGGCAAAAACAGTGATCACAAGTTCTATAATATATAATTTAATTGTAGTATATCAGAGCCGTAATATGTTTATCTACATCTGGCAGTCTGATTGTACACACAATCACATTTTCCACTCTTAACATAACGACTAGAATCAATCTGTAAAAAATAAATTATATCTTTACTTTCTACTACATTACTACATTGAAATTGATCATAGTATGTATGTACTACGTCAAATATTGCAGAAACATAAAAAAACAGCTTGCATTCAAGGATGTTTTGTATGGCGTCGATGTCACTGAAGTTTGACGAATTACACGAGCTTCAATGGTGTGGCTGACAGAAATCAAATGTGAAGATCATATTATGATCTTCACATTTGATTTCTTTTACATCTTGCACATGTTGAGCCAAAACTAATTGTTTTCCTTTTATTGTTGTTTGTGATTGGAAAGCGATGTCGTGTGTGATTGCTCGGCATCCAGTTTTTATGATTAGTTTGGCCATATTTAACTGAAAATACACAAAAAGTCTGTATTATTAACGACAGTCATAAATGATCGTCTGCAATATATATGAAATGCGTTATTTGATTCAATTTGTTTATTTCTTTACTTACTTGTCGTGAAGTCAGCCATGAAAAAGTCTGTGTGTACTACCTGAAATTTATTGATTGTGCCATTTTAAATATAATAATAATAATAATATTCTATCACATGCACACAACACCATCTAGCCCAAACTAAGCAGAGCTTGTACTATGGGTACTAGACAATGGATAAACATACATATATACTTTTTTTTTGTAAATACATACATATTATACATAGAAACACCCAGACCAAGGCAAACATCCATGTTTATGCACACAAATATTTGACTTGTGCGGGCATCGAACCGAATATAAAAGGTCAACGTTATTAACGACACTATAGATTTACATGATCGAATAGAATATATGTAAATTACGATATTTCATTGAAATTATTGGTTTGTTTACTTACTCTTCGTAATGACAGCCAGCCATTTGACATTTCAAAGTCCGCCGTAATTGTAACCGCTAGTTGGCGCTATCGTCGCGCACCCTGACCCAGCGAATAGAATACACATATTAACCATCATCGCGCAGCTTTAGCAAAGTAACTACTACTTACAATAATAATTGGACTCATATGTTCATTATACTTCACTTGACTTATAAACTTCTTCATTTATTTAGTTCAAGTCATCGCATTTCAAGATGCCCAAATTTGAGCCGATCACCATGAAACCATTCCACATGAAGCCATTCACCATGAAGCCGTTCGTATTTAAGCCGATACCCACTATAGACCCAGCGACCATCAGGGACTACGTGCCTCAGAAGGGCGAGAAGTTCACTGGCTCGTCGTATCGCGTTCAGACACACTTTAGTGACGTTAATGGAGTCAAGAAAAGAGGTGGATCGTCCAGCTCGGTCCTGAACAACAACGGCTACGTCGAGGCGGAAGACCTTGTTTTCAGTGATAACCCAAAATAAATATTGTATCCGATGTTGAACGACAACTTCACAATTTATACTATATATCGTTTGATAAATATGTTTCTGTACAGTAACCAGACGATTCACATAAATTCATATTTCATTATGACTATGGAGTTTGAATAAATATATGTTAAATAGTACATATATATATATAATGTGAATGCATATTTCGTTTCAATCTGGTAATAATTCATAAAATTTCGAATAAGTTTCATCTTATTAGTTGTATTGTAGTGAACCGATATAAAATTTAAGTTTTGTATTTTAATTTACTTTCTGTTCATAAATTAAACAGTTTTGATAACTTTTCTTATAATTTAATTATAATTTTCCAAAATGCATTATATAGTACAAAAGCAGTGATAGCCTAGTGCGAGACTGTTGAAATGCCACGCAGTGATTTCATTTTTTTATTTTGGCTCTGATTTCTTGACGTTATATGTATGCGTATATAATAGTTAACTATCGCTCGTTTTAACGTAGAAAAAGAACATCGTAGGAAAACCTGCAAGTCAGAGCGTCCTCCAGAATGTTCTCAAAGAAGTGTCAAGCCTGCCAACCTGTGGGCCAACGTGGTAGACTATAAGCCAAACCCTTCTCACACTGAAAAGAAGCCTTTATAAACAAGGTTGATATTATATTACACAGTCAGCATAATTAGGAATGTGATGCAGCAATAGAAATACTCATTGAAACACTGCTAGTGAGCGCCCGGTGCACGGTGATGCGGTGCTGCGTGAGTTATAGGCCATTCTTAATTGTATAGACACGCATTCATAAGTCGGTACAGGTCAGAGACCATGTCCAAAAATCGAAGCTATCTACAGCGTGTTAGAAGGCATGTCTATATCAGAGTCGCACGAATATGATACATGCCGAATACTAATAACTATTTCTACTTTAAAAATAAAAAACATGTCCACTTTTATTACGGACTAGCTATTACCTGCGACTTCGTCCGCGTAGATTTTAACTAAAAAGTGTTTGTCTCCGCGGAACCCTATTTTTATTCTAAAATCAGAGTAGCCTATGTTACTCCTTATAACATCAGCTATCTGCTAGTAAAAGTCCCGTCAAAATCGGTTCAGCCGTTTCGGAGATTAGCCGGAACAAACAGACAGACCGACAGACAACAGTTTTAAAAATAAATGTTTTCGTGTATATACCTTCATATGCATTGATACCGTGTACCTTATATACTTTCATATGCATTAGATAAAAAGCTGTTATTTTGACATTACAAACAGACACTTCAATTTTATTTATTTGTATAGATGTATAGATTTCACCAGCTCCTTTCCTGGTCCCAAATAATAGAGGACGAGTGTATTGCCGTTTATTGCGCTACGGCTGCTGATAATTTTTTGACAAGAAATCCAATAACATCTTGCCGCGTACGAGAAACGGACCGGAGATCTAATACAAAGCAGTCGTATTCAGTTCGACCTCATTACTGACTTGGTTTATGCATTTCAATTTATTATTAAACTGTAAATATCTCTTTTAACAAGTAAAACTGACCAGAATAAACTCTATACATTATTAAATCATAATGTGGGAATTAAAAAGGAAAAAATAAACTAAACCAACTTAGAAAGTATAGACACGATCATAGTCAGAGGATTAACCTGATTGTAGCGTGGCCAGTCACAATACAGGAGCCTCGCTATGCGCCCGCGGCTCCTCGAGCCAGCTATCCTATAATCCTCTTCTTTTACTTGTCTTAATTGGCAAATAAATAATACGTAATACAATTATTTAGTACTGCTTCAGAGAGATTTAGGGTGTACGCGTTTTCTATCGTAGATATCTCAAAATCAAGAAAGATTAGATTATTATGTTTTATGAATACTTCATAATTAAGAACAATATAAATTTATAAGTTATTATTACCTTTACAGGCCGACAAGCAGGAGTTGCTAGTTCGAGCCCACTGCACGCTCTAACTTGTTGGAGCAAAGTGCATATTATATGGTACATTCTCATCTGATGTAACGACAAAGGGAAAAATAGTGATGAAAGAGAAATCCATAATTTTCCTAAAAATATGTGAGATCTATTAGTCCACCTAGGATCAACGTGTTGGAATACAGCACACAAGCGGCGCTGATTTAAAATAAAAATTAGTAACTGTGTAAGAAAACGCCTCATTTTAAATTTACTGTAATCAGCTCTCACGTACTTTTGCTTTTTAAAACTGAGTAGGCACTTTTACTGCTCACTTACAATTCATGCAGATTTTCGTATTCTAATGTTTTAGGTAATAGTGTTATAGTTTTCAATACTCGTTGGTTAATTGAAGTTTAAATAATATAATAAAAACATTTATTTTGGACATAATCCATATGAGTTACCAACAATTTTCTTATGTCTATAGTATATATATATATAATATATTATACACTATAGATTTTAGTATATATTACAATTTTCCCATAACGATGCCTACCTAGTGTGCCTGTATAGGACAATCATTACGGAAGGCTATCATTTGCAGAATGCTGGTGTTGCAGGTGCTACTACGCAATCTTTGAAAAAGTGACACCGCTTTTCACGCATTATAGCGTGAAAGCCTTCAACGCACGCAACTGCAGACATCTGCGACGCACTGCAACGACGCGGTAGCCCCCATAACATTCTGAAAGCGTTATTGTATTGTATACGCAGGAAGTTGTAGGCTCGTTGCGTATACCGAACCCACAGGTCGCTCGAGTAAAAAGATTGACAATATGCCTTAAAAAGAGTTAATCTTACTTCATTAGTACATTGAGCAAACCTGCGGGCCAGCATATTGCTCCTCAATGCCTATGCCCTGCGTTCCCTCTCTATATCTGGGTTATCCTTAAAGTCTGCCGATATTACATGGCCCAGATATTTAAAGGTTTGTACAATCTTCAATACATTCCCGTCTATCATGACTAGACAGTAATGGGCCTTAAAAATCAATACCTCACTTTTGCGTGAGTTGTACCTGAGACGATGCTCTGAAGCGTACTGTTTACAAATTCGTATCAATGATCTCAGGGCGTTTACCGAGGGGGCCAGCGGAAGCATGTCATCAACATAGCTTATGTTGTTGACACAGGTACCGTCAACGTAGCATCCTATATGCGTTCTACTTAGTCCCTTGATCAACTGACTTATATATAGGCTGAAGAGGCCAGGAGATGTTAGTCCTACCCTGTCTTACCCCACATTCCAGTCTATATTCGTCAGACATTGTGTCAGCCCATCCAGCCTGATTAATCTGGTTACTACATCAAAAGGCCTATTCACCATAATGTCTCAGGCCAAAGATGGACATCAAAAATTACCATAAAAATTGAGTATTTTAAGATCTTAAAAAAACACATTTGTTATTTTAAACGTATATATTCTCTTCATCTATACTAATATTATAAAGCTGAAGAGTTTGTTTGTTTGTTTGCTTGAACGCGCTAATCTCAGGAACTACTGGTCCGTTTTGAAAAATTCTTTCAGTGTTACATAGCCCATTTATCGAGAAAGGCTATAGGCTATATATGATCACGCTAAGATCAATAGGAGCGGAGCACCAATCAAGAGTGTTTCAAAATCGGAGGGTTTTTTTCCTTTTGAGAGCTTCCGCTGCTTGCGCTGCGTAAACAGTTAAAGTTTCGCAAAAATCATGTATGACAGAATTGTTCACCTTTAAAAGTTCTAAAAAAAGTCCACGACAGCATAACTATGTCTATCTTTTAAGGTTGGCTCACTATAACCTATTTTATGCTAACCAAATTTGTTCTAAAATAATGCATTATTTGCGAAGGTATTATTATAAACATGATATTAATCCTTATCCAAATAAATACGTTATTCATCACAAGTATTACTTTAAAACAAAATTGCCTTTTACATCATTCGATTTCAATGAATATCTTAGGAGATATCGCAGTTTTAAAATAACATCGCAGCAAAATAATTACCCATTACAGACATACAAACGATGTTTCTCCTGGTTTATTCTGCGTAACTTTAAATTAGCACTGTAGGTATATTTATAAAAATGTTGTTCAATGGTTCTTATGTGGTTCGTGGATTTAACTAAGAAAGTTTCAGCTCCTTTGTCAAAGTCAAAGTCAAAAATCATTTATTCATTTAGGTCACAAAGTAACGCTTATGAACGTCAAAGTATATAGGTTAGTGAGTTTACCTTAGTAAACTCACTAACCTATATACTTTGACGTTCATAAGCGTTACTTATTATTATTTTATTATCTTTAGTTTTTATAGTCAGTAGTATATGGCATAATGGCTGTAACACCTTGTTAATCTGAGTTGTAAAATACTGAAATTATATTTAACTGACGATTTAAAAGAGTGGCCCTGAGTTTCTTGCAGGTTTCTTCTCATAGGCTCTACCCTTTGCCTGAACCTAGCAACTAACCTAAATGTAGCTTCAGTAACTTATTAACTGTATGCAACAAGCAACTAGCTCCATGAGTTTTTGTCATTTAAGTAGTCTTTGACTGAATAATAACCCTTCCGAATAAGTTGTTTTTTAACAGCGTTTTTAAATTTAAGCAATGGTAAATTAATTATATTAATAGGTAATTTATTAAAAAAAACGTATACTGAGTCCCGCAAATGTATTGTGAACTTTATGTAAACGATGATATGGGCCTACTAACTTATGCTTATTTCTAGTGTTTACGTTATGGATATCACTATTCTTATTATATAAGTAAATGTTATGTTTAATAAACATAATGTTAGCAAATATATATTGCGACGCAACAGTAAGTATGCCTATTTCTTTAAATCGATCTTTCAGGGAAACTCGTTGTCCTAAATTATAAATACTACGTACTGCACGCTTTTGAAGAATAAAAATTGTCTCAATATCAGCTGCCTTGCCCCACAATAATATACCGTAGGACATGACACTATGAAAGTAACTGAAATATACTAGTCTTGCAGTATCTATATCAGTAAGCTGTCTTACTTTCCGAATTGCGTATGCGGCTGAGCTAAGTTTCCCTGCAAGATACGATATTTGAGCGCCCCACTGAACTTTATGATCTAAAGTTAATCCTAAAAAGACTGTAGATTGAACAAAAGTAATAATTTCATCATTTAAAATTATATTCACGTTAGGAATCTTTACGTTTGGCAATGTAAACTTGATACATTTAGTTTTTGTAGAGTTAAGTAGTAAATTATTCGTCGTAAACCAGTCCAGGACTTCCGCGAGTGAATCATTAACAGCACGTAAATTTGGTGCTTTTCGGTCTACTTTAAAAATAAGGGATGTGTCATCCGCGAATAAAACAATGTCACACAAATCCTGAACAAAGAACGGCAAATCATTTACGTACACTAAAAACAGAAAGGGTCCCAAAATCGAGCCCTGTGGCACGCCCATTGTGACTGGTAATCCAGAAGATCTACTTCCGTTGATATCAACGTGTTGTAGTCTATCGCTTAGGTAGGAATCAACTAAGTCAAGTGCAGTATCTCAGATGCCATAATCCCTGAGTTTTCGCAACAGCGTTTGATGGTCAACGCAGTCAAAGGCTTTAGAGAGATCACAGAATACGCCAATGACATCTTGCGAATTCTCCCAGGCACTGAATATATGTTTTAAAAGCGTAACACCCGCATCTATCGTAGAACGGCCCTTCCTAAACCCATATTGATCTGCGTGAAATAAATTGTTTACACTGAAGTGGCTCTCTGATTGCTGTAATATAATCTTCTCAAATATTTTACTAATAGCAGGTAATATTGAAATCGGCCTTTTTAGGCCGTAGGCAGTAATTTTTTACTGGGGTCACTTTTGCAACCATTTTTAAATAAAGTCATTATTTTACTACATTTCATTAAGTTTGGAAAAATGCGCACATCAATGCATCCGTTGAATATTGCGGCTAGGAGTGGCGCTATTTTAACAATAATACTTTCAACTAATTATACCGAAATACCCCAGAAGTCAAGTGATTTTTTTAAATTAAGCGACTTAAATACTTTTATTATATCATACGGATGTACACGCTCAAAACTAAACAGTATCTTGCACTCTTCCACGTTGCCCCTAACCAAGTATTCTGCTCGAGCTGGGCAAGACCTAAGGGTACTAGTTATGTCTAAAGGTATTTTTGGGAAGTAGTTATTGAATGTATCGGCTACTTCCAAATTATTTGAAATTACGCTATTATTTATATTCAGTTCAAATTTATTATCACGCACCTTGCTGCGACCTGTTTCATTGTTAATAATGTTCCATGTAGTTTTAATTTTATTATTAGATTTTTGAATTTTAGTTTTTAGGTAAAGGGACTTGGCAGTGGCACAAGTCTTTTTAAATAATTTTGAATAATTTTTAACATATTGAATAAAATTTGGATCGAAATTGTATTGTTTCATACCATATAATTCATATAGCTTTGCTCTACTTCTATATATCCCAGATGTTGCCCAGTCACAAAACTTAATCCTATTATTCTGACTAAAAGTCTTACATTTAAAAATATTATTATACTCTAAAGTAATTATGTTAAGTAAAGACTCATATAGTTCGTCTGGACTATCCAGAGAAAGGTCCATATTGACAACTTTGAGACTTATGTTGTCATTAAATTCCTTTAAGCGATTAGATGTCATCGGTCTACATGTGACCTTATTCTCTATATGAATTGTACTCACAGGAAATACTACCTTTTGCCCACAGTGGTCAGATGTAAGTTCACTCAATATGGCCCTATTTAGAAATTGGCAGTCGCAAAATACATTATATAAGCAGGTAGCAGAATGTGAAGTGATCCTAGTGGGTTCAGAACATAAATGCTGTAAATTAAACGATCTAAATAAACTAATATAAGATATATTTCAAAACATAATAAAAAAACTACTCAATTCTAACTCGGAAACTAAGTTGATTAACCATTCGAAAACAATTATCAAACCGTGGATGACACAAGGACTGCTGAGGTACTCATGGGTACGAGATAAGCTTCATCTGGAGGTTAGAAGGAATCCTGGTAACGATATAAAATCAATTGTTTACACTAGATATCGAAACTTTTATATCAGTCTATTGCGCAAAATAAAGAATGCCTACAAAACAGACTTGCTGCAAAAATATAAAAACCATCCGCGAAAGCTTTGGCAAGCAATTAACGTTATCACTCACAGAAAAAACGGCTCAAGCTCCAAAGCATCTCAGCTGATTACTAGAAATTCTTGCCCACAAGCTGCAGTGGATCGTTGCAACGAGTTTTTTTCCTCAGTGGGACAACAACATGCAGAAAAAAATTTACAACATCTAGGCTCAACACAACTTGAGCTGGCAAATAAGATTCGCAATTCTAGGTCACCCGGTAATTCTTTCTTTTTTGAGCCAACAGATAATAGAGAAATAGAACACATTATCATGTCGCTTAAACACGACAGTGCACCAGGACTAGATGGCATAAACTGCTTGTTAATAAAAATGGCGAAGGATCATATTATTGAACCTCTAACGTCAATAATAAACCAAAGCCTATCAACAGGGATCGTGCCACAATACTGGAAGACCGCAGTAATTGTTCCAATCTATAAAGGAGGCGAAACCAACTTGCCGAGCAATTATCGGCCTATATCTTTGCTCCCGATATTTGCAAAGATATTAGAAAGGGTAGTAAATCAACGGCTTGTAAAATATCTGGAAGTAAATAATATACTTACCCACAATTAATTTAATATACTTACCCACAATCAATTTGGATTCCGAAAAGGCAAATCCACTGAAGATGCAGTGCTACTACTAACTGAAGAAATTGTTACTCACCTTGACAATAGGCGTGCATGTGTCGGAGTCTTTCTTGATATAGCAAAAGCCTTTGATTCTGTGGCCATTCCTATCTTATTGAGAAAATTAGAAAATATTGGAATACGAGGTATTGTACTGGACTGGTTTCGAAGTTATTTAACAGGGAGAAAACAACATGTTTTAATTATTACCTGTGGGTGTTTTTTTACATATCTAAGGATAAGATATTCAAATCATTAAATATTCAAACAGTAGCCAGCCAACTTATATATGAAACTCTGATTTATGTATATAAGAACATTAATTTATACCGCAAGATAAGTGATATACATAATATTAGCTCACGAAAAAATAACAAGTAGCGCCTAGCCTCCTGACTTAAAAACTATAATTCATTTAAATGTCAATGTTTGTACTACAATAATATTAAGGAATATTTTAAATAATTTTAGATAAAAGTGAAGTACGTCTTAGGTATAGTTAAGCTTTTAATTTAGTTTATGCTTCTTCACAAGATGACACTAACTGGGTATATTCTGTGTACTGTAGTAGAGCCTCGCTGATGTCAGCATGAATGGGCCGGCTCGACCGGGGAAGGTCTACCCTCTCACAGAATATCGACGTGAAATAGCAGTAATCCTACTGTTGTGTTTCGTTCGGTGAGTGACAGTGCCAAAAGCCCAATCACCCTTTTTCCGCCTTCTCGCTCCTTCTCCTTCCCACTTCCTTTCCTAAAGGGTCGGCAACGCGCAAGTGATGCCTCTGGTGTTGCAGGCGTCCATAGGCTACGGTGACCACTTACCATCAGGTGGGCCGAATGCCTTGCCACCATAGTCGTATAATAAAAAATCTCATTTAAGAGGACTATGTATCGTTCATTTGCAAATAAAGATTATATAAACAGATTTATTTTTGCTACACTTAATCCTACAGAATCGTATCCATAAAGATAAACATCGCATTTTAAGGTAGATGTAAGGGCACACTGGGGCACACCAGGGCAGAGCTATCATTTGCAAAATCTTCACTACATCGTAAATAAGTACCTTCTTGTTATAAGATAAACTTATACCACACCGAGCAAGTACTATTTATTTATTTGACTGCCTCGGTGGCGCAGTGATAGTGAATGCGACTGCTGTGCATGAAGTCTCGGGTTCGAATCCCGGGTCAGGCCAATAAAAAGTTATTGGGTTTTTTTGTTAAGAAATCTCAATAGGAGCCCGGAGTTAGAAAGTTGGCGGTGTTAGACACCCCTGTGTCTCAGAAAGCACGTAAAGCCGCTGGTCCTGCGACTGAACTCTCTCCTGTTGTGTCGGATTACCGTCCCATCGGATCATGAGAGTTAGGGAACAGAGAGTGCACTTGTGTTTCCGCACAAGCTTGTGCACTATAGTAACTCCTGCACAGATGGCAGTTTCCGTTGAGATTGGCCGCCGTTACCGAAATTCGATTTGGAGGACATTATTATTATTATTATTTATAAATTGAATATGGGAAAGCAAACAGTAGTATATTAAGAGTATACATTGAGTACTTAACAGTTTAGAATCAATAACAGAATAAATGTTACAATTTGTCCCAAAATCAAGTAAACAATTTACTTGTTTGCAATCTACGCATTTTCATACTCTAAAAAAAGCTACACAATTATATTCATGTTTTATTTTAAATTGTTTTGAATGTGGATATTAATGTAAATGTTGTTATAAGTCTTTTATATAAAACCAGACCACCATTCATGTCACGACAAATGCAAATTGTCATGTTGCAGCGCAGTTATTCAAAGCACATTTGTATAAACAAAACTCATTGTGATGTTTTTGGAATTAAAGGAAACTTCTAGAATGAATCATTGTTAGTTTTGCATGAGTGAGACTTATCGATAATGCGGGTGAGACAGTCTAGTCGTAGTGGATAATTATATTGATGCGTAATTAAAGACATGGCTGTGACGTAGCAATGATTGCGCAAGTTTAACGACCCACGAGCTGGGAAACCATTGTCATGCTTATAGGTAAAATTTACAAATATCACATTGATTCGTTTCTTCAGGACAAAATAATATCATCATAATATTTGAAAAAACTTGTTTAATTAATAATTAGAATATATGAAGAATTACAATGTTTGACGGCCTCGATGGCGTAGTGGTCAGTGTAACCGACTGCCACGCCTGAGGTCGCGGGTTCGATTCTCGCACAAGTCAAACATTTGTGTGCATGAATATGGATGTTTGTCTTGGTCTGGGTGTTTCTATGTATAATATGTATGTATTTACAAAAAAAAAAAAGTATATATGTATGTTTATCCATTGTCTAGTACCCATAATACAAGCTCTGCTTAGTTTGGGCTAGACGGTGTTGTGTGTATGTGATAGAATATTATTAATATTATTATTAATGTCTAATATTATCTTTATCACGCAAATTGTCAATGGTTTGTAATTCGAATATAATCTCAAAAACAAATACTATTACAGAATTCAGTCGATGAAAACACTACAGTTACACTGCAATAGTTTATTGACGTCTACCGTGAAGTTACGGCAACGTCAAAGCTTTGTCAACCCTGGTGGGTGTTCCCTGGTCTACTTCGAAGTTTAAGACTAGCAACAGTATGCATCTCGTAAAAAAATCGATAATACGTGGTTTATCAATCAGCAGGAATCGAATATCGTAGGAATACATCAATTAGAAGTCCAAATCAATGTCAGTTCTTTTCGTGTGTTCGTGAGCGACAGGCGAGGTGCTGATTGGAGATGCATCATTATGTTGTCCATTATCTTATAGCTGACGGCAACTTTAAGAGCTAATTGTATTTTTAGCTAATTGACAAACTAACATAAACTAACATTGTGTGACTGCACATTCAACTGTTGTCAGCGCAGTGGTTTAAGCGATCGCCTCGTCGGCGCCGGCGCCGCTGTAACTACGAGTAGCATTGAGGTTTCAATCCGCGCATAATACAAACATTTGTATCAAACACCAATAATTGTGCTCAGTCTATAATATTCTACCACATATTCTATCACATACACAACACCATCTAGCCCAAACTAAGCAGAGCTTGTACTATGGGTACTAGACAATGGATAAACATACATATATACTTTTTTTTGTAAATACATACATATTATACATAGAAACATCCAGACCAAGACAAACATCCATGTTCATGCACACAAATGTTTGACTTGTGCGGGAGTCGAACCCGCGACCTCAGGCGTGGCAGTCGGTTACACTAACCACTACGCCATCGAGGTTTTGTTTGTGTCTATTGATTGAATATAAAATGCCCAAGACTTAGGAATTACGTTTAATACGAGAGTTGTTGTTTAAAATAAATATTCTTATATTAACAATGTATGAGCATACATACACTGTGGAATAGTCTTCGGCTAACCAAGCGTCCAATTATATGAAACAATTCATTAACACACAGCATATTATGCGTTTCTTGTGTTAAGTAATACAAATTGCCGTGGGTGTAGGTGTTTCTGTCATACAGATGACTGAACATACCCTTAATGTTCGCTTGTGTTGCGTATTTCTTATATAAAGTACAGCTACTACTGGTATTTCCTGGACTTCATGAGTTCTGAAGCTCTGTAGCTGCTGTTTTCTGGATGAAAGGTACCCTATGTCCTATTCTGTACAACTGACAACGTGTATGCAAAATTTCATGTTGATCGGTTGAGTAGTTAAGGCATGAAAGCATAACAAACAAACAAACACATTTTCGCATTTATAATATTAGTAAGGATGTACCTTTATTTATAAGCAATATAGATTTATTTTAAAGTGTAGGTATTTGTTTTGTGAGACTAACGTAAAAATGCTCCAGTCGACTGCTATTTGAAAGAACACCATTGAAATCTACGCCGACATTTAGCTTAAAGAAATAAACATGCATATGTTAGTGTATAGCACATGGTAACATAATTATATGTAACTACGCAGGTACATATGTACTAGTATGTACATACAAGTGCCATGTTGGTAACTTTCCACGAAATACATTGTTCTAAATTGCGGGCACTTGAAACAAAGAAAATCACTCATCATCACGACACGTATTTTTCAGCCTATTGATATTTAAATTTAACTTTTAGGATATTTTTTACTTTACAATTAACTAATTTTACCAATTATCTTGTGCACCGAGGGAAACTTTTACCACGATAACATTCAATAAAACCCCTACATATTTCTTTTAATCTTAATTTATTTCAGATGTTTAAATTTTCTTGTTACCTACATAGGCAGGAAACAATATTTGTTGCAAAAGAGTCTCAAATTTGGTATTGACAACGGATGCAAACGTCTCCACGCCCCTTGCCTGACCACGTGAATATATATTATTACTATGGCAAACGTAAAACGTAAGCAGACGGTCTTGCCTACTGCCTTATTGGAATCACTTACCAATATACCGTAGTCTGTAATCTACCCTTCAAAAGACAGCCAATACCAAGGCCATAGAAAGGAGTCCTCTGCTGATAGCACAACGCCTCCTTTGGCAACTCTGAAGGCGCTGCTTAGAGAAGGAACTAAATGCAAGGTGAGGTGACTGGTGGTTTTATAAATATTCAAATAATAGACACGAAGAAAACCTAGACTTTGAACAACTATTGGTGTTGGATACAAATTTTTGTAATATGTGAGAATTGAACCCACAATACTCGTAACAGTGGCAGTGACGAGGCAACCATTTAATCTACTACGCCACCCGGCCATTCATACAGTCACACAATTTTATACGTTTATGCTAGTTTGTCAACTAGCTAAAAATACAATTAGCTCTTAAAGTTGCCGTCAGCTATAAGATAATGGACAACATAATGATGCATCTCCAATCAGCACCTCGCCTGTCGCTCACGAACACACAGCTAGAACTGACAAAGATGTCGACTCTTAATCAATGTATTCCTACGATATTGACATTTATGTGAGTCTGCTAGTTGAACAACCATGCTCTATCAAATTTTCTTCTTTATTTTGAAGTTATTTAGTTAAGTTACTTTTGACTCCATTGCGTCAATGTCTTGCCTTTTTGCCGGAGAAGGGGAGGAAGCGTTCAGAGGATTCACTTTAAACATTCTTCATACATTCTCTTTAGCTTCGGTACCCTTTTTTTTAACATGAGGGAATGCTTTGTTGCATACCCCTCCGCAGGGGCGGCGGAGGGTTTGTATCGGGCTCATCCGGGAAAAGATGGCGACATCCCGGTCCTACCGACTAAACCTACCACGGTGTTCCTTCTTGCAATCTGTGGTCGGGGCGCAGGGATCACTCGCGCAGTCATCCTGCAGCCCCGCCAGATTTGGGCCGCCACTTGGTCGTGGCGGTCTCGTCACATTTTTACTTGATTAAAAGGCGCGCGCGGAGCACTACGCGCGGCCGCCGCGCCGTCTCAGGCCTGCTTCTGCACGGACGCCAGACTGCCCTAGTCTGTCGCCCCAGGCCAGCATTCATGGGGGCCGGGAATCATTTAGCGCCCTTCGGCGCCCGGTGCGTCGACTGCGGGCCGGGAGGCTGGTGTTCGCCCCCCTTTCCCTTTCCGCCACCTCCTTAGCGAACATTACTACCTCGCAGTAGGAGGCGGCGGCTACCCATACGCTCTCGCTACCGGCCATAGTAGAGTCTATGGTCGCGAGTAATTCACGATTACCCCTCCATCCACTATGCTAATGTGAACCGAAGTTATCGATTAATTCAAAACATTTATCAATTTAAAAAAAATATTTTGCTTTCATATTTGCTAGAGATAATGCAAAATGGGTTCTTTAGTCCTGCGAAATAAATTAACAATATAGTCATTATTTTTGCCAAATAATGTATATCTACAAATATTCATGCTGCGAAGTTGTGTGCCAACTCAGCACAGTGTCCTCTTGACGTCCGTTAACAGAAGTATTGACCGCCTCAAGGTTGCCAGTACTCGGTATATATTGACGCTGAAATACCATATGCTTCAGAATATTCTGTGTTTTCGATATAGTCGTTTCTGAAAAGTATTATTTAAAAATGGCTAAAATAACATTGTTTTTCGGGCTCGTAGCATTATTCTGCTGTGTTAACGGTATTTATACATTGTTATAATTTTGAAAGTTCTTAATCTGTGATACATCGGTAATTGATAAGTTTAAATTATATATTACACCAATGGATTCAGTGGTGATTACACAGTTGGCATAGGAAAGTGGCACATGCAAAGGAAGGCGTATCTGACGCACGTTACCTTTCTTATCTTTTATTCTACATCAGGATTGATTGTACAGTTTATTGTTATCAATAATTGTAATTTTTATTAAATATATATCAATATTTGAAATGTGTCAACATTTTTATGCAACTGCAAATATAATATTAAAGTTTACCTCGACAATTTTGGACCTTGTTTTAAATAGAATTACATTTTCGAATCCGACTTATTTACTAATCAATTTAATGCCACCTATCGTATTAAAAAGTATTGCCAGCATTTTTTATGACGCGGCAAGTTCTCGAAAGATCTCGTGAATCGTTGGCTACGCACCTCAATGTATGCACTAAGTGAACCGAAACTTCGAGTGAACCGAAAGATTGAAGCTTTTATTCGTTTACAAGTCCAGAGAATAGGTACCAAATCTATACGCATAATTTTTTTATTTTTTTATTTTCAGCTCAGCAGTTTATGCCCCATAATAATCCAGCTATGAATCAAGTGATGGCTTTGTAAGTATTTGTATTTGATACTTATTTTTAAGTCGTATTGACACCGTCAAGGACAATTTAAACAATTTATTAATTATCTTATTTATTAACAAATCAATAATATTACTGCTGCAGTTCACGACGACTGCTTCCCTTAAACGATTTAAAAAAAAACCGGGTATACCCTGGCTTTGCTAATATCTATTTTTAGTTAAAAGCGTTGGATAGTTTTAGTTTCAATGAAATACATATTTTTATACATGCAATACACATACAACAGAACCATGTATATAATAGTATTACTATAATAGTTTATAAAAAAGCATCTGTCGCACAAAGATGTGTAAACATAATTATTATAGTTGTTTTACCGACTTGTTGTCGTGTTCACAACGCACTAATGTTTAATAACAGTCATTTGTAACAATATGGTAATCACCAGTAAAATGTATTATATAATTTATATCTATTTTATCAATCAAAATAAAATATCTCTGTCTACTTCTACATACATATATTTCTTAATTCTTATAACACATAGAGATCCTATTTACGTAGGGGTACGTATTACAATACTGAAATTTCATAATAACTATGACTGAAATACCGACGTCCAAAACAACGAAATTCAAAATACCGAAAGTTTTAAATGCCGATAGCCGTTATATCGAAACATAAAATACTGATGTTCAAATGCCTGAAAGGATGAAACCCCGAATGGACGAAATCCCGAATGGAACTAATGGGAGTTTCGGACGGCGCCCCGCTTCGCGGGGCTCGTATTTCTGGGTGGGTTTACAAAAGAGAACCTAACACAACCTACCGCTTCCGAGTCGGAATCGTACGGATGGCCTAAGCATTATTTCGAGATTTTAACCTTTCGGGAAAATGAACATTCGGGATTTAAAACTTTCGGCCAAACAATCATTCGGCGTTTAATTTTTCGGGATTTCTTCCATAGGTATTCTAAAATACGGTCTTTTAAATTTCGGTATTATAATACATACCCTTTACGTAGCCTATTTAATTGCAGATTACGTTTTGCTACTGAGGTCTTCCTCACGTTGTTCTACGTCAATGCACAGAAAGCTACGGCTACTGCGGAGTGCACATGCACGTGACACGGGGACCAACCATTACTTGAGATCTGATAAACAACTGATACTACCAGTACCACGATTCCTACCAATTATGTTACGCCAAGTTATTAAACGAAGAGGAAGCAAAACATAGCAATACTGTATGATACTTTGAGCTCATACTGCGAAACATTAACATCAATACTAAATTAAGATTCGTGTACCTATTTTGCAATAACTGCAATATAGGTTGGTACTCCTATCTTAGTCTCCCTGTGACAATGGCTGCTGAAAAGCAACAGAAACGTTAGGACCAGTCGCGAATACCCTATACAATACATAGTTTACTCTTAATGAGAATATCATGTCAGCGATACTACATAATATTATCAAAATCGCGAATTAGCCGCAAAACCAGACGTTGAGCAATGAAGCCAGTTAATATTAATAAACTAAGAATAACCAACTTAATCAATTATACTAATTATAATTCCTTTTTGAACAGAATGCGAGGCATGAACCCCAACGGAGCACGTCTCGTGAGTAAACTATAATATATTTTATATTGATTATTAGCAATATGGGTTTTATATTACTAGTATTTTTATTAACCCTCCAGTTAAGCTAGAACGCTTGTGACAGGAGTGAGTGCACGTCAGTAATGCAACGGGTAAGATTCGAACCCGCGACCTCTCGATCGCAAGTCCATTGCCTTATCTATTGGGCTACCGCCGATTAAATGTTTGTAAAACCTATATAGTGTATTATTTTGCAACATTTTATTTGCATTCATCACCGCGACGGTAAGTGTTTGTCGCGGTGATGAATGCGACTGATGTGGTACATGAGGTCTGGTGTTCAATCCTCCGGTCCGGCTAAGTGTTACAGTGATTTCTCTCAGAAAATTCTCAGTATCGTCACGGAGTTCAGGACTGTGCTCGATAGACAGCAATAGGCTCGGTCCAGAGCTGACGAAACTTAGTGATAATGTGCCTCAGATTAACCCTTCGATGACTCAGGCGATAGACAACATGTATATAATATTAGTAGATACCCGGCGGTTGAGTGGTATCTTTAGGTATGGCTACAACTCTGTCCTAGTGGGTCGTAGCGTAATGTTATATAGTCCATAACCTTCCTCAATCAATAGAATATCTAACGCAAAATTATTTTTGACTACATTTCTTGCGAAATCTTAAGATCGATTTAAAACTCTTATGAGATTACCGCGGACACAAACAAACCAAGTCTTCAGCGTCATCAAATGATTGCAGCTTAGCTTGCCGCTGACCCGATGTCGACAACACTCAAAAAATATCTTCTATTGTTATCGATTCAGTAAAAAGTTCTATTGCATGTATTTTAGAGCTATGATCCGCAACTCCCGGGGTGTTATGCGTCTGTGCCGATCCCGGCACTCTGTCAGTAACATGGTGATGTGAGGCGAATTCAGAAATTATATTTCAGTTGTGCCCCGCGGCTTCACTCGCGTAACGTATATTAGGTTAGATTAGTAACAGTACTTTATTCAGGATGAAATGTATCCTATGTCCTTTTCTGTTCCCATGACAATCTGTATGCGAAATTGCATGATGATCGGTCGAGTAATTAAGGCGTGAAATCGTAACAAACAAACACAGAAAGTTACATTCGCATTTATAATATTAGTTAGGATTATTTCTATAAGTCACAGATAGACAAAAATATTATACGAGCCAGATATCAAATCAAAAATGTATTTAAGATAAATACCATCAAAGGTATCATTTTAGAATTGTTTTCAGCGAACATAGGACAGGGTTTACAAAATATTGGTCGTGTTTCTTTTCTTGTTAAACCCGTTACCTGCCTCTCGCCTCTAACGGCTCACTCACTGCACAAACTAAAGTTAGCATTTCTGTTTCAGCTTACCAATAGTTTGTCACCAGAGGCTATTAGAAGCTTGAAAGGGGGATCAGGGCAGTACATGTCTTCGACATCCTATGTAGACAAGAACGGTCAGGTCCAGAATAAACACAAGTTTATTGCCAACACTAATCAACGTGTGCATGAGTTTGAGTGGTAAACATTGACCGCAAGATGAACACTTAAGACATCATCACCAACAATTTGAAGAACGCGTAGTTGTAGAATTTCTAGACATAGTGTGGTTTGATACATTGTGACGCAGAGCACCCAATAAACAGGTGAACATCGACGGACAGAGGTCTCATCGACTAATATGCATTTTATGATCAGCGTGACTTCCATGAGCTAGTACAAAAATTTACCTTACAAACTTTAAAGGAAAAGGACATTTCATCCGAGTTGACTTCTGTAGTAAATTAATAAATTACCATTTACTCATTACTCGACAATCTGTGAACAACTAAAATGCATGAAAATCGGAATATTTGTCAACTTAAATTAATTCGTGGACACTAATCAGTGTCTGGTAGTAACCATTGTCGTAACGCATAACGCAATAAATCCAGGGACCTTGATTTGTGATACAAAATGTATAAACATATTTCTATTTACAATGTACTCTTGCTAAATCCAACAGAAAATAATAAGATGATGTATCAATTCTTCAATAGCCTTAAATTCCAAAAGCATTACGTAAACAGGTAGATACATTTATTAAGTTATCTTAAATTGAATAAAAAGTATGAACAATGCCATATTTATTTAAAATGGGTTTAATTAAATTGGAGCACTGAGAACGTTGATATTTTAATACAAAACTGGTTCCATCTTGAAACACGTAAATTATTATAAATGGATTTTTGCTTATTGTAATTATTATTGTGTTATTGTAATGTAAATTTATTTAAATCATTCTAATAAATGTTAGCAACAAAATTTGGTTTTACATTTATTTGCCGGTTTGTTTACTTGAATATCGCGGGAGGTATTATTGTATCAGCGATTTTTATATAGAAATCCAGTTCTAAGGTAGACACAACCAGCTTACGAGTGTTTACGTCAGATAAACTCGGGCTAAGTTTATTTGATGATATATTGTAGTAGCTGCATTCTGTTTCATTCTACAATTAGGTCTTCTTCTCTCCAATACACACGCACGCCTGACTGCTCTAGTTAGTGACCATATTGTCTACACATACCGCAGCTACGATACCAAGCCAGCTTACCAATACATTTAGATATTTTTAAACGATTTTTTTTATTCATTAGCACCGTTTTTCCGCATTTGCTCCTACATTATGTACCACGTTCCAAAATGTTCCGCATACGACCCTTTTTTAAATTGTTCCATTTTACATTTTGTGCAAATGGGTAGCAAAACAAAACATGGTTGAAATTATTTTAAATCTTTCGTTGTCGGGCTCGTGAGGCCATGCAATCATAAGCCCAAAGTATTGCTGACACAAAATTTTAACAAAAAAGAAAACCGACTTCCGAAAAAAAGGAGGAGGTACTCAATTAGAAGGTATTCTAATTGAGTACCTCCTCCTTTTTTTGAAGTCGGTTAAAAAAGAAACATCATTTGGGATGAAATAGGAATTACATTAAGAAATTAATATTATTTAAGATTTAGGAGCATATAAGGTTTAATTTTTAGGAAAAATGTGTATTGCTATGTTTGGGACGAAACATGAGGGACGAGTGCGGAACAAACCAGAAGGACGCACCTCGGCCTTCTCGAAATGAAGTGCGTATTAAGCCATGTCGCGTATTTTAAAAGATCACTTAGGGCTTGCAGCCTATAAGAGACGCACTGGTCATTATTAAACTGATAATTTAAAAATGAATAGGGTGGTAAAATAGATACAACTACCTAACAGGTACGCGAAGGGACGTCACAGAAAATAAAATGACTGACGAGTCTGTTTTTCATTATTGAGCAAAGTCTTAACAAGCAGAATGATGATCGGTTCAGTGGTTTAGGCGTGAAAGGTAACAAACAAACAAACTCATTTTCGCTTTTATAATATTATAGTTAGGATAGTTAGGATTAGGATTAACGACAATATTCGTAATAAAAGTGTTTAAAATAGAGTTCTAGTGTAGTATTAGTATCATAAATATTACAAATGGCATTTTCCTAAATTAAAATAATGTAAAATGAGAACGTAAATTACATTACAGTTCACATTTGACGGTTACAGACTAGATCGGAACTCTAGTTTGAACCTTTTTTATAACGAGAATAAGAAAAATGAAAAAGTTAAGTAGTAGTACCTAGCTGATTTCAAAATGAATGGATCGGCTCGATCAGGGATGTAGTACCCTCACAGACATTCAAAGTAAAGTAGCTATGTACGTCATTTTTTAAATTACTTATATATAAATATTTTATTTAAATACACCTATACTATTGTCAGTTTTAAATAAAGTGAGGAGTTAGAGCCTGTGAGAGAAACAATAGCAATAATTTCACGAGCACAGGTTTTGGTGTAAAATTGCGTATTTTATTAACCTATGCTATGTATGAAAAGTTTGGTTTTTAGCTCGATAGATAGCGTTATGGCTTTCGACTGAGTCGTAAAGATTCCTAAACCTAGACCTCCCAGCGAATATCTTATCCTAATCCTAATCCTAACTAATATTATAAAAGCGAAAATGAGTTTGTTTGTTTGTTTGTTACCTTTTCACGCCTAAACCACTGAACCGATCATCCTAAAATTTTGCATATACGTTGTCAGGTGTACAGAAACGGACATAGGCTACCTTTCATCCCGAAAATAATTACTATACTCGAGGAAAACAATAATAACGTTCTTATGATAATAGATGGCGCCACGTGTCTTTCGAATCATGATTTATTATATTATTATAATATATTATTACAAGCAGAGTACAACCCGAATTGACTGTCAAATTCTAAATTAACGCGAGCGAAGCCGCGGGCAAAAGCTAGTATCTATATTATATTAATACGTGAAGCAAAAATTTGTACCCCTTTTTACGAAAATTGCGGATATTGAGGAGTATGAAATTTGGCATAGTTAAAGTTTATATGGAGAAGGAGGGGCGAATCCTAATATTTACATAAAATATGCATTAGAAATACATTATATTAATGAAAAAACACTACACGCACACAACCATGCATTTGACACACGCAGTCGAAACGCGTTCGTAGTATTTTGGCATTGTTCAGCTGATGTATACTATTCTTCGTAACTATGGTTACATATATCAGCAATATCTTACTTTTAAATCAATTATGATCGAATTTCGACCACTAGGCGACCGCTAGTTTGAATAAAATTGTTCTCGTCCAACGTAAGTGTTTTAATTGTTATAACCAGATGACCGTCAAGGTAAATAATCGTTGGTGGCCCTTTGAAATGATGAGTAGCATAGCTTCATATATTACACTATTTATTGCACTTATATACACAATTAATCTAGAAAATCTATTGACGACTATTAGGTAATGATGATAGATGATGTACTCGTAAGTAGAACAAAGAATACAAGTACTAGGTGTCAATTAATTAAATGATTTGCCGGCACTTACCATTGGGTACGCATGGCTGTCTTATCTCGCAAACATTCGACGCCCTCGATGGCGTAGTGGTTAGTGTAACCGACTGTCACGCCTGAAGTCGTGGGTTCGATTCCCGCACAAGGCAAACATTTGTGTGCATGAACATGTATGTTTGTCTTGGTCTGGGTGTTTCTATGTATAATATATAATATGTATTTACAAAAAAAGGTATATATGTATGTTTATCCATTGTCTAGTACCCATAGTACAAGCTCTGCTTAGTTCGGGCTAGATGGTGTTGTGTGTATGTGATAGAATATTATATTATTATTATTCCCGACGAGTGTAAGTGCGATCGTTTCCAACCTGTAGCTTTAGCTTGTCTGTGTACCGATCGTAATTTTTAATTACCTTGCATCATATTACATAACTGAGTTATAAATGAGTGCTGTCACAACACACACACACAATCAAACAAATTAATCTTTAATCCCATAATGTTGAATAGTTACATAAGATCGTGTGTCCAATTAAAGTGGAAAACCCGGCGCATAAAGAGTTCACGATGATGACTGACATCCTGCAATGATGCAGGTGTTCATGGCCATATATACAGTAAATGTAATATGACTGAATAATAAAATATACCATCACTATCACTACATATTATAAAACAAAGTCCTCCGCCGCGTCTGTCTGTTTGTCTGTCTGTCTGTTCGCGATAAACTCAACCACTACTGCACCAATTTACATGCTGTTTACACCAATCGATAGAGTGGTTCTCGAGGTAGGTTTTAGTATATAATTTGTTAAGTTTTTGTATAGATTGGCTAAAATATAACGATATTTGTTGGAGATGTCGGAAAAAATAAGCCATCTGGGAGCTTTCAACGAAAACGCTGCCTAAACCCTTTGAGATATAACAAAATAATATACGGTGGAATTGTGTATCTTATATAGGTCTACAGAAAAGTCCGCGATGGCATATGTCTATCTCTTAAGGATAACATACTATATCCATTTTAATACTTTAAAAATGGGCAATTATAAAGGGGTAATTGGAAAGCTATTTACACAAATACAGTATTAATCCTTATCATTTTAAATACATGTGTTGGCTTAAGCATTTCATGAAGATTATTTTTCCCCTTTACACCATGCAAATTAAGTGAATACCTTAGGAGATATAGCAAAATCAAAATAATGCGCAACGAAATTAATTTCGAGTAATGAAGGTAAAATGTTTCTTTTAGATGCCCCTGGAGGCACAGGTAAAACATTTTTAATAAATTTATTATTAGCAAAAGTACGATCCGACAGAAAAATTGCCCTAGCTGTGGCATCGTCCGGCATAGCAGCCACACTTTTGGAAGGTGGGCGAACCGCCTATTCCACATTCAAACTGCCATTAAAAATATGTAGTGATGACGTCACTAGCATTTGCAATATTTCTAAACAGAGTAATGCCGGAAAATTAATGAGAGATTACAGTTTAATTATTTGGGATGAGTCTTTTATGTCTCATAAAGCTTCAGTTGAGGCACTAGACAGGACAATGCGAGATCTGCGCAACAGTAACTGCCCAATGGGTGGTTGTACTGTTTCATTCTCTGGAGATTGCGGTCAAATTTTGCCAGTTATAACTAAGGGAACGAGAGCAGATGAAGTCAATGCATCGCTAAAAGATCGCATCTTTGGCCACATATAACGAAATGTATACTTAAAACCAATGTGAGGATTTTATCGTCTAGCGAAGATAATAGGCAATTTTCTAACGACTTACTCCAAATAGGAAATGGTGAATTTCAAGCAGGAAATGTCTGTATGAAATGTGAAATTATTGAAAAAGTTCATACCGATATTAGTAACATATCCACTAAGACACTAAATTGGTTTCAAGAAAGAGCTATACTATCACCCACTAATGAGCAAGTGGAAAAAATAAATGAATTTATTATTTCCATGTTCGAAGCATCATCGCAAACCTACTACTCAGTTGACACAGTTGTGGATAGAGAAGAGGCAGTACATTATCCAAAAGATTTTTTAATTCTTTGACTCCTCCTGGAATCCTGCCACACAAATTAATATTAAAAGTAGGTGCCCCTATTATATTACTAAGAAATTTGAGTCCACCGAAACTGTGCAACGGTACAAGACTCAAAGTAGTCAATTTAAAAATTTTTTTTGATCGAATGTATCATATTAACTGGCAACGCAACTGGTGAAACTGTTTGTATACCAAGAATTCCCATGGTACCTTCAGAATTGTCTTTTCAATTTAAACGGCTACAATTTCCCGTAAGAATAGCGTTTGGAATAACAATTAATAAAGCGCAGGGTCAAACATTAAAAGTTGCGGGAGTAGACATAGGCACACAGTGAAGTGTAGAACACAGTTTCGCACGGGCAATTATATGTTGCCCTGCCCTATCACGTGTTACTTCTAAACAAAATTTGTTCATTTTTACACGTGATCAGGTTATTAATGTCGTATACAAAGAAATACTTTAAACTTTTTAATTTTTATACAATATACTTAGAAACTAATCTAAACGTTTTCTGTTTTGTTTGCCTCATAAATAATTGCCACTCAAAAAATAATCTAAATTAATATTATGTATAACGAGGAAAGATGATTGATTTTTTGTTTGTAACGATTTAACTCAAAAACTACTCAACCAATTTTATCGAAAGCTATATCATCTCCTCAGAGTAACATAGGCTATTTTATATTTTCTGTAAAGACTCCGTGCGAAGCCGGGGCAGGTTGCTAGTCATCTATATATTAATACGTGAAGCAAAAACTTTGTACCCCTTTTTAAGACAATTGCGCGGACGGAGGAATACGAAATTTGGCACAGTTAAAGTTTATATGGAGAAGGAGGGGCGAATGCTAATACATATTTATATAAAATATACATTAGAAATACATTAAATTAGTGAAAAACACTACGCGCACACAACCATGCATTTGACACACGCAGTCGAAGCGCGTTACTATGGTTACATATGTCCATATATAATGACATATGTCAGCAATATCTTACAGGCAAACTTTGGTCGAATTTCGAGCACTAGACCGCTAGTATTTATATACCGCAATACTTATACGTTATATTTTTTTAAAGAAATAGTTTCTGTTCCTGTACTAACGAAAAGGCTCGTCCGAAGAAGAACCACTCTCTTACAGGCAACCAGTGTTAGAGTAGCAATACTGGTACTGCGTTTCGCCCGATAAGTAACAATTCCTAAGGCTCACATAACAAGATTTTCCTTGCCTGTCTTTTTATTCCATATTTAACTACTTTTTCTAATTCAACGTGTATCGATAATGATATTCCTGTTATTGCAAGCGAGAGGCTACATACGTATAAATCATTAATTCATTATAGACGATGGTACTTTATCATACCTATATGTGTTATCTTGGTTTTCTCTACACTCCAAAAATCTTTCAATGGAGCTACAAAAAAGTATATTCCGTCAGTAAGTTAAAGTAATTTTCTAGTGTATGTGTAGTGTTTATATATAATATTCTACCACATACACACAACAACATCTAGCCCAAACTAAGCAGAGCTTATACTATGGGTACTAGACAATGGATAAACATACATATATACTTTTATTTTTGTAAATACATACATATTATACATAGAAACACCCAGAGCAAGACAAACATCCATGTTCATGCACACAAATGTTTGACTTGTGCGGGAATGGAACCCGCGACTTCAGGCGTGGCAGTCGGTTACACTAACTACTACGCCATCGAAGCCGACGAATTTATCATTTGGCATAGCAATAGGTAAGTACACGTTTTAATCTATTCTGCGAAAGACGGCTCGCACCCTGTGTGAACAACAAGCTATCCATGTACGCGCTCATAGACTGCAGTGATGAGAGCAAGGCGTCGAAGTAGGTGCACATTATAAACTATGTAACTGCACGGATGGCGTCGTCGTTTAAATGGACTGCTCGCCACTGTCGCCGCGCCGAGTATTGTGGGTTCGAATCCCACACGGGTCAAAAATTTGTTTGACCCATAAATGGTTGTTCCGAGTCTGAATGTTCTTTGTGACCCTTGTTTGAATGTTTGTAAAGGTCGCCGCGATACAAGAATTATTCCCAGTGCGGAAGCTGTCATTTTAAGATAAAAAGAAATCAGTAACAGCGAGGAATTATCATATTTCAAATTCGTAGCCCTTATTGACCTCTGAGTCTTCTTCGAAGAGGTTAATGAAAACACTTTGTGGGTCTGTGTGTCTGTCTGTTAGTGGCATTTGTTAGTGATAGGCATAACTCCGGAACCACTGGACCGATTGACTTGTATATATATATAGCTTGGTGTGCAGACACCTTGGGGTCATACCTCGGTCGAGTTTGAATATGGGCCCTGTGGATCAAAAGACCCCCGAAATATAGGGGTCACAAGGTCACATGTATTTTAAATGCTTTTACATTTAAGACCTTGTAACTTGGTGTGCAGACACCTTGGGGTCATACCTCGGTCGAGTTTGAATATGGGCCCTGTGGTTCAAAAGACCCCCGAGATTTAGGGGTCACAAGGTCACATGATGTACATTTAATACAAAGAGTTTGAATCCTGGGTTTTTACACACATCTCGTGAAACATTAATACACTATTTGGAAATTTAAAACTTCAGTGACTACATTACTCTGCTAAGCTCATTAGTAAGACCAAGTCTCACAACAACGACTGGATTCTATTCAAATTGCGATCCATCGAGCACTCTGCACAACTATGAAAATAATACATAGTTCGAGCAGCGATAGCTCAGTGGGGAGACCAACAGACTGCAATGCAGAGGGTCTCGGGATCGAACCCACGTCGCGCACCTCTGACTTTCGGAAGTTATATGACTTTTCGAAATTATGTGCGTATTGATTGACAATTATCGCCTGCTCCGTGCCTCGGAAAGCACGTTAAGCCGTCGGTCCCGGCTGCCATGAACATCTATGGCAGTCGTTATTGGGAGAGTGTCGACACAAAAGATCCCACTGGGTCGAAGTGTCGCCGGTCTGCACTGACTGGCACCCACATAAGATAAGATAAGATACATAGTTCAAAAGAAACCACGTCCCATAATAATGTGTGTGACGCGTCGAAACTCATTGTACCAATTATCCATATTCTACACCTAAACGGTCTTTATTATGTATCAATAAAATGGTCTTGAACTTGCGACCTTCCCAAATCACATCGTCACTTAGCTAAAGAAAGAGAAGACGAAAGAGAAAACTATTCATAGTATAGCAGAGATTGAAGTTTGCTTCTGTATCATCATTTAAGACGAAGCTGTGTGCTATTAATAGCACAGTTTACGGACTTTGCTATTTCATATTTTGATTTAAATTTAACCCGATTGCATTTTAAGGTTGATGTTATTCATTATTTATGCTCGCATCTCTCTGCTACATTGTCATAATATACAAGTTATTTTAGCAAGTACTTATCAACGAGTACATTACCACTTCAATTCACACTGTATTGACAGGTACAACGAGACTATAATGGCCGATTCTTGGAAGCCAATTCATATGTCACAAGCAATATTACTTACGAAAGCAGATATCTATTATCTGATCTAAAATATAATATGCATGGAAAAAGATCCGTCACGTCAGGTTCAGTCTAATATAATAATAACAATAATATTCTATCACATACACACAACACCATCTAGCCCAAACTAAGCAGAGCTTGTACTATGGGTACTAGACAATGTATAAACATACATATATACTTTGTTTTTGTAAATACATACATATTATACATAAAAACACCTAGTCCAAGACAAACATCATTGTTCATGCACACAAATGTTTGACTTGTGCGGGAATCGAACCTGCGACCTCAGGCTTGGCAGTCGGTTACACTAACCATTACGCCATCGCGGCCGTCTGTTTCGGTGATGTTTTAAAACCATACTGATTATTGGCATGTCCTTGAGAACAGTGCATACTAATATAATAAACATATTTGAAAATACTCCTGTCACGGAATTTTAAAGTAATCACATCTTAATAGGTACTAAAAGTACGATATAAGACTAGGCTATGTTGGTGGTCTTAGCCTGTTGTTATTTGTACTAGTTCTACTCTTACTTATAGACTAGCTATCCCGACAGAAGTTGTCCTGTAAAATCGAAAAAAATAAAAAAATTGGGGCAGTTTTTGGGGACTGCCGATAGAAGTGAAAACTTTAATCCTTGATCATAAACACTTCTCTATAAAAAAAAGGGGCGAGTCGGATACCTAATACTCTCTTAAGGATTATTAAGGGTGTCAGTTTCGTTATTTTTGCGTAGGAGCAGCATTTCTGAGATATTGTTAATATTCTAAAATAATTCAAAAATGGAAAGCGTGGAAGCGTGACGATGACGCGAGTTCTATGATTTTTGTTCACCCAAGAAGTGCTCAACGCGCCTACAGTTTTCACTTAAAAAAAACAAATCTAAACCATTCTCAAATCCACTTGAACACACACAAAATATTTCATAAAAATCCAGCCGTTTAGGAGCGTTTAGGAGGAGTTTAAAAACACACACAGAAGATTTATATATATAAAGATACTAAAACAAACACCCTAGTAACCCTACAAATGACGTAAACCCTGACCAAGCGTATGACGTAAGATCCGCTGTCTAACTTACACCTCCCTGGTAATTTGAGACAACATTAATTACGTCTTTATTGCCAGACATCGCTTTTCACTTCTCTGCCTCCATATCTTGATGTTTATGGTACCTACATACATATACATGTATAGCTACATAGCCTCACACCATTTACCCAAAGGGAGCGCTGAAGTAAGAGTTAGTATTACTTCCACATTTCACCAATTCTAGTTGTAGATTGGGACCTAAAACCATAATTGGTGAATTAATAGATGACAATACACTCGCCTCCTATTATGAGGTCATAGCGATGGCAAGCACATTGTTGTCCGTCGGGCGATGTTCATGACTGAGAATTTCATGACAGAAAAACCAATAACACTCTGTCCGACCCGGGAATTCAATTCAACCTTTAGCAAAGCAGTCGTATACCCCTTTGCTTTTAATAGATTTTAGGATAAATAGAAGATAATAGAAGCAGCGATAGCTTAGTGGGTAACCGCTGGACTGCCACGCAGAGGTCTCGAGTTCGATCCCAAGGCGCGCATCTCTGACTTTTCGAAGTTATTTGCGTATTAAATAGTTAGCTATCGCTCGCTTTAATGGTGAAGGAAAACATCGTCAGCATACCCGAATTTCTGAATGTTCTCCTTCATGTTCTCGGAGACATGTGAAGTCTGTCAACCCAGATTGGGCCTGCATGGTGGACTATGGCCTTTACTTAACCCTTATGACACTGGGTAGAGGCCCGTGCCCAGCAGTGGGACAGTTTAATACAGAGATATTACATAATTTACAGATTTAAGAAAAAAATTACAAATCGAGTATTTATTATTTTTTTATACAACTAATATAGCAAACACGCATACGGCCCACCTGATGGTAAGTGGTCACCGTAGCCTATGGACGCCTGCGACATCAGAGGCATCACTTGCGCGTTGCCGACCCTTTAGGAAAAAAAGGTAGTGGGAAGGAGAAGGAGCGGGAAGGGGGAAAGAGGATGATTGGGCCTCCGGCACTCTCACTCACCGAACGAAACACAACAGTAGGAATACTTACTGCTATTCCACGTCGATATTCTGTGAGAGGGTAGTCCTTCCCCGGTCGAGCCGGCCCATTCATGCTGAAATCAGCGAAGCTCTACTACACAAAAATGTTGTTTTTCTTTATGAAATTAGAAACAAGGCGATCTCAAGAAATCTAAATGTCTTATCCGTAATTAATAAGTGAGTTTATAGCTCATTACGGGCATTGGCACCACATAGTTGCGAACACTGGGACATTGTGACATCCCAGTATGACACCTGAGGGTCTACCGGTTGACGACTACTAGAAATAATGATAAACTGTATAGTTATAATTACTACTGACGTTAACATGAGCATCGTTGCGCATTGCAATAAAGAGTTATCTATACTAATATTACATATAAAGCTGAAGAGTTTGTTTGTTAGTTTGAACGCGCTAATCTCAGGAACTACTGGTTCGATTTGAAAAATTCTTCTAGTGTTGGATAGCCTATTTATAGAGGAAGGCTATAGGCTATATAGCATCACGCTACGACCCACGGGGGCGGCGCAGTAACTATAAACGCGGGTGAAACCGCGAGAACATCTAGTACATACAAACGTAGGTACTCTTACGCTTACATCCCCATAAGGGAAGGCAGAGATGTATTCGCCAGCCATGGAAATTTAGATGACAGAGTTCTAATATACATGCCACTTACGAGCTAACACAGCATTCATAATTGAGACAACAAAATTATGTTAAAAGTTTACAACCAATGTTTATAAAATGTAAACCCTAAATATAAATTAAGATTAGATTCCGTTTCAACATTTTAAAATGAGTACTAGAACAAAAGAAGAAACAAACAAACATAACACTACTTATTCTACTTACTTAGGGCCTTTTCATTGTTATGCGTGTTTGCGCCCGCATGCAGGCCAGGCACGCATGCGTGCTGCCCGCAACCTATCGAATCATACATGTTTTTATTGTCATGATCAGATGCCATCCTTACACGGTAGAGTCGATTAGAGCGCGTACCAAAAAGTTTGGGTCCTCATATCTCTGCCGAACGACCAAGGCATGGAATTCTCTGCCAAGGCACGTGTTTCCTTCTTCCTTCAATCCTGGGTTCTTTAAGCGGGGCGTGAAAAAGCATCTTCTCAGGCCGTCAAAGTAGAGACCTCAACATCGCCTCGGCTACTGTGGCTGCGATGTGGAGGCCACTGCTCTTAGACCACACGACTGCTTACCATCAGGTGGAGTGTGGTCATTTTGACGAGCAAAATAAGCGGGGCGAAAAATATCTGGTCTGCGTGCGGCGCGCAGCGCGCATGCGCGCCTGGCCTGCGTGCGCGCGCAAACACGCATGACAATGAAAAGGCCCTTAGAGACTAGCCACTTCACCAGCCATTTAGGTCCGACATAATAGAAGGCAAGCCTATAGCTGTCTTTCGGACAAGGTTTCGGCTCCGAGCTTCTACTAAGGATTACTAAACTGAAAACCTCCTTTTCCCGACGCGGGAATCGAAATCCGTGACCACCACACACGCCACAGCAGCTCCACGAGCTTAGAAAAATAAGTATTAAAGCTTATTCTACGTACCATAGCATGATAGTCAAACACCACTAAACTTCTTTTCTCTTCTTATCAACTGCTCTTCTGGGGTTACCTGCAGGGTGCCGGTATTATATACATCAGGCAGCTATATATATAGGCATTATAGAACTTTCCTCTGTGGCGTAGATTACATCCTAATCCTAATCCTAACTCTTCTGGGGTTACCTGCAGGGTGCCGGTATTATATACATCAGGCAGCTATATATATAGGCATTATAGAACTTTCCTCTGTGGCGTAGATTACATCCTAATCCTAATCCTAACTCTTCTGGGGTTACCTGCAGGGTGCCGGTATTATATACATCAGGCAGCTATATATATAGGCATTATAGAACTTTCCTCTGTGGCGTAGATTACATCCTAATCCTAATCCTAACTCTTCTGGGGTTACCTGCAGGGTGCCGGTATTATATACATCAGGCAGCTATATATATAGGCATTATAGAACTTTCCTCTGTGGCGTAGATTACATCCTAATCCTAATCCTAACTCTTCTGGGGTTACCTGCAGGGTGCCGGTATTATATACATCAGGCAGCTATATATATAGGCATTATAGAACTTTCCTCTGTGGCGTAGATTACATCCTAATCCTAATCCTAACTCTTCTGGGGTTACCTGCAGGGTGCCGGTATTATATACATCAGGCAGCTATATATATAGGCATTATAGAACTTTCCTCTGTGGCGTAGATTACATCCTAATCCTAATCCTAACTCTTCTGGGGTTACCTGCAGGGTGCCGGTATTATATACATCAGGCAGCTATATATATAGGCATTATAGAACTTTCCTCTGTGGCGTAGATTACATCCTAATCCTAATCCTAACTCTTCTGGGGTTACCTGCAGGGTGCCGGTATTATATACATCAGGCAGCTATATATATAGGCATTATAGAACTTTCCTCTGTGGCGTAGATTACATCCTAATCCTAATCCTAACTCTTCTGGGGTTACCTGCAGGGTGCCGGTATTATATACATCAGGCAGCTATATATATAGGCATTATAGAACTTTCCTCTGTGGCGTAGATTACATCCTAATCCTAATCCTAACTCTTCTGGGGTTACCTGCAGGGTGCCGGTATTATATACATCAGGCAGCTATATATATAGGCATTATAGAACTTTCCTCTGTGGCGTAGATTACATCCTAATCCTAATCCTAACTTATATTATAAAAGCGAAAATGAGTTTGTTTGTTTGTTACCTTTTCACGCTTAAACCACTGAACCGATCATTGTGAAATTTTGCATATACGTTGTCAGATGTTCAGAAACGGACATAGGTTACCTTTCATGCCGAAAAAAATTACTGTTCCCGGGGAAAACAACAACAACGTTCTTATGATAATAGATGGCGCCACGTGTCTTTCAAATAATGATTGAATTATATTATTACAAGCAGAGTAGGTACGACCCGAATTGATTGTCAAATTCTAAATTAACGCGAGCGAAGCCGCGGGCAAAAGCTAGTAATATTATAATACATATTAAACAACAATAAAATGACAACATTTTAAACGAGATGGGTGTAAAAGCCCAGGATTAAACCTTTTCGTCCTCATAAGACCTTGTGACCCTTATATCTCGGGGATCTTTTGACCCACAGGGCTCATATTCAAACTCGATCGAGGTATGACCCCAAGGTGTCTGCACACCAAGGTACAAGTTAATCGTACCTACTGCTGGGCATGATGCCCACAGTTGGGCCTCATGTCCACTTTTGGGCATCTTGCCCACTGTTAGGCGTCATACCAACTATTAGGCATTATACCCACTATTGGGCATCATGTCCACTGTTGGGCATTATGACCATTGCTGGGTATCATGTCCATTGTTGGGCATCATACCCACTGTTGGGCATGTAGTGTTGCAAAACGCAGCACAAGACAAAATTCGACAGCAAACAGCAGCAACCAACTCGAATCAGCACACCACCACACTGCATATAAATAAAGCCATTTTCCCATTAAAAATACATGTGACCTTGTGACCCCTATATCTCGGGGGTCTTTTCACCCCCAGGGCCCATATTCAAATTCGACTGAGGGATGACCCCAAGGTGTCTGCACACCAAGTTACAAGTCAATCGGTCCAGTGGTTCCGGAGCTATGCCTGTCACTAACATTGTTCTCATTAACCTCTTCGAACAAGACGCAGAGGTAAATAAGCGCATGGTTACTATACCATTCTCTTATTTTTCTTGTCTATTGTACATAATATGTTTATTTGTTTTTGTCGTCCTCGATGGCGTAGTGGTTAGTGTAACCGACTGTCACGCCTGAGGTCGCAGGTTCGATTCCCGCACAAGTCAGACATTTGTGTGCATGAACATGGATGTTTGTCGTGATCTGGGTATTTCTATGTATAATATGTAAGTATTTACAAAAAACAAAATGGTATATATGTATATCCATTGTGTAGTACCCATAGTACAAGCTTTGCTTAGTTTGGGGTAGATGGTGTTGTGTGTATGTGGTAGAATATTATTATAATATTATTATTATTATAATTCTAAACTGTTGGCGCTACAACAAACGATAAGTATACAACTATGCGCCGAGTGTCGCTGTGCTCTACCTGCGAGAGGTGAAACGCAGGTGACATACTAAACAACTCGACTAAGTAGCTGAACTCTTTAATTTATTTTTGCCTCCATGTTTACGTATTGCCAAATATTTGACCGTCTTAAGTTATTTTGTTTATTAGATGCCACGACGATTTATTGCTAATTTATATTGTATATACCTACAGTATTTTCAAAAAAGTTAATTATGCAGTATTAGTTTTGGTGAGTTTTGATTTAAATTATTGAACTGTTAATAATTATTGACAAGGGTCATTTATTATTTTGAATATCTAACAGCTTTTTAAAACAAAGTTGATATTAACTATGAATGCCACGCACTTTTATTGAAGTGAAAACTTCTTTAGCGGTGTTGTGCAATTTTTTTGTGATGGGTAAAAAATTTTAAACTCACGTCAGGACACGTGACCTGATCGAAAATTCATAAGACGGAGGGAGAATTGTCATGTTTGTGTACGATAGCGCAATAAATGAATATTGTATTTTACCACATAAATGATAGTACTTTTATACTGATACTGATAATTAAAGCAATTCGTGCAAAATTATTCCCTAACCATTCCAAAATATCAAAAATGCACAACGTTAATATTCAAGTTTTCACTTCTGCCGGCACTCCCGGAGTGCAACCCGTTAGTTTTTTATTTAATTATTTATTGGTTAACCAACATTTGTTACACTTATACATATTCAAAACTAACTGAGCGTACAAAGTCAAGCGGTAAACACAACATTCACAAACTAAAAACGGATAGGTAAGAAACAATGTGTTGTAAGTAAGTACATACAATATTGCATATTATATGTACTCACTTACAAGCCATTAACATTAACAGCTACTTTATTATTATAATGGTAATTATAGAAATTCAATTAGGTAGTTATTTGATGGACTTGGTGGTTGAATCCAGACAGAGAAATGCTTTTCTAATACACAACTAGATATCTACATGATGGTTTTCATGATTTTCTCATTGCTATGAAACTTGCATTCGTTTACGCTCAATGGTAGTTTAGTGGATCCATAGTTAATTACTCTAAATTAGATCTCTTCTCAGAATATCTCTAAACTGCTGGCAAAATAAAAACCTAAATTTTCTTCTGCCGACTGCACCATCGACACAAGCAATATACGATAATACAATACAATAATACAATAGTTAAATTATATTTGAACTGCCACTTATATAACAGTTACTTACACTATTTAAAATAAAATCTTCTGACTAAATTATATCAGATCTAATTATTTCTTTGTTAAATTTACTGATGTATGTATCTAGTTTGAAAGAAGCAATGTCGCTAAGTGTCTAGACGTCGCCAGCAGTGCGCGTGCGCGCGCGCACTACGACCGCAAAACTGACATTATTTATAGTAAATTATTAGAAAACAACAGCAGGAGACATGGTTTAATTTTATTTTTTTACTATTCCAGTCCTACATTTTTGTCAAATATAATTATTTCACTGCGTAAACTTCAAAGATAAGAAGGGAATCATATTTATATTACATATTCATATTTATATTACAAGTCGATAACTATAACAAGTACACAAAATAATTCAAAAACATATTTTACTAAGTGTGTTATTAAAAGCATTTGAGACAGTAATGCAAAAGTGTTTTAAGAAGTATTTAGCGGTCTTAAGCATATTCAAAATAAAAGGTGTAAATTTATTTTTTATCGTATAAATAATAGTAGTCTTTTTAGACTACTATTATTTTTGTTTTTTTATACAACTAAAGTGGCAAACAAGCTTACGGCTCACCTGATGGTAAGTGGTCACCGTAGCCTATGGACGCCTGCGACACCAGAGGCATCACTAGCGCTGCCGACCCTTTTGGAAAGGACGTGGGAAGGAGAAGGAGCGGGATGGGGGTAAGAGGGTGATCGGGTCTCCGGCACTCTCACTTACCGAAGTTTCGTTCGGTATAACAGTAGGAATACTGGTATTTCATGTAGATATTTTGTGAGAAGTCCTTCCCCGGTCGAGCCGGCCCATTCATGCTGAAATCAGCGGGGCTCTACATTATTTATTTATTTATACGATGCTACGTGCAAATAGTTTTTTCATTTTCAGTAAATGAAAAAACTATTCATTTCAAGATGCATTTCGCAGACATCAGACAACTAAAATAAATATCTAAATTTGGTGTTTATTACAATATTTATTAAGATTCAATTATTACTGAATGAGGAAACTTGGTATTGAATTTTATTTGTTTTCATTAACAATATTCTAAACAACTTCGAAATAAAAGTACCTATACATAATCAGAAAACCAACAAAACTTAATTAGCTAAAATAATGTAACAAAACACTGAAAATAAAAGAATATGTTCGATGTTTTGAATCACACCCTACGTTGAAGGCTCAAATGATATGGATGTACTCGTAGGTAGGTATAGACGGCACATAGAGTGTGCGATAAAAGCCTCGATACACGTTCAGATAGTGACATATAGTCGCGTCGAGCCGCACCAAACACACGCGTGTACGTCACTCTCGCTAACTCGTACGGCTAGCGATATTCAAAATGGCAAGATTCGCGATATCTCTAGTGTTAGTGGCTGTAATAGTCGCCGTCCAAGGTAAGCCAGCGATTCTTCTTTTCCATAAAACTTCAAACTACTTTATCAAACATAATGATGTAAGATTATCAAATTCTATTTTGCATACCTCATCAATATGTTTCTGTTAATTATTTATAACAATCAAATAAATGGATGTTATCAAAAAATCTTTTAAAAATGCATATATTAGTGTTGATATTTAAATTTGAATGCGGAAACTAATAAGCAAACGTGAGGTGTTGTCAAATGTTTGATATTTTGTTTAGCAAGTTTCACGCAAAAGTTTGTTTAGACGACATGGCCAGCAATGATATTTTTCGAGTTAAACTATACACAAAATAATTATATGGTCATGTAGACCTTCAGGTTTATATTATACATAGATTGTTAACTGCATATATGTGTAAGATCTTAAAACGTAAGTCGATAAATATGGCAAAAGATGCCACTATAGAGCATTCATTGCTATCCTCATTTTTCTGATTGTGTTACTTCTCAAACTCTCAAATCGATTACAGTCACACATAAACTTTATAATATGAAAGCTTGTTTTTCGTCACCCTAACATAAACATCACTTCAATCAATAGATAAAACGTTGATACGCGCTAACCTATGTAGTACACCCTCTACCACCCGCGCTCGTAATGCCCATTCCCTTTCTGCTATAGGTACATTATTTTCTATCGCCATTTGTATGACGCAAATAGATATTTACTCGCTTTGGCACTAATAAGTACTAAACTTTGTACATGAAAAAAGTAACTATCTTGATTATCCAAAAATATTATTTTCTAGTTAGGTACAATAATTATTGTGAAACATGAGATTTTAAAATACCAACAGAGATTTCTAAAATTAAATAGTCAAAGTCAAAATCAAAGTCAAAAATCACTTAGGTCACAAAGTAACACTTATGAACGTCAAAAGGGTTAGTGAGTTTGTAACATTTATTATACTTATAATGCTAGACAACGGGTCTTACTCCGACTTACGGGACTTACAAATCGCGATAGTCTGAAGACTTTAAAAAAAAATTATATTCAAGTTATAGTAAATAGTTCCACAAATATGCCAATATATAAATATTGTTTCGTTTATTGATAATCAATCTGCAATAATTAATACTAGCGGTCGCCTAGTGGTCAAAATTCGAACAAAATTCCTAAGCTTGCTACTTTGTTTTATGTTTTTCTATTACATATGTATAAATAAGGTATAGGAAACCATAGTTACAAAGAATTGTACGACGTCAGACGAACAATGTCGAAATACTACGAATGCGATTCGACTGCGTGTGTCAAATGCATGGTTATTTGCGTGTAGTGATTTTTCATTAATTTAATGTATTTCTAATGCATATTTTATATAAATATATGGATTCGCCCCTCCTTCCCCATATAAACTTTAACTGTGTCAAATTTCATACTCCTCCTTCCGCGCAATTTTCGTAAAAAGGGCTACAAAGTTTTTGCTTCACGTAGGTATTATATATTAATTACCGCACCGAAATGCACAATATAACGGAATGACTGCTAGAAACGCACAAACGTCATAAAGTCATTTCCACGGTGCACATAATAACTAGAATTGCTAGTGATGTAGTTAGTTAAGTTGACCAGTTTTCAATTAGCATTCGTCACGCACCATCGCTCACCAATCATTAAGATATCCCTCTTGTACGACTCACTATGGTCGGTACTATTCAAAATCGCTACCTACGTCTTGTTTTTTTAATTGTACTACAGTCGTAAATTCCACTAAGAATGTTGTTTATTCAAACACGACACATCATTAACTTTTTCATAGTATTACCGAGATTCATCTTGTTACCTACACAATAGGTTTGGTTAAGGTGATTCTAACCTAGAGTATTGCCGAGTAACCTGAATACTCTGTACCTAGAACAAACCTAGAGCTCGCAATGTTATTAACCTAGACTGATCTTGTTAAATCTCGTTATCGACTAAGGGATAACAGTGACAACTACAACATGTGAATATAGCTTGATTTTACTCGATACCTGAATTCAGGGGAGTGTTATTGAATTGTTGAGTACAACAGTACTAAATACGAGTACGGCGTTAAAAGATGTGATGTGATGAATGACAATAGGAGTCCTATTTGTACGGAACATTCCCTGTTACGTACAAATAGGGCTCCTATTGCACATCTTTATACCTTTATAAACATACTAGATGTTCCCGCGGTTTCACCCGCGTTTATCGTTACTGCGCCGTTCCCGTGGGTCGTAGCGTCATGTTATATAGCCTATAGACTTCCTCGATAAATAGGCTATCCAACACTAAAATAATTTTTCAAATTGAACCAGTAGTTCCTGAGATTAGCGCGTTTAAACAAACAAACAAACTCTTCGGCTCTATAATATTAGTAGATTACGTACATCCTTATATAGGTAATATGTTTAAAGGACGACTAAACTGATATAACTCTTAGGGCTTGTCCTACCACCTCTAGATAGCATTTATCTATAAGATAACAGTCTCGCCATCTCTCTTCTTTAACCTAAAAAGAGTGAGACAGCATGCGATTTACTATGACTTTTACCTGTAAGTTGTAGGACTGGCCGTTACTGACGTAAGTCATAAAGTGGATGTGGTACACACCTTCCTCTAATCTTCTCCCTAGCCTTTATTATTCCCAAGTCACTTGAGGTCGGCTTTCTAGTCTAACCGGGTTTGACTGGATATCAGTTTTTACACGGAGCGACTGCCATCTGACCTCCGCAACCCGAAGGGTAACGATACCCTAACGCTACACCACTGTCCGAATATTAGAGGGCACTGACTTCCCAATAACGACTGCCATAGATGTTCATGGCAGCCGGGACTGACGCGAAGGCTTAACGTGCTCTCCAAGGCACGGAGCAGGCGATAATTGTCAATCAATACGCACATAATTTCGAAAAGTCATATAACTTCCGAAAGTCAAAGGTGCGCGACGTGGGTTCGAACCCGAGACCCTCTGCATTGCAGTCTATTGGTCTCCCCACTGAGCTATCGCACACCTTCCTCTAATGTTTTGGGAATATAATGCCATATTGGTACGTATCACCGAGTTAGGTACTGAAAACTTCTTTAGCGGCGTTGTGCACTTTTTTGTGATGGGTAAAAAATGTTAAACTCGCTTCAGGACACGTGACCTGATCGAAAATTCGTAAGACGGAGGGAGAATTGTCATGTTTGTGTACGATAGCGCAATAAATGAATATTGTATTTTACCACATAAATGATAGTACTTTTATACTGATACTGACAATTAAAGCAATTCGTGCAAAATTATTCCCTAACCATTCCAAAATATCAAAAATGCACAACGTTAATATTTAAGTTTTCACTTCTGCCGGCACTCCCGGAGTGCAACCCGTTGACTTTTTTTTTCTCTTTAGTGTTACCCATTTAAATTTGTATATATGTCTCAATGACAGAACATAGTGGACACATAATTTGTAACATCTTTGTATTACCTATGTTTCTACAAATAAGCGATTTCTGATTTACTGTCACTTAAGATTTGTACAATGAACGGCTATATTACGTGAATACTAAGGAGTAACCATTATTAAACTTATGTCAGATATGAAATTAACAAATATAATAATAATGATATTCTACCACATACACACAACACCATCTAGCACAAACTAAGTAGAGCTTGTACTATGGGTACTAGACAATGGATAAACATATACATATATACTTTGTTTTCTTGTAAATACATACATATTATACTTACATAGAAACACCCAGACCAAAACAGACATCCATGTTCATGCACACAAATGTTTGACTTGTGCGGGAATCGAACCCGCGACCTCAGGCGTGGCAGTCGGTTACACTAACCACTACGCCATGGAGGCCGACAAATATCATCCTGCTCTCTTATTAATAAACTAGATGACGTTCTGTTAACCTCCATTTATGTTAACAATACAATGTGACCTTTATGTAAATATCTGAAGGAACGGTAACCAATATATTTTTATCTTTGGGCAAATACGAGTATATGATAAGTCAAAGTTAACCGTCATCTACCGCGCACAGTTGTTACTGATAAAAACTGGACAGTAATATCCAACAACACATAGCCCGGGAATCGAACCTTGAGCACAGCAAGGCGGTTGCATTTACTAAAGCATACCGAAGCAGTCCATCTGATAAACAATAAAAACATAACATCTATTTTTATTATAGTACGCGGAAGAAACAGGCATCGCGTTGGCTAGTAAATTATTGATGAAATATTGCGAAATTATGTGCAATTTACTAAAATATATATACACGTTTGGATTTCCAAATACTACGCGTCTGAATACTGCGCGCTTCAAGTAAAACTTACGGCAATTAATTTGCGTCTAAACATTGAATATGTTTATAAAACGAGTTAGTACGCTTAAGTTATACTTCAAGAATTATAATTAATTCGTCACAATGTGCTATCAGCGCTGTTTCATCCATACACGCCACAGTGCTCTGTTAAACTCCAGGGTGGCTTGTATTTAGAACTGCCATCAAATGGATCAGATACTCTTAACACTTTATGAAGTACGCACTAGAAGTTCATTCGGCTAAGCGTTGAATATTATGGAAGCAATCACCATGCGGCCTTTAGAACAACATTTTGTGCGTATATAATCCATCCATCAATCCTATCCATTACTTCAGTGTTTGCAAAAGAATCGCGTGTTGTCATTTCCGCAGAGGTAAGACACATATTTTGTTTGTTGGGGAAAGGCTTTTTCCGGCCACTTCTACCACTAACAAGTAAAACTTATCCGAAAGATAAATCGCATGCTGTCTCACTCATGTTAGGTTAAATAAAGAAGAGAGATGGCGAGACTTTTATCTTATAGATAAATTTTATCTGGACGTGGTGATACAAGCCCTTAATGTTGTAGTATCAAAAATATATATTGGTTAACTGGCTAGGTCAAAAGTTTTATGAATAAAGAATTGTCCCTGAAGAACCTGTTTTGGAAATATATCGGCTTATTCGTGTGAAAGTTCAATTACTATCTAAGTACCTACGTAGCGGCACAACTCTCCGGGAGCGAATGACAACTCAGTATTTAAGTGATGACACTAGTTTGAAAAGAACGTAATTAAACTTTTACTTGTTGGTATAGTATTATTTTTTTGCGCAAAGTAGAAAGACAATTTATTATTATAGAGTATATTCAACTATGCCAAGTTCATTTTTAACAAAATAATAGAATACTCTCGTCAGTCTCTATCATCAGCATTTAGGATGTCAAATCTTAAGAAAAGATGATGAGTTATTGGTGTTAGCGCTGCTGAATCGGTCGCACACAACTTGTTGTTTGAAATGAAAGATCACTGATAGTTAAAATGAGATGCGATTTATTGGTCACTTAACTACCACGTAACTTATGATAATATGTTTGATACGATAATTACTATAAATGAGTACCGCTGATTATGAAGTATGATCGCGCACTGGTGTTGATTTACACAACTTATACGAGGCGACGTAAAAGTGCTGATGTAAAGGAGGCGCGCGTGCCGTGTACGATGTATGACTCGTACAATTGGTTTGGATTTTCTATAACCAAACTGCAGACAAAACTTTATATATAAAAAGTAACGAACAACGAAAGCTTTTGTAATAAATGTCTTAAATATTTTAGCAATTATATGTTACAATTCTAAAGGCGCAAACATAATAATTATTGTAACAAGACGCCAGTAAAAATAAGACAGAGCCTTCTTATTTTATTAAAACTGACAACTCACCAATAAAACTATTAAGCACGGTTAGACAATAATTTAATTAATTATTTGACCAGCAGATGACGAGAGTTGGTTACATACCATTTAGAGAAGATACAAAACTCCATCAAATCTAATCTATAAATGCAGAATTCTAGTAGTTTCTTAACCAATAAAAAGATAGGCATAAGAATTCCAGAGGCTCATATACCTTGTGTGGCAGAACCCTTTACAATATTAGAACAAGAAAATAATCAAACATACTAATAACTAGATATGGAACATTCACCTTATTATTTACCAAATATTACATGCGGCACACAGGAAACGGACAAGTAAACAATTAAAAATTGCTTCCTACGCTTAGACTGATTACGTTTGTAACCAAGTACATTATATATGATATAGTATTATATACTCCAAATAGTATATAACACTGTAATATTAAAAAATATATTACGTTTGTATTGTATAAAGTTAAACTAGATGCCTATTTTATGTGATGTGACTAGCGTTGAAAAAAGCAGGAAAAAATCCCGTTTCTTTCCAATTCCGTTGTTTTTTTCAATGTTTCATTCGAAAGTTTCAAGAAAATTTGCCAGTATATATTTCATGTCTTACGAAAATATTGAAAGAAACGGGAAACTTTTCATGTTTTTTTTTTCAAGTACGTACTTACTATAAGTACGGGATTTAACTTAGGATATTCTATGCTTTAACTCTTTCCATAATAATACCTACGTACCGATAAAATGTAGGGTAGAATGAAAAAAAACTTGTTTTTTTTCAACTTTTCAAAACATCAAGTGAAACATTCGAAAGAATCCTGTTTCTTTCCAAAGGATTCCTTCTGTTAATTTTTCTATGTAATATGCGGAAACAACGACGAACGAAAAAAACAAATTGTTATTTTCGGCACTTTCAACTCTAGATGTGATCAGTAGACGGTGTTTCTTTTCATTGTCGTCGTTAAATATGCAACTTAATATTTTCTTTAATTTTCTTTTTATTTCTTTAAAAAGACATATATTGTGCGAAACAACATATAATTATATTCATATATAATTATAATATTAACATGCTAATTATTATAGTTCGGTATGCTAATAAGTATTATCGCCAACATCATAAACATCATAACAGGGTCATCAAAAATAGACACGTAAGCTTCGTTCAAATTAGGTATATTTCTAACACTAAAAAAAAGCGTTGGCGCGGTTTTGAGCATTAATTAAAAATGTTTAATTAGGCACAAAAAAATGTTTTGTCTAATGAAGTATAGTGTCTTTCGTGAGTAAGTTGTTTCTGAACCAACCATGTTATACTTATATATGTCTCTGGACATGCAGTTGTCTGAAGATTATGATGAGTATTTGTTATAACCGTTGAAGTCGTTTGTTTGCTACCAGATTACACAGATTGCATGGCGGATAACCGTTCCCCCTACATCTGCTGCCGCACCGAACGCTGTAGGTTCGAATCCCATACAAAAAAATTATTTGTGAGATCCACAAATGATTGTTTTGACTCTAGGTATAATATGTTCGTAAAGTCTTGAACTTTAACACGGCAGTGAAATTAAAATAAAATATAATATATGTTACGCAAGTGGTGACCGTAGCCCATTTCACTGAAACATTGCACACGATTGCCAATTTTCCACACACAATTGGCATAGCCTACTTACTCACGTGAAATCATGTAAATTGTACATCGCCTTGAAAAGGGGAATTTAAAACATCCGTCAATAATTAGCTCTGTATGAAACAGGTCTGTGTTGCAATGTCAATTAACGCATTATTCTTAAGAAGGAATCTGTATTTACAGTCAAAACAATCACTGACGCGTATATCAGAACTTTAAAATTATTAATTTACATTGAGTAACATTACCATACATTTTAATAAAATTTTTAGTTGACACTTTGTCGACATACCTACTCGACAATTGACATTGTATCAACTTTAAATATTGATCTAAGTCACAAATAAAAATAAATTAACGTCTCTTTTTTGACTTAGTAGTAGTATATTATAGTTAGTTATATTTATAATACCATCATTCATTTAAAAGTCAGATATTGTGAATTGCAAAACCTTCATCATTCCAAATGTGGTGGTTTATCTAATTTAAGAATATTGATTTGACCTCACAATCCAAAGTTAGAACAGAGCTCAGGATATTTAAATGTGCATTGTGGTACCCATAGTTACTATTGAGAACGACGACTACATGAGGGTGTGCAGTAAACTATTTATAAAATGCTGAAGTATTCCATCTCTATGTTAAACTTTATTCATATACTTCTGTAGTTATAAATAAAAATACTTCCTTGTAGAGTACAATTACAAATTTTAAACTACAATTAAGTATTTTAATTATAAAAATGATTATTAATATTGACTTTCTCTCCCACGTTTTGTCTGTTTTTTATTAGCGATGGTTACGAGAAAATATATTGCACTCAAATATTTATGTCGGTAAAGGTTAGCAGTTTTGTCAAAAACGATTCTGCTGTTGAACGAAACATAAATATGTATTTAATCGCTTATTTATAATAAAACTAGTCTATTATTGTCCCTTGATCAGAACATCGTTAAATCGGATCAAACTGAGATAGCAACAGAGAACTTTATATGAATTGTTCGGCTCGGTTACGTAAATACAACTTAATAAAATTAACCGGTATTTTATGTGTTCGCTTTGTCACAGATTTACATTATATTTTACAATAGGAACAAAGCGAAAAAAGATCCTTAAAACTACATGTTTAGCAAGATATTTATGTATCAGATTATAAAATTCGTCGCGTAGCTAAAATATTTTTATATACAATTAAAATAGTTTGTGCATCATCTGTTTTGTCATTTGTCTTATTTTGACACTGTTGACATTACTGCGTGTACAGACGAGTGCTGAGAGTATTATTACATTAGTCAACGAAAATACAGTCACATGTATGTAAAGTCCAATAATAATTAACGAACTGCATCACAGCTGAGCAGCGAGTACAATTCTCGCAGGATGCAAAATTGCGTGATCCCAGAATAGTTGTACTAATCCTGGTTACTCCTTGTGTGCGTTTAGTCCGATGATTCAATGGTAGTAAAGTTAACCGTGATACAAAGATTCTTCTTAACAGAATAGTTGTATTATTGAACAAATATGTCGCTTTTGTAAGGATGCAGACGTGGCGGTATGTTTTATATATATATATATATTTTTTATACGACTAAGGTGGCAAACAAGCATACGGCCCACCTGACGGTAAGTGGTCGCCGTAGCCTATGGACGCCTGCAACACCAGAGGCATCACTTGCGTGTTGCCGTCCCTTTAGGAAAGGAAGTGGGAAGGAGAAGGAGCGGGAAGAGGGAAAGAGGGTGATTGGGCCTCCGGCACTCTCACTCACCGAACGAAACACAACAGTAGGAATACTAGTATTTCACGTCTATATTCTGTGAGAGGGTAGTCCTTCCCCGGTCGAGCCGGTCCATTCATGCTGACATCAGCGAGGCGAGCGCGTTGCTCTTAAATCTCATAACAAATATACACGGAGTTTCTGAAACTGTATAGGAATGTGTAGGTATTCTTCTATTTATATTATTAAAATCGTTAGTGGCGCCTAATTTCAATTTATTGCAGGACATTAACGACAAACAATAAAAATGTGGCGTCTACATACCAGTCTCCATCGCTGTGACCACATACATTCGACAGATATATGTAAATTCCGTGCTTCTTCAAAAAAAGATAAGAGATAATATGCAATAATAGAATTGTTGACCACATTCTGAGATTATAAGTTTTTATCTATAATATAAAATTAGCATATCGTACGCAATATAGGTACACGTGGCTTTTTCTAACAACATTTACAAATATTTGAATATAAATTGTACGGGTATTCGAACTGTGATGTTTTTACGATCTGATATTGATGTTTAAAATAGTTTATGGACATGTTTAACGCGACATTTTTCACACCTTATAAGCCCCGCTATAAAACATAAAAAATATTTTTATAGATATACTTATAGAATATACATAATGTACAAAGAGTGCAATTTAGTAAATATAATTCAAGCGATAGCAGCCTATTAGTATTAGAGTAATTTATTTATTTATGTGTATACGGATACATAAATAGTTTAAAATCTTTTATGAAAGATACATTAAATATTTTATCTGTCCAATTCCGTTCTCTGTTCAATTATATGAGCTGATACTTACAAACATTTTATATACAAACAGAAAAGTAAGTTCCACGTTCTGTTAATTGAACCTAGTATCTATTGTAATTAATTATACATACATTATTTGCAAATCACATATTATAACAAAAAATCACTCACCTATATACTACATAATCATATGTTTATTACACTAGTATTTAAACTAATTATAAGGATGACACTACGCTGGAATACCGTAGCTATAAATATGTTTTATATAATCCTAATTCTAATCCTAACTATCTTAATCCTAATCCTAACTTTCTATCCTAACTAATATTATAAAAGCGAAAATGAGTTTGTTTGTTTGTTACCTTTTCACGCCTAAACCACTGAACCGATCATCCTGAAATTTTGCATATACGTTGTCAGGTGTACAGAAACAGACATTCCCGAGGAAAACAACAATAACGTTCTTATGGTAATAGATGGCGCCACGTGTATTTCGAATCATGATTGAATTATATTATTATTATTATGGTCAAACAACAAATATTATTCGATTCCATGTTTTACATTTGATTAGACGAAAGGAATAGAAATAAACTGGTCTTTTTTATCATTATTTCACAAAAATAAGTATTTTTGAAATAACAATGGAATTCAAATTTGAATTCTTATATTTATTATGTAAAAAGAAGCTTGTTTTGAAAGTTCCGGCAAAGTATTTGTTTGCATTGTTTGTGAAGCAATAAAATATTGTTTACACAGTGATTTGTCGATTAGGAGCTCCTTGATAATGTACCAATACATACGGAACTATAAGCGTATACAACGTATTTGCATCTCAACCAATTTACACAACCTTGCGTCGACCTACCGATAATAATATATTGGTATTTTAAAGAATAGAGCAAATATACAGCAAGATTTTGAATATTTGTTGTTATGACTTTATGCGGTATTTATCGATGACTTTATTGAGAGTGCATTAATGGCAGAAAGGTTTATATGACCACACCGGGCTCGAATTTGAACATGGTACCTATCAAACATTTATGTAATATTCGAAGTGTGAATGATTTTTATGATGCTGTAATTAATCGCATCCAAAGCAATGTACCTATAATATATTTATGCTTAAGGCTTTATGATGCTTGTATATAATATATGTATGGCGGCCTCGATGGATTCGATTCCCGCAAAAGTCAAACATTTGTGTGCATGAACATGGATGTTTGACTTGGTCTGGGTGTTTCTATGTATAATATGTATGTATTTACAAAAACGAAAGAATATATGTGTGTTTATCCATTGTCTAGTACCCATAGTACAAGCTCTGCTTAGTTTGGGCTAGATGGTATTGTGTGAATGTGATAGAATATTATTATTATGTTTCTCTTATCACAGGTATTTTCTAACATATTATTATTATTATTATATACACTCATAGTTCTAACTTCTGAATATATTACCGCAATAAAGCGATGATATCTTAAAATATTTGCAATGCGGGGAAACACAGGTCAGTGGCATTCCGAATTGCCAATAAATCACGTGGTTCAATATATATAATACGACTTCAGGTTCATTATCATTATGGTACCTACCTACACAACAAAACAAACTAATTGCGGAATGTCCAGTTTAAGACTAAAACAAAAAAAAACTGCACTGGCTAAGTTGTGAGATGACAATATATCTAATGGCCGTCTCGGATTATAATTTTTTTATAAAAAATGTTGTATTGATATGTATTTATGTCATCACTAACATTTTAATTGGTCATCGACTTTTTTTCATGTTGTTATGATAATCATGGTCTTAATAAGTTGTATGTTATTTAATTAGTCCTCGTATAGCTAGCTTTATCCGCTTGGTATATAAATAATAAATATTAATAGAATATATATAGAGTGATATATCATAATGTGCTCTGTTTTATATTCTTACTAGCTTTTGCCCGCGGCTTCGCTTGCGTTAATTTAGAATTTGACAATCAATTCGGGTTTTACTCTGCTTGTAATAATATAATTCAATCATGATTCGAAAGACACGTGGCGCCATCTATTATCATAAGAACGTTATTATTGTTTTCCTCGGGAACAGTACATTTTTTCGGGATGAAAGGTAGCCTATGTCCGTTTCTGTACACCTGTCAACGTAAATGCAAAATTTCAGGATGATCGGTTCAATGGTTTAGGCGTGAAAAGGTAACAAACAAACAAACAAACTCATTTTTGCTTTTATAATATTAATTAGGATTAGGATTAGGATATTTGAGAGTAATAGAGCCTCGCTGATTTCAGCATGAATGGGTCGGCTCGACCGAGGAAGGACTACCCTCTCACAGAATATCGACGTGAAATAGCAGTATTACTACTGTTGTTTCGTTTGGTGAGTGAGAGTGCCGGAGGCCCAATCACCCTTTTTTCCCTCTTCCCGCTCCTTCTCCTTCCCACTTCCTTTTTTAGGGTTTCGTACCACAAAAGGAAAAAACAGAACCCTTATAGGATCATTTTGTTGTCCGTCTATCTGTCTGTCAAGATCCTTTTTCTCAGGAACGCGTGGAGGTAACAAGCTGAAATTCATATCAAATACTCAGGTCTACTGTCCCTTGGCTTCCTAAAGGGTCGGCAACGCGCAAGTGATGCCTCTGGTGTTGCAGGCGTCTATAGGCTACGGTGACCACTTACCATCAGGTGGGCCGTATGCTTGTTTGCCACCTGAGTTGTATAAAAAAAAAATTAATAACTAGTTATAAAATTAGTTGTTACTTTGAGTATACCTACATTATAAATAATTATACATAAGTAATGGTACAAATAAATAGATTAACTTGTAACCGTGACTAACTTTATTGCCGGATGCGTCACTACCGTCATAAATGAAACAAATTATTGCTATATTCAAAATTATAACTTGCCTACAACTCGAGAAAAACCATAAACTCGCCATCATATAAAACATCCATTACATCAACCTTCGCTCCACGTGCGAGAGTCGTAGCCATCACGTGGAACTTTAATGGCAATCTATCTCATCTCAGCCATTTTCAATATATCCATATCTATTATATGCCGTAGATATTATATATTTCAATATATAATATCTACGACATCATGGATAGCCTAGCGGGAAACCGTTGGACTGCCACGCAGAGGTCTCACGATCTCTCTCTGACTTTTCGAAGTTATGTGCGTATTGCTTTAACGGTAAAGGAAAACATCGTGAGGAAACCTGCATGTTTAAGAATTCTCCATAATGTTCTCGAAGATATGCGAAGTCTATCAACCCGCAGTGGCCCAGCATGGTGGACTATGACCTAACACTTCTCAAACTGGGAAGAGGCCCGAGCCCAGCAGTGAAACAGTTTAATACAGTGCTGATATTATTATTAATCTTTTCACAATATTTTTGCAAAAAGCCTTGTTTTCTGTCGTTAAATATCTCACCATATTAACCATATGTACAGCGCCGTCGCGCGCCGCAGTCTTCTAACTTGTTGAATATGAACCTAAATAGTTTATTAGCTAACATTCATGATTAAACTAATCCTAATCCTAACTAATGTTATAAAAGCGAAAATGAGTTTGTTTGTTACCTTTTCACGCCTAAACCACTGAACTGCTCATCCTGAAATTTTGCATATACGTTGTCAATTGTACAGAAACGGACATGGGCTACCTTTCATCCCGAAAAAAATTACTGTTCCCGAGGAAAACAACAATATCGTTCTAATGATAATAGATGGCGCCACGTGTCTTTCGAATCATGATTGAATTATATTATTACAAGCAGAGTACAACCCGAATTGATTGTCAAATTCTAAATTAACGCATGCGAAGCCGCGGGCAAAAGCTAGTATTTAATAATGCCAAAAGACTTGTAATTATCTGGTAATATCCACGATAGTTAGGGAAACTCGCAACTTTGTCTTTTAAATCGTCTGAAAATTCTGTACAATCAAGTAAAATAAAACATTTATTATATAATTTATCATATTTATATAAACATTTATATCTGTTTAATACTTACATGAGCGCGCCTTTTTATAACCGTCTTCAAAAAAAGAAGGAGGTTTTACCTCAGAACTTTTGTCTAGGTGTACCGATTTTGATGATTCTTGTTTTTTAAACAGAATATGTAATGTAATTAGAAAAGCATAACCTGACTATTTTGACTGTCCAATTGGTTTAATTGATAGTCAAAATTGTCAAGTCACTATTGAGATATTTTAGAGAATTATTGTTTAAATTTCCCTGAACAGTGTTAATAACATGCATACTTTATGTTTCCAGGGTTACCGACATCGTACGATGCCATCGTAGAGGCGGCGAAATCTGGAAACTGGGATCGGTTTCAACAAATGTAAGTATATCTATAATATTATATATAGCATACATAGTAACATAATTGAATATGTTACAGTTGTATATAATAAATTATGTACCTGTTTGATTTTTCCATAAACTTAATTACTCCGATGATGTTGATTTTAACCTATACTAATATTATAAAGCTGAAGAGTTTGTTTGTTTGAACGCGCTAATCTCAGGAACTACTGGTTCGAATTGAAAAATTATTTTAGTATTAGGTAGCCCATTTATCGAGGAAGACTATAGGCTATATAACACCACGCTACGACTAATAGGAGTGGAGCAGCAATGAAAAATGTTGCAAAAAGAGGGAAAATTCTCCTATATGACAGACGAAGTTGCACGAGAGAGCTAGTGATAGAATACGTTTGATGCACGAAAGTGTAGTTACCGTGTGATATCAAAACGTGTGCCGGGTCTCGTATCCTAACACTGATATGGATCTACAGTTCTGAAAACTCTATCATTAACGTCGAACCTTTTTATTACTCAGTAGACAGGGCACTCTCATGTGCTTACTATAACAGCGAATATCTCCATTTTTAGAGTTCCGTACCCAAAGGGAACATAACCCTATTACTAAGACTTCGCTGTCCGTCTGTCACCAGGCTGTATCCCATGAACCGTGAGATTTAGACAGTTGAATTTTCACAGATGATGTATTTTTGTTGTCGCTATAACAACAAATACTAAAAAACAGAATAAAATAAATATTTAAGGAGGCTCCCATACAACAAACGTGATTTTTTTACTCGTTTTTGCTCGATATTGGTAACGGCAACAGGTAGACGCTTGAAATATTCACAGAATATTTAGTTATATATTCCCTTTGAAAATAAATAATTAAATTAAAATAAAACAAATATTTAAGGGGTCTCCCAATGGCTCCCATACAACAGACATGTTTTTTTGCCGTTTTTATAGATAATGGTACGGAACCCTTCGTGCGCGAGTCCGACTCGCACTTGGCCGGTTTTTATTAATATCACTCTTTATTTTCTCATTACAGATTTAACGAAAATCTAGCTGATAACGCATCGTGGCAAGTAAGTATACATTTATTATTTTCTTTTATACATATATGATTAGTACACAATCTTTATAAGTATGGACTATGTACTATCCATAATATGTTACAACTGTTTATCTCGTTTACTGTTACGTATCTGATTGCACGTAAAGCCGCTAATGTTGGCTGTTGTAAAACTTACAGTCGTCGTTGGGAGTCAGGTACCTAATAATCGTCGAAATTAAGCTGTTGTATAAATGTAGAGATTTTTGTTACATATTTCTTAAACTTTGTACTTTTAAGAATCTATGTCTAGGATATGATTCGACTTTTTTAATGCAGCGAATGCATCTGGATTACGAAAGAATGTCAGACAGATCTTTGACAAATATAGTATTCGGTCGAATCTGTTTCAATTGCTTCCTTAGGGTCAATTCAGATCAGGCGGAAAAATGCTCGAGCATCTTTTAAGTCGTAATTTGATATCAACCTTATTCCATTTAGATATACCTAAAAATAGTATGCAACATTAAAATCTTATCCAATAAACAGTTACAAACTATTTTAAGCGATATCTAAATGGAAGAAATCAACGGGTTGCACTCCAGGAGTGCCGGCAGAAGTGAAAACTTGAATATTAACGTTGTGCATTTTTGATATTTTGGAATGGTTAGGGAATAATTTTGCACGAATTGCTTTAATTATCAGTATAAAAGTACTATCATTTATGTGGTAAAATACATACATACATACATAGATTCACGCCTGTTTCCCAGAGGGGTAGGCAGAGACTACGGATTTCCATTTGCTACGATCCTAACACACTTCTCTGGCTTATTCACTTTCATCACATTCGTCATACACGCCCGTCGGTTCAAGGAGCTCTTAACCTGGCCTTTGTCCAGAACGCCTCCGATCTGGTCGAGAAACGTTCGCCTAGGTTTTCCTCTTGCGACAGTTCCATTCACACTAGCCTTATAAACTTTCTTAGTCAGTCTTTCCTCGTCCATTCTTTCTACATGTCCAAACCAGCTTAACATATCCTTTTCTATTCTTGTAACTATATCCACTTTCATGCCGCATCTCTCTCTAATCACACTATTTCTTATTCTATCTTTCAGAGTCACACCACATATGCTTCTCAACGCTCTCATTTCTACGGCATTTATTCTGCTCTCATGCTTCTTTTGCCATACCCAACTTTCACTTCCATACATAAGTGTGGGCACTAATAGTCCTCTATGAACAGCCAAACGTGCCTTTTCGGATACATTTCGACTGTTCATAAAAGCGCGTAGGGCTCCATTTACTTTGTTGCCAGCAATCGTTCTCCTTTCAATATCTCCGTCATGTTTACCATCCCTTGTAAACAAAGTACCCAAATATACAAACTCTTTCACTTGCTCCACTTTTTCTCCATCAATCATAACATTACACATCGTCACGCACTCTTCCTTTTCAAATACCATTACTTTCGTCTTGCTTACATTTATTTTCATTCCTTTACTCTCAAAAGCACCATGCATAATAGTTATCATCGCCCGCAACTCTTCCGCCGATGACGCAAGTATTACTTGGTCATCGGCATAAAGAAGACATTTGACAAGTAACTCATTCATTTTTAATCCCCATTCACAATCTTTTAAATCTTTCAAACAATTGTCCATGTATAGGTTAAACAGCCAAGGTGACGCTACACATCCTTGTCTAACACCTTTATCGATGCTAAACCACTCTGTGTAGGTCCCATTTATCCTAACACAAGCTCTGGAATCATCATAAAGAGATTTCAGAGCTCGCGTGAGGTTGCTATTCACTCCATACATGGACAATGCCGACCAAAGTTCATTCCTCACCACTTTATCATAAGCCTTTTCCAGATCCACGAATGCGCAATAGACCTTTTGACCTTTGGCCAAAACTTTTTCGGCTATGCTCCGTAAGGAAAAGACCTGATCCGTACATCTCATACCCTTTCGAAATCCCGTTTGTGCATCCCATATTTTCTTGTCGGTTACTTTCACAATCCTTTCAATTAACACTTTTGCATACAATTTGCCGACGACGCTGAGCAAGCTAATGCCTCTATAGCTTTTGCACTCTTGCTGTGAGCCTATTCCCTTGTATAAAGGTACTATGACGGCCTTGCACCAATCACTTGGTACACGGCCGGTATTCCAGCACAAGTTAAAACGGCGGCACAACTGAGTTGCTATAAGACCCTGTCCAGCTGTCAGCATTTCGACTGTAATCCTATCATACCCACTAGCCTTTCCTGATTTCATGCTTTTCAATGCTTTCATTATTTCATCCATACTAATAGGGCTTTCATCACTACTATCATTATCATTCATTTCGAAACTTTGCCTTTGCCATTCCTCTCTTTCAAATAAACTTTTAAAATATTCCTTCCATCTCTTCAGTACGCTCTTTTCTTCATTCAGTAAACTTCCATTCTTATCTCTGATTGATTTCAGCTCTGTGGTTACGGTTTTACCTCGAACCGAGCGAATGGATTTCCAAAAGATCTTCGCGTTGGTCCGGAAATCTTCAGATAATCTTCTATCAAACTCGTCTTTCAATTCCTCTTTTTTCCTTTTAATTACAACTTTCACTACCTTATTCATTCTTATAAACTTATTCCTAGCTTCATTCACATCCTCATTCGTTGCTTCTTGCATTCTTTCATTGGCTCTGACAGATAGCCAGTCCAGTCCAGCCAGTGGTAAAATACAATATTCATTTATTACGCTATCGTACACCAACATGACAATTCTTCCTCCGTCTTACGAATTTTCGATCAGGTCACGTGTCCTGACGCGAGTTTGACAATTCTCCCTCCGTCTTACGAATTTTCGATCAGGTTACGTGTCCTGACGGGAGTTTAAAATTTTTTACCCATCATAAAAAGTGCACAACGCCGCTAAAGAAGTTTTCACTTCAATAAGGTTTATATTTATTACCACTTGAAAATGCTCGAGCATTTTTCCGCCTGATCTGAATTGACCCTTATACCTGCATATCTTTATATCGTCGCTAGAATACTTTATCGTATGTTGTAGCTTCTTATCAACAGTAGGTGTCGACGTAGTAGTTCGTAGTTTGCTAAATACCTGTTCAATTACAGCAGCAATTACTAAGTACATATCATTGTGGCGGTTGATATCAATTCTTGTTTATTGACATTACTCGTGACTCGTGAGCGATGTATGTACTTATGTTGTGCTCAGAGCATAACTAGGTAGAAATACTGAGACTTTTTTATATACAACTCAAATATCAACTTAATAATCAATTTTACTATAACTGAGGGTCATTTATCTGTCAAAATTAAATATCAATCTGACGACAGGTGCTCGTAATAAAAACTGTTCAAAATAGAGTCCTGATCTAGTCTCGGTGTCATAAATATCACAAATGACATTCTACTTAATCAAAATAAACGTCAAATCCTAATCGTAATCCTATCCTAACTATTCTAATCCTAACTAATATTATAAAAGCGAAAATGAGTTTGTTTGTTTGTTACCTTTTCACGCCCTAAACACTGAACGGATCATCCTGAAATTTTACATATACGTTGACAGGTGTACAAAAACGGACATAGGCTACCTTTCATCCAGAAAAAAATACTTTTTCCGAGGAAAACAATAATAACGTTCTTATGATATTAGATGGCGCCACGTGTCTTTCGAATCATGATTGAATTATATTATTACGAGCAGAGTACAGCCCGAATTGATTGTCAAATTCTAAATTAACGCGAGCGAAGCCGCGGGCAAAAGCTAGTAAGAAAATAAATTGCACATCAGCTTACATTTTACGTTTATTAGACTAGGTCAGAATTCTACTCTGAACAGCTTTTATTGCCAGAATTGGTGCTCTGCTCAAAAGTTTTCTATTTAAAAGCCTGGTATTATAAAATGGCTAAGGCAGCCATTTTACAACACCAGTGTATTAAATTTACGCAGTGTATTAAACCTTACACTCGATTTGGACCGATCGTTTATCCTTACGGAAGACACCTTGATGTCTCACTCCATATATGAACTATTAGCGTGATACATGTATCATAGGTATGATGCATTAGTTCTCCGTTATTCTACCTTATATATACTAAATTTAAGCAAAGTTTATCATTTAAGGCTGTTTACGTGTGTAACGTATCACTTCCTATGGCTGCCAAAGACTTAGCTGTTAATTGAGGCATCAAGCAAACTTTGTTGCTTTATTTCAAATGAGATGAGACTATAAAGTATATTTACAATAGCAATTTATTTAATTGAAATAGTAATTTATTTACAACTTGCTTTTGCCCGCGGCTCCGCCCGCGTGGTGCCTACATCAATAAAAAGTAGCCTATATCCTTTCCCAGGTTTTAAACTATATCTGTGCCAAATTTCCTCTAAATTGGTTGAGTGGTTTAGCCGTTTAAAGGTAACAGACAGACAGACAGACAAACAGACAGATTGACAGACAGAGTTACTTTCGAATTTATAATATTAGTAAGGATATGTGTCAGGATCGTAGCAAATAGAAATCCGTAGTCTCTGCCTACCCCTCTGAGAAACAGGTGTGAATCTTTGTATGTATGTATCAGTCTCATGCCTAAACAGCCAAAGGATAGATAAAGTATACAACCACATGTAGTCAGCCGCAGCTTAAGGATGTAATAGAGGCGAATTTATTACTAAACACGATCCCAGACTTCGGCTTGTTACTGAGAATTTCATGACAAAAAACCCTGATCACCCTTTGCTCAACTTGAGACTTCAAGAGGAAATTATAATTATATTCCATTAAATATATTTTCATCTATACATGATTTCTCAGGTTTCTTTAGATTATTCACTGCGTCAACAAGACAGGCATGTTTACACTTTACAATATACTTAAAATAACCTTCTCCAAAAGCATTTTTTTCTAAATGGAATCCTTCCGTCTATTTCAGCCGGTATCGTTAAGCAACATACGCAACCTGAAGCCTTCAGGCGGCGGCCGCGTGTACGGCGAAGCTGAGTACACGTTCTCGTCATCATCCAACTACAATGGTCAGAAGATCCATGAGAGCGGTGGTCACAAGGTTATCAACAATAACGGAAAAGTCAAAGAGTTTGACATCAAGCCTACCGGTTTACCCTTCTAGATATACACTACATTAGCGATGCGATAGTGCTCGAATACAATTGTACGCGCGCCAACACTACTGTCGTTAATTCATTCGAATATGATTCGAAGCTGATCGTGCGCATCGCTACAGTATATGTGTACAATGTGTAACTAAAGATGTCACTGGTCATATATATGTAAGGGTCGTGCTGTGCCTATATGTTAGCTTAAATCATATCATCCTTTTATTTTATAATATTTAAAGAGATACCTTTATGTTAATTTATTTTAAACATCCATATGACCATGAAGATTACACGGATAGGCCATGTTTATAAAGTTAATTTCGCCTCTACAAAACGTTGTGTATAGTGAGTTCAATTCCCACATAAATATTTGTTTTAAGCTTAAATGTAAAGTACAAGTATGACCACATTTTTAAGTTACGTTTTAATAATGTTTGAAATAAGTACAGTAAAGTTACATTTCTCAGATTTTTGTTGTTTAGGAAAGCTATTAGACTGCCTACAATCTCAACTCAAAGAATTTTTCATTAGGCTTTAAGTCAAATATCTGGTCAAGGAAGCACTGTTTTACATATTGTGATAAGGCTCCACTCATGACCTTACTAACCACTGATAAAGAAAAAAGGAAAGCTAAAAACGATCAAGTAGAAAATGGCTGAATTGTCATTATTATAGAAACATCGCTTCACTCTGTTTATATTCCTAATTATATGTAGTTAGTTATATTAAGATTGCTTTATTCATATAATACATTTGTAAAAGTAAGTACCGTCTTAAAAACTATAGGACTTTTTATATACTTATATTTTTATATACACATTTAAATTGAAAGTTTTAGCTCTTATGTAAAAATTATGTTATGAGAAATTGGCTTTTAGTGTATGAATTCACGTGAAACATGTAGGTACTTTAGTGTAAGTCGAATAATTCAAGTATTGTGTGAATGAGTAGCTGAAGGGAAGAAAGAACCCTAGTTTGCGTAAACGACCTCGAACTTCATGAGCTTTTATTGTCATTCTCGCAAGAATTTTGATTTGTATTGCCTGCGAAGATACCAATGAATTTGCAACTTTGTACAATGGACAAAATTTGGTATTTGATATCATGACTCGTAAACCCATATTAAGAATGGTAATGATGATGTTGCAATTTTACACAAAATGCTTTTACCGCTCAAGGTTACTGGGAAAGTGTGAAAAGGGAGTGGTAAGTACATGAGACATATCGAAGAAACATTCAATCTGTATTTGGCGTACTGCATATTTCCAAGTAACCTTATATAAGTTTATTTACCGAAGAATTATGGAGGAACAAATAAATATTTTGTTGATTAAAATATAAGTTCGCATAAATTGGTTAAATTTTTTTTATATAATTTGTCATCTTTAGTGATTAAAATAATGTTAAGGAAATAAAAATATGTCCATCATGTAACAATAATTGCAGTTATTACATAAGAAAATAAAAATAATTGTACTATAAAATTCAAAAATGCTTATTTACGAAAGAAATAGCTCATACGAGATTAATGTCGGTGATATTCTGTGATTGTAATTAAGAAACATAATTTTAATAAATTAAAATTTTAGTATATATGTTATTTATTTTCCGCCTTTTCCGGTATAGCGGTATTGTGGGTATTCCGCTTCTTAAGAAGCTGTCTTTTAAAAAATGTTTGCAATCATTATGTCTATTTCCACTTCAGAATTTGCAGATAAAAAAATATTTCTCATAGCACAGCGATACACTAAACTTAATAACCTAATTCCATTGGCTAATCCAAATGGAATTTTTCTGTCTTTAAATATGTAGACCAGTGTTTAAACCGTTTTGATATATCTAGTTTATTTGGTGTCTTCCAACCTTTAGTTTTTTTTTTACTTGGGTGAATGCATTGATGCATACCACTCCACGTGGTTATGTCGGACTCGCCGGGATAAAAGAGAAAGATGGAATAAGAATAATGTACCTCCCGGAATACCGACTAAACCTACCACGATGTTCCTCGACAAAACCACTATCGGCAGGGCCGCGCGAATCACTTGTACATGCGGTCGCGATCCCGCCGAGGTTTCGGGCCGCCGTATGAAACGGCAGGCCACTACGTGACAAGACCTACCCTAAGGTCACCACTACTGTCCTCTCTCCCCCCCCCCCCCCCTAGAGGGGAGACGGACACGAAACAGAGGCGCGCGTGGGAACACGCACGCCGCCTCTCAGAACTGGTGCTGAACGGATAGCGGGCAGGCCCACAAAGCCCGCCACCTCCAACCATTAGTTAATTTAAATAGTCCATTATTAACGTACTGAGCTACTATTTTAATTAGATTTTAGAACTTTTCAGTTCGCTTCGAATAATCTGACATTGCACGTACGACAATAACACTACAACTAACAATAACATAATAATTACTATAAGACATTATATACATCATTGGCCACGACATCTGTTGTAGATGTTTGTCGAAGCGCTTGTGGGTTTACGCGTTGCCACCTCGCCGATGATGGCTATGTAGCCCTATTGCAGCACGGCATTTCTTGCCGCAGCGAATACATAAATATAAAGCGTGAGTCTGTAGGAGATGGTAAAATGCACCGGGATCTTTTCTGCTTTAGGTCAACTAGCCAGTCTTCGTCAGTTCAGCCGACATTATATATCTTTTTTTTTATTTTTTTATTGCTATTGTTGGCAGACGAGCAAGTGGCCCACCTGATGGAAAGTGGTAACCACTGCTCATGGACTTCAGCAATGTCAGGACACAGCAAAGCCGCTGCCAACCGTGAAAGAAGAACTCTCTTTAAACCTCGTTTGAAGAAGGACATATCATAGCGCTCGGGAAACACCGAAGCTGGCAGTTCATTCCAGAGCTTGCACGTACGTGGGAGAAATGATCGCTGAAAGCGTACCGTCTTAGAATTGAACGCTTCCAGGTGATATGGATGAACCCTGCTTCGGTGTCGAGTGGTACGGTGATAGAAAGGGGCCGCTGGTACCAAATCAAACAGTTCTTCCGAGCACTCCCCGTGAAAGAGTCGGTAGAACACGCAGAGAGACCCAAAGTCTCTTCGTTGCTCCAACGACTCCAGTCTATCCGTGAGATTGGGATCATCGACGATTCGAACTGCCCGTCTTTGTAGGGAGTCAAGTGGGTCGAGCTGGTATTTGGGGGCCCCTGCCCAGAGATGTGAGCAGTACTCCACGTGCGGCCGGACCTGTGCTTTGTAAAGCACAAGACGTTGACCTGGTGTGAAGTACCGCCTGGCTCTGTCCAGTACAGCCACCTTTTTACTCGCTAATTTAGCTTTGTCCTCCAAGTGATCCCAAACTGGATTTTATTTGAGATTTCGACGCCGAGGATCCCAATACTTTCGGAGATATGGAGAGTAACTCCTTGGAACTGTGGCGCCATGATGAAAGGGTCCTTCTTGGCAGTAAACGCGCACACTTCGCACACTTGTGTCTTTGAGGAGTTGAATCGAACTAAGTTCTGTTCACCCCATTCGGAGGCCCGATAAAGAGAGTCCTCGACTTCAGACACAAGTTGTGTTCGTCTTTCCTGTATTATGCTCCGAGGGACATTCTGATAGCTGGTATAACGCGCATCACCCGTGCTGTCATCCGCATAGCAATGTATGTTCTCGATTGACAACAAGTCATTGATATGCAGGATGAACAGCGTTGGGGAGAGCACCGAGCCTTGAGGAGCACCAGCGTTAATGGTTTTGGTTTCGGAGCTGCAACCATCAACGACGACTGTAATGCTCCGACCATCCAGAAAGCTGGCTATCCATTTGCAGAGTCCCTCGGGGATTCCATAAGATGGTAGCTTCGATAGAAGGGCTCTATGCCAGACCCTGTCAAATGCCTTAGCTATATCGAGGCTAACGGCCAGAGCTTCTCCCCTTCCCTCCTAAGCCTCCGCCCAGCGGTGTGTGAGGTACACTAGAAGATCACCAGCCGAACAACCATGGCGAAAGCCATACTGGCGGTCAGTAATCAGCTGATGATCCTCAAGGTACCGCAGCAGAAGGCGGTTTATTAACCGCTCCATAACTTAAACTTAATATATGTATCTACAATAAATATTAGACTTCATTCATAGACGTTTAATTTCCATGTTTGCTGCACCGACCACTTAGAGAATATTTGTGCTAGACATTACTCCTCTAATCATGTGTCTGTGACGTATAAATATACCATCAAAGCTTTGTCACCAGAGTTCCGACTGCCATCTATCGGTGAGTAGCACAGTGCCCTATACAGCTAATTGTCGCAAAACGTAAGCGCGAACATGTCATGTTGACAATGGTTACGGTTTAGTTGTTCTCTCTGTGTTCCCCGTTTCATTCCATACCATTCCTTTCCATCAAGTGGGTGCTGGCTCGGCACATACAATATAACATTTACCATAACGCCTGAAGTAAAAAAATAGCACTCGGATACTGTTTTGAGTTTATTGACTTAACTCTCATTACAGAGAATTTATGGATTCCATTTATCTTGTAATGCTAGTTGATGGTATCATCATAAATTATAAAAATTAATAATATATAATCACCAGACACCAGCAAATATTGGTGATTTCGAGTTTCGCCACGTATATTTGAAGTAGCCTATCTACTTATCCAATAATTTAAGTCAATAGTAGAAAATTTTATTAAAATCGCTCAGCGGTTTAACTTCTGCGTAGACGGTGACTAGTCACGGTTAAGATTGACCGCCATGACCGAAATTAGATCTAGAAGACCTTATTCTTTATTTTCCGAGTAGTAGAGCTTCGCTGATTTCAGCATAAATGGGCCGGCTCGACCGGGGAAGGACTACCCTCTCACAGAATATCGACGTGAAATAGCAATATTCCTACTGTTGTGTTTTGTTCGGTCAGTGAAAGTGCCTGAGGCCGAAACACCCTCTTTCACCCATGCCGCTCCTTCTACTTCCCACTTTCTTTCCTAAAGGGTCGGCAACGCGGTAGTGATGCCTCTGGTGTCGCAGGCGTCCACAGGATACGGTGACCACTTACCATCAGGTGGGCCGTATGCTTGTTTGCCACTTTAGTTGTATAAAAAAAACAAAAAAGCTTCGTGTCAGTTAATTATAATTTTGTAAAGTCACGCGCGACACTACAAAATACCTAGTGCAGTAATCGATTTTATAAAAAAATATGTTTAACATTATTAAATGCAGCGTTGAGAAACTGCATGTAATATGTGTGCTAAATGTATTCAGTAATTAATCAATGCATAACATGTACAATATTTGCTAATTATGGTGTACAAATCCATTCTTTACACATTTTAAATAAAAAGCAACATATTACTTACGATAGTTATTACTTTTAAAATCACTAAAAATATTGATCTTTATACATAGTTTGATTCGTTTTATCATATTAGTAGTTAAGATTTTAACAAAGACGAACCAACATCCAAGTGTATGTAGGTGTTGTCTGCTTGCATCCGGCCCTACAGCAGTCAGTCATGATTACAACCCACAAGTACCTACTCAATCGTGAGGCACGATTGTTTTAATTATACCTACAGTATTCGTGTAATACACATCTTTGTATAAAAAGCTTACCTACTACAGATGAATAATTATTGTTTACTAAACTTATACAAGTTAACCATGGTCTTTTCATCAAATTAGTTATTATAAACTAAGTATAATTTTTAGAGTGTATAGGTACATTATTAGATATTATACGACTTTTAAATGAAGATTATCATATCTGACATACATACATATATAGATACATACATTCACGCCTGTTTCCCAGAGGGCTAGGCAGAGACTACGGATTTCCATTTGCTACGATCCTGACACACTTCTCTGGCTTCATTCACTTTCATCACATTCCTCATACACGCCCGTCGGTTCAAGGTGCTCTTAACTTAGCCTTTGTCCAGAACACTTCCGATCTGGTCGAGAAACGTTCGCCTAGGTTTTCTTCTTGCGACTGTTCCATTCACATTTCCATATATCTGACAGCTAAACAAATTTCTTTAAAATGTAGGGACATTTAATTTTTAAAAATGCTTTTATGTTAAGCATCGCTTAGTGAAACAGCGTTGTATTAAGCTAGAGATCATAGACTCTACTTGCATATTATAAACTCATATCTAAATAATGCGAAAGGGCAGACGTATATATAATAAATATATTACATCCACATTTTGCTAGCCATGTTTTTAAAGCCGACATAATATGAACAAGTATTCAAAGACAGGCATTCATTTGAAAAACATCGTTCTATAGATTGGGTACTTTACGAAGAAAATAAAACCCAGTATTAATTACAGCACAAATAAATGTATTTCGATATCGTCTAAGCACGTCTTACAGCTACCTTATGAATGTACTATCACTTTGCATTTGTTTTTCTGAGAGAAATGTACTCCCTGTCCTTTCTTGTACCCCTCACAACATGTCTAACAAACTCACACTCGCATTTACGGTATTACCAGATTTTGCCCGCGAGCTCGCTCGCTTAAATAATAATATAATAATATTCTGTTACGTACACACAACACCATCTAGCCCAAACTAAGCAGAGCTTGTACTATGGGTACTAGGCAATGGATAAACATACATATACTTATACTATTTGTTTGTAAATACTTACATACTATACATAGAGTTATTATTATTATGTTTTTTTTTTGCCCTGGTTAACCGGAAAGAAACTGATGGCCCGGGCCTAGGCCAAGTGTACAATAGAAATAGGTTGTAAGTGGGTTGTACACAAAGTAGCCGTGTGTTACTGAATGTGAGTTGTCTGATTTGCATTATCGAAATTTTCTCACTATTCTGCAATATTATTATAGAAACAACCAGACCAAGACAAACATTCATGTTCATGCACACATATGTTTGACTTGTGCGGGAATCAAACCCGCGACCTCAGGCGTGACAGTCGGTTACACTAACCACTACGCCATCGAGGCGACAGTGTAGGTTAGGTTAGTTTAGATTACATTACTTTTTTTTGTATACAAAGCACCCTATGTCCTTTTCTGTTCTCCGGGCTGCGTGTATGCGAAATTTCATGATGATCGGTCGAGTAGTTAAGACGTGAAAGCGTAACAAACAAACAAATAAACTCCAATCGCAATTATTATTAGTCAGGATAACCTAATAACCTCCCGGGCGACACGTAGAAGATGCAAGATTCGGTGCAAAATTACCGCTTTATCATCTGGAAAACACATTTTGCAGTACTAATATCTGCCATCAAAGATTTCCTAAGATACAGGACATAAATTCTAGAGAATTGCACAGATTAATTTAAATTAACTTTTAATAGCCATATTATATTATTTTTGTACGACTCATCTCCCCTCGTCAACACTATGAATTTGACTTAATTTTGATCATAATAATTTATATTATCGTGATAGACATTAGGCAAAGCAGCCCACAGCATCCTAATAGCGCCGACTGTTCATAAAATCAACTTATAACTGCATTCTATCCAGCACTAGAAAAATCGAATTAAGATTTCTCTCCCTTCTCATGTACCTATGTAGATATGTACCAAGTTACCAGAACGTTGCTAGCTCGCGTTGTCTCATTCTATCTCATTATTTACAAAGAGGACAAGACTAAGACGCGATTACGTATGATTGTGTGAATCAATCCCTAAAACCCTCAGTTCATGTTCCACTAACCAGAATTTGCGGTCGATATAAACTGATGACACAATAATTACATATTAAGTGTATATACTGTTATCAGCCTAACATCTCACCCATCGACCGCAGCCGCAGATAATATAGGCATGTCTAACCTTGACCTAAGTCAAACATAATGTGCATCTGTATGATAATGCTGGCGATTCATATCGTTCGCATTAACTCAGTATTATCTTGTTGCTTAATATATAATTAAAATAGATGTTATACTGCAAAAAGTTGTGTGTTTCTTAGAATCGCATAATTAATCATATTAGGTGAGGCCCTGCAGTCATAACTAATGATAGATCCTTTGAATCGTTGTTCAACTTGTTGACTAGCTTAAATACCTATTTAAAGTTTTGGAACTTAACATCATGAACATATTAAATGATTATACTTATCTTTATTTAAATGTGTTTCTGGTATATCGTGCTTCAACGCAGCAACGGATTGACAAGATGCTTTTAATATCACCCAAAATGCACGGTTCATGTTAGATATTAATTATTCCTTACAACCAACGCCATCGGAGCGAAGCCGAAGATAATATCTCGTATATCAATATGAAAGAGAACTCACTATATAATAATTTTAATACATTTGTCAAATAGTTTTTAAATACTTGTAATAATATATCAAAGTAGATTTTAGGTAATACAGATTGTGGATTATGAAGAACATTATATTTACTAAGGCATTTGATTACAGATTCTGGCATTAAGTATAAACCCTGTATTTCTCATCTAATCATTGTAAGTTCCCCCACACTAATGTTGAAAAACCCCGACCATTTTTTTATTCTATTAAAGTGGCAAACAAGCGTACGGCCCACCTGATGGTAAGTGGTCACCGTAGGCTATGTACGCCTGCAACGCCAGAGGCATCACTTGCACGTTGCCGACCCTTTAGGAAAAAAAGGTAGTGAGAAGGAGAAGGAGCGGGAAGGGAGAAAGAGGGTGATTGGGCCTCCGGCACTCTTACTCACCGTACGAAACACAACAGTAGGAATACTGGTATTTCACGTCGATATTCTGTGAGAGGGTAGTCCTTCCCCGGTCGAGCCGGCCCATTCATGCGGAAATCAGCGAGGCTCTACTACTCACTAAACAACTGGGAACAACTACCCTCGGATCGAAACTGTAACATCAGGTGCGGCAGTAGCGACCTGGTGCCCGCTTCAACGTGCCATACGTGTTACTAAGGTTAGTGTTACCAAGGCTAGTGTTGCAGTAGTAGTCGGTTACTAAAGGTGGTAGTCAGTTAAAGCGAAGCCTGCGGATTTACAGGATCAAAGTCAAAGTCAAAGTCAAAAATCATTTATTCATTTAGGTCACAAAGTAACGCTTATGAACGTCAAAGTATATAGGATAGTGAGTATACTAAGTTACCGAAGCTACATTTAGGTTAGTTGCTAGGTTCAGGCAAAGGGTAGAGCCTATGAGAAGAAACCTGCAAGAAACTCACGGCCACTCTTTTAAATCGTCACTTAAATATAATTTCAGTATTTTACAACTCAGATTAACAAGGTGTTACAGCCATTATGCCATATACTACTGACTATAAAAACTAAAGATAATAAAAATAATAACTTAATAATATTATAGGGAGGAAATAATTTGAGCTAAGATATATTATTTAATATAAATCTAAAATAGACAGTAGGATGGCATGATGGCGCATACACTTACACTTTGTGACTATGCAAAGGCTTAAATTGACTTATAAGTAATACAGATCTTTGAATCCTGTATGCAACAAGCAACTAGCTCCATGAGTTTTTGTCATTTAAGTAGTCGTTGACTGAATAATAACCCTTCCGAATAAGTTGTTTGTTAACAGCGTTTTTAAATTTAAGCAATGGTAAATTAATTAAAAAAACGTATTCCGAGTCCCGCAAATGTATTGTGAACTTTATGTAAACGATGATATGGGCCTACTAACTTATGCTTATTTCTAGTGTTTACGTTATGGATATCACTATTCTTATTATATAAGTAAATGTTATGTTTAATAAACATAATGTAAGCAAATATATATTGCGACGCAACAGTAAGTATGCCTATTTCTTTAAATCGATCTTTCAGGGAAACTCGTGGTCCTAAATTATAAATGCTACGTACTGCACGCTTTTGAAAAATAAAAATTGTCTCAATATCAGCTGCCTTGCCCCACAATAATATACCGTAGGACATGACACTATGAAAGTAACTGAAATATACTAGTCTTGCAGTATCTATATCAGTAAGCTGTGCGGCGCTGTGCGGCGACTTAAGCTGTGTATACATTACGCGCGGCAGCCGCGCGAGCCTATGTTCGACTAGAGCAGACGTACATTGGCCGCGCGAGCCAAAATAAAGATATGAATTTAAGTAGATCGCGGCTGCCGCGCGCGGCAAGCGAGCCATCTCGAATATCTGCGGCAGATAGCCAAACCAGTTACTTTTAGCTGTTCTGGATTTTTCTCTTCTATACATACATACTTATTTCTACCGACGCATCATGCCTCAGCGATTTATTGTGGTATTAGGGGGATTTGCTGTTCCACAACAAATCATTGGTCATTCTGCGTATTGCCACGCGAGCCAATTTTAAAATCCACAACCGTCCAAATTGCGCGCGAGCAGGCGGCTGAAGCTCCTTTGATGCGGCCTCAAAAACCGACAATGATCGGTTCGCTCCGCGGAACGTTCGAGCGCGGCAATGTTCGAGCTGCCGCGCGCGGCGACCCGGTATCCATGGCGCACGGCCAACGCGCGAGCCAATGTTCGAGGGTTTGCCGCGCATAATGTATATGCAGCTTTATAAGAACATGACTGGATCGAAAACTTGCAAAATTTTAGTAATACTGTTCGAAATAAAGATATTAAATATTCTATTTAAGTTTAAATATGATATAAAAGAAAAAGAATTAATCGATTAGCCGGCCACTACAAAGAACGAGGCTTTTTCTGGACCCTTGGGTCCGACTGATGGCCAAGATATTAAAAGACATTTTAGTAATAAATTCAAAGAAAACTTGATATTTTCTGACTGAAGACGTTATACGACATAAATATATAGCAAGACGGCGCCACTTTAAAATTAAAAGCTTCAGCATGGCTTTCTGTAATCTTTCAGCAATAGGACAGATACCTGATATAGAACATAAATACGGTAAACGTGTGTCGGTTTATTGGTGACCCTAGCATAAAACTATTACCCCATTTTCATCGTATCAATCCTCCAATTATCTGGCCCTTTTAATGCTTCAAACCTTTGCTTGCGAACCGGGCATTTGCAACTTAGTAGATAAATATTACAGGTCCGAAGGATAAGGGAACGTACCCATATTACGTGATCCAATTTTTTTACAATTTTTTCATTTATGTCTAGCAGTGGACCGCGATAGGCTGCTCGAATAAAGTATGCAACAAAAAACTAAATAAGTTATAAAGAATTGCTATGAAAATATTTGGTCCAAATACCAAAGACCCAATACAGATGGACGAAACGAGTTCAATGATAATTGCTATCAACTATTGACACTAAGGTGTTAGAATACTCAACATTCCAACGCTCTTTATCAACTTAATCTAAGTTCAAGATAGTTCATAACGAAATTATAATTAAAACCGAACTAAATACATATAATAAAGCAAGTTTTATAAAAGTGATTAACGGCGAGAACAAAATAAATATATTATATCTCAGTCAGCTATCTTTCGTCCTAATTAATATTAATGACCACTTAATCAATACACAGGCAATTAAAGATATTAACGAACAATAGCTGCACGTCCATAAAATATAAACTAAAAATGCGTAAGCGCACAATAACTTACTATAAATTTAATAAAAACTGTCAACCGACTTAAAAATTACAGCTAGATTTCCAAAATTTAATTTCCCGTTTAATTCCATTATTATGAGTATAATACACAGGATATAACCGACATCAATATTTCACCAATACAAAAATAATATTTACATACTTGGCTGGAATTTGAACGTCTTTTTTTAACTTGTGCCTTCATTTAATTATTCTTGAGATAAATGGAGCAGGTCACCTTACAGATACCTACCTATAAGATACCTGTAAACAAGCGAGTTTTTAATTTAACTACGCGTATCAAAACAATGACATAGAATCCATTGTACACATTGACACTTTTTAAATTTTGTATCGTGATTTATTTGTTTACAACTTTTTAGTAACACTTATCGGCATAAGTGCATCGGCATGTTTGAGCTGAGCCATAATCAGGAACATACTGCTCGAGTCAATGTGATAATGGCTGATAAAAAACTATATATAAAAGAAAATAGTATAGAAAGTAGGAACTAATTAGTTTGAATATTAAACATTTTCTTAAAGGTGAATTAGTAGTTAATGAGAATATTTTACATCAAGATTTGCACTCAAACTCGCGATTATTCCTTGCGAAATGAGACCTTAGCCACTGGGCTATCGGCGATATATTATAACTTTATGTATACACTTCCTTTTATATAATTATGGGTAGTATAATAATGAACTTGGGTGCTAAGTGGCTGCAATTTTAGGGCTTATTATTAATTTTAAAAGACATTTTGTTTATAACGATATATTCTTATTTTAATTTAATTAAAAGCCCTTTATTAAAACATAGAGTCAAAAGATATTCAATTACATGTTTTTCAAATTACACCTTTTAAATAATTAAAGTTAAATAAAGATAAATCATTCACATCAAATAGTATGTATTTTATGTGGTGTTTATAAAACAAACTTTTTACGTAGAAATGCTTAGAATATAGACAGGATGTCAGGGTATTCTCGACTCCCGGTCCGCCTAGACAAACAATTCCTAAAAACAAAGACTCAATTTTATAAATAAGATAGTCAAATAGTAAATCATTGTTCGTCAAATATGTATGTGAACTAAAAATTTAAATAGAATGTCTATTGAAATGCAAATGTAGCGTGAACATCCTTATATTTGTGGTAGAGTTACTTGTAGAGTTAGAGCATAGAGCCCTACACGGCGCCGGCGCTCAGCGCGGTGATGGCAACACCGGTGACATTGCCCCCGGATGTTTACTGACACCTGACTGATACCCATCTCTACATCGTACAAAGAGTAATCTGCAGTCGCTCATTACGCATGCATTCATTTTAGTATAAAAATGGCGATAATAGTCATAAGGTAAGAAACTTAATCAATGTACTGAAGTTATTTCAACTTATTAAATGATTCGATAAACCCCACTATTAATACTAAGTTATTTAATTTTAAAATGTTACATTACGTATACACGAATTATTATATTACGTATATGCGAATGTAATACATTGAAATTGAACAACTTTATACGGATTTTATCGCGTTGTTTATTTTATTAAAACACTACTATTATATAATAGCAACAGCAGCCAGCAGCAGTCTCCCCGTGAAAAGAAAGAAAAGCAACTGAAACGTCGGGGAAAGTGTAAAATTTAATCTAAATATGTAGTTTTATCATTTAAATAGCTTAAATAGAAGTAAACAGTGACTAACTATTCTAAAAGTGTTTTACAATAGTAGTTTAAAGTTTCGGAATAATCAACGTCCAACTTAACCATAGGTCTCAAATTTTGATTGACACTTATTGTACTCAAAAACACCAACCATCGCATAAATAATATAAATAAATAAAAATACATTGAATCCTTTTACATCTTTTCGCAGACCTTTACTTAATATTACTTATACATGTTTATTATATACCTAGCTCAACTTTGTCTACAACAGCCAAACTAGTACCATATTACTATTACTACCTACTACTTAGTTACCGTACAATCAGTCGATGCACTCAGGTAGTACCTCCCTCTTACAGGGATCGGGAGTAAGCGTGGTATAGCGATTTTTTTAAAAAGTGCGAAGTGGACGGTCTCTGCGCTGCATCGCCATGCCAATGCCCCTCGACAACCAAGCATGTCAAGAGCTACTTGTACTCCTTCTTATAGTAAAAAAAACTTTATCCCAATATTTCTCTTGTAGTGATAAAACTTATAAATGTTACAATTCTAATGTAACTTCATTACAAAATAAAAATAAAGGTAGGTATTGAAAGCCCGTCCTACATCCAGCTCTGACTAAAATGACATTGTCTACCTGGTGTTCTCTCAATGACGTTCAATCAATTGTTATCTAGATGATAACTTAATTTGTGACTTCAATTAATGAATTATCTGTGACAGGTAATGTTGGGTCGCGACTTGTACACATACTAAGAAGGTTCATGCAAAGTTAATGTTACTGCTCTACTCCACAACAGAGTTTATTGCTCAGTTGCTCAGTTGACGCTTGGAGACGTTTTCAGCCAGCACGGTAAGCTTTCAAGAACATTTTCCCCTCATACATGCAGTCTTGACCTAGATATATCAATCCCAGTGTTTACCGAGCGCTATGCCTTTTTAAAAGAGGTATAAAGATAGAGACTAGCTAGTTCTGTCACAGTATACAGCTGGTTGAATGAATATACCTGCACCTAAAGTTGCCCAAACTCTTGAGCGTTGGATATAAAAACGTACATTCAACTCGAGAACACACAAACCAGGATATGTAAACCAATATTTACAGTACACACGACGGATTAGCAGTAGAATGGTGTCCAATTAAGCCACTGCACTGTGCTTTTTCTGACAGATAAAAATCTTATTAACACTGCTGATGTCCGGTGTCATTGACCCCTCTCTTATTTATAGTTGATAATAACACACTACTGGTCAATATTATGTCTAAAGATTTAATTTCCAAAATTAATTATAAAAAAAATGTAATTGCGGTATATTTCGATTCTGCTTTTTTCTATCATATGCATATTACAAAAATAATAGATTAACTCTATCCGTCTGCAATACGTTAACGACTAAGCTGCCAAACTGATTTTAATAAAGTTTGCTGTGGTGCTAACTTAAATCCCGAGAATGGGCTGTAACAGTATTCCGTATTATTGATCATCTTTGATAAATTGTAAGTTGTGAGTAAGCCGTTAGTCTAAGTTTAGTTTTATTACATTTTCTTTATAAAATAATCCTCCTATATAAAATAATCGTATATCTAACCTTAAATTTCAGTGTATGGTAATTCACTTTAATAAAAGCTAAGTATTTCTTTATTGGTTCTGAAGATGTCTTCTTTTGTGCCAAGTAAATTGTATTTGCGGGGAATTTTATTACACTATTTTATGCAAAAGGAATCTGCAGCTGAATCAATCAGAATTCTTGTCAAGACTTACGGTGACAATGCTCTGTCGGATACGACGTGCAGAGATAAGTTTAAACGCTTCAAAGATAATGATTAAGAACTCGAACATCAACATCGTCCGTAAAACCAAGTATTCATGGTTTGAAGCTTCTTCTTTGCATTTGGTGGGATCAGCTGAGGGTAATCTATTATGAGCTGCTCAAACCGAATAAGACTATCACGGGAGATTGCTATCGATTTCAATTGATGCGTTTGAGTCAAGACCTAAAAGAAAAACGGCCGCTATATGAGCAGAGACACGACAAAGTGATATTCTTACATGACAACACTCGGCCTCATGTCGCACAATCAGTGAAAACCCATCTGGAAACGTTTAAACGGGAAGTTCTTCCCCACCCGCTGTATTTACCTGACATAGCTCTTTCCGATTTTCACCTATTCCGTTTGACCTGGCTGAGCAGAGCTTCCATTCTTACGAAGGTATTAAAAAATGGTTCGATTCTTTGATAGCCTTAAAAGACATATCGTTTTTCCGACGCGGCATTTATGTACCGCCAAAAAGATGGCAGAAAGTGATCTCTAGTGATGGGCAATACTTTGAGTAAAATGTTTTTGTTCTTTGTATCCTAAATAAAGCTTTCATTTTGTGTAAAAAAACAGCGAGAACTTATTCAAGGTCCTTACTATGATTATATATCTTTGATGTATCTTTTACAAATATACATAGTTAATATAACATGACATTATTATAGCGCCACATCTGTACGAACTCGAACTCATATCCTCTAAAACAAAAACGGCTATTAAGCGTTTAATTAACTATATAATTTGTCAGAATGTTGACGGAAAGCCATTAAGGCTTTTCATCAACGTTCTAAATAATTAAGAAAAATCACTTACTAACTTACTTATGAAATGACGTACATTTGAATTGAGTGATCTTAGGCAATACCCTATAGTATATATTTTTAAATTAATTATCATAAAATTTTTTATTTTAATTTAGTTAGTTTAATCTTAGTGAAAATATTTTAATTAAAACGTTATCTAGAATATTTCTCCGGTGTATTTTATGCTCGTGATAACTAAAGAGGTCTGCGTGCTACGTACTAGAGATATATGTTTACTATGTTTTCATCACAACATATCGTTTATTTTTATTCCTTACACAACCAGTTGGTGACTCATATACTCATCATATACCTAGGGTATGCGCACGAAGGGATATTATACCTTTATTATACCTACATGTATAATTAAATGATAAGCTCACGATGGGCTTGGCACAACTCAACTACGTCAACGTTTACGACAAGTGTTGTACAAAAGGATGAAGGATTAGCAGACCTAGCACGGATGACAGTGATAAAAAAGTGTCTCAAGTTTTTTTGTTATAGGTTTTATTGTAACAGGAAAAATCAAGACAAAATGTCACCCAGTGCCTTATATGGCATAATGCAATCTTAATCGAGTTGAAGGTCAATTCTTTTTATATCGTTATACGCAGCTAGGAAAATGTTATAAATAAGAAGGAAACCTAATATGTTTTTTCTATCAACCTAAGAGTTCTCAATTTTAAAATGTCGCCGCAGCAATCTATTTTGTGATGGTGACTCACTATACATACTTTATCACATATTCATTGATTTCTATTTCTTTATTAAGTATGGTCAGAATTTTGGTCAAGTCCACGTCACATCTAAATACCTAATATGTATATAGAATCTGACGCACTTGTTGAGTCTTGGAATGAACTTAAATTATTTTCACAAGTACGCAAGTGAGTCGCGAGAGTCGTAAACGGGTCATTTCCCAAGTTGCGACTAAATCTGAGATACTTATCAAGTCACGTTGGTTCGTGCCAGACTTGTAATGAGTGAGAGTATACTCGTATATAAATAAAACTCATAACAACGACTGCCCTTGATAATGAACCTTTAATTACAGTAAAATTCCAAAGTATTTTCCAGTTAAGTCATTATTTTGGCATTTTCTACGATAAACAAACACTTTTGTTTAATACATACCCAGCTTTGTTCAATCTTAATCAGCTTTAAAATGCAATTTCTCTAGCAATAAACCAAGTTGTTCATACTGTAATATGTTGTAGCACAAAAGAATCAGTATTATTAAACCGAAAACAATATAAATGGTTGTAGTAATTACTAATTCCTAACACAATCAGTTGCAGTACTTCAAAATATATTTATCATCTAATAATATTTTAATACCAATATTGTAAAATTGACAATAGTGTTTAGCCGCTGTGTGGTGATCGATTTTTCCGCTACAAAATTAATATTTAAGCAGAACGCTTGAAGTTCCTAAGTGATAAGCTGTGAATGTAGGTAATAGGTATATGTATGAACGCGCGGCGCAGCGAGCATCACAACACACTGGACGCTCGCCGGACCCACTCGCACTCGTATCGATACATTCATTGTATCTATTACTCGAACCTATTAGGGAACGAGTTCCGCATTTAATATTTAATTCAGAAGTCGTCAGTGCACGCGGCGGACATGGCGGCGCTCTTGTTCCTTGTGGTGATGCAGCTCGCGTGGAGTTTCGGTGAGTTTACTGAACCATTATTACTTGTATGGAGTTGTGACGAGCAATGTTATTGTTAGCTGCGAGAACTGTTTGCTTGTGAATATTGTTCGTAACTTGCCTAGAAGTTCAGTTTAGTACATCGTAGAAATATTTTATTGCTGCACTTTAGTGCACAGTAAAATATACATTCAACGTAGAAAAAGATAAATAGAATATTAATTTTCGTAATGTAAACTGGAATCTGTAACGCGATGAAATTTTTTTTAAATATTTTTGAGCTAAGTTTATCATACTTATTATATTCTTACGAAATTTACTTTAACATTTATATAAAACAGTAAGTAGGTATACTCGCCGGTGTCGTATTCAGAAAGAAAAGTAGAAGCAGGTTCATAATGGCCGCGCTTTGCGAGACGTGTCGAGCAGTACCATCTTTTGCATTAGGGACTTCATTTAGCAGCTTAACATAATTTTTATCTTTATTAAATAATTCATTCTATTTAATAAGTTTTGAAGGATTTTGTGATCTTAATTTGTATTTACATACGATTTTCCTCCACATATTCATACGTACGTGTGAAATTTCACACTAAACTTACAGTCAGTACTATTTTCTTACCTGTATAGTTATGAAAGGCAGAGACTACTTCATTCCAAATCGAAATCTTAATCTATAATTTTAACCAGCCCAGACACAATAATTGTTTTCAATATTTAATATCTGGCGTTCTACAATTGACTGAGATTAGTTTATGGGAATAGAAGCATGGAGTTTAGAAGCAGTACTGTCGCCTGCATGCACTGCATCTCCTGTCATATTACCTACGCTTACCATCTATCCGTAGTCCTCTGTCCCAGGTGGAAATCTTCATTATAACTGATTAGTTTGTTTGGTAAAGCTACGCCTACAACAATTTTTTTTTATATATTATTATATGATGTTCATAAGATTGTCCACGATGCGATGTAAGGATTTCCAACAAGTGCAGTAATTGTCTCATTTAAATATGCTACGTTGTCTAGAAAATACAATATACAATAAAAGATAACCATCAGCCAATATAAAATTCGGTGCAAATCAAATTTCATTTAATTGTAGATATACGTATTACAGCCTAAAGTTCTCGAAGATATGTGAAGTCTACCAATCCGCACTAGGCCAGCGTGGTGGACAATGGCCTAACCCTTCTCACACTGATCTTCTCAGTGCCCATCAGTGAAACGGTTTAATACGGGACTGATATTATTATTTTATGATCTTATTATATATTACAGCCAAATCTGACTTATATGAAACAAAATTTATACTCGAGTGATTCCCTGCACGGGAACTTTTTCAACTTTTTATAAGGATTTATCTGTTTGTTTGACCAAAAATTCTTCGTAGCAGCACGAAGTCGGGATCTGTGGCCGGTACGCGAGAACAGGCTCGCCCTCTATAACTGTGGCCAGTACGCGATAATAGGCTCGTCCTCTATAACTGTGGCCGGTACGCGACAATACGCTCGCCCTCTATAACTGTGGCCGGTACGCGACAATAGGCTCGCCCTCTATAACTGGCCGATACGCGACAGTAGGCTCGCCCTCTATAACTGTGGCCGGTACGCGACAGTAGGCTCGCCCTCTATAACTGTGGCCGGTACGCGACAATAGCCTCGCCCTCTATAACTGTGGCCGGTACGCGACAGTAGGCTCGCCCTCTAAAACTGTGGCCGGTACGCGACAGTAGGCTCGCCCTCTATAACTGTGGCCGGTACGCGACAGTAGGCTCGCCCTCTATAACTGTGGCCGGTACGCGACAATAGGCTCGCCCTCTATAACTGTGGCCGGTACGCGACAATAGGCTCGCCCTCTATAACTTGGGATTTAAAACTTAGCTGGCAAACTGTGAGTGCAATACAACTTTATACACCCCTACAAACAAACACGGAAGTATGTATGTATGTAAAGCGTTTAAATGAAATAACATCTTATCATATTATATAATTGATTTATCACAAATACTGTTTATTCAGTAAACAACCTTAGACATGTTATTTATTACAGAAATACTTCTTCGCAGACAAGTCATGTTTAGAAATCGCTAGATATTTATCACAAACTAATATTATAGATCATGTGGATATTTTACAAGACGATAATTCAAAGCGTTCGCTCTAATACTAACCATGTATCGTCAGGACCTACGAGTACATACAAAATACGTGAAACAGACTGAAAGAATACCAATCGCTAACCGATTATTTATTATTGGCTTCCCACAGATATCATATATTAGGCAGAATAATAGTACACGTTTTTACAAGGTAGTTAGTAATCGCACAGTATCCTATGCAGCCTACTTGACCTTAGAAAACACCAAATTATAACAGGTACTCCTAATATTATAGCAAATACAATTATCATATTGTGGGATCACACATTTATTTAATTCTAAAACCTCGTATTATTCTCTAATACGTGAGTCCACTTCTAAAACAAAAAAGCAGAAACGCTCACAAAAAATATTAATTTCCAAAAACATTTTCATTGACTAAATAAGCAGTACAAAATACATTAATCACACAAGCTTCATAGTACTTACTTATTCAGTCAGGCGCCAACAAAAATCTTGTCTACGATGAAAAAATAGCAAGTTGTCTGTTTGTTTACTATAACATTGTCTAAGATTAAGTAGTGAACGGGACCCGACAGTAATCGCCTACAACCAACTTAAAGTAGGCTATTTATAATTTAGTTCAGTCATCACGTCACTTAGTTCTACGAATACTAATGCAAAGTTATTAAGTTTTACATTTTGAATTTAAACGACAATTTTTACAAAACAATGCGAGATACAGAAGCTTTTATAAATATTAATGGCAACAAATTAACTTGTACGTGAAGAAAAAGTATCTTCGTACATGATGCAGTAAATTATAGTCCCATTTATTGCTAGCGTGTTAGCTATGGATATTCCGGTCCACGATCACATGTATTTTAACACTAGCTTTTGCCCGCGGCTTCGCTCGCGTTAATTTAGAATTTGACAATCAATTCGGGTTGTACTCTGCTTGTAATAATATAATTCAATCATGATTCGAAAGACACGTGGCGCCATCTATTATCATAAGAACGTTATTATTGTTTTCCTCGAAAACAGTATTCTTTTTCGGGATGAAAGGTAGCCTATGTCCGTTTCTGTACACCTGAAAACGTATATGCAAAATTTCAGGATGATCGGTTCAGTGGTTTAGGCGTGAATAGGTAACAAACAAAGAAACTCATTTTCGCTTTTGCAATATTAAGTTAGGATTAGGATTCAGACAGATTTGTTTATTAATATCTTAAAAACCTTGATTATAAATCCTATCATTATTGTTTGTTATAAGTATTTGAGACATCCTGTCTGATACCAACAAATACATAAGGAAATTTAAATAATTTTTAATTTAATGCTTCACTCAAAACAATATATGTAGGTACCTATTTAATCTTTACACAACGCACGCGGAAACAGACGGACATATTGATTGCAAATGTTGTATGTCTAAGACGCTCCACGATAATTAACCGCCTAGAACCAAGAGTAGATTTTAATTGAAACAGTACACAAAGTAGTGTGGACCTTTATACTGTTTCAATTAAACATACATTTAAGTTCATGCATTGTTAGAGGTATAGATAAAAATATGAAAATACATATGTAGACGACGACTAAATAAAACGCAAGGAAGAACTTTAATATACCAAATAACTTATATACAATGTATATAGTATATAGCCTGGTTGGAGATCGATGGACTGCCACGCAGAGGTCTCGCGTTCGATCCTAAGGCACACACCGCTGTATTTTCGATGTGTCTATTAAATAGTTAATTATTAAATGCTTTAATGGTGAAGAAAAACATCGTGAAGAAACCTGCATGTCTGAGAGTTGTCCATGATGATCTCGAAGATAATATGAAGTCTGCCAACCCGCACTGGGCCAGCGTGGTGGATCATAGCCTAACGCTTCTTACTCTGAGAAGAGGACCGAGCCCAGCAGTGGGACAATTTAATACAGGGCTGATAATATTATTATAAGTATATGATTTTTGGGAATAATTCTGATTATTATTAATGTATGACTTGCACTCTGTAGCCAGGTAATTGGTAATTAATCATATAGTAAACAACAGGTATTGTTCTTGCACAACAGCCTAAGGTCACATATATACTAAGCTAAACGAATTAACAAATAAAAATAACCTACCCAATATTTATTTAATTACACTTCTTTAGAATTGAATAAATGCAATTATTTCTCACGCAACAGTCATCTGTTTCACGCTCTCTAATTTTAATGTATATGCCGACAATGCTAGACAATGCAACTCAAAAATAATAATAAATATATAATTTAGTTAAACAATCATCTATGAACAGGGTGAATAACTTTAACGTAAGAAACAAGAAAACAAACATCATATAATATAACATGTATCATTAGTCACGTTATAACGAAGATTACTATTTTAAATTAAAATAATAATAATAATATAAGTGGTATTGTTTTACATAACTAGGTATGTAATTTAGTTTATAATAATTCTGATTAATGGACAATAAAAAAAAATCAACAGGTTGCACTTCGGGAGTGCCGGTGAAAACTTGAATATTAAAGTTGTGCACTTTTGATATTTTGGAATGGTTAGGGAATAATTTTGCACGAATTGCTTTAATTATCAGTGTAAAAGTACTATCATTTATGTGGTAAAATACAATATTCATTTATTGCGCTATCGTACACAAACATGACAATACTCCCTCCGTCTTACGAATTTTCGATCAGGTCACGTGTCCTGACGCGAGTTTAACATTTTTTACCCATCACAAAAAAGTGCACAACGCCGCTAAAGAAGTTTTCACTTCAAAAACTAAACCTAACTATACTTGAGGAATGTGATGAAAGTGAATGAAGTCAGAGAAGTGTGTCAGGATCGTAGCAAATGGAAATCCGTAGTCTCTGCCTACCCCTCTGGGAAACAGGCGTGAATCTGTGTAAGTATGCATGTATGATTAATGGTAATGCGACCAGTGGCGATTGAAGAGTAACTTAGGCTTAAGATACATTTCACTTTATTAGCTGTTTAAAAATCTATTGAGGTTGCTCACTGAGCCCACGCTACATTAAAAACTAACGCCGAAGAGATATCTAACAGTTGGTTCGACGTGTATTATATTATTACGCCACCGTGGCGCAGTGGTAGTGAATGCGACTGCTATGCATGAGGTCTCGGGTTCGAATTCCGGGTCGGGCCAACAAAAAGTTATTGGGTTTTTCAGTTAAGAAATCTCAATAGCAGCCCGGAGTTAGGAAGTTGGCGTTGTTAGACACCCCCGTGCCTCGGAAAGCACGTAAAGCCGTTGGTCCTGCGCCTGATCTCTCTCCGGTCGTGTCGAATTACCGTCCCATCGGGTCATGAGAGTTAGGGAACAGAGAGTGCACTTGTGTTTGCGCACATACTTGTGCACTATAATATCTCCTGCGCAAATGGCCAGTCTCCGTTAAGACTGGCCGCCGTGGCCGAAATTCGGTCTGGATGACATTATTATTATTATAATATTATTATTATAAATAGCTATCAAAAGTATTTATTTCTGTACACTGACTAAGTCTACTATAAACCAACTTGTACCAAAAACAAAAGATAGCGTGTGTGGTCAACTACAACACTTATTAAACATTTACTGTCATACTTAAACTTTACTAAACTGTTAAAATTATCAAATGATCGACTAAATAAACTTTCATGTATATTAAACAAGCAACGGTTAAACATATGAATTAAACATAGGTTAATTAATTTAATGGTAAATTAATATGTTTACCCGTTGCTTGATTAACAGTTTAGCTAAGACAAACCTGTTAAAGATATTAATCTTATTTTAACTAATTATGTCTAAATAATATACCGTTCAATCTTTCGACCAATTAACCTAACCTAGTGCATCTAAGCGATAGGTTTCTCTGTGTATTTGTTTAAAAAGAAAGCCTACGAAAGAAAAATTTACGTATTTTAGTGAAGCTTTTAATTTACCTACTGATAGACAACACATTAACTATGAGAGGACAGTGTGAAAATAGAGAAAAATGGTACCTTAATCGTTACATAATAATCTTCTGTGATATACATGCATGCAATGAGGGCAGTTGCTGAGTTTCTCCATATGAGTTTATTCTATGCTGCTAAATGTTGTAGTGGACGACAGAAGCCGCTACTCCAGGTGTTTCAATCAGGCGAGCCGTACGCTTGCACATTTAAATTACCTTAACCTAGCAATAAACTTGTAATGAAATGTGATGATTTATATTTTGATTTATTTATTTTATATCCATTTAAAATATTAAAATGTTTATATAAAGTGCGTGTCTGATGAAATTGATTTATTTGATTATTCGTTACAGAGCATGGCTAATATTTGTATATATATGGAATCGTTGCATTTAATTTTATAGTTCAACAGCTATTGTGTAAAACTTCACGTGCGAAATTAAAAATATTCGGTGCAATTGTTGTCCAGCGCTGCTATCGATGAGTCATACTAATAATAGAAAACTGCAAATAACTATGTCAGCAGACCAACGAAGAAGGCAATTTCAAAATACTTTCAAAATGGTTATGAAAATCTGTTTATAATTCTTTAAATAAGTAGAACTTATTTTAACTAAATATTGCTTTAAAGCTTGAAGATTTGTCTAACGTCTGACTTGACTTGATTAATAATACAGTCACGTCCTCTAAATATGCTTTTAATGTACGTATCTTTTTTTACATTGTATTAAGTATATAATATTTATTTAGATCGGAAGGTATAGAAAGCTCTTCAAAGCTGACATGATTCGATTTCTAAACGATAGCTTAGTTGTAATTGTTATTTAAGTAAAACAAGTTGGTAGTAATACAAAAACGATTTTTAACTAAACAAACGCAAGACGTAATTAAATAAGTGTAATATTTTACACAATATATATACGTATACGTATTTTTATATTTTTAGATTCTGATTTTCTGTCGTCACTGAGCTAAAAGGTAGTTTTAAAGAAAAGGTCTAGGCTAATACTAATCTGCCAATTTTACTGCATAATTTAAATTCCATGTCTATTTATGAGTCTGTAGTTCGAATCCCTTATTGGGATCGTATAGGGTATCCTTAGCCTTCGGATTGCAGCCGCTCCGTGTAAAAATTTATATCCAGTCGAATCCGGTTAGACTAGAAAAGCCGACTCTAAGTGACTTGGGAATATTAAAGGCTAAGGAGAAGAGTTCGAATCCCTTATTGGTCAAGTGTTAATAGATAGTTGGTGGATCTATTAATAAATTTTTACTTGACCCACGTTTTGAAAATATGTAACCCAGGCCGGTCATTCTGTGAAAGAGATCACGCCGAGCAGTGAGACATTTAATAAAATAAAGTACTATTCAATAAACTGCTAGCTTATACCGCCACACTGTTTATTATGTCACATTAGCTAGTATCAGTTTTACCTTCAGGCCAATTTGTCCAATTAACGAGCGAAGCAGTCCTTACTACACCATTAGTTCATGTCTCTTAGTGGTCTGTGACTCAAATAGACCTTGAATATAATACAGCTTCATGTTGTATAAATTCTTGTCAAGGAGAGAAAATATATCAGGCATATTCAAACATAAGCTAAACTGGTAAAATTAAGATATTATACATGCTTGGCCTTGTCCTTCAGGGATATACAACATCAAACTATCAGAATCTGAATCTTTATTTGTCTTAAAACGTGACGTAAAAGTACCTACAGATGTTGATAATTTGTAAATCTACAGAACATTTACCTCGTTGTCGTAATTACGAGTATGTCTGTTTGCCTATTTTTATAGTTGAACTATCGACTATTAGACTTCTTTCTTGTATTAAAATTGAATGGTAATGCATTCCCAAGTCGAGCAAAGTATGATTATATGTTAAACTATAATTTATTATGTAGAACAATACTCCAGATGATAAAGGTTCCAAATAAAATGTAAATCTTTTAATTTACTATAAATTGTTAGCTTATCGAGATTTTGCACCCAAAACTCAAGTTTAAAAAAACAACACTAAATACGAAATGACGTCGATCTAACTTTAACAAATAGTGACATCTAAATTATAATAATGTATTTTATTAACAAATTGGATTGGTGAAGATGTTTACAAAGTGAGGACTAACCAAATAGTGGAAGCCATTCATTTCTCTTATATTGCTGTAGACTTAATTTAGATGACAAGCAAACAAACCTACTCATTTACTATATTAGCCCGCCATAAGCTCGCGATGAGCTCATTATTAAAATTCGTTTGATATATTTTATTGGACTTTCACTGTGACGATGGTTAATACATCATCGTTGGACGTCTTTTTTATTGCCAATAATTCATCTTAACCAATTTCGAGGCATTGATCAAAACGCCCGAGGCCAATAACTACTTAAATCCGTTAAAGTTTATCTCTTTAACAGTATTTTACTAATTTATGGATATTAGCTATATGTGTTCCTTTGTAACACTTCGGTATTTTATTAAAAGATGTTTAGTTATGATAGAGAGATTATTAGTTACATAATTACATTACGAACAGGACGCGTGCTAATATAATGATCATTACACCTGCTATAGGTTCAGACTCATTGATCAGAGGACGGGCATTTCATGAACGCTGTGTTGGCAAACCAGCCACCAGCTTGCTTTATGGTTGATAGTTACCGGCGCCATCCCAACAAATAAGTAGCCGGTGTTATGCTAACGACAAATACCACTTGTCTCCGTCGCGATGATGGCACTCCTTCACGAATTCTAGAAACTGGCTCTTCTGTATAGTGTAAGAACTAAACAAATATATGATATATTTTTTTATGTAAGTACTCCCAAAAACATATCTATAAGTAACGGAAATTGGGGTGTATTGCAAGTAATGGGGTGGAAAACAATTTTTTTTTTAAAAGTTCATCTTTATAATGACAAAATTTTACATTACCTATAGTAAAAATTAATATGGCAATATTTGGTTTTAATGTAAAATTTTAAGGTTGGCAGTACTGAGTTACGTCATTTGATCAAATTCGCGCATATTTTATTGTGTTGTTTTTCACCCCAGTAGTTGTAATACACCTCAATTAACCGGTATACAATATTATTAATGTTTGTTACGCTTACGAGCCTTAAAACTACTGGACCGATTATCATGAAATTTCGCATACACTTTGTCAGGAGTACAGAAAAATACTGTGTCCGAGAAATACTGTGTTCGAGAAATACTATGTCCGAGAAATACTGTGTCCGAGACATTTATCGACAAAACCTACATGAACGCGATCAAAGCCGCGAGCACAATCTAGTAATATTCTACAAATGTTATTATTTAGTTATGAAGTGATGAATATGAGGGTAGAGGGACGAAAAGCTCTCCCTTTTCGAAGGCCAAGGAAAAGATGGATGGACTGTGTGAGGATGGAAAGGGAAAGGGGTAAATGATCAGATGACGGGTGACAGAGAAGTATGGAAGCGACGGACATACTGCGCCGACCCCAAATAAATTGGGACCAGGATAGAGGATGATGATGATTTATAGCTTGATTTATATATATATATATACAGCTATAAGCCACTTGTATAATATCGCCGTTTGCCAATAATAACGCGATAGTAGTTATTATTCAGTTAAAATATAACAATAAATAACGGCTATCGGTAAGGTTTTGCCATTAAATACCTGTTATTTATCGTTCCCTAATATTTATCAGCCAAAATAACTGTCGAATTTAACGGTTATCTACTAGTATTACAAACGCCCATCACACGGATATTGAATTTAATAGCGCGATTTTAGGCAGCTTTATAACCTCTGAAGATTCTTATCAATCATCAACAAAATTTGTAAATGACAAAAATTCACAATTACAAATTTTGCTGAAACATTCCACAAAATTTTTTAGCAAAGTTACATATAACAATAAGGAAAATATGAACTAACTTGCTTGAATAGGTTTAATAATTTAAATAGCTTAAATAGAAGTAATGTTTAACAGTATACGTTCAAAATTACGTGATAATAGTGTTTAAAAATAAACAACGCGATAAAATCCCTATTAAACAGTTTAATTTCAACATTGTGGAACAGTTAATAAATTTGGCAATCATCTATTTTGTTTTAAACCAATCTAGTCTAGCTTTATAGCAACAAGTGCCCGCGGGGCTTTCGATTCGATAATAAACTATGTCTTATCTCGATAGAACAACAATTTTGGATCGTTAATCGTCTCTACGGAAGTCTGTTTCATCTAATTAGTCTGTCTAAAGCGGAGCCGTTTGCAACATATTAATTGTTCTTAGACTTTTATTCATTGGAATCGTGTCATTTGAATATGAATATATATAAATAATGTGTCCTGAACAATTAATTGATTTATTATTACTAAATAAAAAAGTTATAGTTAAATACAACTTAGTAGTTTCATTCAGTAAAATATGTTGAAACCCAAGTGGGTTAGTTATGGTACATTTTTACTTCTTTTTTCATCCCTTCTTAGTAGAAGGGTTGAAGAAAGAAGTAGGAATTTATTGTAGAATATAGTTGTTTCATCATGTATGATCCAGATAATATGTAATGTTAAAAGAATTTTGGATACATTTAAGGTAATTACGCACTTTTATGCAGAAACTTCGCAAGTGTGTCGCCTAGCGTAGCTATCTATAAAACTATTTTCCTTAATATATTTAAATAGCGCATTTAAATTTAAAAGACATATTGAATCGAGAAAATCACTCACCACCTAATAAAAGTCAGTTTAAACTGGCAGTGCCATTTGGAAATTGCTGCGTTATTTTAAATAATAATTTGGGGTAATTAGGCAATTTTTAGTAATTTTGTACAATTATCGATTGATCTACACCACACGTGACTAGAAATTTTATAATTTATATAATAATAATTTATTGTTTCTCTCTCACATAGTTACATAATACAAAATTGCACAAAAGAAACTTATTCTAGACATGTTTTTGCTACTATGTGAGAGACTGGTATCTGTACTAGGAGACCTGTATGACAGATTACCAGCCTCTCCAAGATATATTCTCACAAAGCGTGACGATACTTTGTGAGAATACATAACATTCCTGTAATGTTATCGTTGCGGGGTAATCGCTCTCGACTGAGAAAATGTTTCGACACCTCAACTAGTCAGGTATTTGTTTACTTTTTCTGAGTATTGTCATAGTCATAATATAAAATAAACATAAACATCTCGCTATTAATAACCATTTACATGAAATGTTGTGTTCTAAAATCCAGCGCAGCCACAGTTTCATGAACTCTCCGCACACCACTAAATGTAGGTATTACCTAAAATATGTCTAAAAGATTACTGTTACAATTACTTTAAAATCTTTTAAAAGGGTTATTGTACTTACAATAAGCTTTACATCAGTTCTAATCTTTAGAATTCTACCAATTTACAATATCTAAATCGATTAAGTCATCGTCACCCATAATTTTCTCTCCGCACCTCTCTTTTGATAAATTATCGAACAAACCGCTAACAAACATAATAACGGCTATTTTAATGAAATAAATTATAAATATACTTTTATGGACATAAAATGGCGCCAATCTCATTAATTCTTTAAAACAGTAATGGTAGGAATAACCATATGCAGGAATGTCCATAACCGATTAAAATAACCATAAACAAAAGACTATTGTACAAACCAGTTTTTTATTAAAAAGGCACAAACAGCTTGATATACATAATGGAAATATAACTAGGCGCCACCCGCAGCTTTGAACCGATAATGAGACTCCGAGAAACTCAGCGATTTGCCATCAGCGCACACGCGGCTACCTCGACATTACTTTCTTTGATACCTACTGACCTTCGTTATATACATTTATTTGTTTAATATTATAGCAGATTACAAAGAAAGATGTGATTTATTGTTTTATTTAATTAATTGATTGTTTTATGAAAATTAATATAATGAAGAAAATGTACTAATCCTTTTATAACTGATTAACTTTAAGTACATTATATTACCAGTTATTTTAAGACGGTAATTATTTACATAAGCAATTAGGTTAATGCGATACAATGTTTCTCTTTGTTAAAATTCGTGTCGTCTTCTTTATCTTTTCGAATTGAAAAACTGACAAATACCACTTAAAACATTAGCTACGATAAACTTTCTATCTATACTAATATTATAAAGCTGAAGAGTTTGTTTGTTTGTTTGAACGCGCTAGTCTCAGTAACTACTGGTTCAATTTGAAAAATTATTTTCGTGTTGGATAGCCTATTTATCGAGGAAGGCTATAGGCTATATAACATCACGCTACGACCCACGGGGGCGGCGCAGTAACGATAAACGGGGGTGAAACCGCGGGAACATCTAGTTATAAATATCCAAATTACATTCTTTAGCAAGTCTTATAAATCGACATAAGTCTTATCTGACTTTGATAATCGTAGTTAGAGCTCAATTTACAACACATACGAATGCAGCGGCTTTGCTGTGTCCTGACATTGCTGAAGTCTATGAGCAGCGGTTACCACTTTCCATCAGGTGGGCCACTTGCTCGTCTGCCACCAATGGCAATAAAAAAAAATAAAAGAGAATATCGAAATATGGCAAAATTTACTTGCCTTAAATTACCTAGTAATAATGTATCTACACTAATAATTAAAAAGTATATACGCGGCGTTGTTCATGGGTATACCAAATGACCGCGAATCACATAGAGTCTGCTTCAAATCCAAACAAACAAAATATTTATGGTCAACAGATAAATTATCAATTATTCATGGATGTCAGTTTTATTCGGTTCATTAGACCTAAGTATTACAGTATTTTACAAACTGTGATGGTCACCTTAATAAAAATTGATTATCGTGATTCTAACTATTCTAAAAATATATTAACCAGTTCTGTGGCTTATCAATCACATATCTATACTAATCTTATAAAGCTAAAGAGTTTGTTTGTTTGAACGCGCTAATATCAGGAACTACTGGTTCGATTTGAAAAATTCTTTTAGTGTTGGATAGCCTATTTATCGAGGAAGGCTATAGGCTATATAAGATCACGCTACGACCCACGGTGGCGGCGCAGCAATGAAAAATGTTGCAAAACGGTAAAAATTCTTTTATATGAAGTAGACGAAGATACGCGGGTCAGCTAGTATATAATAAGCCATCAATAGTCTTTCTCCAGATCGCTGCGGCCCATAACAGTAACGGTCAGGTCATACTTAGGTCAGACTATACGTTAGAATATTTAAGAGTGCAAATTCCACTTAACTACAATCTTTATAAGGTTTATGACAATCGGGACTCACAGTTTTACGTGCCCTTTGAGGACCCGAAAAAGTCACTCTGACTTGTAAAATAGATATAGTCTTCATAAAACTGAAGTATTCATACAAAATACTAAACATCCAGTAGAAAAGTGCTACATTTTCCAACAGCTAGTAAACATCATTAAACCACGAATAGGTACTAAATGTTAATACAAGTCTGAGTTCTTCACACGCAAACACACGAACTACATAATCTATACTAATATTATAAAGCTGAAAAGTTTCTTTGTTTGAACGCGCTAATCTCAGGAACTACTGGTCCGAATTGAAAAATTCTTTTAGTGTTGGATAGTTAATTTATCGAGGAAGGCTATAGGCATACATAACATCACGTTACGACCCACGGGGGCGGCGCAGTAATAAAAAACCCGGGTGAAACTGCGGGCACATCTAGGGTACACATACACGTGACATTTCGGCACCAACACGTCCCAAAACTAAAGTCATCTTCGAGTGATAAGATCTTGAGGCTGACTTCATTGCATATTCAGTTCATAGAGCGATATCACACGCTACCTGACTCTAATACAATAACAGGAACAATATTGTACATTTCTATGGCGCTAACAATGTCACTATATATTATGGTGACGTTACCATGCATACATTAGAATAAGCTGAAACAGAAATGTAGATGAACGAAAAACATATGGGTATAATAAATAAAAATATTTTTGAAAAAGATGGTTGATTTACATAATATGATTTCAAACCCAAGAAGAAGCAAACCACAGCTAGACTTATTGATACTTTGAGCTCATTCTGCGTAAATAGAAACACCCATGATTAAATTATGTTCGGGTACTTTGAAATAACTACACTGGAACATTGAGACAACTACCATCTCAGTCTCCCCGTGACCATGGCTGCTGAAAAGCAACCGAAACGTCGGGGAAAGTGTAAACATTAATATAAATAGTTTCAATAATTTAATAATTTAATAATAAATAATTTAATAAGTAATAGTATAAATAGTTTTAATAGTTTCAATAATTTAATTAGCTTAAAAATTTGTAAAGTTTAATAGTAGTAATGTAACAGTTTCTAAATTATGTAATAGTGTCAAATAAACAACGCGATAAAATCCGTATATAGTAGTTTAAATTTCAATGATGGTTGATTTAAATAATACAAAATGATTTATTTTCCTTGAGGAATCTGGGAGGAGATAGATGATAAAGTTACAAGTGCATGGTTGACGCAATGATTTTAATGAACCACGGCGGGGGTAGGCGGTTCATTTTCCTCGACAATGTAGAAAGAATGGACGAGAAAAGACTAACTAAGAAAGTTTATAAGACTAGTGTGAATGGAACCGTCGCAAAAGGAAGACCTAGGCGAACGTTTCTCGATCAGATCAGAGGCGTTCTGGACAAAGGCCAGGTTAAGAGCACCTTGAACCGACGGGCGTGTTGACATTCATTGACATTCCTCATTGTGATGAAAGTGAATGAAGCCAGAGAAGTGTGTCAGGATCGTAGGAAATGGAAATCCGTAGTCTCTGCCTACCCCTCTGGGAAACAGGCGTGAATCTATGTATGTATGTTTCCTCAACAAACAAAAGCTTGTACTATTCTTGCAAGGGTTTGCCGAATCAAGATGTCCTCTGTATCCGTAATATCTGTGTGAGTAAAGTGCCTCTCTGAATTTGTCTGTGTGCTAGTTGCCTTTCTTTAGACGTGTGCTCATCATAAATGTTATTGAACCTACTAAGAATATTTCTGTACATTTTCTAAAACTTGTCCCACGAGATAAATAAAAGGTCATAAAGCTAGCAGTTTCTATAACGCCGTGTATTTCAACAACAGCTATGCGGAACTAAAGAATATTTTTACAACAAAAGAGAGACATTAAAATAAATTTATTGTTGGCGGCGCCGAATAAATATACATATTTTTATTTATATTATCAGATAAGAATTCTCAAAGTAAAAATAAATCACACAATAATAATCTTTAACGACCAATTTATTCATTTATGTATTTATTCAAAAGGGATGATAATATAGGCATGGTGTAATTTAATAAGCTATACGACAATCACCATTACCATACATTAGCACACATTCCCATAGAGATAATGGGATTAATTTTGCGATGTTGCGATCTGCCATTAGTTCACCATAGACGCCACGAATTTTTTTTAATATACATAATTACAAGATAATTAAAAAACAACATAATTATCACTAATGGATCGAGTTACGAAGTGAAAGCAATTAAAAACAAATGTGAGTCTGAGAATAGGAAGGAATCTTCTTCCTTATTTGAATTCTTGTTCGTATACTATTTGTGGCACTTGTTCAATAAAAATCCCTCTGCTTTATCTTCAATCAATGAGGTTTGTATGGTGGCACGTGACATTGGTATATAATACCTGTCAAATATAATACCGAGCGAAATGTGCCAAAACAGGCGGACACAGTTAAGTGAATAAAATCAACACTTATTGTTTAATACATATATAAAATATACATTTTCCATAACAATGAATGTGTTTACAATTACTCCGTGTAAAAAACTTAAAATAATTAATATTCTCGCCTACAAAATTACGTAAATTTGCACGAAAAATGCAAAAACGTAAGCTCGTGCTACTTAATTTTTAGATTATTATAACAGTAGAAATCTATCCTATTTTACAGCTTAAACGAAACCTAAATAGTTATATTACAATTTTTCCGTCCCAAATATTTAAGTTATTGGTTGACAATAAAGATACATATTTATCAAAAAAGCACTTCGAATCCTCCATACAATTTTACTATGGCGGCCGCGCGTGGATTTGAATATGCACCGCACGAACTCTGTCATTATCTGTCTTACGCTCGGCGCAGCCTTAAGGCAATGCAACGTTGGTCTTTGGACGCATATAGTCACGACACTTAACGCTGATAACAATTTTGACCATTATCATTCAACTAGATTTTGCCCGCAGCTTCACTCGCGTTAATTTAAAAGACAATCAATTCGGGTTGTACTTTGCTTTTGCATGTGTTTCATGATGATTGGTGAATTAGTTAAAGTGTGAAAGCTTAACAAACAAACTCACATTCGCATTTATAATATTAGTTAGAATTATATGTATTATACAGAACTAATAGGACAGGGTAAATATGTTTTCGGCCTAAAACCATAGCTAGCAAAGTGTAGGTATAACACGCTGTCCCTTCTGGAATATAGATGTGAGGACCTGTGTATGTATATAAAACTAGATGTTCCCACGGTTTCACCCGCATTTATCGTTACTGCGCCGCCCCCGTGGGTCGTAGCGTGATATTATATAACCTGTAGCCTTACTCGATAAATAGGCTATCCAACACTACAATAATTTTCCAAATCGAACCAGTAGTTCCTGAGATTAGTGCGTTCAAACAAACAAACAAACTCTTCAGCTTTATAATATTAGTGTAGATACCTACTCTAATAAATTGGTTCATCACTAAAGTTTTGTAGGACGACTTATACTACAAGTCAGAATATAGAGAGGATTATTCTGATTATTCTCAACTACATATCGCTAAAGTTTATCCAAATGTTCACATTTTAGTTGCATGACAAATACGCACACGTGTGTGCAACATGCAGCAGAGTGGCCTCACGCCAGTAGTTCGTATTCAAAATGCGTTTGTAGCTGTCATTCATATTATCGTGTAGCTGAAGTCACTTCATATATATGTACTAACTAGCTTTTGCCCGCGGCTTAGCTCACGTTAATTTAGAATTTGACAATCAATTCGGGTTGTACTTTGCTTGTAATAATATATAATGATATAATTCAATCATGTTTCGAAAGACACGTGGCGCCATCTATTATCATAAGAACGTTATTATTGTTTTCCTCGGCAACAGTAATTTTTTTCGGGATGAAAGGTAGCCTATGTCCGTTTCTGTACACCTGACAAAGTATATGCAAAATTTCAGGATGATCGGTTCAGTGGTTTAGGCGTGAAAAGGTAACAAACACAAACTGAATATCGCTTTTATAATATTATTTAGGATTTGTTTACACTTACCTGACGGGGGGGCGGCGCGGCGGCGCGGCCAGTAACTGCAAACACAAGTTATATGTATTTTCAAGGATATTGGTTACATCTATATCTACTTATATATAAAATTTTTTGTATGTTTGTAAGGATTTAGCTCAAAAGTTACCCAAATGCTTTTAAAAATTCTTTCACCGAGTAACATAGGCTATATTTTATTTTTAAAAGTACTTTTGCTAACATAACCTAACCTACTTTTACGCGAGCGAAGCCCGGAGCGAAAGCACTACGTAGATATGGGGATGATCAAATTACCTTGAATATTAGTTGTTTTTCATCAACCTGCCATTTTAGCCATATAGTCATGAAATGAAAATATTTATTTGCATTAAACATGTGTGATACATTGAAGCATTGATGTTAAACAAATTTAAAGTCCAGCATGTTCTACCTGAATAGGTGTACAAATGAGTATAGTAATTACATAGAAATATATAATAACAATTAGAATACTATTCAAATAATGGTAATTAATTAAATATAAATTGTAAAATCGAATAAAGACAGTAAAATTCAAATTAAAATCAAAATCAAATTAAAATATAGTCAAAATTAAAATAAATTTCATTAAGCACAAATAATATAATTAATGTCAAGTATTGTTAAAAAGAAAGGTACCTACGCATATAGTAATATTATTTTTTATCAAAATGTTCAGAGTGGTCAGTAAGAAAATCTTTTAAATTATAATAACACTTAAAAGCTAACAAATTCCTAAACTTTTTCTTAAAAGAAGTTAAGTCTAAACTTTTTAAATTGTTTGGTATTTTATTATAAATAGTAGGTCCCATGCAGAGTAACTATTTGAACAAAATCGATTTCAAATTACCAATGTTAATGTATACTAATATTATAAAGCTGAAGAGTTTATTTGCTTGTTTGAACGCGCTAATCTCAGAAACTACTGATCCGAATTGAAAAATTATTTTTGTGTTGGATAGCTCATTTATCGAGGAAGGCTATAGGCTATATAACATCACGCTACGACCTATGGGGGCAGCGTAGTAATCATAAACGCGGGTGAAACCGCGGGCACATCTAGTCGAATTATATGACTAGAGTCATGCATTTTTCTAAGAGGGGTGGGCAGAGATTATAGATTTCCACTTGCTACGATCCTGGCATTTCTCTTTGTTCATCCAGTTTTGAGATTTTTATGTACGCTCGTCGGCGTGTTCTTTGTTAACCGGGTTCGAACGTAAATAGTACGGATGGAAGGACAAAGTCTAAAAGAAAGTGTCCTGATCAGATATATTTTAGAGAAAGGACAACCTTTCGCCAACATTTATCTGATCAGGACACTTTCCTTTAGACTTTGCCCTTCCAACTGTACCCATCATTAACATTCGCCTTATCTAATCGTGGCGAAACTTTTTGTCGTCCATGCTTTCCACATACCACAAATATTTTAGAAAACCTTTCTCATTTCATCTCATAAAATCTGTAATCGTTCTTCATTCTGAAAGTGGCGATACAGATAATGCGAGCTATTAAACGAAATTGATAAAACTTTTAATCAATTCGTGAACACTTATAACTTGTTTAGTAATGATAAGTTATTAAACTGTTACACTCATAGTTAACGGTAACCGCCACTGTCTACGCAAACTGACAGTACAATCAAACTGACAGTACAATCAAACTGCTGATGGTTAAAAAACCGATTATAATGCGCGATCACCTCCGCGATGATATTTCAATACGTAAAATATGATTCACATGTTATGCAAACATTATATTAAACAGTAATGATAAATTTTCCACGACGACTTGATGATTTAGAGCGAGGTGCTAATGATCATTTGTGTCGCACGCAACGGAACTTACTCATTATGATAGATTGTGTGATGACACTTAAGTTAATGATTACACTAAACGTTTTTCTATATCTATACTAATATTATAAAGCTGAAGAGTTTGCTTGTTTCTTTGTTTGAACGCGCTAATCTCAGGAACTACTGGTTCAATTTGAAAAATTCTTTTATTGTTGGATAGCCTATTTATCGAGGAAGACTATAGGCTATATAACATCACGCTACGACCCACGGGGGCGGCGCAGTAACGATAAACGCGGGTGAAACCGCGGTCACATCTAGTAACGTATATATCAATGAAATATACCTATAGTGTTCTGAGAGGTACATACACTGTGAAATACCCGTTTAAAACTTGGAGCAGTCTGACAAAGACAGTCCCTCCGTTGAATTCCTTCGGTGAAACAGATCATCAAGTCTTTAATTAGTCCAACGGCTTATGGACTCCGGCGACGTCCAGACACAATGCTTTTATCATTATATTTAGATATGATTTCAGCTAACAGGTTAAAGAAGCACTACGCTATCAAACGGCTACCCGTGATCTTAGCCCCTTAACATCGTGGTAGATTGACAACGTGACACTTCGACATTACCCATGACAATATCCTAGCTTGATGGTACATAATATGCAAACTTGGAATCTGATACACATGTACGTGCTGGCGATGTAGACAGCATTATGATTTATGATATCTATAAAAACAACAGTAGAATGTATTCATCTGACAACAGCTGAGCAAACAACTCAAGCCAATCAAAATACTAACGTCACTTCTTGTCATCTGTTTTATTGCCATTTCTTTTATAGCGATTGTAGGTTGTGATCTATATACCGTCTAGTTTCCTAGAATAGAAATATGTAAGTGATTCTAAGCTATATACGATTCTATTAAAATTATTGTTATTGTCTCCACTTTTGGTTCATTTGGAAAGTGGTACCTATTTAAATAAATAATTAGAAATGAATCTGTGTCGCTAATCTCGTCGCCCCGCTGTGTTGATATATTTGTGATGTGCAGATAAATATCCCATATATGGGCTTACGATGCAATCTGCGGTTTTATCAAAGAAATGTCCAGCCGAGTGAGGAAAGCCAAGTATACATAATAGAGGTTTTGATATAATAAAACAAAAAGAATTCACAAAGCGGCGTATCAAGGCACGATTTAATTTAAAAGTAAACACAATATTCATATGTACGTTTTATTACAGATATTTCGCTAATATTTATGTAAGGGTCTAACAATATATACATCGAACTAATATTTTAACACACAAATAGTCGTAATATAGCAGTCCGCAACTGCTAAAAAAAGGTCGTCGACCAAGACGTCCAAATGTTGTCACATATCAATGGTTAAATAAGTTTAGTATACGGTACGATTCCACACATTCCGCTCTACTTAATGTGTAAATGCGGCTGTGGATAGACAACTTATGAACAATAAATACGTCACATAAATCGCCTTAACAAATGATCATAAAGGATATATTATCATAATCAACGCATTTAGTTCACAGCTCCTTTATCAGGCAGCATACCGAGTAATCGCACTGATTTGGATGATATTATGTACACCACGATTCTAGCCGTCACATCGGGTTTTGCTATAACCTTTTATTTAATGTGGACAGGTCTTTTATTTACATCATTCGGTGATTAAAACTTTTACAGTAGTTCAATTTACACTTAATCGGTAGTCTGACCCATCATTATAATTAAAATAGTTTCGGCATAGTTTCTGAATCAAAAAATTTAAAGTGTCGAGATGGCCGCTATTACTATAATTCACAGATGATTTGTTGACAATAACTTTTCTAAACCAGTTGTCTATATAGAATTTCACACTCGCCTCGTTCTTGTTTAAATTCCTTGTTATTGTAAAATGTTTATCTTTTTTAATAATAATAATAATAATATTCTACCACATACACACAACACCATCTAGCCCAAACTAAGCAGAGCTTGTACTATGGGTACTAGACAATGGATAAACATACATATATACTTATTTTTTTGTAAATACATACATATTATACATAGAAACACCCAGACCAAGACAAACACCCATGTTCATGCACACAAATGTTTGACTTGTGCGGGAATCGAACCCGCGACCTTAGGCGTGGCAGTCGGTTACACTAACCACTACGCCATCGAGTCGTCATATCATCTATATAAATAATTTCTCGTCTGCTTTAGTAAGTACACAGTTTCTTTTAGATGTTCGGTGGTAATAACACTTCTTTACACTATTAACAGTTCCTTAAAATCAATATTCTTTTGTAAGGAAATTCTAATCCTAATCCTAACTTTCTAATCCTAACTAATATTATAAAAGCGAAAATGAGTTTGTTTGTTTGTTTGTTTGTTACCTTTTCACGCCTAAACCACTGAACCGATCATCCTGAAATATTGCATATACGTTGCCAGGTGTACAGAAACGGACATAGGCTACCTTTCATCCCGAAAAAAATTACTGTTCCCGAGAAAAACAACAACATTCTTATGATAATAGATGGCGCCACGTGTCTTTCGAATCATGCTTGAATTATATTATTACAAGCAGAGTACAACCTGAATTCATTGTCTAATTCTAAATTAATGCGAGCGAAGCTGCGGGCAATAGCTAGTATTTAATAAAGTAGTTTGTATGCTTCCGTGAAACGTAAATGCAGAAGTTTCGGGCCTATTGTTGGAATTATTTGTACCATGAAACACATGAACTAAGTCTTTAATCATTGGAAATTTTGCAGTAATGTGGTCCAAACAACGGTAAAGCCTCATTGATAGAAAGAAATCTTAAAATCTTCGCGCTAGGAATATTTATAATAAACGCCCGAATTTTCGCGAAGACATTTTCATGGTAAACCTACTGTTTTTGATAGGTCATTTCGTGAATTCTCAAACGGCATATACACGTATACACAGAATCACAATAAAATTGTTAAAACAATGAAACGAAAAAGAGATAAGGCCGATTGTTCCTCGTAACTAAACATGTTTTATTCAAGTGTAATTAATAGATACGTTATTATTCAAAATGCAAAAAGGAACAAGATTCAAGATGTGATTAATTTCTTGTACTCCTGAGATTCTGATACACCTGATACATAATGTTTAAATGCAGTACACAGTCTAATAAAAACATGTTGATTGTTATCTGAAATAACTGGCATCCGGTGGTCAGGTGTACATCCACTTCATTTTAGAACAATGGTGAACCTAACATTGAACTTAGTTCTTATCTAATTAAAACGATGTAGTATTTGTTTCAAAATAAGTTGTTCTCTTAGGTTTTACTCGCATGCAAATTAATTGAATTCTATAATAAAGGTATGTTTTATTAGAACGAACACCGTATTACCGTGTGTAGAGATCAGAACGAAGTGTCTTCAGAATACATATTAATCAAAATAAAACATTCAAAGTCTTCGTTACTTCGGCATTACAGGATCTATAAATCAACATTAAACATTAGTAAAATAGGTTTTATGTACTTCATTATTAGGGGATAAATTATTTATTTCCGCAAACATTAATGCCTTATATATGCATTATAATAACGGTAATAATTTAAAATTAGTAATTATATCATAACAAACAAATATTACATACAAGCTTTTGCCCGCGGCTTCGCTCGCGTTAATTTAGCATTTGACAATCAATTCGGGTTGTACTCTGCTTCTAATAATATAATTCAATCATGATTCGAAAGACACGTGGCGCCATCTATTATCATAAGAACGTTATTATTGTTTTCCTCGATAACAGTAATTTTTTTCGGGATGAAAGGTAGCCTATGTCCGTTTCTGTACACCTGAAAACGTATATGCAAAATTTCAGGATGAGCGGTTCAGTGGTTTAGGCGTCAAAAGGTAACAAACAAACAAACAAACCCATTTTCGCTTTTATAATAATCGTTAGGAAGTTAGGATAAATACAGAAACTACATTTAGATAATATGTTGGATCTTTAGTGTTCTAAATCAAATATTATTTTATCAAACTAGATATTCGAACTCCTGGGGTGGCTTTCAATTTAAAATGTAAGAGTATGATATTGTCATCAGTAATAGTGTACCATACGTGTTTGTTTCCTATGGGTCAAGTCATACAAGGTCTTTATATATTATGTTTGTTTGTATTAATTACGTCATTCGTGAGTGCAACATAAAACCTACACAATAATGTCTTTGTCTTGTTATAAGCATACAGCACAGCTTACTTCACACACCTGCATCAATAGAACAGCCTCGATCGATTTCAGTGTTTAGTCGCAGTTTAGACGTTCGCATCATAAGGTTAGACATTTTATTGTAATTTTCATTAGGGTTAATAAAATTTTAGTATTTATACAATCTAGATTTGATCTACATGTGTACCGATGCAGCGTTTTTCCAGTGTGCTATTTGATGAACCGGATTTTAATTTCTTTGTTCTATAAAAAACAATTACTAATTCATGCATTATTATGTACGTATATAAAATTCTATCAACATAACGAAACACATTATAATTTGCAACAAATTTCGGCAGCACCGAGCGTTCATTGAGTCATGCCTATTTTTGAATACAAAAGAATTATTTACATGGTTCTGCAGTACGGGTGTGAAATTTTATACCTTTGTAACTTTTCATAGATAATTAAGACGTAATTAAAATAATAATAACCAACGTTACGATCTGTCGGGATTTCCCGCCATACAAATAATGATCTCAGTATGTATCATATGCGCGCGTTTTTTCAAAACCACAATCTTAATGTACGAAGGCATTAAATGTTTTGACACGAAATCGTTTCATAGTATTATCTATGTATCTATATATTATTAATTGGGAGTTTTTACTCGTGTTGTAACACGTGACCGTGAAGACGTGCACTAATAACGTATTATGTACAGCCATTAAACAAAGGATCAAGTTTGACGTATTGTTTTCATCGCCGTGATTCATTTCCATTAACTATTTTTTATTTGTTTACGGCGGCCATGTTAGTAATGGTCGTTTGTTATATTTCTTCTGCCACTTCATTAAATTGTTTTGCTTATATTCGTTCTGAATCGTAACGTCTATTTTTCATAGCTTTTATATTACTCCTATTTAAATTAAAGTAGTCTACATATATTTTTATTTATGGATATTTGATCAATTAAACATCGATTGATTCTTATTATGTCATTAGGTGAATCAGTATTCAAAGATACGCGACGAACCAATCAGTGAAACAACATCGTAGGCGTTGGTTTGATGCCTACATTAGTGGTGTTTATATTCTAACTAGCTTTTGCCCGCGGCTTCGCTCGCGTTAATTTAGAATTTGACAATCAATTCGGGTTGTACTCTGCTTGTAATAATATATAATAATATAATTCAATCATGATTCAAAAGACACGTGGCGCCATCTATTATCATAAGAACGTTATTATTGTTTTCCTTGGGAACAGTAATTTTTTCCGGGATGAAAGGTAGCCTATGTCCGCTTCTGTACACCTGACAACGTATATGCAAAATTTCAGGATGATCGGTTCAGTGGTTTAGGCGTGAAAAGGTAACAAACAAACAAACAAACAAACTCATTTTCGCTTTTATAATATTAGTTAGGATTAGGATTAGGATTATTCTCTCTTCTAAAATATTTTATAGACCCCGCTTATGTCATTAGAATTGCCAAACATTAATTACTCATTGCGAATTGCGGAGCTCGTCTCCATGGAACGGAACTACGCAAAGGGGGCTTCCGACTACATAACATTAAGTACGACTATCCCGACTGAAATAAAACTGTTCAGTGTTGGACTACCTCCTTCCCGATTTGTCTCTCCATATTTTCTATTGCTTCCAATTTTGCAATAAGTACTAACGACTGATAATTATACATAATTATGTAAATATTGGTTCCAGGAGTTTCACAACAAGCACGACAAGCGGGTGGAGGCGCATACTCTTACTCTGACTCTACAGGTCAAAGGCATTCTGGCACGTACAGCTTGAGGGACGGACAAGTGGTGCACTCGTCTGGGGACCTCCCCGTGCCCTTCTCGGACGCCGCTGCGTTCCCCGGGTACGGATACGGCTACGGCTTCCAAGGATACGGATTCCCAGCCGAAGACTTCTACTCCAGTTATTTGTCGAACCTCGAGAATTATCTCCAAGAGTAAGAGATGAATACATGAAGCTCTAAGCTTCCGGTGGAGGAAATGCCGCACTCAGCTCCGTGGTGAAGGAAGTCAAGGCTTCTGTACAGACTTGTCTTTTTAATCTCTCTCTATCATTTTCTAGGTTTATGGACGCACGACATGTAGTAAGACATCTTTGAAAGTATAACATTACATTTAGACATTCAACATATTTTTAGAACTTAGTCACAGTCATATCGCCTGCAATGCAAACTTATTTCTATGCAAAATAAGGACTGTAGAATCTGGGTCCTGAACTTTTTATCAATATTTTACTACCCTTCTTTAATTACTGCTTGTTGTATTTTATAGGCGATATGGTCAACCAGCGCAATGGCCAATAAATCGCAAGAGTCCTTTTAAAAGGTAACATTTGAAACCCTGCATGTCCAGGGAATGTATCTAGTTGTGCTAACTTTCTAATATTTCTATAATACTAATCTTCACGGGCTTAGTTTTCGCCTGTCGCTTCTAAGCCTTCTGCATCATCTAACGTAATAACTGTTACATGTGTGTGAACATTACGTTTGTGGTTACAGGACATTTCATTCGAATTTAGAAAGTCAAAGGCTAGCATTCGAGGCAGCGAGGAAAGCCTTCGACTTATCGTCGAATCATGCTGGTTATTATCCGAATTTCGCCACCAGGTTGCCGCAGCCTCCATACAACGACTTTGGAAGATTCGGTAACTTCGGGAGATACGGTGGATATCCGTCCTTGCCCGGCTTCGAGATGCCCAACTACCCAGGCAACGGGTTCCCCAACAACGGATTCCCCAACAATGCGTTTCCCAACAACGCGTATGCCAACAATGCGTTTCCCAACAATCCATATGCCAACGGCGGGTACTCCAACAGCGCGTTTGCCAGCTCCGCAGTGGGACCGGGTTACAGACGGCAAGTTGCCGCGATAAATCCTCAGAATCCGGTAAGGCTTTTTTATTTATCTGTAAACAAATGTTATTCTTATTATGATGAATATCCTTATAATGATCGTATCACGACGTTACCATTAACTTTGTTATTTCTGTTTCTATTACCGTGAATTTTTTGTCAGATATTTCGTATTGCAAATAACCAGATTATTTAGGTATAGTCTGAACTGATTTAAAGACTTAAATCGCTTGGAACATGGGTCGAGCTATGTACTGTTGCCATTTTTCAAAGTAACATACAACTTACCGCTGCTACGGATAATCTAAAACACATCTAGCGAAATATAAAGCGAATTGTTGCTACCTATCCTATCAAAGAAATAGAAGCTTGATTACCTAATTTGATCATCATATAACATTCCTAATATAATATTTTTAGCAATGATCCTAACTTCTGAAGCGTATGTAATGTATTGTTAGTATTTTGACATTCAGGTTAAAAAGGTCATTTTTTCATAGCGAGCGTGTTCCGCCATTTACGAAGCAGTATATTTTGTATGACGTACGCTTATCAGTCGTGACTAAACTGCATGATAGTACGATTCAATGGACCTTCGTACGCACGCCACATGTAGCCGATATACAAATATAATATTGACAACAAACAAAATGAAGTTGATTATTTGACTACCGATGAGGCCTTGAATTGATGATCGTAACGTTCCGTATCCGAATCTTGTAGATACAACAGTTAATTGTTACAGTAATATTTATAAAAACATATAATAAGTAATGGTGTGTTATACTCACATTTCACCAGCTGTAGTCGTACGTCAAAGGGGACAATGCTATTGGTGTCTCTCCCGGCGCAATTCAAGACATGGTGCTACTAAGATTTGCTTGGCAGTAGAAACCAATAATGCTATGCCCACAGCAGTTGTATTCCCGGATATAACCTATTATCTATTTCAAAACCTGTTCCTCAAGCATCAAAGGTATGCTAAGGAGTTTAATTTACAGAATGAAAATTAAACAACGTTGTTAAATAACGAAAAGAAAAATGTTTAATAAAATAGATAAAAGAAAGAATGAGCTCAGAGTTAGGTCTAGTTTGGTTTTACAATAGTTAGGTAATACGCTGCTAGACTCCCCTGCAAGGCTCCAAGTACGTCTCCATCACAGCCCAGTTGCAATGTAATAGGTAGAAGGTAGCAGACAAGAAGACAGCATGAAGAAAAGGTTGTTGCAGTTCCGCCCAAGGCGGTAAAAGAGTAGTCGTCAAGGAATAGTTCTATCACGAACGTAGCTCAATATTTGGTATTTTACCAAATTATTATTGCATCAACTAATGACATGACATGTCATATTCCAGAAAAATCCGAATGTCCACGTCAACGAGGTCAACCGCTACTCCGACACGTCGGCCCCGGGGCGGAGCAACTACTACAGTGTCGCTAGCAAGTCCTTCACGTCCACAAGCAACCTCAATGGCCAACAAGTCAGCCGCAAGGGAGCCGAGACTATTGTCGACGACAACGGGAAAGTCACCAAATTCGGGGTTCACAACTAAAATAGAATAAAACTACAAACGCCTTTACTGAATTTAAAAATGGATCTCATGATGAAACAAAAATGTCAACTGTTTTACAATTTAACGAAAACCTTTCGACAATTTTTACAAGTTGTTATTTATTAAATCCAGGTTAAATATACCGAGTATTCTGTTGTGACGTAGAGGCGTGCAAAATTATGTATTTTATGTTATTTGATTACATAGTTAAACGATCAACCAATTGTACAATAATTGTATGATATGTCAATAAAATTATTAAATGTTTCTTGATTTCTTTTTAGTAAACCCATATTATACTGTAACAACACAATATCGTGTTGAGTATTCATGATTCATAAAAACAGCGTGTAAGTAATATGCAGTTTAATTGGAAGAAAATTTGAATTTAATGTAAAACATCGTGCAGTAATTTTGCCAATATCAATTTGCCGCAATTATTATATTATTAAGGTGAGTAATGAGCAATTGCCTACAACGGATCATTACTTATGCTTCTAAGTATACGCTAGAGATTTTTACCATATATTGTGTATTGTTAATTTTGATAAGAAGTTGGCCACGACATTTCATATGGGGATGATATTTATAGCTTTGAACCAGTTTAACCAACCAGGTCATCATGCCCCGCTGTGGTATGTTTTGGTGTAAGGGTCAGAATGATACACTCTACAATGATACACTATACACTCTTTTTAAATATTTGGATGTATCTTAATGGCAAACTACAAATGTACACAGACATAATTAAAAGAGTAGATTGAATCTACCAGATAGCCAGAAGTCACGGCTACAAACCACTACACAGAGAAGCTCATTGTCTGAGAAAATATTTTGAAACTTGGCATAATCTGTCAAACTTAATCTATGAATTACTTTTTATAAAACTCGCTGTAGAAACAATACATAAGGCCATTAAATATGTTAAAATTAATGAGAGGAGGTATAATTGCGAACAATATTGTTCAAAACTTGGCACTAATTGCGTTTTGTCTCAATTATCTGCCTCGCTCGTTTTTACATATCAAACAATAAGTTCGTTTACCTCACAGCCATTACCAAAAAAGTTATTTTTCTTTAGATACTAAATAACATAATTTATATGTACTGATCTAGGAAATTAATATAGGTGTCAATAATACCATTATACGTCGAAAACATTAGTCATTACTTTAGTGAATACTCGGAAACGTGAGCACAATTACGTCTATGTCTCGTTATACCATGCCTCTCAACCTCTGAGCATCGTCCCAAGGTTGTCAAGATAACATCACCACAAGTTTTTCTACCTACTATTACGAAGTAACCGACACGGGATGAACAAAAACAATGACCGCACACGCATTAGTTTAATTTCGCCAATTTGCCATCCAACTTTATCTTCGGAGTTGTTGTTTGGATATAGGACCAAGCGCTGCTCCTTTGTTGTCCACAGTCTCTGAAACCTTGTAACTCTCTGCACTTCTTACAATAAAATTCTTTCACGCCGTCGTCTGTTATTCCTCTGTGGAACTTGCCTGGTGTCTGATAAGCTGGTCGATTGTTCGCAGTGTTTTTAAATCCGGGATTAAATGCTCTATTTACTGGAACATCTTGGCTATACCAATTAATATTGTTATAAAATGTCGAAGGCTTCCATTGGTTCGGTATATTCACGTAGCTCGGATATATATCATACTCATCGTGTACATTTCTGTTTATGAAGACAGACTCTGGTGCAACTTGTGTTCCTGGCTGATGCTTAAGCCTTGTGTCTGGTGTTCTTATTAGCGTTGACTCGACCGCTTTGTAACCACTTACTACTGGTACTTCACCACTATCTTCTTTCGTAGCTCTACCGCCAATGTTATATGTGAGACCACCTGTGCGACCTGCGAATATTGTAACCGTTAAACTGAATTCTAAAATATAAAAAAGAATTGTCTACGTTCAGCCTTGGTGCTGTAGTAGTAGGATACGATTGCTGTGAATGAGATCTCAGGTTCGATTGTTGAGGCGCACAACGTCTTATTAGATTTTTGCCAAACATTCTCAGTAGTACCTTGGAATCTGGAACAGTGTCCGAACTGCAATTTGCTTGCACCCTATTATTTGGGACCTTAATCTATGGGATTGAAGTAAGTCCTCCAAGCCACATGCATTAGTCTAATCGAAATCCCAGTTATAATCGGGGTATCCCTGCTTAAACCAGGTATTGCACTATGCCCTACCTCTCTTAAATTCTATGCAGTAAATAGTGATCACCATCATTAGAGCTGTGCAGTCCTCTTCTGTTGTTATTCTTCAACTTTGTGGACACAACGATGGTGTGTTTTACTTCAACGTCTTCGTCGTCCACGTCAGTAGAATTTGTCACAATTGTCGCTGGTTCTGCTTCTTCTTCACTGAAACCCATTTTTGATGAGACGCCATGGCATGCGCCACTCAAAACTGAAAATTTAAAAGGAGACCATTATTTGAAGCGGACAGCCTCGAAGATGGAAACAATAATGGATAAACAGGTTTACTAAATGATTGCACGAATGGCGTAGTGGTTTAAGTGGTCGCCTCGCCACTGCTACTACGCAGAGTGTTGTGGGTTCGATCCCCACAAGAGACGAACATTAGTACAACCCACAAACAAGTAGTTATTCCAAATCTGTGTGTTCTTAGTGTCCGTTGTTTGAATGTTTGTAACGTACCCCGCCAGCGCGACACACGAATTATATCTAATACGAGAGCTATCATTTTTAAAATAAAAAAAACTGTAGTTGTTTCGATTTTCGTGGATTTATATTAAAGAGTTATGTCTTTAGGCCCTTCGTACACAAGCCTACGCAAATCTTCGATACCCGACGATTTTGGTCTCTAAGCGACTACCGCAATACAAATTCATAGAGGTTCGTACACAGGTACAAATGTCGGCGACGCGTGTTACCCAAGTGTGCTGAGCAATAACGTTCCCAGGCGACAAACCTCTTGCAATGACGAGGTTACTTTATCCGTAATGGAACATCAATAAAATGTCTTATACATCGTTATTCGTTATAATAAATTAAATCTACCTAAAGAAAAGTCTATATTTTGTAAGTTAATTTTATAAGTTATTTGCAGATAGGATGTAACGGAACATTGATTCCAATTTATTTAGTCGAAAGCTAAGCTCCTGTACTGTGTCAATGTCAAAGGTAAGCCGTGGGCGTTTATCTGTGCTCATTGCTCAGCCTTGGCCTTTGTTATCATTAGTCCTCTTTGATGGTGTCTGCTAAAAATAAATTGTTCACGATAATAATGAAATCGTTCAAAGCTTGAAATTGGTTTCCTCAAGCTCATACAGGAAATCGATGTCAAATAATTCATTCTTACAAATTAATGCTTTCCTTACAAATACGGCACACATTGTTCGCGTAGATTAATACATTGGCATTTGAAATAAGCTTTATATATATGGGTTCGGTTTATTTAAAAAGGCAAATAAGTACATTTATTCATCAAATTTATAACGTTTGACAAAGTAAACGTTTAATTATTTACATAATTGACTCCTTACGATACCTTTTCAAGAATGTGTACAATTTTAACAACAACTGCTTAAATATTTTTCTACTTATGAGAACTAATCGTTCCTAAATTTATAATAATATGTCGGGTCCATGTCATATACTGCCGCCACAGTAAAACTAGTAAGTAAAGCAGATTCAATAAGCTGCGAAGACGATGGATTACAATCATGTTTCAAAGGTTTATATATTATTGTCAAGGGCAATAACCTTATAGGCTTAAAACGATTCTAAAACGAAGGTATCAAATCTCAAATGTACAATAGCACCACTTAGCAACTAATTGTAAATGTACCAAATTGTAAATATAAGAATGGAAAATGAAATCTTACCGCAGATACACAAACAGATGTACAATACTCGTGTCATGATGTCACTCGCGTGTGGCCGTATGAAACAATAACGCCTGTTGCGTGTTGTCTACGTTTTATATAAACTATACGAAATTGCACTAAATGATGTCGCAGACGAAGTAAAGCAATTAGCTCTGCGACGATGCTACAAGAAACGCAAAACACCTCCGTAATACCCATAGTACACACGTACCTACAGGCACACTGACTTGTCATGCTTTGAGGATTACAGATTAAGGTCTAGCGTGCATTATGAAGTTGATACAATAACTTTGTATTTGATAGTGGATTTTGATCTGGTTGTAGTAATTCCTGTGACATAGGTACCTCGGGTAGCTGTGAAAATATTTGCCAATCGTGAAAGGTCTTTTCCTAAAGATTTTAATTGGCAGCTTCTTGGACCAGCGGCGTCCATGTGATAGCGTATAGCAATTACGGATTATAAGGTCTAGTACCTAATTTTGATCTTGGCAAGATAGACTGTGCTTAGAATTAACTTGGTTAACTATCCTTTAAATATAGCGTCAACGAGCGTTATATCAGTTTTAAATATTATACAAATATTATTGTCAGAACAGATTCTGGACGTCATTCATAGCTACAATTTTGAATACCCTACACATGCCTACATAATATTATACAATAGATTCATAAGTCATTGATACAGCACCTTAAGTTAGCTATTTAAAATTTAATAGATACCTATACTTATAGTAAACATGTCTATGTACATGCCTGCCAACAGTCATAACGATCAAGGTGTTGATTAGTATGTGTGAATCATGCTTAACTCAACAAATAAAATGTTCATTACTTAGATTAAATATATGTATACACTATACATAGTGATCCTACGTATGTACTAATCTTTCTGAAACTTAGTTAACATCTCGTCAAGTCTATTTCTTTTTTGGATTTTTGGTTGTTGTCCTCGGATGGTCTTGACAACTTTGCGCGGACTATGGGTGAGCGCAGAGGGCTCCCGAAGTCCTAACCCGTTATTTCGTCTATTTTACGCAACAAACCTTTTATTCACCCTTTCTGCCTGGAAACGTTGGGGTCTAGCACGATGCGCTTTCAGCGATAATTTGTTTAACGGATGTGGATGCTCTCGAATATACCACTTGCCACGATGTTACCTGAATGCTATGATTTGTTCTTTATTGTATATAAGGGGTTTTTATCCACAAGGATACGCCAACCCCATCGTACCTTATCATGCACAACACAACATTCAAATTTGTTCTGTTTCAAATCAGGTTTAAAGAAGTACTAATATTACTAAAAAAAAAAAGTGCACAGATGCCGTAGTCGTCGCTGTGTCACTGCCGCCGCGCCGAGTGGGCTCGCTCCCCACACGGGACAAGTGTGACTCATAAATACTTGTTCCGAGGCTGGTCTTGTCATTTGTGTCCGTTGTTTAAATGTTTGTAAACATGACTGCGACACAGAAATTATTTCTAGAGCGGGAGTTGTATTTTTAAATGGCTGCAACACCTTGATATGAGTTGTAAAATACTGAAATTATATTTAACTAGCTGTTACCTGCGACTTCGTCCGCGTAGATTTTAACTAAAAAGTGTTTGTCTCCGCGGAACCCTATTTTTTTTCTAAAATCAAAGTTGCCTAAGTGACTACTTATAACATCGGCTATCTGCCAGTAAAAGTCCCGTCAAAATCGGTTCAGCCGTTTCGGAGATTAGCCGGAACAAACAGACAAACAGACAGACAGACAGACAAAAATTTAAAAATAGATATTTTCGCACAGCTGCCTTATATACTTTCATATGCATTAGATAAAAAGCTGTTATTTTGACATTACAAACAGACACTTCAATTTTATATATTTGTATAGATGTATAGATTGGCGATTAAAAGAGTGGCCGTGAGTTTCTTGCAGGTTTCTTCTCATAGGCAACCCTTTGCCTGATCCTAGCAACTAACCTAAATGTAGCTTCAGTAACTTAGTAAACTCACTAATCTATATACTTTGACGTTCGTAAGTGTTACTTTGCGACCTAAATGAATAAATGATTTTGCCTTTGACTTTTAAGAAAGAAAAGAAAGAAAGACTTACTTTGTCGCCTGACATTGCTTACGTCCATGGGCGGCGATTACAACTTACCATCAGTTGGACTGCTGACTTGTCTGCCACAAATTAAATCTTCTGAGTCCAGTCAACTCTACGTTTATGCCGAAATTACCGATGTCCGTCTTAATTGAACATGCACAAGCAAAGCGTGGCATGTACCTACCTATGTCAGCATATCATCCACTTGGTCTGACTTAGGTACCTATATCATAAATTATTGGTTTAACGGACGATTGGAGCTTGCTGGTACCTACCGAGTCTGCTATTGGGGGCCAGTGGCTACCTTGACAGAGCCAGGGCACACATAATGTCAAATAAATTACGGTAACGTCAAAAAAATAGGATTCTTAAAACTTATGCACACATTGGTGTTAACTATTTCACGAAACATTAAGACAAATTGTTACATTTAAATACCCACAACGCCATCTCTATGGCAAACACTACGCTAAATTGTTTTAGTTTTATAATAATAGATGGCGCTTTAAAATATTAAAGGAATCTTGATATAAATTTTACTTTAAACCTTTAATTAGTTTATACTAGTGTACAAAAGCAACTTGAAATGAGATTATTTATTATTTATTACGTATACCTACATTTGTTATAAGAATAAGACGCTGTATTAAAAAGCAGGATGGATGTATGAAAATCAAAACCCAAAATTGCGCTACATACAGATCTACAATAACTGTAGATCTATAAACTGCAGTGAGAATAAAGTTGTACCGAGTTATTCAAATGACTTTATTATTTGGTATTAACTGACTTTTATTAATATTTATTATAATTCGTTTAAACGTATACCTACTTATATGATTTTATATAAGCGCTATCTTTCAAAATACTTCGTAAGAAGACAGAACATTAAAGCCGTGGCGTGGTGGCTTCAATGTTCTGTCTTTTTACGCATTTACGGAGGTTAAGTATTTTTAATAGTTACTCATAGATGGCGCTATATTGAATAAAAATAAAATTCCAAATCTTATAATTATTATTTTGAAAATCCTTTTAAATCACATGATTTAAAAGGATTTTTAAATAGAAATGTATAAACATTTCTGCTAAAGACGGCAAAGCCAAACGAATGCCAAAAGAAACACTTTAGTTAAAAAATTTAATGATTTATATTGCACCGTTACTCATCATTATGAGTGCCTATCAAACGTGCAGTTAATGTATTAACTAGGTACCTAAATACATTTAAGTACTTTTCTAAAAATATTAAGTATCTAATCTATACAACAATACAACGGTTATAAACATTTAAAAATAATAAGTAATTTATAAATCACAAATACTTTTATCATGACACTATAAATTTATGTCGTACTATGTTGTGTCTTTGTGTATATAGCAAAAAGATTTCGCCCAACGTGGGGCTCGAACCCACGACCCTGAGATTAAGAGTCTCATGCTCTACCGACTGAGCTAGCCGGGCTGTTGTTACACTGCCTCAAATTTCTATTTATTTAATACAACAACTATATAATACAGTTCAGGTTTGACTTTTGATTAGTATGAATGCATAGTTGAACAACCTATTCAAAAATATTAATATGGAGACTCCATTCGACACTGAGAAAAGTTGAAAGTTGAATATGGAGGCTGACAGCTAACACAATATTGGCAAATGATAGCTAAGATATTTTGACCACTCCCGATGCTTACAACAATTTGAATGCCATGTCTGCAAACATAAAATTGAATTGATGTTCTTTACATAATTTTGACTACTTAGAAAGCTCAAATCCATCTGATGTTGACTGTACATAGTAAATTTTATTTACACTACAAAATAGTAAAAACGAAACATATTTAAGATATTCAGTAAATTATTTTTTAAATTATTCTTTTATGTGACTGAATAGGGACTTAGATATTAAATATTTTCCTGCTTATTTAAATATAGTATTATCTTTACATATAACTACTTATTGCTAATAATAATACTTGGATGTGTACTGGGCCGAGACTTTAGGTTATGTCCCTAAACCATAAGTAATTTAGTTTATCGATACCGCCGCGAAGACCGCAGCAATGCTTTTAATAACTACGAGTATATTACTGTAACTACCTGGTATCTTTACCAACAATACTAAAGTCAAAATCAAAGTTAAAGATGACATTTAGGTGACAAAGTTACATATTTATTTGACGTCCAATATTTATATGTATAGTCTTATACCTACACACTTACACAGTCTAACGCCTACAAACTAAGGGGCCAGCAAAGATAAGTACATACATACATACATAGATTCACGCCTGTTTACCAGAGGGGTAGGCAGAGACTACGGATTTCCATTTGCTACGATCCTGACACACTTCTCTGACTTCATTCACTTTCATCACGTTCCTCATACACGCCCGTCGCGCGGGTCAAGGTGCTCTTAACCTGGCCTTTGTCCAGAACGCCTCCGATCTGATTGAGAAACGTTCACCCAGGTCTTCCTCTTGCGACTGTTCCATTCACACTAGCCTTATAATTTTTTTTTTCTTTTTTATAGATAAGTAATACCTATATTAAGCCCACAATCCACCAGTTACAACTTCAGATAACACTTAGTAGGGACGGAGCCTGCTGCGGCATGCCGTCTATAAGAAACAGTATTTCAGACTTCTAGCAGACTTCGAGCTGCTACTAAGGATTTATTGATAGAAAAACGTACCAACACTATGCCAGACCCGGGAATCGAACCTGATACGTCATTCACAATACTACACACTATACAGAGCAAATATTTATTTTATTGGATTGATTATTACGAAGTATTTAAAGTCTAAACTAGTAGTTCCCAAAGTGGTCTAGGTGGACCCCCAGGGGTCCACGGGAGACTCGATAGGGGTCTACGTTGGTGTGACAAAAAAATGGGGGCCCACGAAAATTTATTTCGATAGTAAAGCACTAAAATGTTGGCTTGACTTGGCTTATCAATGTAGACAGATAAATTTTAAGAATTTTTTTACTTGTAAAAACTTGCATATTCCATATTCAGCCTCGAACCTGCCGATTTTTAGGTAGAGAATGCCTAAAAGAAAAGGTCAGCCCGTAGAGATTTGATCAATTTTTTATAAATACAAATGCCAAGCTGCAGGGGGTCCACCGGGAAAAATATCTGAAAGCTAAAATTTTGAAAGTGGTCTATGAGAAAAAAAGCCTGGGAACCTCTGGTCTAAACCAAAACCAATAAGAAAAGTTTTTCGTCACGGGAAAAAGTTATCCCTTAATAACGCTGAATACAAAACTACGCCGCGAGATCTTGGCACATATAAAGGAATGACACAAACAGCCAACTATCCGCCAGGCGCAGGCGGGAGAGATACCACGTGTTTACATGTGAATATTGCGCGCGTCAAAGCTCAAAGCTGCCTCCTGAGGGGATACAAACCTTCCTTATTCGAGATATTACTGCCAACCGCGCGCTCTATTTGACCAGCGTGATGGATATTCGTCGCGATTGGTCGCTACCCTACCGCTGGACACAGGTCGGCTGAAATTGTTTAAAGTTTGAAGACGCATCTATTTTGTATTCTGTATTTTGAATATCATCATCTATACTAATATTATAAAAAGGAAAGATTTGATTTTTTATTTGTTTGTAAGGATTTAACTCAAAAATTATTCAACTGATTTAAAAAATTCATCTTTGTCTCCCCGTGACCATGGCTGCTGAAAAGCAACCGAAACGTCGGGGAAAGTGTAAACATAAATATAAATAGTATAGTAATAGTATAAGTAGTTTTAATAGTTTCAATAATTTAATTAGCTTATTAATATCAGCCCTGTATTAAACTGTCCCACTGCTGGGCACGGGCCTCTTCTCACTATGAGAAGGGTTAGGCCATAGTCCACCACGCTGGCCTAGTGCGGGTTGGCAGACTTCACATATCTACGAGAACATTATGGAGAACTCTCAGACATGCAGCTTTCCTCACGATGTTTTCCTTCACCGTTAAAGCAAGTGATAATTCATTATTTAATACGCATATAACTAGTCCAAAAGTCAGAGATGCGCGCCTTGGTTTCGAACCCGAGACCTCTGCGTGGCAGTCCAACGGTTGCCCACTAGGTTATCGCTTGCTTTGGTACCTAATAACTACTTAAATAATACATACCGTATTTACGTAGAAGGCGGAGGACCTCGAATGTTTTCAAAACACGCGCATGATCGCCAGTGCACTTGGAAATAATATGAGAAAGTGAAACCGTAAGAAAAGAAAAGTTATGTTTTGTGCGCTGCGGGGGAGGGGTGTGGGGTACGGTGTGCGCGGGGGAGGGGTGGCGCTTTCAAATTACCAAGATGCTGTGCTAGTTTCAGTACCAACCCCGTACAGTCGGATAGGAAAATTTTCAAACAGTCTTTCTTGTATTAGAATTTCTTCTTATAATCTGCTTTTTGTATTCCAGTTTCATTGCAATTACGTTGACAAAATAAATAAAAATTGTGTGGCTTACTTTCGCCATATTGTTTACATTAATCATACTTATTTTACTTTATTTATTCAGGATCTCCAACAAAGAATATACGCTGCAATTTACGCAGTTCATTTCACATAAGGATTTTAAGTGTGTAGGTACTCCTTGAGTTACAGAAGACTACGACATGCATTTACAACTTAATCCTTACTAATATTATAAATTTGAAAGTAACTCTGTCTGTCTATCTGTCTGTCTGTTACCTTTTCAAGGCTAAACCACTCAACCGATTTAGAAGAAATTTGGTACAGATATAGTTTAAAACCTGGGGAAGGACATAGGCTACTTTTTATTGTTGTAGGTACCACGCGTGCGGAGCCGCGCGCAAAAGCTAGTTACCTATATATTATGTTAGACAATTTAATATAGATAATATTATTTACTTTAAACAGGTACAGGTTTCACTTATGTAGGTAGGTACCTAATTTCATTACAAGGTATATATACAAAACGAATATTATTTTAGACTATAAACCGCGACTTCATGCACGTTTTAAACAAGTACCTACCTAAATAGTGTCGCTGAACTGATTTGCTAGAAGAATATGTTCTTACAGAAAATTGGTACCGCATAATATGACTAGTGACCCGCCCCGACTTCGCATGAGTTGCAGACATCTTTAACAATCATCGTCATATTTCAACCAATTTATACAATACCTTAACAAACATCTAAACATCATGAATCACTCTGTCTATTGGTGAAAACCGTATGAAAATCCGTTTAGTAGTTTTTGAGTTTATCGCAAACTTTGGTCTTTGTTTTATCTATATATTAATACGTGAAGCAAAAACTTTGTACCTCTTTTTACGATAATTGCGCGGACGGAGAAGAATGAAATTTGGCACAGTTAGAGTTTATATGGAAAAGGAGGGGCGAATCCTAATATTTATATAAATAAACTAGATGTTCCCGCGGTTTCACCCGCGTTTATCGTTACTGCGCCGCCCCCGTGGGTCGTAGCGTGATGCTATATAGCCTATAGCCTTCCTCGATAAATAGGCTATCCAACACTAAAATAATTTTTCAAATCGAACCAGTAGTAATCACGCAGAATAAACCAGGAGAAACATCGTTTGTACTATGTCTGTAATGGGTAATTATTTTGCTGCAATGTTATTTTAAAACTGCGATATCTCCTAAGATATTCATTGAAATCGAATGATGTAAAGGGCAATTTCGTTTTAAATTAAATACTTGTGATGAATAAGGTATTTATTTGGATAAGGATTAATATCATGTTTATAATAATACCTTCGCAAATAATGCATTATTTTAGAACAAATTTGGTTAGCATAAAAATGGTTATAGTGAGCCAACCTTAAAAGATAGACATATGCTGTTGCGGACTTTTTTTTAGAACTTTTAAAGGGGAACAATTCTGTCATACATGATTTTTGCGAAACTTTAACTGTTTACGCAGCGCACGCAGCGGAAGCTCTCAAAAGGAAAAAACACCCGCCGATTTTGAAACATTCTTCATTGGTGCTCAGCTCCTATTGATCTTAGCGTGATGATATATAGCCTATAGCCTTCCTCGATAAATGGGCTATCTAACACTGAAAGAATTTTTCAAATCGGACCAGTAGTTCTTGAGATTAGCGCGTTCAAACAAACAAACAAACAAACTCTTCAGCTTTATAATATTAGTATAGATTAATAAAAAAACACTACACGCACACAACCATGCATTTGACACACGCAGTCGAATCGCGTTCGTAGTATTTCGGCATTGTTCGTCTGACGTCGTACAATTCTTTGTAACTATGGTTACCTATACCTTATTTATATGGAATAAAGAAAAACAGAATAAAAAGTAGCAAGCTTAGGAATTTTGGTCGAATTTGACCATTAGGCGACCGCTAGTTATTATTATGTAGTGATCAAATGCTAGACTACGGGACATCTGAAACCTAATAAGTAATAAATTACCATGGTCTAAAGCAAATATTAAAATTAGACAGGTCATTTGCAAACTTTATTAGTAAGAAACATCATAACGTAGATCTGGTAGAATTTGTTCTTTCGAGTGTACGGCCAATACACGTGATGTGAGTCGCAATCAGCGGAGTGCGCTCGATGGCTCTGTGCCTGCTTACCTGCGCCTTTTCTTTCCTATACACATGCTAAATATTCTATATACCAAACTTTTTAAGAAAAACTCTTCGACCTCTTTCGGTAAGGCGGACCGCGAACGTTCCTTTGCCACTCCGGCTAAATGAAAACGGTTTCAGAGGTGATTCCCTCGAAAATTATTGCGGATGAGATTTCAATTAATCTTAATGCAGAGTCATTTTTTAAATTGTATTTGCTTTATACTATGTATAATATCTATACTAATATTATAAAACTGAAGAGATTGTTTGTTTGTTTGTTTGAACACGCTAATCTCAGGAACTACTAGTTCGAATTGAAAAATTATTTTTTGTTGGATAGCTTATTTATCGAGGAAGGCTATAGGCTATATAACATCACGCTACGACCCACGGGGGCGGCGCAGTAACGATAAACGCGGGTGAAACCGCGGGCACATCTAGTATAATATAAGCTTGATAATGTTAAGTAAATTGAATGTAACTGTTACTTTTAAACGTTATGTAAAAGTAAAGAATCCGAACTATCTCTAGAGCATGGATACTCTTAGCAAGTGCAATGATTGCGCAATAGCTGATCCTTCAGAACATATGTCGGCGTTGCCGCGTTGGCGGGCGCTGCCAGGACAAGGGATAAAGACAACTGTTTTTCAAAGAGACACATTGTACTCATCAGCAGTAAAGTTTCCTTGATTTTTAGTTGACTGTTGACTTGAATGAGTAGTCTTACATCTAAATGTAAGACTACTCCTTTTATTAAACCACTACCTATTTATGAAAAGGACCAATCTATAGTCTTATAGGTATTTACTGCTATATAATAACTGCAAATAGGGTTGCCATCTCTAAAATTTGGCAACCAGGACAAGACGCGTGAAAGCCCCGGATTTTAGAGCCCAGGACCCGGACATGTCAACTGGATTATTTAAACATAGTCAGTGTCATAAAAACAGTTACGGGACGGTAAAGTTAGCGAGTCGGTTCGTCGGTTGATCGCGGCGGGCGCAGTCGGGCACAGTGCGTGCGTCGCGGGCGGCCTAAGACTTAACATTTTTAAACCCGGACTACAAATGAAGCCCCGCTCGGACACTCCTCGGATGCCCTCTAAACTAGGACAAATCCGGGGAAACCCGAACCGATGGCAACCCTAACTGCAACAAATCGTAAATGTGCCATGCGAGTTTTTTTTTAAACTCACTTACGATTAAACAATCAATGTTCTTGGATGTGTGTTAATTTGTCACCTGAATTATTAAATAGATTTTGTTTTTATCAAGTTATACATTTATTAAATCCTTGTAAATAAAAAGTACCATTTTATACTGTCTTTAAACATACCTTGTTAGTTACTATTAACAAGTAGCTATTCCAATACGACAAGCCAAAAAATAACTGCCAATTACTATACATAGTAGCCTATTCATAACTGAATGTAAAGAATTAATATTTTGACAGCAAACATATGACCGTTATTTCATTAAATTGCATTTTCATACTTTGCTAACGAGGCAAAAAATATCGGCATGTTCAAACACAAGTTAAGTGTATATAGAATTATCGCATGCAAAATAACTACCTTCCTTCTATATCTCCCGCAGTTATCTATGGGCGGTCACGATTGGGACAAAAAATTGGCTACAATGTATATCCAATAGCAGATAAAAAGCAGCCGCCTTGTAAAAAGCCCGGTACTGTTGGCATAAGTTATGGAAATTTATGAAATGATTCTTTAGTATGCAAATTAAAAATATTGCTATATTTGAGCGTTACATTGTACCATGTGCCAGAGGTCAGACATGGTCAAACTTAGCGTCCCGTTGTTACGTACACCCGTCATATTATTATCAATTAGTTTAAGTCCAACTTATTCTACTGGATGGAATTATTATGGAATACTGGACGGAAATATTAATATCAATATGACTTGAAATTTATGTTAAGCTCTAAAAATGGTAATGTGAAAAAAGTAAAATATAAAAATCTATTTGGCAGAGCCAGCGCGAAGCTCCAACAAGAAAATAAACTTCGAATATGAAGAAAACCAAAAATCTATCTGTTTTAGGGTGCTTTCAATTTAGACGGTTGGTGCCGGACTGCTGCAGTCCGGGTATCGTACTGCGCACGGGCGGTTATGATTTTTCATACAAAATGACTCGACGCAAGGTCGTGCGAGAGCAGTGCGGCGCACATCCGTTGGCGTTTGGTCCTTGCGTCGATCGAGTCATTTTGTATGAAAAATCATAACCGCCCGTGCGCAGTACGATACCCGGACTGCAGCAGTCCGGCACCAACCGTCTAAATTGAAAGCGCCCTTAGATTTAGCACACCTTGTTAGTTGATTTCAAATCGTACTTTAATATACAGACACGGCTATTACTATTTTATAATACCACTAATTGACTCCGTTTTTGCAACATTTTTCATTGCTGCTCCACTCCTATTGGTCGTAGCGTGATGTATATAACCTATAGCCTTCATCGATAAATAGGCTATGCAACATTAAAGAATTTTTCAAAACGAACCAGTAGTTCCTGAGATTAGAGCGTTCAAACAAACAAACAAACAAACTCTTCAGCTTTATAATATTAGTAGATATAGATATACGTTAAAGTAACCGTAGCTCGTTACATTTTCACAGTTAAACACAAACGCGAACTACCTCAGCTTTTATTATAACTATTCCAAATAACTTGAGTCGTATCTTCCATAGAGTATGGTGACGTTAGCGTCTGGAGGGAAAGACTGTAGCGAGTTAAAGTTATTCATACGCGAAATTCAATTTGCGCAACACGAAATGTCACGTAATGGGAAATGAACTCGGTTATTTTTCCTGGCGAGTGACTTGTCTTATTGTGTTTCCTTCTGTTTTCTTCTCGTTATTTGACGAGATTGAATAGAGAACAGAAATGTATGTAGGTATAACTTACTCATACTTCCTTCAAAAAGCCAGTGAACATTGTTATGCCGGGAACAGGGAATGTTTTTGTACAAAATATGTTAAGATATACCAATGTTCCTTAAGTTATTGTAAGTTATTTGCTACCCAGCAAATAACTTACAATAACTTCAGTCTACTTTAGAACTCTACCTTTTCGTCAGTTATGAAAGCTGTACGAAATAGTTGATCTTCGAAATCTTTTCTTGAATGCTTGTTGAGGTTGTTAGGCGCCATAACAATAATTTAGTTATGTTATTAAATAGTGTATTTGTTAAAAAATAGCAGGAAATCCATTATCAGTTTGCCTAAATACACAACGTAAAACAAAGAATGTGATCTTACTCAAGGAAGACTTTTATCGACGTCTATGATCGTCGTATTATAAGTAACGCATATTAATAAACCAACCACTACCTCAAACGTTACGCTTCGTATTTGGTTATTATAGATAAAATTAAAATTAATACAATTTTTTTTGTTTTAACTCATTTCAAAATATAGAAGTATCAATAAAACTCTCAGTTTCTGCAGCTATATGCAATTAGCATCAAATACTCCCTTCATCATCAACTCAATGTTTCTTTTTGGCGTACCGAAGGGCCAATTCTATAATTTATTACAATACTTGGTAATCATTTAGATTCCACGTAAAACACACAAGATTCACGACATATAGCCTATTTGTACAAAACACATTGGGAACTATGCTCTTTAAAAAGCAATGAGTCAGTGCACCCACAGTGAGTAATGCACGTTGGGTGCTCACCCTACCGCCAGCAGAGGGCGGGGTCACACGATATCTGTCAAACGACTCAAGACAAACTCGTTGGCTAAAATAATACATAGCTCAGTGATATAGTCATTGGCGGCTTTAGCTTTGAACAATAATAACACCGCTTATTAATTGCGAAATCAATTTAATAATACATAGTGTTTGAAATACTGTGTACACTTAATTATATGATCCTAACTAATATTATATAAGCGAAAATGAGTTTGTTTGTTTGTTACCTATTCACGCCTAAAGCACTGAACCGATCATCCTGAAATTTTGCATATACGTTGACAGGTGTACAGAAACGGACATTGGCTACCTTTCATCCCGAAAAAAATTACTGTTCTCGAGGAAAACAACAATAACGTTCTTATAATAATAGATGGCGCCACGTGTCTTTTGAATCATGATTGAATTGTATTATTTTACAAGCAGAGTACAACCCGAATTGATTGTCTAATTCTAAATTAACGCGAGGGAAGCCGCGGGCAAAAGCTAGTAATATTATAAAGATCACGTGGTTGAATGTTTAAACGCGCCAATTTCTGTAACATATCGTCCAATTTAAAAAATATATGTATTACATTAGATAGCACATTGATCTGCTTTATAAATAAAGAATAATATAGAGACATATACGGACCTGTCTTACTTGATGTAAACTGTAGCATGTGCGGCTACGAATGTTGGCGAAACATACGTGTCAAATGAACCTTCTGCGTCAAAAATTCAATTTGTTCTTACTGCTTGGCTAAAGCCCAAGGTCATCAAGTGGCTATACACGATGATGATAAAACCCATACTCACGTATAGGAGCATTGTCTGGTGGCCAAGAACCAAACTAGCTGCATGCAGGAACGCGCTGTCGAAGGTACAGCGATTGGCCTGCATGGCTATAACAGGGGCGTTCCCGACTACGCCAACGGCAGCGTTAGAGGTCCTGCTGGATCTAACGCCGCTACACATTGTTGTGGAGTCAGAGGCGGTAAAGGCGCTACATAGACTATCTGTGCATGGGCTGTGGAGCGTCAAAATGCCGGTAACTCGACACACAAAACTGGAGACTTCAAACGATCTCAAAAGGATTATGAGCATGGGATGCGACAAAATGCAACCATTGCACATATTCAAAAAGAATTTTAAAATAAAGGTCCCCACGAGGGATGAATGGAGACAAGGTCTAAAATCCCCTGACGAGGGTTGTCTCATCTGGTACACCGATGGTTCCAAAATGGAAACAGAATCAGGCGCTGGTATCTATGCCAGTGACTGTAAGGTGAGCCAAAGCATGGGCAAATATGCAACGGTCTTCCAAGCGGAAACCTACGCTATAATTGCCTGTGCTCAGGAGAATATCAACAGTGGTGTCACTGACAAGACTGTGTATATTCTCAGTGACAGTCAAGCTGCTCTCAAGGCTCTGGACTCGTGTAGGGTGGACTCCGGACTGGTCCTGAACGGTGTTAAGATCCTCAACAAACTAGGCAGGAAGAACACAGTCAGACTGGTCTGGGTTCCGGGACATGCAGGGGTGCAGGGCAATGAGGAGGCTGATGAGTTGGCCAGAAAGGACTCGGAGCAGCTGTTTGTGGGCCCCGAGCCATTCGTGGGACTCGCTGAGAGCACCGTCAAGGCAGCTTTGAATGCACATGGCAATGACAAACACAGGTTGGAGTGGATGACCCTTAGGGGTCTGGAACACTCCAAGAAGTTCATTGCAAACGGAGCCACAGGCTTCACCCGGAAGTTCTGTGGATATAGCAAGAGCCAAATGCGCCTGCTCACAGGAGCGTTCACTGGCCATTTTGGCACCAACGACTTCCTGTGCAGATTGAGATTGGCACACAATTTGATCTGCAGGGCCTGTGGTGAACAGGACGAGTCCATATCGCACCTATTGTGTGAATGCGACGCGTTGGCTGGACTAAGGACGGGTCTGATGGGGGTGGCATATCCAAGCCCTGAAGACTTCAGGCTTCTCCCTCTGAATTGTACACTGCGGCTTATGCAGTACATTCATAAGGAGATAGCTAAGGGTTAAATCTTGGGGCCGACACAAAAGATCCCACTGGGTCGAAGTGTCGCCGGTCTGCACTGACTGGCCCCCACACATAAGATAAGATAAGATAAGATACTGCTTGTCTGCTGTTAAACCTTCTCACTTGTTGGTAAAAGTATCCATTGCAGTGCTAGTCTACTGCAGCTACCTAAACTCCAGTCCTCAATCATCCACTACATCATCATCCTTTAATCATAAGTGGCACCTGCCGCTTACAATCAAATGAGCCATTGCCACTGCTTGCCAATTAAGAATTTGCCAAAAGATCCGGTTGCTCGCGACTGGAATAATAACAAGCGATTAATTAAGTAATTTATTATTATATCTATCTGAGTATCACGCAAATGTTTATCCCGCGGGCAATTTGAACTGTGGCAATGTGCACTCTTGCGTTATGAACTTATCTAACTCAATTGACAAGATTAACCAAATAATTTCATTATTGAATGCTAGCCAAATAATTTATAATTTTAATTATAACGTATAATTGGAAGGTATTGTATGGTCGCCATTATAAGTGGCTACAATACGGACGGTCCTAAAGGTTAACTCAAATAAATAAATAAAAGAAATCACTCATGTGTCCAACTGTCTGTCCGTCCACTTACGTTCGACAATCACGATCGTGTTTAGATAAAAAAGAAAAAAGTTCGTAATAACAAAATAAACAAGGCCCGTAATCACCTCGTGTCAGCCGAATGAAGAGTCGGGTGACCACAAAGTGGCCAGGACTGTCCGCCCACCAAACAATTACTATCTTTGAAAGTAAACTACATAACAACAACTTATTTTATCACAGTTTATATATTGTTTCTAAAGATATTTTTAGAATTATTACCTTGCTTTTCATATTTCTCAACAACCAAGATCTGGGAGGAAAATCTAATATTTCCATGTGAAGGGTATTGACGTGGTAAAACACAAAGAAAGAGACGCAGCACTGGTCTTAAAAAAAATATTTTCTCGATGTCAACCCGGACTAAATATATATAATAATTTTTTTTTATACGCTTAAGATGGCAAACCAGGCAAACAAGCATACGGCCCACCTGATGGTAAGTGGTCACCGTGGCCTATGGACGCCTGCAACACCAGATGCATCACTTGCGCGTTGCCGTCCCTTTAGGAAAAAAGGGAGTGGGACGGAGAAGGAGCGGGAAGAGGGAAAGAGGGTGATTGGGCCTCCGGCACTCTCACTCACCCAACGAAACACAACAGTAAGAATACTGCTAGGTATTTCACGTCGATATTCTGTGAGAGGGTAGTACTCCCCGGTCGAGCGGCCCATTCATGCTGAAATCAGCGAGGAGTAAGCGAATGTTGTTTGTAATTCAGTTTTGTTTTCTTTTTTTAAGTCACTTCTCTCGCTAGGTATAATTCCTGTTTTGCGGGGCGTTTACAAACACTCAAACAACGGAAACAAAGAACATCCAAGTTCGGAATAAATTCGTGGATCACACAAGTTAGATACAGATTTGGTTTCTAGATTAGATGGCTTACAACTACAACTGGAGCAGTTAAATAGACTTGTCTCAACATTCGAGAGTGTTGGTCACCGCGTGCTGCTCTCTTCCACTTGTAAGTCAAGTTACGAGTTTCGTCATGAAGGATGACGTGACGGCGTACGGGCAGCGCAGGCGCTTGAGCGTACCGTCACAATATTATATTTTGTTTAAATTATTAACTGCTTTAAGCACTCACGTTAAACTTACATTTTACAGTTTATTTTTATGTTTTATGGAACAACGAGATAAAGTGGGGAGATAAGTGATTACCGTAACTCTGTCTTATGACTTCGTGAATGTTATGCTCTTGTGTTTCATGGTATATATAAAACCAGTATCCTAAAATAACGTCTTAATTAATGTTTCTTATTGCTTATCAGAATGACGAGATTAACATGATCCCTGCTGAAGGAATTTGATCCAAATGACAAAGGATAAAGAAATCTGGAAAAAGTAAAGAGAGGTTTTGCCTTTCTTTAGGATATGCCTATTAGTAAATGCATACAATACTAAAGGAATGAGTACCTACAAAATATTCATACACAAACACATCATAAGTAACCTAACAAGGTTCAAAAAAACCTTTATGACAGATGGATGCAACAACGACTTGATATTGTAGCATCCCTTATACCGCAGTATATGCAATACTCTAGTTACCTACAAACTACCCACGGTATATCTACCGTAGCTCACTGTTGATCAACTGCAAAACAGAGACATAAATAATTAAATTGTCAAGTAAACAACCATTTATCTAAATCGCGTAACTTCAGACGGTAGGGACGATCACCTGAGCCAAATGCACTTACTACATACTTACATTTGCGCTTTTGGAGACAGTAAAGCTTACCTTAATACACTTACTTCAAAGGTGAATTTCGCTTGACAGTGCTGTTGGAGGCGAGCAATGTTAAATTGGTCGTAAAGTTCACAGAAGCACATGGTTTTTAGCCGATGCAGCTGAAGTGTTATGGTTTAGTGCTGAATGTAATCCTGTAGATTAATATAGGGGAAACACCTGGGTCTTCAGAGAGCTGTCTCACTTCCAACTGCAAGAGTTTATTGCCCTATAATATTATTTATTCATATCAGTACCGCCCGGCGTAATATTCATATAAGTACCGCCCGGCGTAATATTCATATAAGTACCGCCCGGCGTAATATTCATATAAGTACCGCCCGGCGTAATATTTTGGATATTGCTGAATCCAAACGAAATAACAAAATATGTTCATCTTGCAAATAAGCTTAGTAGCTTGCAACGTGTAATTTCTTCGAACGTATATATTTTACCCTGAAAAAGACAATATCCACTAAATCCTATTATCTTTCTACGCTCATAAAATCACATTTCATTGCTTTATTTCTAGGAATAAGTATAAAAGACGTACAAATACGTTTACATTTGTAATTTTCAGTCAAGATATCATCTAAGAGCCCTATTATGCCACCGAAATTACGCAAGATTAACCAAAATTAATAAACAAAAACCTCCAAGTGTCATTTAAATTCATATTTAACAATTTCTCTCTGAAATCTGTTTTTCTAAAGGCAATATCTATCTGCAGAATAGCACATTTTGCATAAAATCTTACAAACTCGTTTGAACAAACAACTTTGTGCCTTCAGATAGGGAATTTGGCGGTTATCGTAAATTTTAATCATAATTTAGGAAGGGCTATGAAGAAATACGACATAATAAGAATATACTGCCAAGTTGAAAGGCTTCAGTTAAAGGCCGCGAAGGGAGCAAACGAAGATACTGTCTCTGTCACTCCGATGTGTTATAATATACTCCTGCTTTTAGCGTTTTTGTTCACGTTTAATGAAAGTCTTGAATAGTGATAGTATCTCTGTTATGAATAAATTCGCGATCCACACGCTATCTAATCAACAAGATATAGTAGTACCTAGTAATTTAATTCTATTGGGGGACTCTAAGATATGATATCCCAATAGAAAGATATTGCCGCTAACTTTCACGAGAAAAAGAAAACCTACAACGTGTAAAGGCCCCTTAGTAAAGTATAAATATTTATATAACTTACACAACTTAAGTAGCGTAATATATTTTAAAAGTGATCTAACATAATAACAAAATGCCACTTAGAAAAAAATCATAACTATATCAAATACTTAGACGATAGTAAAAAACAAATATTGTAGCCAAGAACGATAAAGCGCGCGCTTTTACTTACAATTAATCTCTTTGTGAAGGTATAGTCTTTTGGCTGCAGGGCGCGAAAGGAGCAAAGGAAAAATATTATTATGCATTATGTCAGGCGAGGTAACTCCGTTATTTATTAGAGAAACAAGCTGCTGCTAATTTTTTCACGGGAGTAAATGTTTTTGTTGGGTTTCTCTCCCCCAGGAGCGCGCAGGTCGTTAGCCAGATGGGCAGGTGAGTTTATTATCGTGTTGATTTTTAATCACGTTTGTGATTAAATATTGAAAAATATTACTTTACACTGGTTTTTAGGGCTCCGTAACGTTTAAATACGAGTGCTCCTGTTGCGGTGCGTCTGGCTGACTGACAGACATGCACGATTTTTCCGATAACGTCGTGACGAGGGAAATTGAATTTTGGCTCACTGTACTGTTAGGTTATTTACCTTTTAATATTACCTTTTAATATTTACTGTGGGAGAGGGCGTTGCCCTTAACGTAACGTTTTAGTACGTTTAGTTCTAAAATTTGTTCGTAATTATTTGAACAGGATACTTTTGAGAAATTCAAACATACAATTAGAAAATATTTTGGGTAAATGGATAATTACTGAATCTACTTCGAATTAGAATTATTTATTATTTTTGGAATAACCTGTTCTTATAGTTCCTCCAGAACATAAACGTATTTTTACATTCCATGTGATTATAACGTTTGGCCTCTTCGCGCGTCGCTAGTTCGTCAGTTGGTTTCGTCGCGGCTAGACGTATGATGCTCCGTTCGATTGCAGGTTCCTAATAAACTTATGTTGGTTGAGACCCAAAACTGAACCTGAACAAAACCATTGTTTTATATGATTGCATCTCACGCATTTGCGAACGAATATAATTTCAGCATCATTATAAAACCGCAGAGCTGTGAAGGTTGTAATTTAAAACCTCGGCACGTACCTCTCGTTACTGGACATTGATTCATTGTGTGCATTGCTAACATACAATCATTATTATTCCCAGTACCAACACAGTCTGGTAACATTGTTATAAATATCTACTCTGCATTCCCACAGGTTTAGACAGAGGGTCTTTAACAGCCTCAGTACGCGGTTTCTGTTTAGGTGCTACACAAAGAAGTGCAAGCTTATTGATAAAATTCAATTTCCTTCATATCAAAGGCATTGCATGAGATCTATGTCACATAAGTAAATTCAAAAATGAGTCATTGATTTATGAAAATAGTAAGAGCAGCGATAGCTCAGTGGGAAGACCAACAGACTGCAATGCAGAGAGTCTCGGGTTCGAACCCACGTCGCGCACCTCTGACTTTCGGAAGTTATATGACTTTTCGAAATGATGTGCGTATTGATTAACAATTATCGCCTGCTCCGTGCCTCGGAGAGCACGTTAAGCCGTTGGTCCCGGCTGTTATGAACATCTATGGCAGCCGTTATTAGGAGAGTGTCGACACAAAAGATCCCACTGGGTCGAAGTGTCGCCGATCTGCACTGACTGGCCCCCACATAAGATAAGATAAGATATGAACATAGTAAGACGCATTAACGAAAGTAAGAGTGAGTGAGAGTGCTTGAGACCCAATCACCCTCTTTCCCCCTTCCTGCGACTTCTCCTTCGCACTTCCTTTCCTAAAGGGTCGGCAACGCGCAAGTGACGCTTCTGGTGTTGCAGGCGTCCATAGGCTACGGTGACCACTTACCACTTACCGTATGCTTGCTTGCCAGCTTAGTCGTATAAAAAAAGTAATTATTACAATATTAACGCAAGGAATGATTACGATTATTAAAACCAAGAGACCTAAATATAAGCATATAGCATAAGTATCACAAATTCTGACTGACTTGAAAGAAATTCAATTTTAAATACACAACATAACTATGTTGTATTGCAAACAAAACCAACAAACAAATCTTCTGTAAAACAAAACAACTCAACGGATGCCGAGAAGTTCCTCACAATTATACAATTGTACTAAAAACTAGGTTTACATGTCAACGAGAACCGACAACTACACTTTGTTTTTTATTTTTCTGTAACTTGTAACATATAATAAAAGTTATATCCGGCCATCACACGTAATAACTACTGACAGGGCTGCAGACGAAATCAATATAATAAGTAGCTACACAGTACAAACGCAACGGAAGCAAGTCACCTGCGCACACGTCACATCCAATATCTATGTACAACCAATAATACTAATTTTGATCCTGGCCAATGAAGAAGTGAAAGCACCGAATCGTTGGAGCCAGACCCAAAAAAGAATAGAGCTTTCGAAGTAGTTCCAATAGAATTAATTCTCTATGGTGGCAGTTTTGAAGTGAAAACTTCTTTAGCGGCGTTGTGCACTTTTTTTGTGATGGGTAAAAAATGTTAAACTCGCGTCAGGACACGTGACCTGATCGAAAATTCGTAAGACGGAGGGAGAATTGTCATGTTTGTGTACGATAGCGCAATAAATGAATATTGTATTTTACCACATAAATGATAGTACTTTTATACTGATAATTAAAGCAATTCGTGCAAAATTATTCTCTAACCATTCCAAAATATGAAAAATGCACAACGTTAATATTCAAGTTTTCACTTCTGCCGGCACTCCTGGAGTGCAACCGGTTTTTTATGAAGAAACTGACTGATGACTGAAGCTGCGGTTTCCTTCGTTTAAATTCAGCCCTGCCGCCCACTACAAAAAGCATAAATATTGAAACCAACCAACATTTGTTTACAACAAGTCATTCGTCCGCTGTTAGGCTCAGAATGTTAATTTGTTTGTTTTACCCATCAATACTTGAGTACACCAAATTACCGGCCAAGTCTACTTATTGATTATCCGACGGTACTCTACAATTATTATAATGTTCACTCTGACGAACCAATTTTGGTAGTCGTCTTATTTTCGTGAAGCAAATTGCCCCTCGCATGTTGTAGGTAAATAAGCTGGTAATTCAATTTTCTTCGTAACATTTAATTGTTCATTAATGGCGGTCATCGAGGCTGGTATTTCAGAATTCTCAGGAACAAGTTACGTTGAAATTAAAATACTATATACGGATTTTATCGCGTTGTTTATTTGACACTGTTACAAAATTTTTTGAAAAACTGTTACACTACTATAATCACTATTAAACTTTACAAATTTTTAAGCTAATTAAATTATTGAAACTATTAAAACTATTTATACTATTACTATACTATTATACTATTTAGATTTATTTTTACACTTTCCCCGGCGTTTCGGTTGCTTTTCAGCAGCCATGGTCACGGGGAGACTAAGATGGTAGTTGTCTCAATGTTCCAGTGTAGTTATTTCAAAGTACCCGAACATAATTTAATCATGGGTGTTTCTATTTACGCAGAATGAACTCAAAGTATCATGAAGTCTAGCTGTGGTTTGCTTCTTCTTGGGTTTGACTATTTGAAATACTGGATCCCAAGCTGGTGGTACACTCCAACCATCTTCTCTATTGAAATTAGGATGTTTCTTGATTTCAATAGCCTCGCGAAGCATCCTTGGTAGGAATCGGTGTTCTTTAGCGAGCATCTGTGGTTTGTCAAATCTCAGGTAGTGGTTGGTCCCCTGTTGCACATGTTCACACACAGCAGACTTCAACGAGCGTTGGTGTTTTACATCAGCTATGTGTTCTTTTATGCGGGTGCCTATGCTTCTCTTGGTTTGACCAATGTATGAGAGTCCGCAGTCACAATCTATTTTATAGACCCCTGCATCTTGTAAAGGTAGTTGGCACTTGACAGATGGTAAAAATTGACTTATCTTCGTTGGCGGCTTGAAGTATGTATTGATTGAAGCTCGCTTCAAGATGTAGCCAATCTTGTCAGTGACACCCTTCACATAAGGTAGTATAGCAGACTGGCGCTCGACTGTGGCTGGCTTTTCTCGGGATCTGTGACAGCGGCGCGGCTGTTGGAGCTTGTTGTCTTGCAGTACTTGCTTGACATGTTGAAGCTCGGCGTCCAGGTGTTTCTTGTCACAGATCCCGTGGGCTCTCTGAAACAAAGACATTCCCACGGTAGCTAACTGTTTAGGATGGTGGTAAGATTCACCGTTTAAGTACCTATTTGTATGGGTCTTTTTCCTATATACAGTGTGGCTCAAAGTATGATCAGAATTCCTGATGACAAGGACATCTAAGAAAGCTAATGAATTATTTGCCTCTAATTCCATAGTAAATTGTATGTTGTTATTAAGGGAATTAAGATGTTCTAGGAATACACTTACACTATCTGTTGGTAATATTGTAAAAGTATCATCTACAAACCTCTTATTAATCCTCGGTGTGATGGGGGCAGTCTGCAAAGCTCGAGCCTCAAAGTCTTCCATATATGTATATGTCGGTCGTCGGGGAAAGTGTAAAAATAAATCTAAATAGTATAATAGTATAGTAATAGTATAAATAGTTTTAATAGTTTCAATAATTTAATTAGCTTAAAAATTTGTAAAGTTTAATAGTGATTATAGTAGTGTAACAGTTTTTCAAAAAATTTTGTAACAATGTCAAATAAACAACGCGATAAAATCCGTATATAGTAGTTTAATTTCAATGAATAACATTCGCGTAACAGAAGACAATATTAAACAAGTAACGTTGTTAAATTTAAATATCGTTGCTTATGTAGGTATTCCATATAGTAGATACTATTCAAACTCACTTATTCATTCCATAATGAATAAGTAAGTTTAATATAATCTCTTAGTCTTCGTAGAGTACGTAGCATCACATCTAAGCATAGCTACAACTCGTCTGATAATCTGTTATTGTAGCGTATGGATTTTCACAAATTCAAGAATATTTCTTGCAAGTTATCGCATAAAAACAGACAAACAAGCATTGATTCCCTTATTTACATTTCAACGTTAAGCGTAGTCTAAGCAGAGCAAGACAAAAACGAATCTGGGATACGACTTCGAAACACTGACGATGGATCCTTTGAAGTCCCATTTTTCTAGATGTAAGTAAGTAAGATTATAACATATAACAAATAATGTAAATTCACTCAGTGCAATACAAAATAGGTCAGTTTCTTCAGCTATAAGGTTGAGAGTGCGCAGTTATTAAACTTATAACTGTTGGGCTAGGTTATGCTACTTCAAACCCTAATCGTTGTCTTACAATGTTCCTATTCGTGCTGCACATTACACGGCAATAAGCTATTATTATGTCGTATGTAAACCTAATTAGTGAACTATGATACACAGACTTATATTTAGGGATATTCAAGATGATGTTTATTGTGATTTTCAAGCAGTTTTCACCAAAAGACAGAATAATTCATGAGGAAGGTTTGGGTGTATAATTAGTTAAGGTTTTGTACTACCCGTGCGAAGCCGGGGCGGGTCGCTAGTCAAATACATTACTGTGTCTCCACAACTCCAGAACACGTCTCTCACCATCTCCAAGAGTATTGGAAACCTTGGCCTCGACATCTCAAGTGATGTACAGTTCCGCAGTCATTTAGAGAGCAAGGTCAAGCTGGCTTCCAAAAAGCTTGGTGTGCTCAATAGAGCTAAGCGGTACTTCACTGCGGGGCAAAGACTGCTTCTATATTAGTCGCAAATACGGCCGTATTTGCGACTTATATAGAAGCAGTCTTGTTGTGAAGCCTCACATGGAGTACTGTAGTCATCTTTGGGCACCAAAATACCAGTTGATCCTTTCAACGCGGTACAGAGATGAGCCTTGAGAATTGTCGATAAACTCACAGACGGTATTGAGCCACTAAGTCTTAGACGGGACTTTGCCTCTCTTTGTGTGTTCTGCCACTTATATAATGGATTGTGTTCTTGATGAGTTGTTTGAGATGATGCCCTCAGCTACTTTTTATCATCGTACCGCTCGCCATCGGCACGGAATTCATTCTCACACAACCTAATTGGTGCCGCACCAAGCGGAAATGCTAGGTCTCATTGTAAATATTTTTATCGTGTTTTGTGGTGTTTATTCTTGTTATTGTCACGTACATACCTACATCAGACTAAAGACTATTTACACTTGCGTAGCCATAAATTGGAATGTATGTAATGTGTATGTACTGTAAATAATAAATAAAATAAATTCACATGAACAGGCGATGCTACTTAAATAAATTATATGTGACATACACAATAAATACGCTTCCATATTAAATAAATGTATTCCATTTAAGAGCTCCGGGCATCGAAAATATTGCTTTCGCAAAATTACGACTCATTTACCGTCGCGTGCCGCTGGGACTGCCGAAAAAACTATTGTGTGCATCCCCAATAAAATAACACGGAGATAAATAAAATAAACATTGGCATAAATAAAAAATAAACTGGCATTGTACGGAGGCGTCATGGCGTCATGCGTGGGAATGACAGTTGCCGAGGGTGACGGCGCTGGGAATGACGTATGTAATTAAATATACGACGCTATTCGCCACTTATGTCTGGTTAAGTTATGATATAATGGATTAAAAATTAATCTGACTCATAAAGTGTGGGGACTTATGCTTAATTGAAGTTATTACCAGGCCATCGCTGTGACCGGGGTTTCCAATTAACGTCGCAAATTAAATTACTCTTATTCAGAATCTGGAGATTAAAGATATTATGTTCGTGATACATTGCTTAATTTTTTTGCTTCGATAATTGCTTCGATTTGCTTAAGTCTATTTTATTTGGTGATGTTTAAAATATCAAGCTTTTTTGTCATGAATGTATTTGTAATACGATACAATAATTATTATAGTTGTAAGTTGGAAATAGGTAGGTATATTCTGAAATAATGTTGCACAGGTAAGACGAGCGTCTTTGGTGAAGTTTTGATAAGAACTGGGAGCTGTATGTAGGCAATTCCTTCTTTATACAGAGTGTATAATAAACCCTGTCTGATCCATTAAGGACTTGTTTCTCTCTTAAAAAACATGCTAAAAAAATAACAAAAGAAATCTATATCATCGTAAAACGTCTTCATAATATTTTTAAAGTACAGTATTGATCAGCATTTTTACCCTTAAATTACTGAAATTTCGCTCTGTCTAGCAACACTCCACTAAACTTGACAAGGACGCGGAGCGTGGCATGAATACTTTTGGCGGCATTTTTTTAAGGTATCGCGGCGCGGTATCGGTGAACCTTTATGAACTTTAGTGATACCTAGGTATTATGATTAATAAGTTGTCAGTGTTGCCATGGGTAATCTATTAATATATTATTTCAAATAAATTAAATTTACTGGGGTAATCTTTTGATCGATTTTTATAAAAGGGTGTCACTTACGTACTACAGCTACTGTATAACACCTTTAAGGTTCGGACAGGGTTTATTATACACACTGTATATACGCAGCGCCTTCTTAAAAGGCTTTTAACATTATTTCATGACAATTACGGCTGATTTTACATCCTAATTCGATTTCACAGATGAGAAAAGTTCTCTGTTAGAAAATTCTTGGGCTACAGCACAGAGCTCGCAAAGAAGCCGTAGCTCACTCTCTCTAACATCAACGTAGGTTACATAGCTGACGCGGATGTGACGGATTTTAAGACTGCGCCTGCGCGAAATGTGCCAAAACAGGCGGTCACAGTTAAGTTGATAAAATCAACACTTTTTGTGTAATACTAATATAAAATATACATTTACTATAACAATGAATGTGTTTACAATTACTTCGTGTAATAATCTTAAAATAATTAATATTTTCGCATACAAAATTAGGTAAATTTGCAAAAACGTAAGCTCGTGTTACGTGATTTTTAGATTATAACAGTAGAAATCTATCCTATTTTACAGCTTAAACGAAACATAAATAGTTATATTACTATTTGTCCGTCCCAAATATTTAAGTTATTGGTTGACAATAAAGATACATATTTATCAAAAAAGCATTTCAAGTCCTCCATCATCATCATCTACATCATCATCAGGCTATAATAGTCCACTGCTGGACATAGCCTTCCCCCAAAGAGCGTCATACCGCCCTGTCTTCAGCTTGCTGCATCCAGCATCTGCCTGCAGTCTTTCGCAGATCATCCCACCTGGTCGGAGGGCGTCCTACACTACGTTTGCCGAGTCCAAATCCTCCATACAATTATACTATGGCGCGCCGATTTGAATATCGAGCTCTGTCATTCAGTGTAACCATAGATTAGTATACCGGAGTCGAACCGCGTCTTACGCTCGGCGCAGTCGACAGCGCGCTGTAGCAATTACGTCACAAAGGGCTTTTTGATCAATATGATTAATACAACGCTAACACAATCTCAACCAAGAAAAATTTTAACACAAACTGACTGACAAACACTTATATTTATTTTTGTTTTTTTTTAATTTATTTTTTTATTTTGCTCGTCAAAATGACCACACTCCACCTGATGGTAAGCAGTCATGTGGTCTAAGAGCAGTGGCCTCCACATCGCCCCCACAGTAGCCGAGGCGATGTTGAGGTCTCTACTTTGACGGCCTGAGAAGATGCTTTTTCACGCCCCGCTTAAAGAACCCAGGATTGAAGGAAGAAGGAAACACGTGCCTTGGCAGAGAATTCCATGCCTTGGTCGTTCGGCAGAGGTATGAAGACCCAAACTTTTTGGTACGCGCTCTAATCGACTCTACCGTGTAGGGATGGCATCTGAGCCCAGCACGCGTTGTTCTGGAAAGGAAAGGGGAGGGCGGGATAAGGTGGAATAACTCTTCAGAGCACTCCCCGTGGTATATTCTGTAGAAACATGCCAATGAGGCAATGTCCCTACGGAGTTGCAGAGGTTCCAGTGAACTCGTGACCTCTGGATCTCCGATGATACGGACAGCCCGCCGCTGTGACCGGTCGAGAGCGTCCAGCAAGTACTGCGCGGAGCCATCCCAAAGATTAGAACAGTACTCCACGCAAGGGCGCACTTGTGCCTTATACAATAGGCACAGTTGCCCAGGCGTGAAGAACCGCCTCACCCTGTTCAGAACTCCGAGTTTTCGCGATGCTTGCTTAATGACGCTCTCGATATAGGTTTTCTGATTAAGGGAGCGGCAAGATCCATACCTAAGATGGAGAGGCTGTCACGTATCACCAGTGGAGTGTTCTTCAGAGAAGGGAGGGGAAGGAACGGAGACTTTTTTGTTGAGAACGCGCATGCCTGGGTCTTCTTGGCGTTGAACTCGACCAAGTTCTTGGCACCCCATTCATAGATGCGGTCCAAGGTCTGGTCAAGTTCAACGACAAGATTCTGCCTTTTCCCCTCAACCTCAGCCTGTTTGGCCCCAGGATGTCCGAGATATCGCCCATGCACGGTACTGTCGTCCGCATAACAATGTATGTTGCCGAGATTCAACATATCATTGATACGCAGAAGAAAGAGCGTAGGGGATAAGACAGAACCTTGAGGCACTCCTGCATTGACCTGCATAAATTTGGAAGCGCGACCGTCGCAAAAGACCCGAATACGACGCTTCTGCAGGAAATTTGCAATCCAGGTGCACAGTTGAGGGGGCAAGCCATAGGCCGGATGCTTGGAAAGAAGAGACCGGTGCCAGACTCTGTCGAAAGCTTTGGCTATGTCAAGTCTGATAGCCAAAGACTCGCCGTGCTTGTCCATAGCCTCACCCCAGAGGTGCGTGACGAACGCTAGAAGATCACCCGTTGATCGTTTAGACCGAAAGCCGTATTGGCGATCATTGATCAACGATTGATCCTCCAGGTAGCGGACAATTTGGGTGTTTATAATCCGCTCGAACACCTTGGAGAGCACCGAGGTGATAGCTATGGGTCGATAGTTGCTTGGCTCGGAACGGTCCCCCTTTTTGGGAATCGGTTGAACGTTCGCCTCCTTCCAAGCCTCAGGCACAATGCCTGCGGCGTCCGGTATAGGCGCGTAAGCGTGGGAGACAACTCCGCTGCACATTTTTTAAGGACCACAGCTGGGATGCCATCAGGTCCACTGGCTTTCCGAACATCGAGAGACTGCAGTATCGCACGAACGGTTCGTTGCGTGATACATATATCAGGCATGGTGTAGCCGCAGTTGGCAATGTTAGGCGGCTGCGAACCGCAGTCATCGATTCGGGAGTTGGCCGCAAAGAGATTTGCAAGCAGATCTGCTTTCTTCTGCGGCCGATGAGCCAGTGATCCATTCGGATATCTCAGAAGGGGGCAGCAAGGTCTGGCAGAAGTTGGACTGCACGGCTTTGGCCAGGCGCCAATAGCTACGACTGCCCGTAGGATGCGCCATGAGTTCCTGGCCGAACCGTGCGACGCGCTGGGCATCCGCTCTTATCTTATCTTATCTTATGTGTGGGGGCCAGTCAGTGCAGACTGGCGACACTTCGACCCAGTGGGATCTTTTGTGTCGGCTCCAAGATTTAACCCTTAGCTATCTCCTTATAATAATAAGCCGCAGTGTACAATTCAGAGTGAGAAGCCTGAAGTCTTCAGGGCTTGGATATGCCACCCCCATCAGACCCGTCCTTAGTCCAGCCAACGCGTCGCATTCACACAATAGGTGCGATATGGACTCGTCCTGTTCACCACAGGCCCTGCAGATCAAATTGTGTGCCAATCTCAATCTGCACAGGAAGTCGTTGGTGCCAAAATGGCCAGGGAACGCTCCTGTGAGCAGGCGCATTTGGCATCCGCTCTTAAGTATGCCCTCTTGCAAACCTTTGTGGCTTGGTTGAACGCTGCCTTCAGGTGATCCACGTTAGGGTCGTGGAGAGTGCGAGCCCTGGTCCAAGCGCGGTACGCTGTCTGTTTGCGTTCAACAGCATCAGCGCATTCACGACCGAACCAGGGCCTTTTCCTGCCGCCGCTCGTGACATCACTGTATGGAATATAATATTCCATACCCAGGATGATTTCACCAGCGACAGCAGTAGCGCTCTCTGATGGATCCCTGTTCTCAAAGCAGCGTTGAGCCCAAGGGATGGATGCGAAGTACTCCCGCATTCCATCGCAGTCCGCTGACGAGTAGTGCCACAGTCGTCGTCTTGCCTCCTCGGGTCGTGGGGGCGTAACAACAACAGCTGTGGCACAAACCAGACAGTGGTCTGAGGTGCCCAGAGGAGCACGAATCGACACACTGTACCGGTTCGGGTTACTTGTCAGCAGCAGATCGAGCAGAGAGGACGCCTGACCTGCAATGTCTGGTATCTGGGTGGGCTGGAGTACCAGTTGAGACAGGTCATGCGTGAGAGCGAACGCATGGGCAGTTCGTCCCGCGTGGTCTGTTTTGGGAGAATCCAACCAGGTCTCATGGTGGGCATTGAAATCTCCCAAGAACACCAACTCAGCGTTCGGAAACCGCTCCTGCGCGTCGTCTGCCGCCTGATTCAGGTAATCGAAGAGTTAAGTTGTCTCAGGGTCTCCTGAATGGGATCGGTAGAGGCACATGTAGATTTGGCTGAAAGAGCCATGATCTACGTGTACCCAAAGGACAGAGAAGGAAGGGTCCTCTAGGCATTGTAGACGGCGACAGCAAATATCCGCCCTAACAAACAAGCATACCCCGGCTTTCGCGAGGAAACACTCCTCTAGCACGTAGCCGGGATATTGCAGGTAGTTCGTGTCTGCAGGACGGCGTATTTGTGTCTCCGTTAGAAAAAGCATTGCCGGCCGAGCCGTCTCCAGGTGGTGATGGACGGCATTAAGGTTAGCGTGGAGTCCTCTAATGTTAATAAACTCCACGACACAGGAAGCAGCAGTGGGGTTACGGCGATTGGCTGCTGTTGACCGACAATGCTTTGTTCGTACTGCCATAGAGTGAAAGGAAGGGCTAACGTGAAAAAAAAAATGAGGCGGCTATTCTCGCAGCAAAGTGGGGCAAGGCGCAGAGCAAGTTTTGTCATATAACTGTATGGTATGGCGATAGCCGATCCGACGGACGGAAGGACCCCCGTACCCTCCCGAAAGTGGTCGCCGGGACCCACCCTCCGGTCACCATCCGGCACGACGAGCCACCTCGAGATTATGCGCGGCATGATAAGGCAGCCAACCTAGTTGGTTAGACTCGGTTGGGCCTCTGGACTATACCGCGTGCGGCCAGCAGAGCACCGTTTCTACGGCTCTCCCTGGTCGCCGGGTCGACTCGCGCCACCCACACAATGACTCTACGGATACTCTGCAGGTCCCTCATAAGCTGCGAGAATCGTCACCTCATGCTTAGGCCTCCGGCGCTCTCATTCACCGAACGAAACACAGCAGTGAAACACTGTTGTTTCACGTCGATTTTCTGTGAGAGCGTAGTACTTCCCCGGTCGAGCCGGCCTATTCCTCCTGTAACCAGCTTGGCTCTACTACTCTATAGATATATTATAGGTAATTCAGTGGAAAATTACAATATTACTGCCAAATACAACACAGAGACAAATATAGAGAACAAACAACTAATTTCTTCTTTTTTTATATTAATATAATTTACTTTTCTCCCTGTGATACCTATATCACATTTATACACAAAAGTACCATGTTGTCAATAAAAGGTATTGGGAGATTCCAAGCTAGCTAAAAACCTGTGTTATGGATAACCAGGCTTCCATTCCACGGAAAAGTCGTACTCTAGAAACTGAAAAATTGTATTCAACAGTAGACATAGACATAAAAAGAAAAATATATAATGAACTCTTCTAATCATTTTAAATACCAAGCACCGGAAGACCATCTTGATGCGTTCACAAATTAGCTGCTATATTACTGCACACTATATCCTGCTGTAAATACCTTATGTGCCAGCTAAACCATTAAATAGATAAGTAATAAAACAAAATAATATAGCTTTTATGTCGCATCTCCGTATTTTATAATTATCGTATGAAATATTGTTTAATTTCCTAAGTTTCCGTTAAAAGCTATTATAATTTAATATCTACGTAAAGTAAACGTGGTCACATAAACAATACTTGTAAAAATACAAAAGCTTCCAACGCCCGGAACTATTATTATTAGTTGTCTTTCTGTACGCTGACATCCTACTAGTCATATGTATGTACTTTTATAAAATGAAAACTTAGATTTAGGTACGGCCACTCTTTTTTAACCGTCATTGAAATATTGATTTGTTCGATTGAATGTCATTCAATGGCAATTAAGAAAACTGGCCTTATGTTTCTTGCAAGTACTTCTCATTCTTTCTCTTTGATCCAACCCTGGACAACTAACCTTAATTTAAGTAATGGAGTAGATCAAATTGAACGTGCAATTTAACCTATGACATATAAGTAAAATAATAATTATGATTACATTCAGGAAATTAAACACATATATTTTGCCTGTCAATATTATATTTAAGCATAAACATATGGTTGATGGTGTTAAAACTATTTAAAGTGACGATAACCGTATTTGCTTGGGTAGAGACTGACATGAAAGTCATACATAAAATTGAACAATCATGAAAGCGTATTACTCTAATAAAATATGTCAGCTGATGTTTCTCATAATAATAGTTTATCCACTTTACATTTACTCTTGTTGCGTAATGAATAAAACATTACTTTGAACCCTTGCAATCTTTTAAAAGAAGTGATGTGCCATTTGTGCATGTCGTGTCAAAAACATTTCATGCAACATGTGTACAATGTAACGTGACTTTCTACCTTTCTGTCGCAGTGACGCAGCTAGTTCTATTCAAATCTTTGACTAGCGACTAAACCGTGGCACCCCACATGACGCGACAGTTTTTGCGACAAAAAATCGAACGTGTTTACCCTAATTTTAGTTCTGGTAACATTGAATAGATAACGATGCGACGCGAAGTAATTCCGAAGAGCCCGTGCGTAGAAATTTTAGATTAAAAACGCATTTAATTCTAACTGCTTTGTTGGACCCCTGGCCACAGGCCCTGGCATTCGTTTACGCTGTAACATAATTGTGACTGTTATAATTGACTTGCGCTTACGTTTCTGGCTGACGGTTATTTTAGTGCGTTCTCAGAAGCATGGTGATCGGCGATGAATTCGGTAGAAAGTGATATTGATTTTGCCTCTTATTATTAATTATGATGAAATGGAGGTTTAATACATCTACGTCTGCCCTGCCGGGAATATAGAAATATGATGTTTTGTTTGTTACATTTGTCTTCAAACATGGGCACTCCATTCTTCAGATTTTAACGTTAGATTAATTTGTACTCACACGAAGCCAGTTTATAAGCTGTGTCGACATGTAAGGTTAGAACATGTTGGTCATGTTCACTCATGTAATTAAAACAGATAGCCGGTTAGATGTTAGTTTATCTGATTTACGTGTTTATATTCAAAATTACATTTCATGTCAAACTAATTTAATGTAATAAGATTAATTTTATTGCCTAATTCTCGGTAGACTTTATTTATTCTTGAATGTTTATAAAAGTATACCTGACCGCAGTTTCGACTTAGTAAATATCTTAGAAATGCAAACCGGTTAAATATAACCTATGTATTTATCTAGGATACTTCCTAACTTTGTACACAGATTTACTGTGACGTGTACAAAGTTTTATCCAATTCATTTCAACGGTTTACGCATTTGTATTAGTAGACATGGAATATGATACGATTTAAATCTTAAATTCAATAGAGAACCTAGAGATATGAGTAGTAGAGCCTCACTGATTTCAGCATGAATGGGCCGGCTCGACCGGGGAAGGACTATCCTCTCACAGAATATCGACGTGAAATAGCAGTATTCCTACTGTTGTGTTTCGTTCGGTGAGTGAGAGTGCTGGTGGCCCAATCACCCTCTTTCCCTCTTCCCGCTCCTTCTCCTTCCCACTTCCTTTCCGTTTTTCCATCTTCCACGATGCCTCTGGCGTTGCAGGCGTCCATAGGCTACGGTGACCACTTACCATCAGGTGGGCCGTATGCTTGTTTGCCACCTTAGTCGCATAAAAAATAGAAAAAGCAACGTCTATGGCACGATTGCCTCATGAATTCCATGGCCATGTTATCAATTTGCGTTTGAAGGGGTTCGATTGGGTTCGGCGATATAACTAATGCTACGGCGTGCAATTAGTCAAACGCGGCAGTTGTCATGTGCAGAGTTGCACCTGCAATAGTTCTTGGCATTACCCGAAATCTACAATCGTGGTACCTGGATCGGAGTTACTGCACCTGCTTAATACCACTATAGCCCGAGACCTCCCTGGAGCAAGTCCTAGAGTTATATAAATAAATAAAAAAAGAAAAAAAAATAAGTCCTAGAGTTGCCCCTTATTACGCACAACCTAAAAATATTGCTAGCAAAAATAAAAGCAGACACACTATTGCTTACCTTCTAGAGAATATAGGCGAATGTCTATGTGACGCAGTTGTATTACTCCAAGGTTCTTACACCAAGGGTTTACCCACAAAGCCTGTCTTTACATAATTATTGTGAGGTAGCCTCCGATAAGTTTGTTCGGCGAGTAATGGTTTGTAGAGCAAACAGGAGGGCCGATCAATTACGTGGGGATCGTCTGGGCGGCAGATAGGCGCGTCAACAAACATTCGGATTACGATTATAACTCGATTCGACCGCTATCGATACCATCCATCATTCGGTAGTTAATCGTATGTAAAGTAGTCTCATATACACTTAACATTACGTCGCAATCAGTTATTTTATATACATATATGGACTCAACTGAAGCGGTAAGCAGTAATGTATATATACCTACGCATATTTCGGCGAGTTTATTTTTATGAATACTAGGAACTTATAAGAAGATTTAGAAGATAAGTTGATTGCCGTCTACGAGGCTTATGTTTAAACCCTGAATTGGTACTGAGAATTTCCTAAAAGATGAACACAATCACACTTCGCTCGACGCGCGAGTCTTTTGTCCACAAATTCTCAGACGGCAATAGGCTCGCCTACAATGTGGAAATGTGAAATATGGAAAAACTCTGCTTATTCCCTCGGAGATAAAAAGCATGAGACTGTGAACGTATGTAAACTTAAAAACACATGTTTTCTGTATAACTTCGATTAAATTATACTATAGGTCAGCATGTCATTTATTAATTACTAGCTTCTGCCCGAGGCTTCGCCCGCGTCCCACGGAAGCACACTCGGAAACAGCTTATTTTTTGAGCCAGGAGATGGTTTAATAAAGTGCCAAGTTTCTTCCAAAGGCATTCAAATATTTACGCGTGATTAAATAACAAACACATTTATTACATGAATAGTTTAGCTGTTGAACACCTAAAGCTAATATTAGGTACAAGTATCGTTTCAGTGTAAATTATTCATTCGTTCGTTAGGCAGGCAGTGGCGGAGTGTCGGTCCAATATTAAAATGAGCTGCAATTTGTGCGGTGCCGATACGACACCGGAACGATCAATCTACAGAATTGAACACACCCTGTATGTGTTAGACATGAATGGAGACGAAATGACATAAAAATTTTAAATAGCTTTATGGCTATATGTGCAGGGTGCAAATAATAGTAACTTATAATTAACAATAGTGATTAATATTTGTAAAATCTCAAAGCAATTATAATTTACATAGAAAAAATATGTGTATGTAGTCTATTGTATATTATCTTATCTTATGTGGGGGCCAGTCAGTGCAGACTGGCGACACTTCGACCCAGTGGGATGTTTTGTGTCGACACTCTCCCAATAACGACTGCCATAAATGTTTATAGCAGCCGGGACCGACGGCTTAACATGCTTTCCGAGGCACGGAGCAGGCGATAATTGTCAATCAATACGCACATAATTTCGAAAAGTCATATAACTTCCGAAAGTCAGAGGTGCGCGACGTGGGTTCGAACTCGAGACCATTGCATTGCAGTTTGTTGGTCTCCCCACTGTATATTATTAGTATCCTTGTTAATCCAGCTAAGCTTGAACGCTTGTGGTAAAATACCTTAACTGGCGCGTGTTACCTGTGTCGTATGCAAGAACCATAAATATACCTAGTATTCTAATAACTAATAAGGAAAAAGCCACTGATTACCACATTGACAACAAATTCGACGTGTATTATGTGATATTAACATAATTATTGTTACTCTAAACAAATGTTACCAAGTAGACAATCCCTTTTAACTTGTTTCACTTCTACTCTGAAAGGTGACTAGGATGACAATATTAAGAGAGTTTTGATTTTGTCGGTCTTCGTAGAATTTGTACATTAAACACTTTTTAACTGATTGATAACAATAATTTAATCTCAGTAAATTACATTAAACTATCCACCAACTATTTCTATTTTATGAATTACACGTTTATTTAGAAGTAGTCACAAACGTCTCTACGTCATTCCTATTCAAAGGGCGTTATTCAAATAAGACGCGGTGCGTATCGCAGCCGACTTGTCGCTTGATGGATAGCCTCAGACCATTTTTAATCACATACACCTTACACAAGGACACAACCACTTTCACACTTCCCTTCAAAATCAACTCTAGGTCTTTCGTATTAAGGTTTATTCTTAAACTGTTTGTTTGGTAGTTGATATTTTGTAAGTTCGAAAAGTGTCACGGTTATGTGTTTAACATGAGTTCCGCTGTCAAATAACAACTTCGTATCGTTTGAACACTGTATCCTTTAAAGAAATGACCACTTGGATAATATTTAATGGACATTGTCATTGAATAAGTCATAATATTTCTAAATATTTGTCTAAGCTCATTAACTCTCATGATTAGCTGATCGATCATTTGCAGACAGCTAAACATATTTTATTAATTAGTACTTACGTAACTATAAGGTCCTCTTGAAACTAACAATGGCCAGGTAATACATTTTATATTAGATCAATGAGAATTAGAGGACTTTGTATGCAATGCTTAGGCTAGCTGCTAGTGGTACTCTCATATAAGCCAGCAGGCCAGTAGGTCGGTCCTCAGCATGGCTGTCACCTGGTAACAGAAGACTGACAGCATTGCATCCTATTTTGTCGGCCTCGGTGGCGTAGTGGTTAGTGTAACCGACTGCCACGCCTGAGGTCGCGGGTTCGATTCCCGCACAAGTCAAACATTTGTGTGCGTGAACATGGATGTTTGTCTTGGTCTGGGTGTTTCTATGTATAATATGTATGTATTTACAAAAAAAAATAATAAAAAAACATATAGGAATCGGTTTATAAACACAAAAGATATAGATGAAATAAAACTTCCAAATCTCGCAGCGCCAGTATGGGTACGGCTATACGGTTGATTGTTGTTTAACGCGCGAAACTGCATTTATAAAAAGGCGGGGGCGCTCACGCGCCGACTTCACTCACATTTTGTTTGTTTGGTTGAACGCGGTAATCTAAGGAACTACGGGTAAAAATTAGAAAAATATTCCAGTGTTGGATAGCCCATTTATAGAGAAAGGCTATATAACATCACGCTACGACCAATAGGAGCGGAGCATAAATGAAAAATATTGCAAAAACTAGGAAAATTCTCTTATGTGAAGCAGACGAAGTTGCGCGGGTCAGCTAGTTATGAATAATCCTTACTTAATATTATAAATTCGAAAGTAACTCTGTCTGTCTGTCTATCTGTTACCTTGTCACGGTTAGACCACTCAACCGATTTAGATGAAATTTGGTACAGATATAGTTTAAAACCTGGGGAAGGATAAAGCACCGCAAAAGCTAGTGATTAATAATGTTTAGATAGTATCTAGGTCTAGCCTTAGGGTATCGTTAGCCTTCGGGTTGCGGAGGTCAGATGGCAGTCGCTCCGTGTAAAACTGATATCCAGTCAAATCCGGTTAGAGTAGAAAGCCGACCCCAAGTGACTTGGGGATAATAAAGGCTAGGGAGAAGAAGAATGTTTAGATAGTAAAGGAAATTGAGCCTTCCATTAAGTGGCAGATTGTGTATAAATAAATAATATTCTATCACATACACACAACACCATCTAGCCCAAACTAAGCAGAGCTTGTACTATGGGTACTAGACAATGGATAAACATACATATTATATTTTTCTTTTTTTGTAAATAAGTACATATTACACATAGAAACAAAAAAATGTTTGTATTATGTGTAGTGTTAAATTTAAATAGAATGTAAATATTGTTCTTGAATAAAAATAAATGAAATTAATACTTTAAGAAAGTAACGGCTTATGCATCTTCAGAATAATAAGCAGTATGATACACACCAGCTATGTCTAGGTGCCGCTTGCTAGGTAGCGATTCAATTACCGTATACCGGCCACCAAATGACGTGGTATAAAGTTACCACAGAGAAAACTCATTAACACTTTCCTTGAACTGAAATTACTTCTCGTTTCTCAGTAAACGATAATATTATCATTTGCGCTTATGCTGACGTCAATAGATCAGAGGAAACAGTCATTGTAAAATAACCAACAAACATAAACGTGATACATATATTTCGAATACTGAAATTTTCGTTATTTTAATAAATAAAACTAAAAGAATTTTTCAAATCAAACCAGTAGTTCCTGAGATTAGCGCGTTCAAACAAATAAACTCTTCAGCTTTATAATATTAATATACCTAGATTAACACATATCATAAAAATAAACTACAATAATCTTTTTGGAGCTTAAAGTCTTATATCTCATTTAATCGAAACTATTATAACTATCTACGTGAATAGAAAACGTAATTTGTTTGGGGATGCTCAAATTAGTAGACCTTAGGGAAGTAGGTTACTACCTATACTATGTCTTAAATGATCGCGTTTATGTTGAGTATCTCTAGAACCAGATTCAATCCATACAAAGTAAATACATTTCGGGTACGTCTGCTGAAGGTGTTTATTTAAACCAATAATAAAATGAATGACGCAGCATTTTTTTTTTCACAGTGTTATCAGTATCGACACGGATAGAAAGTAATAGAAACACAATTCAATTTGATTCTACAAATCTTCAGTCTATTCAGAATAACAGTAAACATTAAGTTTAATGGTTAATTGTAGAAAGGCTTTATTAATAAATAATTAGCGCCTCACGCAGTAAAAGCTTAATTGATACTTAATGATAGCTAAGCTATTGCAATTAATTATTTAATACTCATCACTAACTTGATAAATGTTTTCTGAGGGCTATTTCCGGTGAGGTAACTGTTATACCGGTATAGCGGCGAACTTTACAAACTTCGGAACAATGGTCACAAAAACCAGGCTATTACAACTATTTGTGGATTAGATTAGACACATGTTGCCCAGTGTGGTAATCGAACCTACACTACTTGGCGCACTAACATTAGCGTCGGTGACCAGTGGCCATAAAACCACTGCGTCATCTATACCGACAAGGTAATTGTCGGTCTCGATGGCGTAGTGGTTAGTATAACCGACTGCCACGCCTGAGGTCGCGGGTTCGATTCCCGCACAAGTCAAACATTTGTGTGCATGAACATGGATGTTTGTCTTGGTCTGGGTGTTTCTATGTATAATATGTACATATGTATTTACAAAAAAAATATATTATATAATATGTATGTTTATCCATTGTCTAGTACCCAGAATACAAGCTCTGCTTAGTTTGGGCTAGATGGTGTTGTGTGTATGTGGTGGAATATTATTATTATTATTATATTATTATTATTAATTTCTTTTGTCATTGTAATACTAACTTATATAATATTGTCTTCTGTTTACGCGAATGTTATTCATTGAAATTAAACTACTATATACGATTCCTACCAAGGATGCTTCGCGAGGCTATTGACATCAAGAAACATTCTAATTTCAATAGACAAGATGGTTGGAATGTACCACCAGCTTGGGATCCAGTAATTCAAATAGTCAAACCCAAGAAGAAGCAAACCACAGCTAGACTTCATGATACTTTGAGCTCATTCTGCGTAAATAGAAACACCCATGATTAAATTATGTTCGGGTACTTTGAAATAACTACACTGGAACATTGAGACAACTACCATCTTAGTCTCCCCGTGACCATGGCTGCTGAAAAGCAACCGAAACATCGGGGAATGTGTAAAAATAAATCTAAATAGTATAATAGTATAGTAATAGTATAAATAGTTTTAATAATTTCAATAATTTAATTAGCTTAAAAATTTGTAAAGTTTAATAGTGATTTTAGTAGTGTAACAGTTTTTCAAAATTTTGTAATAGTATCAAATAAACAACGCGATAAAATCCGTATATAGTAGTTTAATTTCAATACTAACTTATGTACAAAACTTTTTTTAATCGAGAATGTATCACTTTCACATTCTCAAACAAAACATTAGCTAAGTCGTATACAATCTGTCTTATGCTACGCGGTACCCAGTAACAAGACTGGTGCCTGGAACACGAAACGAAATATTTCATTTTATTTTATCATTTTAGGAAAACTTACAGCTAGAAATATAATTAACATAATAATAAGGTGATAGCCAATTAAAAGTTTTCACTGATAAAATACCTAACCGTGAATAGTTATACGTAAAAGTAAACATATTGTGTTATACTCGTTTAGATCTCATCAAACAACTCGTTGCACAATTGTTTATTTTCAATTTAGTGACACTAGTAAAAAAAATTACAATATCACTTATAAGTTCAGTATCCGACAAGAAAGAAGAAAGGCTTTCCGGCGGAAAGCAATACGAGAATATACTTCTGATGTCCCTGTTGACAAAACAGCGAAGAGCTACAAGTGCTAGAAACACCCTATTTACTTCAACATTGCAATACATCGTTACTTGACCATAATCTATACTAATGTTATAAAGCTGAAGAGTTTGTTTGTTTGTTTGAACGCGCTAATCTCAGGAACTACTTACTGGTTGGATTTGAGAACACTTTTAGTGTTGGATAGCCTATTTATCGAGGAAGGCTATAGGCTATAATCATCATGCTACGACCCACAGAGGCGGCGCAGTAACGATAAACGCAGGTGAAACCGCGGAAACATCTATCTTCTATAAGGTGGATACTTCTTTAGTGGCAGCTACAACAAGTTTGAGCTAACTAACTGAGCTCACCATTCTTAACCCAATGTATACTGAAATTCAGGTCTACACGAAGCACAATGCTTTTGACAGCGTCTGAGATCCGACACACGAGAGGTTAATCAGTTTCATTTCAAGTCTCATATCTGTGTACCACTTAAGGTCCTTTTAGTTAGTGGACGACAGAATAGTGCTCAAGTGCATATAGCTTTTATCCAGCAAATGTATGCCAAACACAATCAACAACATTTATTAGCCTTCATAAGTTTTAATTGTAAAAATTAATTAATTATGATAGTCGTAATTAACAGGTAATTTGGCGAGAAATTATTTTGTTAGTTGTATGTTTAACAAAAGCTGCGTTTGTCTTACGCCTGAACATGATCGAACAATGACGCATGGACAATTGTCGCAGCCACGTTTTATAACATTTTACGACAAATAATTTAAAATTTAATAACTTACATATTAAAATAATTAATAATGTATCAAGTCTTAATGCTGTCTAATAACAGTTATATATGTAGGGTAATAGATATGCAATATAATGAATGTTTTAATATCACAAAATAAATTGTATCAATAATAATAATTAAATGAATAAATTCCTATTAAAACATCGACACGGTGTAAAGAACTATGGTTCATTCCTTTTAACTTTTCATAAATCAAAGATAATGTAGTTATTAATATATCTTTTCGAAATTTCATTTTCAATTATAACAAGACTTAATCAATATTTTCAGCTGAAACAACAATGCAGATTATACTTAACAAGTTAATGGCTGTCGCAAATGTTTCAGCCAACTTGGATCCATAAATATAGTTGATAGAACGGTAATCGACTAAGCTGCCTTTCGTCAACTATAGAGGCAGGCACAAGATGAATTATCTTACTGAAACAAAGGCTTTTATTCGCATTGTTCAGAGGCTCGCTAGTTCGCTACGTGCATTCATACACCCACCGTTTCTCGCGACAAAACCTTCCATTACCACGCAGCATTGTGCCTTGGGTACCACTCAATGCATGATTAATGATTGCAGACTTCGAAAACATATTCATTCGTGGGAGCCCTCTATTCCGCTGTCTCGTTTCACTACAATGCGAGATATCGATATTTTTGCCGCGAGATGCGAAAAATGGCATGTTTACATCCACTCGATTAAACGCGGAGGATGGGTTTTTGAAAAATCGACGACGAACCGAAAGATACGCGACGCGTGCCAACGACAGCTCTCCCACAATCCATTTTGGACTTTAACTGTCACGAAATAAGTTTCAAAGTATAATAAGTTTATGATATTTTACCCATACTTGGTGCTCTACGGAGCGTAGCAAGGATGTTGTTTTATTGGAAACGGATAATTTATTTGGTGTATTTATTTTCATGCGGCACATCGGATTCAATAACGTGGGAGCGCATTTAGTAGTCACGGGGCTCATTATTAATATGTGAACATACATTTGCTTCGAACGATTACTCACATTGATATATTCTTATCATCCTTCTCTTTTTCATTATATATTCTTATCATTCTTCTCTATTTCATTACAATGTTGTCGTTGGACTTCATTTACATCAATCTTACATACATACATAGATTTACGCCTGTTTCCCAGAGGGGTAGGCAGAGACTACGGATTTCCATTTGCTACGATCCTGACACACTTCTCTGGCTTCGATCACATCAATCTTATTTTGCATTAATTACTTTTAAACTTTTGCGTTGCATGATACCTATATGTATCTGTTGTGGCCAGATCATAGACCTGATGAACTTCACGATGTGGCCAACCATTTCATGAAATTTACGCGTTCATGCATAATGTTCACCTTATTGATGCTTGACGTTTCGACTAGGTTGCACCGTGATCACAAGCTGACTGGTTTAGCGATGTCATATCTTCGTTTGTGAAGCAGATGAATCTTCATCACTTTTCGCATATTTTAATTGTCTATGTACCGTCACACACAGCGCTCACAGTATCTCTATTTCGTATGCTTTATACATAATAATTAATGTCTTAAAAAATCATAATATTATATTTTGTATGATACTCCGTCAATTTATATTTTGTAAGTATTGTCCATATTCGTCCATCTACATAATTAAAATTTCTACAAATCACAAACACACACAGCACGCACACGCATAAAAAATCAACCTTAAATAAACCATTAGTAGTCGCTTAACAATAAATATACAGAACTCGCTAGATGTATAATGTAATAGCGATGTTTCCTGCGCTATCACTGCAATGACGCCAATGGCTACCGAGTTCACCATTCCCATCAAAGAAAAATATAAACAGTGATTACGTAAAACTTTTAATGGAAGAAAATATTGTCAACTCTGACAATTTGGCGCAGAGTTTGAAAAACATGGCCGTGGCTCAGGGTGTGAGGATTGCTAAAACAGAAAAGTTATCTCGTTCCACGATAACCTACAAAATTCGCGAGCGGAAAATTCGTAGCCGAATTAATTTTAAAAGTAGGACGCCACTCAACTCTAAACATTTTTGGTTAACGAAATTTTCTTGAAAGTAATTCGGACCTGCAGTTGGGGCCGAAGGTCTGAGACGCGGGAGTTATTTATGTAGTCCCCAAAAACATCCCAAATTACCTTTTAAGTCATCCGAATGGCTTGAACTTATTTGTTTTGTTATCTTTGTTTATTAGGGGTATTATTGTATTGGGTATGCTGCATGTATCGTTACAAAGCAATAAGTTATAAGCTATATATGTAGGTATCTATAAAGTACAATAATCAAAGTTTACAGTTTACTATGTGTAGCAGCGTTATGATTATTAATTTTGTGTGTATATTTCTGCAACATGCCAAAGATACACCGCTAGTAACATAGAGGGAGTTTCACAACCTTCTTCGTTTGTTTCAGAAAGGTAAAGCAGCATTGTTTTTAGCGAGAATCCTCCCGTATACTTTTCATTTATATAAGACTTTTTTAAGAAGGCTTTTTTGTATTATTATAAGTTTTAGAAGGATTCTGCATTAATTTAATTTCCTAAAATATTTTATACAATTTTATATATTTCCATGTCAATCTTCATTTTTATTGAACCATGACTGTATACATGTTGCATGCCTTACAGTAGAATCACTTGAAACATGAACTTTTAATAACACCATTGTATCAGTGTTTTCTGCAAAAATAAATAATTTGAATTTGAAGGCTCAGCAAGGGCCCAGTATTTTTTTGAAGGACTGGCAGCATAGTGTCTTCATTTTTGAAGGATCGCACAAGTTATGTTCCTGATATTGCTAGCGTCTATGGGTCGATTACCAACAGGTGTGCTATATATACCATCTCGGTTAAGTAATAAAATAATCAAATCGTTCTGTCGTTTCTGTTTGAAGGTACGAAATAACAAATAAACACAAATAGATGTTCATGTATTGTAACAATAATTGACATTACATTTTCAATATTGGTTTCAAAATATAATGAAAAACCACTCTTTTAATACGAAACCAGCGCAATACTTAACAGTGAAAAAGAAGGTACGCCCTACCATCATCAGTAAATGCATCGACATTCACATCGTATTCATAAGCTGTTTTTACATTGTTTTATTTACATACATACATACATACATAGATTCACACCTTTTTCCCAGAGGGGTAGGCAGAGACTACGGATTTCCATTTGCTACGACCCTGACACATTTCTCTGGCTTCATTCGCTTTTGTAGGTGTGAGCGTGGTCACACAAGCTAAACACACAAGTTTATTGTATAACCTATATAACTGAATGCAACGTTATTATAAGGAATATTCTCTCGCAAGCTGTCGCGTCGTAATCTTAATAAACAATATTGAATAAACAGTGCCCAGTTTTTACATACGAACTTCTTTAATTCATATATCCCACAGAGCACCTAAACTTACATTACATTCCTCATACACGTATTATATATCAATTAAAAATCTATTTATTTGAAAATCAGCCTTAACGATTTCTAATCAAAATGTCGGTGCTTAACCCAGCAAAGCTTGGACACCAGTGCTGCGAGATGCAAACTATTCGCGCAGTTTGCAGTTTGCACCCTCTGTAGCATTGTCGAGGCAAATTTTGGTTCTCGAACTACTTCGCACCACTACACAAAACAAACAATAACAACAAATCAAAAGCACAACTAATTTAAGATTAATATTCTATGTCTTAACAAAAGATGTAGGTTATAATAACAATATCAAATTTATGTTAAAGCATAAATGATAATATGGTATCTTCTCTAACAAGCTGTAGACCTATCTTTAAGATGTTAGGTGTGCTGACCTTGGTATCACTATACATTATGGAAATTGGTATGTTTGTTAAAAATAATAAAAGATTCTTTACAAAGGTTAGTGAAGATAGTAAATTCTTAAAAAGGGACCCAACTAAACTAACACATGAATTGTGTAAAAGTACTCTTCGTTATAAAAATAGCTACATAATGTCAATAAAAGTTTATAACCATATCCCTCAAGTAATAAGAGAACTACCTATGCAGCAATTCAAATCAAAATTAAAATTTTGGTTACTTCAAAAGTACTTTTACACACTGAACGAATTTTTTGTTTAATCGTTCTTAAAAACTAACTTTATTGAAATTAAAATGTAACATAATAATTAATGTATGTATACTCACTAGTCTTAAGCAAATATTCGCATACCTGTTATAGGCAAATATGTCGGGCTGTTACTTGATGTCAATATCTAATGTACCATATTCTTGGCGAATAAATATCTTTCTTTCTTTCTTTCTTGTGTCACTAATCCAAAAATTATTTGTTATCTATAGGTACCTACTAATATTATAAAGCTGAAGAGTTTGTTTGTTTCTTTCTTTGGTTAAACACGCTAATCTCAGGAACTACTGGTTTGAATTGAAAAATTATTTTAGTGTTGGATAGCCCATTTATCTAAAAAGGCTATAGGTCGTAGCGTGATGTTATATCTTTATATATATAATTCTTCTGTACGTGTGTTGACAGTGAACTCCTCCTAAATGGCTGGACCGATTTGAATGAAACTTTTTGTGTGTGTTCAAATGGATTCGAGGATATATTATGTTATGATATGCTTTTTTTCTCTGTTTTGTACAGGACAACGTCTGTCGGGACAGCTAGTATATATATATATATATATATATATAACATCACGCTATGACCAATAGGAGCGGAACAGCAATGAAAAATGTTGCAAATAGGTACGGGGAAAATTCTCTTATACGAAGATGCGCGGGTCAGCTAGTTATGAATATTATGATTGAGGGGAGATCGCCCGGTGGTTCTGGTTTTTGCTTTGCTATACGAAGTTTTGGGTACAAATAGCATCTATTGCATTACCACCAGACCCACTATAGCTAGAATTATTATTACGTACGATTTTTTTAAATTATAGTTTATTAATTAGCTTCTTTTTTATGTCATTTCCCGTGGTACAAGCAGTATTCTCTCTATACAAAAGTTTTACAAAAATACATTCACTTGCAATTGGACATGATCAAATAACTTACATATTTTAATATTAGAAACCGTTTACTTACTATACATCCTAACTAATATTATAAATGCGAACGTTAGTTTGTTTGTTTGTTACGCTTTCACTCCTTAACTACTCGACTGATCATCATTTAATTTCGCATACACGCTATCAGGGGTACAGAAAACGACATTAGGTACCTTTCATTCAGTAAATAGTACTTTGCCCGGGCGAGCGAAGTCGCAAGAAAAATCTAGTAATATATAAACGATCCCTTTACTACAATAGTCCGCCCTTAGGGGTTAACGTTGTCTAGTATACCTTATAACGGGTTGGGAGCCTTCTGCGCTCACCCACAGTCGCGTAAAGTTGTCAAGGCATTCTGAGACCAACCTTCTCCCTAGCCTTTATTATTCCCATGTCACTTGGGGTCGGCTTTCTAGTCTAACCGGATTTGACTGGATATCAGTTTTTACACGAAGCGACCGCCATCTGACCTCCGCAACCCGAAGGCTAACGATACCCTAAGGCTAGACCAGTGTTAGGATATTAGAGGGCACTGACTTTCCAATAAAAAATGCTATAGATGTTCATAGCAGCCGGGACCGACGGCTTAACGTGCTCTCCGAGGCACGGAGCAGGCGATAATTGTCAATCAATACGCAAATAATTTCGAAATGTCATATAATATAACTTCCCAAAGTCAGAGGTGCGCGACGTGGGTTCGAACCCGAGACCCTCTGTATTGCAGTCTGTTGGTCTCCCCACTGAGCTATCGCCACCATATGAGACCAACAACTAACACAAAAAAAAAACAATAATAAAACATAACTCTGCACTTTCGAACAATATCCAAGTACTTACTTAAGTGTGTAAGCCGCCTTCGAATTTCATTTTGCATTTACTCGAAGGTTCCTGCGAACATCTAAATTGTATATTTACGTTATAAACTCTATTAGGAGTCCGGGGAGGAGCGAGTGCCGGCGGAAATTAACTTAGACCCGTGTCAAGCGGCAGCTGATAGCGACACAATGTCTTTTCACAACTATTCTAATGATCTTTGAATGGAATTGACAGAATTATGCATTTTGTTCCGCATTTGCATACAATGTAGACATAACCTAAGTTTAACTTGTTCGATGTGTGTGTTGTACATACCACGGAATAGAGAACAGCTAGGAAATGGTGTACGCACGTGCAACATTCTTGGATAATATCACTGGAAATATAATACATATAACTTGTATAATGTAACAGAATAAGGACCCTCGCTCATGTGTAGTAGAACTATATATTATGTAGACAAGAAGAGATCATATTAATTTAATACTGATATTTTACTTGCGTATCTAAATAGGTATGACCTTAGTGGTGCAGCGGTAATGCGACTGCTTTTTTAAAGTTCTAAGGTTCGATTCCCAGGTCAGACAAAACATTATTGGACTTTTCTGTCAAGTAATTCTTAACCGTAGAACTAAGGTCATTTCGGACTAAGGCCTTATTTGGAGAAATGTGGGTGTACTACCACTTTTCCCCTTTCGGGTATAAAAAGCGTTAGATCATGGATGTACTCGTATGTTGATGTCTAAATATGCCAGTGCCTAAATTTATGCAAAGCAACATTAGTTGTGCATTTATTACGCCATCCCAACAAATAATAATGTCATATGATTAAGATATGATTCCGCTCAACGCTAACAACTAAACTCGAATCAATCTTAAGAAACAGTGGCTATAATAACACAGATAACAATATATTATAACTATATTACAATTATGCAACACTAGTTGGTATACTCACGGTAGCGATAGCTCAGTGGGGAGACTAACAGACTGCAATGCAGAGGGTCTCGGGGTTGAACCCACGTCGCGCACCTCTGACTTTCGGAAGTTATATGACTTTTCCAAATGATATGCATATTGATTGACAATTATCGCATGCTCCGTGCCTCGGAGAGCACGTTAAGCTGTCGGTCACGGCTGCCATGAACATCTATGGTAGTCGTTATTGGGAAGTCATCATGTCAGCCAAAAGACGTCCACTGCTGGACATAGGCCTCCCCCAAGGTTTTCCACACAGACCGGTCTTGGGCCACCCGCATCCAACCGCTACCCGCGACCTTTACCAGAAAGGAAAACATTACATTGGGAAGTCAGTGCCCTCTAATATCCTGACACTGGTCTAGCCATAGGGTATCGTTAGCCTTCGAGTTGCGGAGGTCAGTTGGCAGTCGCTCTGTGTAAAAACTGATATCCAGTCAAATCCGGTTAGAGTAGAAAGCCGACCCCAAGTGACTTGGGAATAACAAAGGCTGGCGAGAAGAAAGAGTTGGTATACTCACGAAGCTTAAGACAATTCCATAGAGTTGTATTCTCACAAGTCCGCAGGATGCTAACTCGTAGTGAGAACAAACTTGGAAGGGGCGAGTAGAATGAAGTTGTTTGTTTGTGTATGTAAATAAGTTTCGAACAGAATGGAAATTACAGACGTAGCTACATGCGTTCAAGCAATTTAGGTTGTGATTGAATAATTATTAGATATTACAATAAATAAGCAGCGCTAGCCAAGTGGGACACCGTCGAACTGCCGCGCAGAGACTCTGACTTTTTGAAATTGTGTGCGTCCTAAATATTTATTTATCACTCGCTTTAACAGTGAGGAACAACATATTGTGACGGCCTCGATGGCGTAGTGGTGAGTGTAACCTACTGCCACGCCTGAAGTCGCGGGTTTGATTCCCGCACAAGTCAAACATTTGTGTGCATGAACATTGATGTTTGTCTTGGTCTGGGTGTTTCTATGTATAATATGTACATATGTATTTACAAAAAAAAAAGTATATAATATGTATGTTTATCGATTGTCTAGTACCCATAGTACAAGCTCTGCTTAGTTTGGGCTAGATGGTATAGTGTATATGTGGTAGAATATTATATTATTATTATTATATTATATTGAGAAAACCTGAAATGATTTTTGAAATGAAATGAAATGATATTTATTTCCCATAAAATAGAGTACCTAGTAGGCTACTGCCACTTAATTACGATTTTATTTACAAAATTAGGCATTCGTGATTGATAATGGACTTTATAACTCACTAATTCCTCATTTTGGTATCCGTAGGTGCTATCTTGCGACCCAATAATAAATATATGACAAAATCGTCAGACATAGTTTTTGCTGGTTTTAGGTGTGACATAGTACATAGAAAATATAAATCTGAAGTTAAACTAGCTACTATAAGAAAAAAACAAGTTAAGTACTTTAAGCACAACAGATGGTTTAGCAAAAGATGTATACATCTTTGGCTAAACCGTCTGTTGTGCTTAAAGTAGCATTCACCTGAGACTACTAAGGTGAATCCTACAATATTGAGATCTTTAAATATTCCTCATAGAATTCACTTGCACCATAAAATAACTGTAATACCAATATAGTTTGAAACTCTCTCACAAACTTCCTGGAAATAACCAAAAAGTTATTAAGCACGAAATCGACATCACCGAAGCTACTACGAGCTTCCAGTGCCCTTGCAGTAAAACTATAATTAAAACTAAGCTGAGGTAGTTAAAAGTGCTGTTTGTCGCATAAAAGCGACGGGAAAGTTCCACACCGCACCGGTTCACAAGTAATTTCGCTGTTTTTCGTCAACCGAAATTAATTCCTGAACCAGACGAGCTTCAGCTAAATCATTAGTTCCCAAAGTGGTCCAGGTGGACCCCAGGGGTCCACGGGAGACTCGACGGGGTGTACGTTGGTGTGACAAAAAAATGGGGGTTCACAATTCGTAAGCGGGTGTCCACGACATCACCTATCAATGTAGGCAGATAATATTTTAAGAAGCTCAGCGACTGTTACTTGTAAAAACTTGCATATTCCATATTCAGTACCAGTGTTCTTGAACCTACCAATTTTTCGGTAGAGAATTACTAAAAAAAAAAAGGAAAGGTCAGCCCGTAGAGATTTGATATTTTTTTTATTTGCGTGGACTTGTTCTCTAATATAAATACGAATGCCAAAGAATATAGTAAAAATGTAGCTGCAGGGTTCCACCGGAACCAACTAAATTTTGAAAGTGGTCTATGAGAAAAAATTCTGAGAACCTCTGAGCTAAATGCTTGGGAAACTATTACCTTTCAATTGCTTATTCTATATAGTAATGATATACTTATAGTTATGAGACAACTTGTACCCCTTTTTAAGCATATTACACACACGGAGGAGTGTGCTAAAGTTTCTGTTTTTAATCAGAAGGTGACCATTAGTATCTCTAAATTATTTATTACTAGGTTAGTAACAATACTTTTTTATGAATAAAAAATTGTTATCCATAAAAATGATATATCTTTTTCTGTTGTGTGTCCCCTGACGACGTGTATGCAAAATTTCATGATGAACGGTCGTATAAAAGCATAACATACAAACAAACTTACATTCGCATTTATAATATTAGTCGGGTAACATAACAACAACTAGATCAGAGGTTCCCAGACTTTTTTCTCATAGACCACTTTCAAAGCTTGTTCCGGTGGACCCCCTGCAGCTACATTTCTACCATATTCCTTAATTTGATCAAATCTCTACGGGCTCACTTCTTTTTTTAATTCTCGAGACTCTACTATCACGGTAGGCGGGCTCCAAAACCATTTGTTAAAACAAACTTTGGATGAATTATTTGTAACTATTAATGATATTTTATTAGTCTAATTTTCACGTTTGTATCTTTATCTCATTCCCAACGAAAATGACAAACATTATTCACAGATGCTTACTTTAATAAACTTTTCTCACTACTTAATTACTGTTATGTATTTTTGGCTCTAAGTCTATTAATAAAATCACTTATACTGGTACTAGTTCTTATATTAAATAAACATGCTTGGTTTAATTTAGATTGGCGCCAAGGTTCCGGGTTAGTTCAGCCAAGTACTAAGATGGCACATAGCGCTGCATTCGTCGTTAAAATAAAAAGTAATTGTAATATATTACTTAGAGAACCCGTCTCGCCAACTGTAGACAGTTTAATTGCTTTCACACATCTCTTAATCCTTTTTTTTGTGTAGACACAGATACAGTAATTTATACGTTTTATTTGCAATCCTGATGCAAAACTATATATTTTGTTTATCCTATGTTTACGACAAGACAGAGCAACGGATTTTACCGTGATAGCAATATTATTGATGTATCACCGCACGGGACAAGACAATAATATAATCGACAGAAAATTTTACCCTATATTCAATAAACCATTAACTACCGCTAATATTCGAAGAAAAATTTTGGCCACAATTATTGTCGCTGTAATAATCCTAAAAGTATAACAATAATAGGCATTTATTTCAGGTTCATAAATGATTAGTAATACAATGGAAGCTTAACCTATTGTTAGTATAATAATTATATTTCATTATAATTAAAAAAAAAACGAAATGTTACATTTCAAGTTTTTATCGAAATCAAGCCTACTTTGTTATATATATTGTCATACAATTATTTTATTATTGAATTACGACATTTATTTAATCTCATAATGTACGAGTAAGCACGCTTTCTTATAATTGCATAAAAATCGTCCACCCTGGCGCCGTCAGCAAACACACTACAGAATTTAGGTGGATACGGGTCCTGAAAGCATTGTTATACTGAACTCTGATATTATGTAGTGCTCGCCTTGTGTGCTAAAGCCAGAGACTCCATGTATAAAATGACTTGTATAATAGCTTCTGAAGAATAGCTTCTGCCAGTCATATATTTATATCTATTTAATAACTTAAACAGATATAAATATCAAATTTTTTGCTGTTTGTGCATGTATTTGGATGTCTCTTACTCAAACACAGGCTTGGCACACAGGTAAACCATGTCCAGGATTACCATATGACCCTTTTTACCATAGGATTCACGTGGGTGAAAACACGAGCGGCACCTACATAGATTAATACATTTGTGCCCGATTCGTGAATTAAATGTTTAACCCTTTTTACTGGCGGGTTAAAATGGCTGCTAAAATTGTACGAAGCTGCAGGGTTTGATGGCTAACCGTTACAAGTTTGCTCACAACATGCCGCCAATACAGTTAAATTAGGGATCCACTTGAGCCTTAGCCATTGATTGAGCAGAGGAGCCGACCATCTGTGGAGTAGACTTACCATTACAACATTTTGGATAGTTATTGTGAATCTCTAAAGGTAAATTCTTTACTTGAGTTTTAATTGTTTTATCTTTTGAACTTTCACAATTTTATTTATGTAGTTTTAGAGTAATTTATTACAATATTCATATATAGTTCGCTCAAATCTGATTGCCCGTTGATAAAATTGACATATCCTTCTCCCTATCCTTTATTATTCCCAAGTCACTTGGGTTCGGCTTTCTAGTCTAACCGGCTTTGACTGGATATCAGTTTTTACACGGAACGACTGCAATCTGACCTCCGCAACCCGAAGGCTAACGACACCCTAAGGCTAGACCAGTGTCAGCATATTAGAGAGCACTGACTTCCCAATAACGACTGCTATAGATGTTCATGGCAGCCGGGACCGACGGCTTAACGTGCTCTCCGAGGCACAGAGCAGGTGATAATTTCGGAAAGTCAGAGGTGCGCAACGTGGGTTCGAACTCGAGACCCTCTGCATTGCAGTCTGTTGGTCTCCTCACTGAGCTCTAAACCCTATTGACATATCCAATAGGATAAAATTGTAGAAATAATTGTAAAGAGTTTTGCGACGCATGGGATTTAGGGACATTAGTGAGATTTATCTTAAACAGTTCCCATCTAAATGAGATATTAACAATCATTGTTTTGAGTTTATTTAATGAAAAAGCAAATATCTAAGTTTACTAATGGTTCTGACATGGTTTTAATTATTTTTATTTTAATAAAGTACTTATAACAAAACGTTATAAGTACTTCATTAAAATTAACTAAAATTTTTAATTACGTAACAGAATTATGTAACAGTTATTTTAATATTTTCCATAGATTTCACTGTTCTCAAGTCTAGGCAGACGGGTATCATCGTAGAGCTAATCTTGAGGGCGGGCAGCCGCTTACGCAAATGTCATTCACGCGACCCCTTCACGCTTTTGCACACCAGACATAAATGGCCTACCCTGGCGCCCCTTCCCCCGAGAAAAAGGATGCCAGAGGGGACAGAGTACATTACGCAAGGGTTCTTAGTCCGGGCGCCCGGCCATAGATATGTGAGTACAATAGGATTCGGGCACAATCCTTCGTGATTGCGCCTCGTTCCATTTTCAAATCCACTGCGAACGTTTGCCCACCAAACGAACACTGGTTTGTTTTCTTTCAAATTCCGAATATAACATTGAAAGATGATGCAATTAGATTTTAGAACCAGCCAGGAAACTGTGGCGTATCTTATTTTTGATAAATAGTAGTCATCTAAAACACGATATCTGTCATTTTTGTTTAAAATATAATATTTCAATGTTATGGTTTCATATAAATTAATAATATTTTTATTATATATAATTTGTGATCAGCGCATCCGTTTTACATTAATATAATTGAAAACGTAAATAAAATATTCAGAATAGCGCCATGACGTAATTTAGTTACACACCTACGCATTTTATTTCATCGCTATTCAAATAACGTTTCCGATACGAAATTGGATGATCATTTTTTATACACTTTGGTAAAGAGAATTTTCCATGAATATATTTTATTTTGTTGGCAAATAATTATTTTAGGTTAAAAGGAAATCGGGCATATATTCTAAGCGAAAGTATATTTGTTACAGCAACGAAACAAGAGCAAACAGTTAATAGATTAATTAATACATATTCAAAAACCAAAGGCTGATATCTGAGCTTTTACTCTACTTCGTAACCCAACCAATATTATGTGTAGGTAAGTATATAAGGCGGTGTCCTCATAATAGCGTGCTTAGTGTATTATTTGAGTAAAACAAATACCTTGAATCGAAATGTTCCTATATAAGCACATACTCTATGCGGGCAAGTATTTTTGATAATTAAATGGTATCTACCATTAGCAGGGATAGCTCAGTGGTGAGACCAACAGACTGCAATGCAGAGGGTCTCGGGTTCGAACCCACGTCGCGCACCTCTGACTTTCGGAAGTTATATTACTTTTCGAAATTATGTGCGTATTGATTGACAATTATAGCCTGCTCCGTGCTTAGGAGAGCACGTTAAGCCATCGGTCCCGGCTGCCATGAACATCTATGGCAGTCGTTATTGGGAAGTCAGTGCCCTCTAATAACCTGACACTGGTCTAGCCTTAGGGTATCGTTAACCTTCGGGTTGCGGGAGATCAGGTGGCAGCCGCTTCATGTAAAAACTGATATCCAGTCAAATCCGGTTAGACTAGAAAGCCGACTCCAAGTGACTTGGGAATAATAAAAGCTAGGGAGAAGAAGAAATGGTATCTACCAATTTAGGACGCTAGTGGCTTAAAGCAATCGTTGGTAGTAGTAATCTATGGATCACCCTTGTATGCAAGGTATGATATTATATATATCTATGATATTATATGATCATCTCTGTGATCTTTAGATAACTGTTAAGGGATCAAAAACATTTTTTTGACTAGCAGTTTGAGTTGAAAATAACTAGTATTATTGTGGAATAAACAAAATTTTGGTTTTAAGAGTGGGTTCACGTAGCAATAAGTAGTGAATGAATTTACGACATATCAATACCTTCTACCGACGCATATTACACAACTAATCGGATGATTAAATTCGCCATTGCAGTCTTTGTTGACTATCCTTACATGATAATAGAAGAATAGATAATATTTAAGAACAGCATGGCCTCTTATAGACCAACCAAATGTAATTATACTGGGACGTTATATAAACGACTTCAAAGGTAGGCTATTGTATTTTACGACAAAAACGCATACTAAATAGACTAAAGAGTACCATCCTCATTAACTCTCAAAACCACGAGACAATCCCACACAAAGTACGAACTAATTTAACTAAGAACAATAACATTAATTTAACTAAACACATTCGTCCTAAAACTAGCAAATTACAAATTCCGCCTAGCCATTAGGACAGAATTAATCAAAGGGACGATAGCCCCAAATCTGAGACACACCCTATTCCCTTAAATTGTATTGTCAAACCAACACATGGTCGCTAAAATAGCTATTTGAAAGCTGCTACCGGATAATGTCACAGAGTAAAGATATCCATATGAAAAATAAAATTGTTCCAATTTTGAACAATAACCATAGAGATAATGAATGTGTAATGGACGCAGACGTGAAAATGATTTGTCAGTTAATTGGTTTTTAACGTAGAGGAATATACTTAGTATGTCTCCAAACAAATAGCACAATCCCGTCGCGCACCAAAAGGTTCAGCAATTCCTTCTTATGCCGTACCATACAACTTTGGAATGGTCATCCGGCACATGTGTTCCCTCCCTTCTACGACATTGGATCCTTACAAACGTAGTGTGAAGAAGCATCTGGTCAGACCGGCTTGACACTGACGACGGCTAGAATACATCTATCTTCTCCTCGTCGTCATTGCCTCTGGACTATAATTGAGCTTTCCATCAGGTCTGTTACAATAACTTTACAGAGACACTTTAAAAAAAAATAACCAAACTATTTAAAATAAGATTTTTGTTATATATATTCTAACTGGAAGCGAAATTTTATACACGAATTATTGGTGACGTTTCGGTTGCTTCAAAGTGAGCATCGCGATTATTTAAGGGCTCTGTGTTCACGTGTTTGGCACGGCACATTTGGCACTCTTAATAAGACAGCGACTTAATTCGAAATTTGGAAGTTAGTCAATTTGAACTCTAAATGCGTTGCTTTAAATTCCAATATTATATACGTGTTAAATAATTGCAACAGAGTTTAAATTTATTTAATTCAAAATCTCAGATAAATCTCTGTTTCATTAAGATTGCGATTTGTAAATATAATGTCCTTTTGAAAGCAGCCGAGGTCTTACGAGGTTAATAGGCAACATCTATTTAGAACCTGCCATTAGTTTCTCGAATAAACAACCGGTAGGTTTGTTTTAAGTAACCATAGTTACCCAAATCACGTCAACTAACCTGTATCTAAAAGGCAGATCTGTAAAGAAATTGGTTAACAGGCCCAGGTCAGCTGCTATGTTTGGTCTATTGAATTAACATACATACATACATAGATTCACGCCTGTTTCCCAGAGGGGTAGGCAGAGACTACGGATTTCCATTTCCATTTGCATTAGCAACAACCAAGTAAAACCCTTGACATGACATAGATTTTGAAACCTTGTTTAATTAGTATTACAAACACCGGGTGTATATCAAATAAGTTTTACCAATGAACACACATGAGGATTTATTCAGATTCCTTTATCGAGACGAAAAACAAATTATCTATGCTTATCGTCTATAGGTTTTTAATCTTAACCATGACCGTAGGATTCATATACTCTGTGGTATATTCGAGCACACGTGCGAAACACTTGAAGAGAGGGAGTGTTACTAAAATGGACCGCCACTATCACGTAATTAAGTGCCCCGTCCGCTGCCCACCGGACCGTGCGCGGACAGCAAGGGCTAGAATAGCTGAGGTATTAAAATAACAAGACTTACTAACAACATAAACTCAACCTTAAACACACGCCATAGAGTCAAAAGTCGAATAAGAAAGAATCTTAGAGTAAGGTACATTTGGCAATTGGGGTAATGTGTTAGGCATAAATTACTAGTTTTCTTTGGAGTAGAATTAAGTACGGATGAAGGCAGTTGGTAGTTAGTGCCCAGTTTAATGAGTATAGTAACGGGTGAGGGTTTCGATAATAGATTAAAGTAGAGCCTGTTCATTTGCTAAAACCGACAGAAGTTTTTAATTATGTATTGCAGCCGATACAACTAGCTAAGTAATGTATGCTTTTTTCTATCTTGTTATGCAAAGTAGATTACAATTTTCTTGCACATTATTAATATTCTCGTTAACCCCTCGAGCTAAGCTAATTGCTTGTATGACTAGGAGGAGCACGTCTTTAACGCAATGGGTGGTTCAAACTCATGACAACCTCAATCTGGGCTAAACTGCAAGTCTGAAACGCGTAGAGAGGGAGCATTACTCCCACATCTATACTAATATTATAAAGCTGAAGAGTTTGTTTGTTTGAACGCGCTAATCTCAGGAACTACTGGTTCGATTTGAAAATTCTTTTAGTGTTGGATAGCCCATTTATCGATTAAGGCTATAGGCTATATAATATCATGCTACGACTGATGGGGGCGGCGCAGTAACGATAAACGCGGGTGAAATCGCGGGAACATCTACGAGTAGTTATTATCATATGTATGTCTCACGTTTGCACGACTAATAGTGCGGTGGTTTAGTAGCCATGTCGCAGCTGTAGGTTCGATTTCCAAACGGGACAATATTGTATGATACACAAACAGTTGTGTCTAGTTTGACTGGTCCTTGTGTCCGTTGTTGCAATATTTGTAAAGATCTCCGAGTCACTGGATTTAACACTACAGCGGAAGTGGATTAAAAAAATATATTGGGGCAGTCTTTGGGGACTGCCGATAGAAGTGAAAACTTTAATCCTTGATCATAAACACTTCTTTATAAACCAAATTACATACCAAAAATAATTCAAAAATGGAAAGCGTGCATTTGACACACGCAGTCGAAGCGCGTAACTATGGTTACATATAGATATCAATATACATATAATGACATATTATATCAGCAATTTTATTGGTCGAATTTCGAGCACTAGGCGACCGATAGTATTCTAAAATAATTCAAAAATGGAAAGCGTGGAAGCGTGACGATGACGATGACGATTTTGTTCACCCAAGAAGTGCTCAACGCGCCTAAAGAAGTTTTCACTTCAAAAAAACTTAAGATGAGCCTTCTTTGATTAAGACCTCGACAGATAGTCAGTTAGGCCGTCACACGAACAAACATATTATTGTTGAAGCCAAATTTAATTCTACCAAGAATTTTAGAACTAGACAAACCAATATCTAACGATTTGTCCGAAACAGGCATCAAAACTTGAACCTAATTTTGGTAAAATTAGTCAGCAGTTGCTTATATTCACACACACGGAACATAAACGAAACATCCTATAAAACATATGAGATATTCGATTTCCTAAGATCTAAATCAGTAAAAAACTTATATAAAAGAATTCGTAATGCATCGACCTCAAATTGAAATAAAATAAACATTGTTTTTATACAAATAGATGGTAATCGTAGGTAATAAACATTAGCTGTGAATTCACAGCCGCGGAGGAGTCCGGACGTCGTATAACACCGATTAATATTCTACTCGGAGCTTGTGCTAGAGGTGCACACTGATATTTATTAACGGGTATTGGGTCTCATCGGGACCTGTGATTTATACGCCTCATTTTGATGTTATTGGTTATGGATACCAAGTTTATATTCTTTGATGAACACCCTTATATTTATTGTACGAAAAATCTTTTAACACCAAGACGTTTCTACAGTCCATAAGCAATTTGTACTAACAGACATATCACGTCAAATGATTTTACAGGAGTAAAAAGGAGAAGTCTCTCAAACGTCCAAAGTCTTTTAACGCCAGTAACAAATATTTAGAGTATGCTTAAAGCGAAGTGACAATTTAAGAAGTTTTGGAATCTTTACGCTTTTATCTAAAAATGTAACATTAGAAACAGGAAAGGCTGTATTTGAATTTCATGAGCCTCCTTGAATACAAAGTTAATAAATACTTTAAAATGTTATCACTTGTTGTTTTAAGGAAGATAGATGAACAATATATAAGTAATACATGGGTAAAAATAGTAAATTAAGTTTTTATAATACTACAGGTAAAATACATATAAATAATATTACAATTTCAACATAGCATCAAAATACTACACGGTATATACCAGTTTCAGTCACTGATACCAATACCAGTTCCTCGGGCCATCCCTACCAGCTTTGATTGAGTGCGTTCTGTAGACGCAATAAAATACTATTTACAAGACTTTACGCCGTAAATGGACGCCCGCGCCGGCCGGCCAGGAAGTTATACACTTGTTAATGCGTGTACTACAAGTCACACATAATACAACTCTTGTAATTAATTGTTATTAAGCAAATTTTAATTTAAATACATGGGTCCATTAATTTATTACCTAACCATACGTAATACATTTATATTTCTTTGAAATTAAACTACTATATACGAATTTTATCGCGTTGTTTATTTGACACTTTATTTACAACATTTTGAAAACTGTTCCACTACTATTACTATTAAACTTTACTAATTTTTAAGCTAATTAAATTATTGAAACTATTTATACTATTGCTATACTATTATACTATTTATATTTGTGTTTACAATAGTTTAATTTATAATAAGAAATATAATTTATAAAGAAGAAATGTATATAATAAATATTATATACATTTCTTTTCAATTCTATGGTTACATTTATATATTTCAAGTCCTCGTCCATCCCACGGCATATGCTCGCGTATCGTAACCTTGGGATACCTGTTTCCATTCCCGGGTCAACCGAGATGTTATAGGTGTTCTTATTAGAAGATTTTCAGCAGCAGCATCAAATCGGAATGTGCCTCAGCGACTATAAACTTGTCCCCATGACCTAGATAAGAGGCGCTCATAGCCAGTTGCACTCACTGATCGGTAAACGATTGGCGAGTTTAAGCAACGTTGGGTGCGTTCAGTCTATAGATGAGTGACCACTTAGTGGTGTTTCATCTGAGCGTCTCCGTAATTCGGCGGGCACGTAAAAAGTCGGTCCCGATTTTGCCAAATTGACAGCAGTCGTTAAGCCATGTCAGAGGCCTACGGGCGGCTTGAACAACTCTTGACAACAGGTTGGCCACTAACCACACGAAAAGAAAGAAGAAGATGACCGAGATACAACGTAATAAAGTAAGATTTAAAGACATAGGATTAGGTAGTGAAATGTATTTGATGTGTGAATTATATGAAGTAACGGCAGCCTTGGCAGTTTTGTTATGCGAGGCATGCACAAGATCTTCATCGTGAGCAGGGGTTAGTATATGCAGCAGTGAAAGCCACAAAGATCAGTCATTCTTTTAGCTTGCACTGGCAACAGGGCCATTCCTTTTTTGCTAGGTCGTCAACGCTCGAGTTATACCTTACTAACAGTCGCCGCGAGATGTATATTTGTTTCGTAGTTACACTTTATTAGCATTAAAATGTAATCCCAAGTTTCAATAGCCACACCACACATATTTAATTCTCTAACAAAACTGCTTTATCGTCCCAACATACGACAGACGTTTATAGTTTACATATTTTACTACATCAAGTTCCAAAAACTCAAATGCTTACACAGGTAATATAATGTCTCCCAATACCTCCGATTCCCATATCAGATGAGCTCACAATGACTTATTTGACTAACAAACAGTATCGACGCGATTATCCGCCGAACGACGCGCCGGGCCTACGACGTCATGCATAATGCATGACGGACATGAGACACTTCCGTCCCGAGCATGACGTGACGTAACGACGCCTACGCACTTTATTATTACAATCAATGCAATTGAATTCAGAATAACGATCGTATTATTCGTCTGGAGTTAGTTTATGATTCACTCATGACTTCGTGCCGTACGCGTAAACGCTTAAGCAATTACCGATTATAAGATCCTTACGTCGATTCTTAGGTCGCCGCCACATAGGAGCAGATAGCAGCGATAGCTCAGTGGGGAGACCAACAGACTGCAATGCAGAGGGTCTCGGGTTCGAACCCACGTCGCGCACCTCTGACTTTCGGAAGTTATATGACTTTTCGAAATGATGTGCGTGTTGATTGACAATTATCGCCTGCTCCGTGCCTCGGAGAGCACGTTAAGCCGTCGGTCTCGGCTGCCATGGACATCTATGGCAGTCGTTAGGAAATCAGTGCCCTCTAATATCCTGTGACACTGGACTAGCCTTAGAGTATCGTTAGCCTTCGGGTTGCGGAGGTCAGATGGCAGTCGCTCCGTATAAAAACTGATATCCAGTCAAATCCGGTTAGACTAAAAAGCCGACCTCAAGTGACTTGAGAATAATAAAGGCTAGGGAGAAGAGAAGAGAGAGAGACCTCGATCCAGAATATAAGCGGCCAGCAGAGGTGTATTGCAATTAAATTTCAGTAGTTACGTTTTTATGTCCCACCTAACACGGGCTTAAGCTATTGCCTACTACTATTATTGCTACTGAGAATTTTTTAATAATACAATCTAATAATACTGAGACATAATTCTACCAATTATGTCTCAGTTAACTGTCTCGGTGACAACGTAATACAGCTCAGTCTAATCTGTTGTCATAGGCGTGATAATACTATGTTAACATTATATAAACAATGACAATTTATATGCAACCATATCTTTGTATAAGGACCGCTGGAATAGTTAGAGACCTCAAAATTGTCAAAGTTAAAGTCAAGTCAAAGTCAACAATTGTATTTCTATAAAAATGTGTAAACAATTCTTGGGCACATGAACTGATATATTAATTAAAATCTATACTAATATTATAAAGCTGAAGAGTTTGTTTGTTTGTTTACTTGAACGCGCTAATATCAGGAACTACTGGTCCGATTAGAAAAATTCTTTCAGTGTTAGATAGCCCATTTATCGAGAAAGGCTATAGGCTATATATCATCACGCTAAGATCAATAGGAGCGGAGCACCAGTGAAGAATGTTTCAAAATCGGAGGGTATTTTTTCCTTTTGAGAGCTTCCGCTGCGTGCGCTGCGTAAACAGTTAAAGTTTCGCAAAAATCATGTATGACTGAATTGTTCCGCTTTAAAAGTTCTAAAAAGTCCGCGACAGCATATGTCTATCTTTTAAGGTTGGCTCACTATAACCATTTTTATGCTAACCAAATTTGTTCTAAAATAATGCATTATTTGCGAAGGTATTTTTATAAACATGATATTAATCCTTATCCAAATAAATACGTTATTCATCACAAGTATTTAATTTAAAACAAAACTGTCCTTTACATCATTCGATTTCAATGAATATCTTAGGAGATATTGCAGTTTTAAAATAACATCGCAGCAAAATAATTACCCATTACAGACATAGTACAAACGATGTTTCTCCTGGTTTATTCTGCGTGATTACTACTGGTTCGATTTGAAAAATTCTTTTAGTGTTGGATAGCCTATTTATCGAGGAAGGCTATAGGCTATATAACATCACGCTACGACCCACGGGGGCGGCGTAGTAACGATAAACGCAGGTGAAATCGCGGAAACATCTAGTATAATAATAAAAAGAAATAAAAGTTAAGCACTGAAAAAAGCCTATTCGAGGAGTAGAGCTTTTATATTATGGGAGAAGTTTTCAGATTGATTACACGGGTCTCGTGGGTTTAACTTTGCGTATTAGAAATTTAAATAACGCGCTATTTGACGGCGAATGAAACTTACGGGCAAACCTATGTGCATCCTTAAAGTTCTGCATAAATGATCGACGTCTTGGTCTAGTGCTAGTATACGGCTTCATATCATGACCCAGGTTCGAAACTAGGGTCACGCCTATTAAAATGGTATTGAGTTTTCTGAAAAAAATCTTCAATAACAGCCCGGCGTTAGTAAGTCGGCGATTTCATCCCCAAGCAACCCTGAAGAGTCTTTTCTGCACCTGATATCTACCCAGTCGTGTCAATTTGCAATTCCATTAGGCTAAACGAGTAAGGGAATAAAATTGAGAGTGCACATGTATGCAGACACTTGTGCACTATATAAGCAACTGCGCAGATACAATAATCTCCTTTGAAAATGGCTGTAGATGGATGGATATTCGGTGCCTAGGACGTACATTCATAAAGTTTTGTTATACTACTAAAGTGGCAAACTAGCATACGGTTCATCTGATGGTAAGTGATCACCGTAGCCTATGGACGCCTGCAGCACCAGAGGCATCACTTGCGCGTTGCCAACCCTGAAAAATCTATTAACACTCATTTTAAAGAACTGCTTCCGTGGCGCAGCGGTAGTGAATGCGACTGCTGTGCATGAGGTCTCGGGTTCGAAGCCCGGGTCGGGCCAACAAAAACGAATTGGGTTTTTGTGTTAAGAAATCTCAATACGAGCTCGGAGTTAGGAAGTTGGCGGTGTTAGACACTCCCGTGCCTCGGAAAGCAGGTAAAGCCGTTGGTCCTGCGCCTGATCTTTCTCCGGTCGTGTCGGATTATCCATCCCATCGGATCATAAGGGTTAGGGAATAGAGAGTGTACTTGTGTTTGCGCACAAACTTGTGCAATATAATATCTCCTGCGCAGATGGCCAGTCTCCGTTAAGATTGGCCGCCGTGACCGAAAATTCGGTCTGGAGGCCATTATAAAGAACCCGATACTGTAGTCTCGTGGGTAAACCTCGGCAGAACGTTTACCGATATGTGTGAAATCTATAAAGCTGCACTTAGCTAGAGCGAAGGACTGAGGAAAACTTCTCTTTCCCTGTTAGCTTGCGTCCAGTAGTAGTACAGTTCACAAACAGAGTTGACGTAATATTAATAATCACGTTATAAACACAATGTGTGACGTAAGCGGTTGTTTGGAGCGCCTTTATCTTCGATATTAACGCACAATTAGCCTGTTTAACTATTTACGAGTATGACAGACAGGCAATGACGGGGCACTAATGTTGTTACTTCCAAAAGAAATACGTAGAGTGGCGCTTGGTAAATATATTTTATTAATTTTGAATACACTATTATTATAGATACCTATAGTTATGTACACGGCTACAATTACATTTTTCGCTTCTTTTTTTATACAGCTAAGGTGACAAACAAGCATACGGCCCACCTGATGGTAAGTGGTCACCGTAGCCTATGGACGCCTGCGACACCAAAGGCTTCACTTGCGCGTTGCCGACCCCTTAGGAAAAAAAGGAAGTGGGAAGGAGAAGGAGCGGGAAGGGGAAAAGAAGGTGATTGGGCCTCCGGCACTCTCACTGACCAAACGAAACACTACAGTAGAAACACTGTGCTATTTCACATCGATATTCTGTGAGAGGGTAGTACTTCCGCCGTCGAGCCGGCCCTTCATGCTGAAATCAGCGAGGCTCTACTGCTCAAAATTCGTATTTTGTTCTTAAATTTATTTTCATGATTTAGTACCTACTATCACACCCAGTTATTGAAAGGCTACATATTAATATTAAACTCATATCAAGTGATTTGATTACATGTTGCTATTTCAGTCAGCTAGTTCACTCGCAGCAGTTGACATACGTTTGATTGTTTATTAACTGATTTTTGTGTCAGTCTGCTGTTTAGAAACGGGGTCAGACGCTCTTAAATAAAGCAAGTAATAGCACAAAATCTATATCTACTTACCTGTAGTCTAGTAATATCCTAAATATGGCGATGTGACGTATCTAATATGCGTATTTGAATATAAATTGGTTATTATTTTCCATATAGATAATTGGTTTTTATTAACCTCTGAGTATTTTTCAGAGGTGAAAACACTATGTGGGTCTGTGTATCTGTCTGTTAGTGACAAGCATAACTCCGGAACCACTGGGCTGATTGACTTGTAACTTGGTATGCAGACACCTATGGGTCATACCTCGATCGAGTTTGAATATGAGCCTTGTGGATCAAAAGACCCCCGAGATATAGGGGTCACAATGTCACATGAAGACGAAGAGGTTGAATCCTAGGTTTTTACACCCATCTCGTTTTAAGAGACATAAACATTTCCTCATTGTTACTAAATTTTAAGCTACTGCTGTAACTACTTGCTAAAACTATGAGTAAAATAAGTCCTTCAGTCACAAAATAAGTGTAGAGCTTAGATCTTGCCTATTTTTCACATTGTGAACATTTTGGCGTTTTCATCTGGCAGAATTATTAGGTATAGTAGAAGTGTGGTATAACTTGCTATATTTATTAATTGGCGCCTTTGTAGTAGATGTATGCAACTTCAAATATGTATTAAGAACGACTCTATAGTACATAGAACATTTAATGAATTAAAAAGCACGTGGTAAGGATGAGTGTGCGCCGGCGCGGCGCGGCGCGGCTTGTTTGTTTACATCATTGTTTTATTGCACACATCTCGGGCTCGGCGCGCATCTACATACAATCGGTACTTGCGGGGCTCGGGACCTCCGCGCCGATGCCGCCGCCGTGCTGCCCGCGCCCACTGCACCAACCTAAGCTTTTGAAACCGTAGTCTATATTTTTTGGATACGACAAATATTTAGACCCATAAATCTTATAATGCAAGCCTCTCTTACTCTGGCTGAAACTGCTGAAATGTGATAGTAAAATTTTAATAGATGGCACAGCGGTATCTGCTCTTTAACTTAGCAGGCAACTTACAAAGCCAGCCTACAAAAGTTCGAACCGGCGAAGGCGTGATATTGCTTAATAGAATATACTAAACTGTTGAAATCTGGATGGTGTAGAGTTGAAGTAGTTAGTGCAAGCCGGAGTTTCGAGCTAATATAAATGTACCATCACTGGTTCCGCTACTATTTAAAGATAAAAACGTATGTATGGTTACCCATTACAAATAACAAATGCCTAAGATGACATTGGAAAAGGAGAATGCGCTGGCTGTATGGATACCAGTATCGCTTTATATTGCCATAAATATTTATTGTGTCAAGATGAAAGTTACCTCATTGTATAGGGTATAATAAATACTTTAAAGAAAAATAAATATAATTTACGAAAAGCTCCGAGATTTTTAGAAAAGTCTGAGGGGTGATACTACGATTACCCAAAGGTAAGCTTGATTTTATTAATAACTTGAAAGCTATGGCAAATTCTCTGATATCACCTAGTTCACTATAAGTTGCAAGTCTAAAAGGAATGAAAAAAAAACCAGTTGGGTCTCTATTTTTCATAGAATCCTAATCTCAAACTATAGGTATAGATTGAGACTAGGATTCTATGAAAATTAGATATGTTTATACATATCGCTGGCTCACTATTACAAGGTTCTATGTTATGTTTATACATATCGCTGTCTCACTATTACAAGGTTCTATGTTATGTTTAGACATATCGCTGGCTCACTATTACAAGGTTCTATGTTATGTTTATACATATCGCTGGCTCACTATTACAAGGTTCTATGTTATGTTTATACATATCGCTGTCTCACTATTACAAGGTTCTATGTTATGTTTAGACATATCGCTGGCTCACTATTACAAGGTTCAATGTTATGGTTATACATATCGCTGGCTCACTATTACAAGGTTCTATGTTATGTTTATACATATCGCTGGCTCACTATTACAAGGTTCTATGTTATGTTTATACATATCGCTGTCTCACTATTACAAGGTTCTATGTTATGTTTAGACATATCGCTGGCTCACTATTACAAGGTTCTATGTTATGTTTATACATATCGCTGGCTCACTATTACAAGGTTCTATGTTATGTTTATACATATCGCTGTCTCACTATTACAAGGTTCTATGTTATGTTTAGACATATCGCTGGCTCACTATTACAAGGTTCTATGTTATGTTTATACATATCGCTGGCTCACTATTACAAGGTTCTATGTTATGTTTATACATATCGCTGGCTCACTATTACAAGGTTCTATGTTATGTTTATACATATCGCTGGCTCACTATTACAAGGTTGTATGTTATGTTTATACATATCGCTGGCTCACTATTACAAGGTTCTTTGTTATGTTTATACATATCGCTGGCTCACTATTACAAGGTTCAATGTTATGTTTATACATATCGCTGGCTCACTATTACAAGGTTCTATGTTATGTTTATACATATCGCTGGCTCACTATTACAAGGTTCTATGTTATGTTTATACATATCGCTGGCTCACTATTACAAGGTTCTATGTTATGTTTATACATATCGCTGGCTCACTATTACAAGGTTCTATGTTATGTTTAGACATATCGCTGGCTCACTATTACAAGGTTCTATGTTATGTTTATACATATCGCTGGCTCACTATTACAAGGTTGTATGTTATGTTTATACATATCGCTGGCTCACTATTACAAGGTTCTATGTTATGTTTATACATATCGCTGGCTCACTATTACAAGGTTCTATGTTATGTTTATACATATCGCTGGCTCACTATTACAAGGTTCTATGTTATGTTTATACATATCGCTGGCTCACTATTACAAGGTTCTATGTTATGTTTATACATATCGCTGGCTCACTATTACAAGGTTCTATGTTATGTTTATACATATCGCTGTCTCACTATTACAAGGTTCTATGTTATGTTTAGACATATCGCTGGCTCACTATTACAAGGTTCTATGTTATGTTTATACATATCGCTGGCTCACTATTACAAGGTTCTATGTTATGTTTATACATATCGCTGGCTCACTATTACAAGGTTCTATGTTATGTTTATACATATCGCTGGCTCACTATTACAAGGTTCTATGTTATTTTTTTAACTTTGGGGAAATGAGGTTTAAAATTTGCATATCAGTAAAAATAACTTAAAAAGTAATTTAGAACTATTTGCGATTTAATATTGTGAGGTGGTAAGTGCTTCCATCTATTACTATATTAGTCTAAACAAAAAGGAATGACATATAGAACCATGCAATATTCATAACTCATTTTTTTCAAAAATGTAACATAGAACCTTGTAATATTGGACCAGCGATATGTATATAATGTGTATGTCGCAGTATGTTCAACAGTAACACAATAGGAAACCCTTGTGGTAGTGAGCACAGAGCGGCATAATTGCTACCGACTCATTGTGCTTCCGCAGTACAGAGGGGTAAGTGCTATCGATCAAAACGCTTGTGCGGCTTCAGACTCCACGCTGTTATTGGAAACTCTTTACATTCAACGGTATTTCTCTTTTTTTAATATAGTTATATATGGCTAACTTGGTCCCAATGAAGTATTATTACATTTTTTCCACTTATAATATGTTTTTGCCACATAATTATATAAATTGATCTAATAGTTTTGTTAACCTGCGTGTTAAGCTCTATAGTCAGCAGCCCATCAATACTTACTGAATGAAACGGCCGGCTCGTGTAGAAAGAGCTATTAAATTTAACTACGAGGAAATTTTGAACAAAATGCTGTTATATTAAACGGTAATTAGCTTTTATTATTAATTAATTAATTTACTGCTGAACGTTGGACATTATTATAATTTACAATTCACGATGTTATGGGAATGATAGGCTAGCTGAGCTCCATCAGTATAGTAGATAATATTTGTACATAATGTATAAACCACAATAAACTGCACTTCTAGTATCATCTAATATTATTACTTGTGACAATTTCTAGATTTCTTCCCATTTGTTTAAAAATGGGAAAAAATCTAGAAAGTATTACAAGTAATAATTTACGTTATAGTAGTGACCAATAAACAAGTAAAACGAGATGGGTGTAAAAACTCAGGATTCAACCTCTTCGTCTTCATGTGACCTTGTGACCCCTATATCTCGGGGGTCTTTTGACCCACAGAGTCTATATTAAACTCAACCGAGGTATGACCCCAAGGTGTCTGCACACCAAGCTATAGGTCAATCGGTGCAGTGGTTCCGGAACTATGCCTGTCACTAACAGACAGACACACAGACCCACACAGTGTTTTCATTAACCTCTGTAGAAGACTCTGACGTTAACAACTGGTAAAATAGCCTGTGCCTAACTAGAACTACGTATTTTAGAAGGATAAATGTTTTTAAAACAAATAGTCGGCGATGTATTTACAAACTACAGTAGTAAGAATTTTACACAGGCACATAAAAGGAAGACCTCATTATAAGTTGCAACTTATCTGACACAAGTATTACACAATATCACACATGAGGCAAACGTGTGTGACATCAATGCTCCAAATTATTACTGAAGATGCTATCGTTGTCTACAGAGTATAGTTTAAAAGCTCTGTGCTTCAAGTAACAATAACAGTGATTATATTTTCCATGCTACAACAAAGAATATCTTTTCAGAAAACTAAGTATTTAGATTAGTAAGAGTTGATGCAACACATACATTTACTTACCTGAAATATCACTGGACAAAAATGCTAAGCACGGTAACACCATTAGTCGTAACAAGACGACGATTCATCACACCCTCTGTCTCTGTTAAGTTATCCCTACCCCCAGTTCTCGAGTTACGCGATCTCGATACCAGATAACCAGATACAAATTTATGACGCGCTGCTTTTTCTATATCTACACGTGAAATATTCAAGGCCCATTTATGCCTATCTGTGAATCTTACCGCACGTGGTCCGACGGGCTTTGACGTGCTTTGGCGTGATATATGGCCCGACCACGACCACAGTAGAACGAATCGCGACCAGAACGACCACGTAACGACCCCGTGAAATTTAATAAGCCATTTTATACTTTTAATAGATCCAATCAACTCGGATTGCTACCACAAATTGGTTACTTTGATACTTTAAATTATTTGATGATGATATTATTAGAATCGGTTAATTAATTTTACGCATTTTATAGCAATATGGTGTAGGTATAAAAAAGTTTATTGGTGATTAGATAGTTTTATGCAAATGCTTAGTCATAAAAGCTAAAGTAAAGAAATTAGAAGATGCTTCCGATGATATCTTGACATAGTTACAGGTTTTTTTACTTAGTTTTATATCTCACATATTAAAATTTGTTATATCTAATCTTTTTAATTATTTGTTTATCTATCTAATTATAGAGTTCCGTAGCCAGGTGGCAAAAACGGTACGTTTATAATATTTCTTGCCCCGTATGTCAGCGTTGTCCGACCAGGTGGGATGACGATCTGCGAAAGACTGCAGGCAGATGCTGGATGCGGCAAGCTGAAGACAGGGCGTTATGGCGCTCTTTGGGGGAGGGCTATGTCCAGCAGTGGACTATTATAGCCTGATGATGATGATGATGTCAGCGTTGGCGATGATTAGGACTAAGTAATACCTATATTATAATTTGAAAGATGTATATTCTAAATAAAATAAAAATGCAATTAGAATTGAGTAACTACATATACTTTTTAATGTTCCAGACATGATTGGGGTTCACAATCAAATCAATCCGATTTGAATATTGGCCAAAACGACCTCGTTATTCTAAAGGTTGCCTAAATTCTAGTTACCTTAAAAAGCTGGACAATCAGTTTACTAAGAATAAGTAAATCAACTGTCAATATGTCTGTGACTACTCTCTTAGCCGCTCGTCGCTCCGCCCGCTGAACGTAATACCAAGTCGCGAGCGTTGCCGTGAAACCAAATACTGAAAAATTACGAGCGTATCGTAAATGCGAGTCAGTCCTGTTGGTTGTATGACAATTATAATGGTATTCATTTTGTATTAGTATGATTTATGTGCGTCCCGTTCGGTGACCCTTGTTGCTTTTGGAAATAGGTCGTCTCCTAATGTATTCAGATATTGTACTTGACGATGTTTGCAGTACTTTTGTATTTTGCTTTATAGTAGGCATTGTAATCCATCATCGGAGAAACTACTTTAATGTTCCGAGTATAATATTTATGATACACGTTGGTGAATTCCTTTAGTGGTATAAGAGTGACACTTTTTTGTTGTAAGTTACATTTACTTTATTTGTATAAAGAATATATCAAAACGAATGTACTCAATATCTTCTTTATTATGTATTTTATGAATAAAACCAATAAAACGTGATATTTATGCATATGTTAATACCTAAATGTTTACATTTCGATCATAAAGAAATTGTTAAAACGTTTATACTACATCAATATGTATTAATATACTATTAACATATTTAAATATAAATTCCTTTACTGTGAGCTAAATATACATATATTTTAAATAAGATACGCAAACAAATAACAGCCACACAAAAATTCTAGTATAAAGCAATACTAATAACTACTTTACATGATGATCTTCATAAACTTGGCTTATATAACATAGAATAATTTAATATGGCTTATGTTTAACTTATCACCAGATATAGTAAAATATAACAGTTAAAAATAGTAAATGATCACCAAATTGCACAGCAAAATATATTTTAAGAGATCAAAATAAGTCGACGGACGATTTTTGGGTGGGTTTAAGAACGAACCTAACATAACCTAACCCTTCCGAGACGGAATGCAGTGATTTGAGGCGTATAGGTGCTCGTTATGATATATTTTAGTAAGCATATTTTGCTGCGCAATTACTATTTTTGTTGGTTATTATATTTAATCCCATTTAATATTACTAAAATGTTATGTTTTGTAACTATACATGCAGTCTGTATCTACAGAATAGCTAAACTAAAATAGCTAAGCCGCCATAATCTAGATAGTTAATAGCCGCAGGGATGCCACAAGGTACACCGCTAGGACCTGAGTAAAGCTGGCGACCGTCGCGAATACTAATGGAAAGCTACCAGTCTTACGTCGCCGTCGTCTCGCTGCGCTGCGCTTTCTACTATCTTCATTTAGCTTTAGTGGGATTTGGATTAAGTTAAATTGTGACGCTGTTACATTTATAAAACGCATATAAAATACGAGTTTTTTGAAAGGTTTCAATATTAAATAAGAAAAATTTTAATATTTGAATATTATGGCAAAAAATAATAAATTATATCTAATTATATTTACGATGATAAAGTAGTCATTAGATTATTAAAATGTCATATCGCCGTATACTAGGGATTTAGTAATAATCCAGAACATCAAGCTCTAAAAGATCAAACGGATAGGCAAGATTATGCAACATGACGTTAACTATGTTCTAATGTATATACATTAATCATTATGCATTTATAATTTAAAAACACATTTTAAAATGGGATTAAATATAATGACCACCAAAAATACTAATTGCGCAGCAAAATATGCTTACTAAAATATATCATAACGAGCACCTATACGCCTCAAATCACTGCATTCCGTCTCGGAAGGATTAGGTTAAATTAGGTTCTTTCTTAAACTTACCCAAAAATAGGAGCCCCGCGAAGACTTATTTCGATCTCTTTAAATATATTTTGCTGTGCAATTTGGTGACCATTTACTATTTTCTACTGTTATATTTTACTATATCTGGTGATAAGTTAAGCATAAGCTTTTTAAAATACACGCCTAAAACAATAATTGCTTCAAATCGTAGTTATGACGCGACATATTATAACTCTGTACCTTTACCTAGAATCATATTATTTTCTAGATAAACATAACCATCAGCAAATACAAAGCAAACAATAAAGCCTTGATAATTTACGACGATATAAAACTGAATAGTCTCTCGGTTCATTCATTACTCGCGTAGTGGGACAGGACGTTTTGATAAACGATCGTATACATTTAAATTGTAATACGTTTAAACGCGCTGCAATTAAAATGTTCAGCAGATTGTAAATTGTCCCTGTAGCAGCTCTTGACTGGTTCGTAGTGTACTGCATCTGGCTTGTAATGTACGTAATTAGAAATGACGTGTGTTTATTTCGAATGTACTGCATGCACCTCTGTTTTGACTGGACGTCGGAAGTGTACTCGTGTTCACGGAGTATTCAGTTACTGTGTTCGGTTTATGTGATTTATTTTAATGATTACAATTTCTTAACCATTTCTAATGTTGGCAATGCTAATAAAAACAACTGGACTAAATCATGTTATTTATAAGAATACGTTTAATATCACGTTTTTAATTTTGGTCCAATTTAATATAAAAATAACTAGCTTTTGCCCGCGGCTTCGCTCGCGTTAATTTAGAATTTGACAATCAATTCGGGTTGTACTGTGCTTGTAATAATAATTATAATGCAATCATGATTCGAAAGACACGTGGCGCCATCTATTATATCATAAGAACATTATTATTGTTTTCCTCGGGAAAAGTAATTTTTTCGGGATGAAAGGCCTATGTCCGTTTCTGTACATCTGTCAACGTATATGCAAAATTTCAGGATGATCGGTTCAGTGGTTTAGGCATGAAAAGCTAACAAACAAACAAACTCATTTTCGCTTTTATAATATTAGTTAGGATTAGGATAGGACAACATACAAAACTGGCAATAATTTCATTTCTAATTAATATGCATTTTATAGATGTTAATTGTGCTTTACACAATTTAAATTCAACATAGCACATAAATTAGCTTTAATGAAGTCATTATTAAATTTGCTATTTTCTGTCATGCCAAAAGATTGCAAACGCTACCAAACATTAATTATACATACTCGAAATGAATGGCAGCCATTCCAAATAGGTATAATATAATTAACAAAATTAAAAAGCTCCTTGCTGTAATGTGATATGGTGTAGTTTAATGGTGTCTGTTTTATACTGACACATTAACTTAATAATATTATCGTTAAAACTTAATAATAATAACAACTATGAAGTACTAGTTTCTGTATTCACACACAAATAGGTACTTCATAGCTACAAATATTGTACTAGTTTAAGATGGAGAATCTGTTCAAGGCTGTCTAAATCCTAAACTTAAGCATATTATCAAAAGTAGTTTAAATCTGTGACAAGATAATACCAATAGTTTCATAGAGACTTTTAAATTAGTAAGTAAAGTAAAGTAAGTATTTATTTTCCAAAACATAGGCACACGTTCTTATACAAATGTTATAACACAGAAAACAAAAAAAGTACATATATAATGAAAAACGAGGTTACCACTCAGGTCTGTTGTTGGTTTGCGGTTTCTACCTCAAACCAACCCTGATGTTATGTGGTAACCCCAAGTGACGCCCGGACGTGCATCAGCTACTCTTGTAATATTTTACAAACACAAACAAATACATACGTAAGATATATATAAATTATAATTGATGAGCATATATAAATTAATATATAAAATATAAATTAAAATAGGTACTTATAACATGAATCCTAATCCTAATCCTAACTTCCTAACTAATATTGTAAAAGCGAAAATGAGTTTGTGTGTTTGTTTGTTTGTTTGTTACCTTTTCTCGCCTAAACCACTGAACCGATCATCCTGAAATTTTACATAAGTATACTTTGTCAGGTGTACAGAAACAGATATAGGCTACCTTTCATCCCGAAATAAATTACTGTTCCCGAGGAAAACAACAATAACGTACTTATGATAATAGATGGCGCCACGTGTCTTTCGAATCATGATTGAATTATATTATTACAAGCAGAGTACAACCCGAATTGATTGTCAAACTCTAAATTAAAAAGCTAGTAATAAATAAATTGGCGCAATAGCATAATGTATATAAATATGTATAATATTCAATAATAATAACCTACTAACGGTTGCCATTCACGGTTTAGCAATCCATATTATTATTATAATATTAGAAGAATCGAAATACGCACTAGAGAAGATAATAATAGAAACACAACATTTAAATTCCATCCCACTTTTAGTATTACTTTTATTGGACTAAAGTTCAATAAAGCACTGTACTAAAAATAATAAAACCAACGCCAATTTCGTTTTTGCACGTCATTTATTTAAAATAGCTTATTGTTTTGTATTATGGTGGTTATTCGACGGCGGGCCGGGTGTAAATAACGACGTCGCATTTGTCTCGCGCCGGCGCCGGCCGCGGCCGAGACGCGCATGCGCGTGGCTAACGAGACCCGGCTGGAGGCGCTCGCGCAATGCACTGCGATCGTCTGAATAGGGTGTTTGTTGTTTAATTTAGTTTTATATTATAGAACGTAAGTAACAACGTAACAATTAAGAGAATTTGAAGTGTAATATTGTAAAACTCAAATAGCTTTAAAGAAATAGCTTTGAGCGTTACGTTATGAAAGCCCGTTGTATTATTAATACAAATGTTTATTAAAGTATATACAGTAAAATTAATTGTTTCAAGGCGGCAATAACTAGTCCTATTTATTAATTATAATTATGTTTGTATTTGGTAAATGAACATGCCAGCTATTACCATAACCACTCTTATTGCTCTCTAAGACACCTTCAAATTAAGTGTGAGATTACAATACAAATCATCGCTCAATACAAGTAGAAGTCTGTTTGCCTACACAAAAATAATCAATTGAATCAACTTGAAAGGGATAAATTGATTTAGGGACGAAATAGAGTGGTGTGTCGTGTCCGTGCTCAACCACTGGCTGCCTTAGCCATAGCCTTTGACAAAATAGAACACAAGAGATAATACTATATATTTTTAGCCAGGTTATGGGTGTGAAGAACTTTCTGTTTGTATAATATGCAAAAACCAAAACGTCGTAATAACAGTGTAATGCAAAAAGAATATCACCCTGAAAAACGCGCGCTTGCGTGCCGCGGCCTGCGCCCGCGCTCAACGCAAATAGTTGATTTACTCGCCCACTCCTTGGAGTTTACACTGCGCGCGCACTTGTTACGCCTTGTCATTGTACCCTCGGATAAATAATATTGTCTCGTGCAAGACGTATGGGTCTGCGCGCAGCCCAACACTCAGGCGCAATGAAATGAGTAATTGAGATCAGAAATAAATCTCGAACGCTACTCTTTACATTTTAAACTTTATCCACTACAACACAAAGTTGATAATCCCATGTTGCTTGATAAATTCACTGTATCGTTAACATTATAATTAATATTGGCGCTAATGCTACTCCAATGCGAATAATACCTCTAGATTTAAACGGATCATTTTACAATTTAAGTAGGAGATTCTTACTAAAGCAATAAATTAAGTACGGCCGCGAAATAATGCATCAGATGATTTCATCGCAGGACTTCAGTTTTATAGTTATTAATAATTAATAAGTATTAATAACTATAAAACTGAACATTTTAAAGGTTAATTTGTTAATTATTAATAATTAACAAATTAACTTTTAATTTGTTGAAGTGGTACAAGTGTGACTGGATACAGTAGTCAAAGTAACGTATAAGTCGTTGGATACAAGCGACCAGACATAGGTATATTATATAAATATATATTATACTAGATGTTCCCGCGGTTTCACCCGCCTTTATCGTTACTGCGTCGGCGCCGCCCCCGTGGATCGTAGCGTGATGTTATATAGCCTATAGCCTTCCTCGATAAATAGGCTATTATGCGATTAGCGCGTTCAAACCAACAAACAAACAAATTCTTCAGCTTTATAATATTAGTATAGATAGCTGACCCGCGCAACTTCGTCTGCGTCACATAAGAGAGAGAGTGGGTCGTAGGCACCTATAATACAATTTTAAAGGAGCTGAAACTTTCTTTGTTAAATCCACGAACCACATAAGAACCATTGAACAACATTTTATAACTATACCTACAGTGCTAATTTAAAATCACGCAGAATAAACCAGGAGAAACATCGTTTGTATGTCTGTAATGGGTAATTGTTTTGCTGCGAAGTTATTTTAAAACTGCGATATCTCCTAAGCTATTCATTGAAATCGAATGATGTAAAGGGCAATTTTGTATTAAAGTAAATACTTGTGATGAATAACGTATTTATTTGGATAAGGATTAATATCATGTTTATAATAAAATCTTCGCAAATAATGCATTATTTTAGAACAAATTTGGTTAGCATTTAAAAGGTTATAGTGAGCTAACCTTAAAAGATAGACATATGCTGTCGCGGACTTTTTTTTAGAACTTTTAAAGGGGAACAATTTTCATACATGATTTTTGCGAAACTTTAACTATTTACGCAGCGCAAGCAGCGGAAGCCCTCAAAAGGAAAAAATAACCCTCCGATTTTGAAACATTCTTCATTGGTGCTCCGCTCCTATTGATCTTAGCGTGATGATACATAGCCTATAGCCTTCCTCGATAAATGGGCTATCTAACACTGAAAGAATTTTTCTAATCGGACCAGTAGTTCCTGAGATTAGCGCGTTTAAGCAAACAAACAAATAAACTCTTCAGCTTTATAATATTAGTATAGATAAATTTGCATAAGTGACATACAAGCTTTCTGCCGATATATAAGTAATGGGTTAAGCTACGTCTGCATGCACTATCTTTTTATGTGATCACTTACGATATAAACAAACTTTTCAAATATAAAGTTCGAATTGTAAGCTTATTTCGTTATCTGTAAACAATTACTATCCTCTTATCAGTTAACTAATATCCATTTGCTTGTAAGAAAATAACGCAACGCTCGTCAGTTCGCGTGTCACATAATACTAATGACACGATATCAACAACAAAACTTTACGCCATCGGCGACGCCACTCCACAACTCCCGCTTAATTGAATAGTTTGTAAACAAAATAGTTCGGAACTTATTCCATCGACGCGGACGGTCGTGGCTGAATGTCGCGTGCCTTTGCCTGATAGAGATTAATATTTAACAACTCAGTGAAGTATGCATTATGGTTAACAAAGGAAAGCTTTTAGAAAAGTTGTTAAGACTTTTATTTAAATTAGATTACAACTATGCCGATTATTGAGAGGAATCAACGTGCCAACCTTGAAGTCATAATTAGTACAAAAATAATTGATGTTTATTAAAAATGAAAAGCCGATGTTAAAATATTTTTGAATTGTCAATTTTTAAATTCAAATGTGTATCAATTATTAGTACCTAACCAGGGTGTAAGGGGAACGCTTCCGAAGCCGAAAGGCTAATATTATACTATCTAAATACTATTGAATACCGATAATAATTTGCCTCATACTTAATTTTTTTGGAATTTAGATATTTGCAACGCCGCAATGTACATCAAACATAACTCGGGTTCAATGCCACGCGTATCCGCGCGCACGATAATAAATATTATTAATCACAAAGGCCGCTCTAGCCCGCTCGACGCGCCGCGCCACTGCGCTCGCCGATACAAGTTCGTAACTAAGTAGGGTGAAGGTTTTGGTATAAACCCACTTACCTAGTTAAATCCGCTGTGCTCTTATGAGATGCGGCTCAAACTGCGCCCCATTCACCTCCAGACAAATTCGGGCTCGTCGCAGCGTCTCCTCGTGAAGGCGGGGCATTAATGTGGGGTCTTCAGTGCAGTCCGCACGAAGTTTTTCGAAGACGCTCACTATTCGTCGACGCATCTCGTCAGCACTGTCACACTCCCGATCAAACACTCTTTCTTTTACGTAACCCCACAAAAAATAATCTAAAGGTGTGAGATCGGGGGAACGAGGTGGCCATGCGTGCGGTCCTAGCCTCCCAATCCATCGGTCACTGAATAACTCAGTGAGACGCTCACGGACGGACCTTACGTGTGGTGGCGCACCGTCGTGCTGGAACCACGTTAGCCGATACTGAGCCAGCGGCAAGTCATCTAGTACGCCATTTAGATGCTCGTTAATAAAATCAAGATAACGTGGTCCGTCGAGCCGCTGCGGTAGAAATACTGGTCCGAGTATTCTATCATTATAAACACCAGCCCACACGTTAACTGACCATCGTGTTTGGTGCCCGGTCTCTTGGAAGGTATGTGGATTAGCCTCTGACCGTGAGTATTCTTTCTATTCCACAATCCGTTCCTTGTGAATGTGGCCTCGTCCGTCCAGATAACGTGCTCAACAAAATTTGGTGCTTGATGTTGCTGGTTTATAAGCCAACGGCAATAAGCACGACGGCGCTCATGGTCACCGGGTACCAAAGTTTGCACTTTATGTACCTTGTATGGGCGCATCCTATTTTTCCGCAACACCTTATGAACATACCAGTGCGACACACTTATTCCGTCCCGCCGCCGCCGCCGCATTAATTTCGCAGCACTTCGCGTGCCGAGGCGTGGGTTTCGACGAATGACATTTAATACACGTTGTTCCGTGTGCACATCCACTTGTCTGCCACCACCTGCCGCCGCTGCGGCAATAGGTCGATTCTCTAACACACGTTGAAACGCTGCCGTTATCATACGCGGATCAGAAGGATGCCGGGCGGTCGGATGTCTTTGGCGGTAAATCCTCAGAACATGCGAAGCATTTCCTCGAGCTTCACCCAAACACATCAACATATTCCCGTACTCACGAGCACTATACACATACGCCTCAGGCATTATTGTTAGCCAACGACCACAAAACTAAAACGATTAGGAGTGATAAACTAACAACTAAGTAAATAACAAACAACGTAACGAACTATAAAAAAAAACAATAAACTAAACAATAACAATTTTACAAGCAAAAACGTAATCTTACAAATGTTTCACTCCCGCGCGGCCAAATTGCAACGAAGAACTGTTACAAAAATCAAAACCGTTCGGAAATTAAGTTAAACTTACCATAGATCAACAAAATACATGTAGTACCTATTGTACCTATTAACGTTAGGTTAGCCGCTAGGTGGGCACCTACATTGTAAAAATATTTTGTACTCAGTTTAATCATTTGCTTGCAACCCAGCACTTTAGGGTACTTGGATGTCACCTCTATAATAAAATAAATAAACTTTGTAACATTTACCCACTGCCTAGATACCAATGTAAAAAGAAAGTTACTAACTGGCTTATGACTAAAACCTATGATGATACTGAAAGCCTATTAAGATTAAGTATATTGTGACCCAATTCTTTCTATATGTTGTATAGTCTATTATTATTTGAACGCACGTATTTCTATATCCACACACACACACACACACACACATACCCTCACACATACACACACACACACAACACTCACACACTTACACATACAAACCCTCACAGTCGCATACACACAATGACCCACAGCTGTCATCTATTCATGTTGCCAATATAAGATACACTATATTGATAAATAAAATGTATTTAAGTACGAGAGCCCTGGTACCCATACCACAAGTTCAATCTTAGCTTGGGTACCAGTGTCTAACAAGTGGACTGCAAAATTATTTGTATACTTTTTATGTGTTCAAATGACTGTATCTTTTTTGATGTCAATAAACTTTATTATTATTATTATTTAAAATAATAATGAGCAGTGTACGATAAATCTAAGACAGGTAGACAGCATGTTATGTATTATAAACAATTTATTATAACTTTCTGTAGGCATTAATATGAAATACGCCGTAAAGGCTACTCGAAAACATCTAATAAATGGTTTCTAAGACAATATTATTAAATGGTTTACAACAAATTATTACGGGCTAGTTAAGAACCTATATTCTTTGAACTCTCTTAAATTTCGGCCTTTGTGAAAGAAGACTTAACAGTCAGAATAAAATAAATGTATTATTTAGAAGTCTGGATTCAAATACGATGTGTCCTTATTAATAAGAGGTATCGAAAAGTTAGATTAAAAATGGGGACATACATAACCTTATTTTACGTACCTACTTATAAAATCGATTGTAGGTCAAATACTGCATTTTTTTGATCGACGCGTCTGCTTAATCTAATCACTGCAGGGCTCAGGCGCAATCTATTCTGCGCATGCGCGGTGACTGAGAGTCACCGCGGCGCCGCGCCGCCGCCATGATGTTGTCGTTGTTGATGGTTGCGTGTAACGAGTAGAAGAACAGTCGATAGGCATTGTAAGTTCGTTTATTAACACTATTTTAATAACCGCGTAGTGTTTAAAATCGAAATGGTTTAATTAAATTAAAATGTGTCATCTATGTCATTATAAATAGCCCACAATTCTGGTAAAACTTGTAAAGTACCTAAACATAAAGATGTGATGTTATTTGTGTGATTTTAGGACTTGGCTTGCACTCGTCGGCATCAAGTAGGTATTATTTGGAATTAATTAATAGAAATGCATAATAATAAGCGCGATAATAAGTTTTTAATGTCTCCGTGTCGGGGTTAGTTACGCTTATAATTAAAACTAAAAATTGATTCTCAGATACCTACCTAAATGTATGCCGTGGCAGGGTCGACTCCTATCTAGGGATCTAACTAGAATAATTTTACTGAATATTGCATCAAGTCGGCCGACGAATTGAAATTTATTACCAAGAATAACTAAAATTATCGGGCGATCCTTTATGGGTCACAGGGATTATTTCAAGGTATCTAAATTTGAGCTAGCTTATAATTAATCTTCCAACAGATGAAATAAGAAAGTAGCTGTAGGTATGTAGAGAGATAGAATCTAATAATAAAAATGCAGTCGGCGTGGCGGCGCAAGCGACGGCCGCTGTGCATGTCGGTAGTTATACCTATACCTACTCGTGAGCGTGACGTAGCGCGCGAATCGAATTGACCCCTAGCAACAGCTGTGCAATTTAATTATGTACATTGCAGTTCCTTCTAAAAAGGGAATTAAATTTATTTTCTTTTTGATATCCGTTTTATTTGGCTGTCCGAACACAATAACACGTGAAAAAAACAAAAAAAAAAACCATAAAAAAGGAATTTATTTTCGTTTTTTTTTGTGGTATCGTATCAGCCATCACCAGCACTACCACCAGTCTCCGTTGTCAGAAGCGCTTCCCTTACACCCTGTATGTCCTTATTTTATGGAAAAATATTTTATTACAACTTACACATATTGCATGTGTTTGTATCTACTATAAGAAGATATTTACTAGTTTGGTAATTTTAAGGTCATTTTATTAATTAGTACCTACTTAAAAGCTTTTTCTACCGCCATAGTTCATTATCATTTGCTATTTCGCTTTAACGACGAAGGGATACATAATGATAAAATTTGTGCCACCAATTGGTTATATTAACGATTATATTTTCATGCTGGGCTTCAAGGAAGATACCACCATTCAAATAATATACCAACAACACCAAAATTTAGAAGAGGTATCGGTAAATCGCACAGTTATTCCTCCTGTCGATGACAAACTCAACCCACAACACTTAGCACAATGGCATGCATCATCATGCATAAAAAATGTAATCTCCCTAGTTATTGAAACAGTAATATTCGGTTGTTGGAATTGCGTGACGCTTGACAGTGGTCATAGAGTAAATATTTGCAACTCTATGCACCGAAGGCAATCAAGAACAAACTTTATTTATGGGCAATCGTTCGGAAACCAATCACGCATGCTGCATCACGTGCCACTAATGGTACACCACCCTCATTATTGTTATCGGGAACATTATTACTTTTATTGTTGTATTGATCTCGTTTGTTTTCGTGCATCTGTTGTGTTTTTAAGGTTATTTCAGCAGATATGAATGTATCGATTCTTTTATTGACTCATTGTTGGCTCGGTTTTCTAGTAAGCTTTCCTCAATCTTATGCCTTTGCCAACCACCATGTCAGTAACTTTGTCGCTATTTCATGTCACCTCTAGTTGACCAGCATAATTATTGGAGTTTTATTCTCGTCGTCACTCGCTGTCTACTCTGCAGTACATGCGTATTTTATTTGTTTTTTATTCATGAAAATATTTGGTTATGCTTTAATTTTTTGGTAATATTTAATACTTTTTATAGTATCATATCGATCTTAATTAATTTGCTTATCTTTTAAGAGTATAAAAAATATGGTACCCATATAATTTGAAATATATAACTTAAAAAAGGTTTTTAAATACCAATGCGCCAAATGTTTTGAGTTCAATCTCTACACGGAACAAAAGTTTGAGTGATCCCTAAATATTTCTTTGTCTGTTGTTTGAATATCTGTTAACTCCCCCGATACAAGGGACGCAATGCCGAAAATTCTTCTTAAAAAGTGAAATATAAGAAAATTGTTTTGTTACTACAAACAAAGCTCATAAAACTTTATTTGTAAAGTGACACGTTCTTTGCTTATCAAGTTATCATATACAAACAAATGCATAAAACATACAATACCTACGATAATCAAAAACTGTTTTGAAACTACAATAGATATAATTTTTATACTTTGACGTTTCTGCTTTTTGCGTCCAATGACATTGACGAGCGCAATAAACTTGCAAAAAAGAAGTCGTTTAATATTATTATCTTCATAATTCACAGTTTTTATGGAGCTCCTGCAGTGCAGTAAAACTTTTTTATTCCATTCATCCATTGTTTAGGACTGCGATAAGCTTTACTGGGACTGTGTAGCGCGGGCATAGTTCGATGCCATCTTGCTACCAGTCTGCACCCGTGCCGCAGGAACCTGGTGCCTATGACCATTTAGATATCAGAGACATGTTGATCATACCGTGCAAATAGCTAACAATAGTTAAACCTAAATATGGCAAGCGAAGAATAGGGGTCATATATCTACCTAATCCTTAAGCGATACGTAGATAAGCGTGAAGTTCTAATATAAAGCCGTTCTTTTATATAATCATTGCCGTAACAAATTAATTTTAGTAACCTGTTACCGTACTTTTCAACAGCAATAAATCACCCGAAAAAAGTTTCGAGGCGTCCATTCAGAAAGTAACAGGGCTGGTACAAATTATTATAATATCGGATACTTATCGAGTGTCAATAGGGGGCGGGGGCGCGGTAATGAGTGGGTCGATTGAGACGTAGCGAGTCACCGGGTCACGGGCAGGCAGGCCAGTCGGGGGCGCTAGTCCGCCCCTGTGTTTACGGTGCCTGTTTTGAGACGAGAGGGTGTCTAAAATGACGCTTACATGCAGCTGTTTGGGGAAACACGTTGAACTTATTGAATAAGGTTTTTGACCAAATGGCCTTTTTTGCAGAATATTAAAATTTGTGGTATTTATGAAATTCTGTTAGCTTATTGCTTTTTGTATAATTCATCCGTAATATTCGTAAAACCCTTAAAGATGCAGAGATTATCAGGAAATCTCAACATGTTTATGGAGTTTACGAATGTGGAAATAATGGACTCAATAAACATCTCACAATCATCACATCACATCAAATATAAATGATAAGTGGTTCAAGAATTGTACGGTCCTGCATTCGTAAGGCAATTGTGATGTCACTAATAATATTCGAATAAAGATAGTCTATTCCAATTATCATTACATGACACATTGCAAATTTTTTTGGTTTATGTCCGCTGATTGATATTCCCTCGTGACACATGATTTATGCCTAGTGCGGGGCGGGTATTGTTTGTTTTTAAATATAAAAATGTGCATTTTATTAAACTGTTTTATGTTTTTGGCTATTATAAATTTATTTTTTTGTTCTGCTCGTGCCTTATATGTCTTGCAGTTGCACAAAGAAAGACTTGAGGACCGGTTCCAAAAAAATTGGCAATATAGCCGCGTTCTGAGTCGCAAAATTCAACAATACATGTAACAATGTTTGCAATAGAAACGCTAAGAAGAAGAAGTTTAAACTCAATTCAATTGCAGTGTCGCGATTGTAAGTAATAAATCATCACTGTACGATATTAATTAACACATTGCACGATGAGCAGCAGACACAATGGACAATTTATCGTTCACAGCTCACAGCACCGGTGCCCAGGCGTCGTTCGATGTGATGAGTAAGGCGTTCCATAGACGACGAACAACGGTGGACCTAATTGAACTGAGAAACTGATTATGTTGAATCCGATGCAACAATGCACACGAAAGACAAAGACGAACGACCGTTGGTGAACAGCGGCTGAAAAACTTGACCGCGGTTGCCCTCCGAAGCACTTACTACAACGGACAAAACTGAACTTTGCCGTTTGTTAGAAAAACCGTCATCTGCGGCGCACCTTAGAACTAGAGTAGCTTTATTTATAAAATTATGTATTAGTATCGACGAGAATTTGTACTGATAACAAAAGTAATTGTAATCTCATTGCAATACAATTCAAAATTATACATACATACATAGATTCACGCCTGTTTCCCAGAGGGGTAGGCAGAGACTACGGACTTCCATTTGCTACGATCTTGACACACTTCTCTGGCTTCATTCACTTTCATCACATGCCTCATACACGCCCGTCGGTTCAAGGAGCTCTTAACCTGGCCTTTGTCCAGAACGCCTCCGATCTGATCGAGAAAGGTTCGCCTAGGTTTTCCTCTTGCGACTGTTCCATTCACACTAGCCTTATAAACTTTCTTAGTCAGTCTTTACTCGTACATTCATTCAAAATTATATGACAATTTAATCATAGTGGCAATAAAACTTATCTTGGAAGATTGATATTACCTAGCGTATATTTTTGCTATGAAATGCAGCTTAGTATCGAATAAGCTCGGTTTAGATTATCATTCTAAATATATTTCTGTGACAGCCTACATGCAAATAACGCATTTCTTACATATTATGATCTACTAATCAGAAACAAGTCACGCGTGCAGTAAAAAATGCCATAACCACTATTCCGTGGAATGGACTCAATTAAAACATAATAAAATCTTAGGATTATTACTCTAGTAAGTATATTCAGTTGTTTGTTACAAGCTTTATTCTACAAAATATTACATCTACTGCATGAAAGAACTCATCCCATTAGAAAAGCAAACACTGATAAAGATCGCATTTCTCTTCATCCAAATCTGCTGCGATGCCAATTTTTTGATTAATTTCATTTGTGTCCATACATCTAGGAGCTTGTTATTTTCGTATTTGAGACGTGACCGCGCATATCTGATCCACAGTGTCCTCCCCACTGCGCGAATTCCGAGGGGATTCATAATGACGGTTTATATCGACATTAGTTCGACGCCTGAATGATTGGATGCCGAATTTCTATCAAATTCCGTGTCTCTAATTTGTTTTAGATTCACTAGAGAATAATATCTATTAAACACGTGCATGACGTCACGTTTTACTTATTACACGATTCATTGAACATTGCCATGTGGATTCTAGCTAGATATCCGTGAATAGATTATGTAATTTTTTATGGTTTATTCCATATGAAAATTTAGAACAAGACGGTTTTTAAGCTGTTTATAATTTTAAATACATAATTGCTTTCTATTCTGTTGCTGATTTATAAAAAAACAAAAAGTAGTTTTACAAATACGCAAAACTGCTAACATTAAAATGCTCAATAAATTAATAGGTAGCGACTGCTACGAATTCTACAAAATGTCGGGTATGATTTCCGAGCACAAGCTAACATCGAAACATTAGAATACTTAGTACTTAAACCAGTGACACCTCTTAATGGAGCAATTAAACGTGTGCAAGACGGCATTTTAGCTGTTGAGTGAGTCAGTGTTATTGACAGAATTAACGAACAAATTCGTTAACGTTTTGTCTACCCAAGCGATTAATCAGCTTGACTAATTCGGTGTGAAAGCACAAATCGTACAGTGGCATTGACTAATGGGAGGCGCGATTTTCATCCTATCTATATATTAATACGTGAAGCGAACACTTTGGATCCCTTTTTACGAAAATTGGGCGGACGGGGGAGTATGAAATTTCGCACACTTATAGTTTATACAGAGAAGAAGTGACGAATGCTAATATTTATATAAAATATGCATTAGAAATACGTTAAATTAATGAAAAAACACTACACGCACACAACCATGCATTTGACACACGCAGTCGAAGCGCGTAACTATGGTTACATATCAATTGGTCGAATTTCGAGCACTAGGCGACCGCTAGTTTCAATAATTACTTGTTGGGACTTCATTTAGATATACATTTTTCGAAGAGTGATGAAACAACTTGATTCTTTAACCAGACCGTAGTACCTTAGGGTCGACAGTTGAAATAATGAACAGCAAATAGATTTAAAATTATGCGAAAGCGTTTAGTAGATTGTTCATTTTGACAAAGAAAAAATCAATTAAACAAAACAATATCTTACACTGAATCGCTAAAACGGTATAGTAGTAAAGTAACTATCATATCAGGTTGCTCAAACCGTATAGAGAAAAGCAAAATAATACAAAGGTAAAATCACAAAATACTTCTACGCGTACGCAAACTGCAAATTGTACTAAAGCTTTGCGAAAAAGATGTCAAGTGCACACTTTGGCTGTGAGGTTCCTTGAAATGAGCGACATAACTGTTACATTTTCACCAGTCAACGAACAGAAAAACAATTCAAGCGAGTTTCACAATTTCTTTCTCAAAACAACAATTACTTAATTCATATTTTTTCATTCTCAACAACCCCTTAATTTTCAGTTGGGCCGCAATATTTACAGCTTTGTCATTTCTATCTTGTTTGCGCCGAATACTTTCAAGTAAATTACGAAATAAAACTTCTCTGAAAACAAAGTGGTTTGAGGGAAAAATATTACGATCGCGTTATGAATGCGAAGACGACGAAGTAATTCAAGTCAGACGAACAACTTGTGGAGATCGCTCCCCTTGATGACATTCCGCCTTTTTTATTTTATGGAGTTTTATGACTGAAACATCCGAAATGTTTTCCTTTATTTCGTGCAAATCGTCATTCCTTTATTATGCTTCTTTGGCATTGTTGCCGACTGAATTTGCATTTTACTGTTACAGTTATTTTACACGTGATACCAGCAGTTGGCAGGAGTGTTCGCTGAATCTGGGTCATGTTTCATGTTCCCATAACAATATTGAAGACTATGTGTATATGTATATGTATCATTTCGCCGGTTTGACTGTCAGAATTGTAAAAGTCAGCTAGATTTCGACATATAGGTTAGGATTGCCGAAAATGAATGTCTCATTGGCCTAAAGATACATAAGTGTGACTGCCACCCATTGAACCGAATTCTATTCCCGGTTTAGACAAAGTATTATTTAGTTTCTATGTAATTAGAACTTAAACATGATAAACACAAATTTCTAGATAAGTACCAGCCTATCTAGAAATTTTCAATTCAATTAGTTTTTAGTAGTACAACAGCTATGAACTCCATGGCTTATATTAATCAACCAAGATAAGTGGCCAAATATGAATTATATACCTACCTACCTTTATCTCGCTATTGGAGACGTATAGCAAGGATGTTTCATATTATATGTAATGAGTTTCTAGTAAAGAATGCGAGCACTACTTTAAAGAATTCAAGAAAAGGAATGCATAATCCACAAAATAAAAATATTGCATTCAACGAAGCTATGGTACACAAAATATTGAAGGAGACAATATCGGTCATTGTTGCGAAAAGCAATTTTTCTAGCATTCGTGTATTGAATGAAAGCTATCAATACAGTAGGAGAATGCTGTCTCACGACTGCCACAATTCAATAACGAGTCTGACAATCCGAATGCAGCTGCAGCACCCGCCGTGAGGCACAAGTCGACGGCGACGCATCGCACTCGCCATCACACACTCAACACAAGGTTTGTTGTGTGAAAATCTACTCTGGTAGAACGATGACTTGACTATTTAGTGATAAACAACTGAAATATAATAACAACATTTACAAAAATCATGTTAATAATAATATGTAAGTATGCTGATTTATTTTTGTAAAATATCTGGTTAAAACTAAAAGATTTTCTGTACCAAAAAATGTTATGTCACCAAAATGCGGACTATTTAAATATTAATAAATTTCCATGGAACTTACGGAATGAAAATGGGCTTCATTTTATTATATACTTGTAGATTAGTTGCTAAGTAAAACTTCATTTGTAATTTAGCCTATATAAAGCCTGGTGGTAAAAGTTGAAAAATTAGAACTGTAATAGTTGGTTAAGGCAGAAATTAACTATTGCTGATACTTAAAAAATGATAGCTGTGTAGTGTTTTTTACTAATGTAAGTGCCTGAACGAGTTTGATGGGCTCTCTGGATCTGTTCGTATATTTACAAATTACCTCACCATAAGAAACAATGACATATATGTATATTAACTTTGCGGCACATAGTGCAGTGGTTTCAGTATCGTATTCGTTATTCCCAATTTGATTTGAGGTTGGTTTATATTCTAACCTAATTCGATACAATATCAATAAAAATTTATGACAGTCGTTCTGTAAAAACTATCAATCGTTTACTTACTTACTCCGTTGGCTCACGGACCCAAAATGTGTCTTGGCCTCCGACACTAGAGACCGCCACTTTGCCCGCTCTTGGGCCGTGTCTCGCCAATCACCAGCTTGAAGCTCCCTCAGATCCAACTCCACAACATCTTTCCAGCAGTATTTGGGGCGACAGATAGGGCGACGTCCTGTTGGTTGACCCAAATACGCTCTCTTTACACCACGGTCTTCTCCCATTCTCTCAACGTGGCCGAGCCATCGGAGTATGTGAACTTTTATTTCTCCTATAATGTTAGGATTGGCTACGAGTTCCTCGATTTCGGCATTTTTGCGAATCCACCAGCTCCCGTCGGGTCTCTGCACAGGGTCCAAGATCTTTTGAAGGATCTTTCTTTCTGCGACCAATAACTTATTCCCTTCCTTTTGTGTCAGTGTCCATGCTTCGCAACCATACATCAGTATAGGTATTTACAACCCAAACTGATAACTATATTCTGAGGTTAAGCCAAATAACAAAATATTTAAGGGTATTACATTCTTAAGATAGGGGACCATTAGCGCACAAATCTTCCTCGCCCTGATACACACAGACAGGACCTTTGAATAAAAGCCTTGGTGGTTTCGAAACTAAAAATGTTCAACAATTCACAGTCGATAAGCCATCCGGATCGGGAAACGGATATCGAATTATTTGCTCATGTCAGTGATAAAGGATGACATACACGAAATATCCATACATTTTGATAAGGAAATGTATTTACTGAGCGTTGGCATTTTGGCCTGGCGTATATTGTACAAGAAAATATAAACAGGATTAGTTTTACTTGTGCCGCTTTAGAAATACATACCTACATCTAGCAAAAGAATGTTAGTTTTAACATACTTTAAACGCATAACTATTTGGTTTTGTGTGCGTGTGCTTTTGCCCGCCTTCATTACCTACCATTTATACTTGATGATTCTAAATAAGTTAGGCACACTTTATTTAGAAATATTTCAATGTGCTGAAAAATGGAATAAATTATATAAGAACAATAAAAACGGTCTTGGGACTTATCCACCAAAAGCTGTTTTAATCAAGTATCCTTATGATGCAAACGATAGTATAGCATTGTCATAAAACGCTAGTCATACTCGTGCAACAATAAATTTAATTAAATACATTTACAAATACACATTACGATACAGTTTCAATAAATTAATTATATGATTACTTACATTAATATCGCCTGTCTACTTCACTGGTCTCGTCCGCCTGACTTCGCTAACTTGAGCCGCGTTCTTCATCCAGTCTCAACCATTTCCCGACTCAATAATTTCCTTTGTGGTGAGTCCTATCGGTTCAGAACTTCATTGATTAAAACCGAGTGTAAATGCCGCGGCCCATCGTTTCCCACTCTAAGCCTTTGTTCATACTTACCAACTTTTTCTTTGTGTTCTATGAACAATTGGAAATTGTACTTCTTCCACCGAATACGTAGCTAGGGATTCGGCAATATAGAAAATTTTACTCTGCTTTACCTGGTGCTTTTGTGATTGGTTTCTGCAATTTTTATCTGCGAGCTAAGACTGAACTGAACTTTCCAGCTCTGTTTAGGTGGCTATTGATTTCAATATATATCTACAATTTAACAATACTGTTATATTGTTGCTGTGCTCACTACAAGTTTGAAGCAGACCAGCAGACGCTACTGACAGTCTAATCTGACCAAACCGATTGTCGTTGGATGTCCGCGTGAATAAGGACATATCTACGATTTATTGCTAACAAGCTACTCATATCTACGGCAGACGACATGGCAAGTAATTAATATCTGAGTACGGCATAAGTTGTATCAGTCAATTGAGAACGCAACAAAACCAAACAATAGAATACGTTTGATAGATCGTTTCAACAATTGAATGTGCATTGAATAGCCAATATCCATTAAAATGAAATTGAATACACTAAGCAATCTCTAAATCCAAAATAGATTTTTAGTCTTAGGTACAATCAACTACAATAAATCTGCATGATGTTAGATACAACAAAAGAATCTTCGGATACACGACAGTCTTAACTTTACACGTACTGATACTTAGTTATCATTTGGATTGTTTTATTAAAATTGGTGACAGACAAGCTACCGCTTTTGGCACTATAGTAACAATGTCGAAGAAAACCAGCCAAGCTGCTGCCTACCATAGAGAAAGACATCGCTTTGGACACATTGAAATATCGTAAAGAATATCAGCTAAAAGTTTTAACATACCTATATTTGTGGCAGATAAACCCAAATATCACAATTTTTTTGGTTTATAACTTGGACCCAGTGGTAAATTGCAAAAAAAACTTATGCAAACAAAGATAGTAAAAAAATACATAGGAATATCTTGTTTCAACCACGAAACACGTTTCGAATATCATCTTAAAATCTAAGAAAACAATAACTGTATACTAAACAAACAAATCTAATAAAAATAAACCTGTCACGATGACAATATGCTGCATGGATACCAGCCACCAACAGAAAGTTATAAGTGTTGACACTCGACTGGAATTACAATTAGTTCCCTCCTTATACCGTACACGAACTTTTACAAACGAGTCTAGGGAATAGTTTTTATTCTGACAAGTATACATGACCGTGTTGTGAAATGGAATTGTTGACGTGGGAATGAACAGAAACAAGGAATGTAATACTCACTATAAAGTTTGTTCGGTAAACGAGGCTTTAGGGAAAGCACATACGGGTACTGACTGAAATTGTATGTTACTTATTACATTTATTTTCAGAAGTCTCATCGATCATCGTACAACTCATATATTTGACTATGCTGCTTTTATTATGTTCTATGGAGCGAGTTCTATTTTGCCATTAACGTGGTGAAAGGTTATGTCAAAGAAATCCAAGCCAGGTTTACGATTCTGATCCGGGGATTAGACAAATGTATATTTGGGTTTGGAGCCATATTGCCACTTGCTACGATCCATCTCTTACAATGTTCACTTTCGTTATATTCTTCAGGCACGCGTGTCGGTTAATGGAAGATACTTTTAAGCTAGCTTTTCTTCGTAAAGGTTAAAAGCTTATTGTACTAGCCAGTGAAAGTTGATTTACACAGCTATTTATGGATATTCTCACTACGATTAAGCTCTACAGCTGTATTCATTTAATGTTCGCGTTCTTAGTAAGTATTTAAAATTACATGTTTAGCCAATTTCCATTATTTCAAGTAGTGAAACTTTCGAGGCAACAGCTTTTTTGTTTAATCGCTGCATGCTGCAGTAGAGACTCGCCATGATCCTTAAGACGTTAAATGCGCATATAAACACGAACTTATATCAATGTTCAGACGTCCGCCTGTATAAATATATTGGACAAGAACCTTTATAAATAATACTAGTTTTTGCCCGCGGCTTCGCTCGCGTTAATATAGAATTTGACAATCAATTCGGGTTGTACTCTGCTTGTATAATAATACAATTCAATCACGATTCGAAAGACACGTGACGCCATTTATTATCATAAGAACGTTATTATTGTTTTTCTCGGGAACAGTAATTTTTTTCGGGATGAAAGGTAGCCTATGTCCGTTTCTGTACACCTGACAACGTATATGCAAAATTTCAGGATGATCGGTTCAGTGGTTTATGCGTGAAAAGGTAACAAACAAACAAATTCATTTTCGCTTTTATAATATTAGTTAGGAATTAGGAAATAATATTTCATTTCCATATAATAATTATCTATATTTTTCTTTTCAGCAGGAGCGGGACGCAGTGAAATTTCCGTTTCGATAAAGCACAAGAAACAGTCGATAAACAACGATCATTCATACCGCTCAACAGCACAGCCCGTAACAGGACACATTTATCATTTCTCCGCCACCAATTGTTCACTCAATAGAGGGTGTTTAAACTTTTAACTGTATGAATGAGAGTTGCATTATTTACTACCCAGTATTTGGTACTCCCCTTCACAAAAGTAACGCAATTCCTGCACCGACGTGTGACGTTTTTTGTCGTTCGGTTGGAGGTGCAGACCCCCGCTGCGCCGGCCCCTGTATTCCTTGATAACTTCATTGCGAATGCGCTGCGAACGCCGGGATGTTGTTCAACAAGAATGGAACATGATTTGCACTTTTATTTTGTTAGCAGTTTGCTTCTGATGTGACGAAGGACGTGCTAGTTTTTAATTGAAATGGAATTAAAGTATGCTTTGTAATAAAAATGGGAAACGAATACGTGACATTTCTCGTATGTATTTTTATATATGTATTTTGCCCACGGCTTCGCTCACGCGCAAAAGTACAGTTTGTCAATAAATTTATATCCCTCGGAAAAAGTATTTGTACGTGTGCTTTCTGGACGAAAGGTTGCCTTTGTCCATTTCTGTAGCCATGCCATCATGTAAAACTATGCAACATTTCTAAGAGAGTAACAGAAATCCGACTCGCTCTTTTTTTTTGTACAATGAAGTTTTTATGATCAAGGATTAAAGTTTTCACTTCTATCGGCAGTCCCCAAAGTTGCATCAATTTTAATTAAATTTTATTATAATTATAATTATATGTAAAGTAACTCTATAGTTAATTTACTGTATAATATTAAGATGGTATACTATGTGGTAGCCTACCAATGGTTATACGAGTACGTTGTCAGATCTTTAGGATTATTTCACTTGAAATGCAAGTACATTGCCGTCACTTACACTATTTTAACAAACGTTTATTACAATACAACATTCTGTGATTTCTTTATAATACTGGTCTCAAATATTCTTCTTGTCCCTATTCCGCGCGGCACATCCGCACAGAGCGCATATGCAGGTCGGCTGCAGTTCGCTCCCCGGGGTCTAATTTTCGTAACCCTGCCCTACGGGGACTTAACACGTCCTTATATTGTTTTTCGTACAGAGTTACAAATGCTAGTGTGTCTTATATTATTTTGGTGTGATAATATTCTATAGTGTATTATGGTGTTATCTGATTAATCGAAGAAGAATTCTTAACAGGTTAATAAATCATTAAGATCCTTGTTAAGAAAAGGAAAAATACATAACAAATAGTAAACTTTCTTCTTTAAATGAATTATACGAATTTAAAATGATTAAGTATTTATTTTAAATATTCTCGATTCTCGTAAACACTAGTCTGTATTTGGTTCGTGAGCTAATTGTATAATTTCGAGCATCTGCGCTGCTGCTGAATGTATGGACCAAGGCTCGATGCCCGGCTAAAAGTATGTAAAGCAAAGTAAGGCAGCTCATGTTAGCAGCACGTGGTCACGAACTCACATGTCTACCGGACACATTATAATCGCTGGCAACTGGTGACTTGTGTAGGTATTGCATACCTCTGCATAACACGTTAATAATATACAAAATTTTAATCAACTCATATTTATATTAGTAACGCTGATGATGTCCGTTTCCTGGAGGTGGGCGTTAATAGCCACGACACAGTTTCTAACTAATGTTACTGTTATGAAATACAATTAAATTGTGAATTGTGTGTTTATAATATATTCTCTATTATACAAGCGTAGACGAGAGTCTCTCTTTATCTCTCTCTTTATCTCCTGCTATACGCCTCTCTTTACCTCTCTGAGGATGAAGGCGAGAGCCCTCTCGCCTTCATCCTCAGAGAGGTAAAGAGAGGCGTATAGCATCGGGAATCGAACGCGAGACCTCATGCAGAGCAATCTCAAACACTATTAATAACTAATGCGCCACCGAGGCTTTATTTTAAAATATATATATTTAGATGTAAAGCTCTGTAATCATGATGGCATGTATTCATTGCTATTGAATTTAAAAATACCATCCGCCATATATACCAAAATCTTCGCAGATCTCATTTCTCTATAACATAGCCATTGGCTATGTCACATAACTAAAAATATGCACGTTCGCTATTCATTAATTATTCCATTAGAATAAATTCTTATAAACTCGTTGATTCTAAGAAGTCACATATCAAGTTATAAAATCATCCGTGAACAGGAACACTCAATTAGCTAAATACTCGGAATCACATCATTACCATTAAATTAACTAATTATAATAATCGTAACTCACGAGATGGAATAGCTGTGAACTGAGCTTTATATAAAACACTTGCAATTAATATATATATAGCGTGAAACAGAATGATGTGGTGATATGTAAGGTATGTTTTTTATTTGGTATGTGTTCAATCAACAAAAGATGCAAAAAATATACGTCCCAATCAATGAATGAGGTTTTGGGAGTCCTCCGCTACACATAGGTCTTGCCTGATAACCGGAATTTTACCTTCCGCATCCAGTCTACTTAGCTACCTTATTTCCGGTAGTCGGTCATCCTGTCAGGGTAACCTTTCATTTACCAAGTTCTAGATCCTGTGCTCTATGACTCCTTTTGCTCCAATCCAGCTATCGATTCTTAGACAGATGTGGCTTTTTACCCGTCGCACGCAATTTTAGTAACTCTAAATATTAGTGGGGATATAATACAGTGTACACACAGTATACCTCTTGAGCGGCCACAGGTCTGAATCGAGTTTTTGCTATTGGTTGATAATAGATTCTTTGCGAAAAGTGCACAGTAACTTAGCACAGTAGAGTAGTAGAGCCTCGCTGATGTCAGCATGAATGGGCCGGCTCGACCGGGGAAGGACTACCCTCTCACAGAATATCGACGTGAAATAGCAGTATTCCTACTGTTGTTTCGTTCGGTGAGTGAGAGTGCCGGAGGCCCAATCACACCCTTACCCCCTCCCTGCTCCTTCTCCTTCCCACTTCCTTTCCTAAAGGGTCTGCAGCGCGCTAATGATGCCTCAGTTGTTGCAGGCTTTCATAGGCTACGGTGACCACTTATCATCAGGTAGACTGTATGCTTGTTTGCCACCTTAGTTGTATAAAAGAATATATTTGGACAGTCTTTGGGAACTGTCGATAGAAGTGAAAACTTTAATCCTTAATCATAAACACTTCTTTAAAAACCAAATTATAAACCAAAAATAATTCAAAAAAGGAAAGCGTGGAAGCGTGACGATGACGCGAGTTCTATGATTTTCGTTCACCCAAGAAGTGCTCAATGCGCATAAAGAAGCTTTTACTTTAAAAAAAAATAAAAGCATATAGTAAATATTTATTTCCTCAGAGCAACTATTACAAACAGCTCTAGCATTATACAATTTAGTTGTACCCTAAAAAATGGTAAAGACATTCGTTAATCTTGAACAACTAGATGGTTGTCAGTGAATTGGACGCCATCCCCCGAGTCCTGCCGACCCCCCGAACATATTTCAAGTAGCGGATTAAACTGTGTACAAAGTGCGAATGCATGACGTTTGGTCCTGGCAGACTTGAAATTAAAAGCTTTTATGGGCCTGAGTCAAGAAATCTTTTAAGCTCTCGTTCGAGCCATTAAACAGGCCGCGTTTGTTACAGATGTTTAAAAGTTTAACATAATTTATAACCTTCTGCGACTATTCCGGCTGTGTAGTTCTCGCGAACTATGATTTAGAATGTGTTTCTATTATTAGATTGGGAGCTTAGCTAAGCTTTCTTGGATCCTACGAAATATCAAAGTGGTTTAATCAAAGGCATGAGTCTAAAATATCCTTATTAGATCTATGATTATATTATTAAATATTGGGAGACATTAAAATTAAAACAAATTTACAATGCATCATTGGTCCTCCTTTATCTTGCTTCGGAACGTGAATGTCAAGTTTGAGTTCTCGGACAATTATTAGTAGGAGATAAAATTATGCAACTCTAGCGCTATTTACTATAGTATATTTTCTGTACTGAATTTTAGTACGCAGCGTAGACTATAATAATAATATTCTACCACATACACACAACACCATCTAGCCCAAACTAAGCAGAGCTTGTACTATGGGTACTAGACAATGGATAAACATACATATATACTTTTATTTTTGTAAATACAAACATATTATACATAGAAACACCCAGACCAAGACAAACATCCATGTTCATGCACACAAATGTTTGACTTGTGCGGGAATCGAACCCGCGACCTCAGGCGGGCAGTCGGTTACACTGACCACTACGCCATACAATATGTATGAATTTACAAAAAAAAAGTAAATAATATATGTATGTTTATCCATTGTTTAGTACCCATAGTACAAGCTCTGCTTAGTTTGGGCTAGATGGTGTTGTGTGTATGTGATAGAACATTATTATTATTATTATTAATTGGTAAAAGTAAGATGAGCATTTAAAACTTCCGTGCATTCATGTGATACAGTAACAGGATTAACACATTTGGTTGGTGTTAAATATCACAGGCTGAGCTGATGATGAAGAGCTGATGTGAAGATAAATATAAGATAACAAAGTGAGCTTAAAATGAGAGCGGCGACACTCAGAGAGACATTAGCTCTGTAATAACAATAAATCGTGGCTCATTCCAAGTAAAAACGTGTATCTATTATGAATATCAGCCGAATATAAAATTCGCAGAAGTTTTGTCAGCTTATGCACAAAAATTCTTTACGAATTACTAAGGCTACGTCGATTTAATTGATACGAGAAGAATTGTTAATAGGTATCATTGACCTACCAATACTATAGAACGAAAAGGAACTTATAGGTTACTCCCTGACGTAATAGATGCTGAAAATTTACAGTGTATGTAAGCTCGAACATGTTAAACAATCGTTACTGACGCTCTTGTTCGATTACATAAAGGGTCGGTACAGTTTCTCTATTTTTAAATCTAAGGTAAGAAACTCCGGCAAGGTATAAAATCACACTGAGCTTCTAAGGTCAGTACAGAAGCTCCTTATAGAGCTTGGCAGCCCTACTTTCCACGGAAAGACAATACAAGCCCGTGCGTGGATAGTAGCGACACTTGACGTAATGTTAGTACGTGACTGCACACTACGGCAAGTTTCGCTACTAGCCACGGTACATGCACAAGGTTATTTCGCTGTGATTTGTGGAAGTGGAAGTAGTTCCCCAAGCGCGTTACTTTAGTCTAAATGAATCATATACTGCTCTCAGTGTCGTATTCCAACGCTGACTCGAGTTTCCAATACTCCTAAAAGTTGCAGTCGTTATGAGCAGGGTAGTGAAGCAGTAATTTTTGCTGTGTTGAGAACACAGCGTATCGTTTTGCAGAGTCCAGAAAGAGCTCGTTTTGCACACATTCATAGTCTATCACCAGGGAGACTGTATCTCACCGTGCAATATGTTGGACTTAAAGATAATGCACAAAATGTACACACAAAGGGTAGTTGTGCGCGGCCTAATCCCGGAGCCATTGCCATCAACACGCATGACTGACAGCTCAGTGCTTCTCCTGTTATTCCTCTAGGTATACACATGTGATGATGTTGCCCATCATCACGGTGTCGCTTGTACATTAAACTAAATATCAGGCTATTATTTTACGTTGCCTAAATTATTATTTGTGTTCCATTAAATCTCTCATTAAACATTATTATGTTACATAATATTGCAGATAGCAGAGATTACAAAAAATCTAATGTTCCGATAATTATAGACGGCCGAAAGGTAACTTAATAATTATCACTAACTATTACCAAATTCGATGACCGACAAATATATATAAGTGCGCTTATACTAATGGCTGAACGTGGAGCCACAGGTGTGATTCCTGTGTTGGGAACATAAAAACTGTAAAAGTTAGAACAAATCTAAGTAGACTCGTCACTTTTGGTGGCATCTTAAATATAAGTAGGTTTCATGTAAAATTATGTTGAATGTAATAGCGACAGACTCTACAATTAATTTACAGGCAATATTGTATTTATCTATTATTTTGTATTTACATATGTTGAAATGAAAGTGCTGGCCACTTTTCATCTTTGGCAAATATGTTGCTATATATTAATTTTTACAATCAGTTAGAAGCACCCATTTCTACTCATTGAATATGTTATGGTACTGCGCTAGATGATGTTGCCTAAAATATTCCTATTTTCAATTACAATGCCACGAATTGCTTCTAATTACTATTGTAAATATGATAAAACAAATTAGCCTAACAATAGAAAAAAAAACATTTTCTGTGAACCAACAACAAGAGCCAAATATAATTCACTTTATGTTCATAATTTTTCTTCACATAACAAATTACAGAGAGAGCTGTCTATCTAATTAATGTGTGATACTACGATAAGGGCCAGCTCACCGTTGTTCCCACGACGTACACCGAGACAAACAGTCCCTACACAAAGCGTATTATTACTAAATTAATTTTGTTTTCAGAAAACTAATTTCCTTTCCCTAGCGGGTATTTACATTTACGTGTTAATTAAACATAAGCGGCATTCGCTGGTAATGAATAACTCACGATAAACGCGTAACGACATAAAAAGGTGGCGGTTCACATGACGCGTTTTATGTCAATAGCCTCTATTACTAGGGTTGAACTATACAGCACTTGTTAGGACGAATGGTATAAGTATGTTTAGTGTATTACAATCATTTTAGCGCACAACTGCAAGCAGTGGTAAGCTATTGATAGTTTATGTCAATAGCCTCTATTACTAGGGTTGAACTATACAGCACTTGTTAGGACGAATGGTATAAGTATGTTTAGTGTATTACAATCATTTTAGCGCACAACTGCAAGCAGTGGTAAGCTATTGATAGTTTATGTCAATAGCCTCTATTACTAGGGTTGAACTATACAGCACTTGTTAGGACGAATGGTATAAGTATGTTTAGTGTATTACAATCATTTTAGCGCACAACTGCAAGCAGTGGTAAGCTATTGATAGTTTATGTCAATAGCCTCTATTACTAGGGTTGAACTATACAGCACTTGTTAGGACGAATGGTATAAGTATGTTTAGTGTATTACAATCATTTTAGCGCACAACTGCAAGCAGTGGTAAGCTATTGATAGTTTATGTCAATAGCCTCTATTACTAGGGTTGGACTATACAGCACTTGTTAGGACGAATGGTATAAGTATGTTTAGTGTATTACAATCATTTTAGCGCACAACTGCAAGCAGTGGTAAGCTATTGATAGTTTATGTCAATAGCCTCTATTACTAGGGTTGAACTATACAGCACTTGTTAGGACGAATGGTATAAGTATGTTTAGTGTATTACAATCATTTTAGCGCACAACTGCAAGCAGTGGTAAGCTATTGATAGTTTATGTCAATAGCCTCTATTACTAGGGTTGGACTATACAGCACTTGTTAGGACGAATGGTATAAGTATGTTTAGTGTATTACAATCATTTTAGCGCACAACTGCAAGCAGTGGTAAGCTATTGATAGTTTATGTCAATAGCCTCTATTACTAGGGTTGAACTATACAGCACTTGTTAGGACGAATGGTATAAGTATGTTTAGTGTATTACAATCATTTTAGCGCACAACTGCAAGCAGTGGTAAGCTATTGATAGTTTATGTCAATAGCCTCTATTACTAGGGTTGAACTATACAGCACTTGTTAGGACGAATGGTATAAGTATGTTTAGTGTATTACAATCATTTTAGCGCACAACTGCAAGCAGTGGTAAGCTATTGATAGTTTATGTCAATAGCCTCTATTACTAGGGTTGAACTATACAGCACTTGTTAGGACGAATGGTATAAGTATGTTTAGTGTATTACAATCATTTTAGCGCACAACTGCAAGCAGTGGTAAGCTATTGATAGTTTATGTCAATAGCCTCTATTACTAGGGTTGGACTATACAGCACTTGTTAGGACGAATGGTATAAGTATGTTTAGTGTATTACAATCATTTTAGCGCACAACTGCAAGCAGTGGTAAGCTATTGATAGTTTATGTCAATAGCCTCTATTACTAGGGTTGAACTATACAGCACTTGTTAGGACGAATGGTATAAGTATGTTTAGTGTATTACAATCATTTTAGCGCACAACTGCAAGCAGTGGTAAGCTATTGATAGTTTATGTCAATAGCCTCTATTACTAGGGTTGAACTATACAGCACTTGTTAGGACGAATGGTATAAGTATGTTTAGTGTATTACAATCATTTTAGCGCACAACTGCAAGCAGTGGTAAGCTATTGATAGTTTATGTCAATAGCCTCTATTACTAGGGTTGAACTATACAGCACTTGTTAGGACGAATGGTATAAGTATGTTTAGTGTATTACAATCATTTTAGCGCACAACTGCAAGCAGTGGTAAGCTATTGATAGTTTATGTCAATAGCCTCTATTACTAGGGTTGGACTATACAGCACTTGTTAGGACGAATGGTATAAGTATGTTTAGTGTATTACAATCATTTTAGCGCACAACTGCAAGCAGTGGTAAGCTATTGATAGTTTATGTCAATAGCCTCTATTACTAGGGTTGAACTATACAGCACTTGTTAGGACGAATGGTATAAGTATGTTTAGTGTATTACAATCATTTTAGCGCACAACTGCAAGCAGTGGTAAGCTATTGATAGTTTATGTCAATAGCCTCTATTACTAGGGTTGAACTATACAGCACTTGTTAGGACGAATGGTATAAGTATGTTTAGTGTATTACAATCATTTTAGCGCACAACTGCAAGCAGTGGTAAGCTATTGATAGTTTATGTCAATAGCCTCTATTACTAGGGTTGAACTATACAGCACTTGTTAGGACGAATGGTATAAGTATGTTTAGTGTATTACAATCATTTTAGCGCACAACTGCAAGCAGTGGTAAGCTATTGATAGTTTATGTCAATAGCCTCTATTACTAGGGTTGGACTATACAGCACTTGTTAGGACGAATGGTATAAGTATGTTTAGTGTATTACAATCATTTTAGCGCACAACTGCAAGCAGTGGTAAGCTATTGATAGTTTATGTCAATAGCCTCTATTACTAGGGTTGGACTATACAGCACTTGTTAGGACGAATGGTATAAGTATGTTTAGTGTATTACAATCATTTTAGCGCACAACTGCAAGCAGTGGTAAGCTATTGATAGTTTATGTCAATAGCCTCTATTACTAGGGTTGGACTATACAGCACTTGTTAGGACGAATGGTATAAGTATGTTTAGTGTATTATAATCATTTTAGCGCACAACTGCAAGCAGTGGTAAGCTATTGATAGTTTATGTCAATAGCCTCTATTACTAGGGTTGAACTATACAGCACTTGTTAGGACGAATGGTATAAGTATGTTTAGTGTATTATAATCATTTTAGCGCACAACTGCAAGCAGTGGTAAGCTATTGATAGTTTATGTCAATAGCCTCTATTACTAGGGTTGAACTATACAGCACTTGTTAGGACGAATGGTATAAGTATGTTTAGTGTATTATAATCATTTTAGCGCACAACTGCAAGCAGTGGTAAGCTATTGATAGTTTATGTCAATAGCCTCTATTACTAGGGTTGGACTATACAGCACTTGTTAGGACGAATGGTATAAGTATGTTTAGTGTATTATAATCATTTTAGCGCACAACTGCAAGCAGTGGTAAGCTATTGATAGTTTATGTCAATAGCCTCTATTACTAGGGTTGAACTATACAGCACTTGTTAGGACGAATGGTATAAGTATGTTTAGTGTATTATAATCATTTTAGCGCACAACTGCAAGCAGTGGTAAGCTATTGATAGTTTATGTCAATAGCCTCTATTACTAGGGTTGAACTATACAGCACTTGTTAGGACGAATGGTATAAGTATGTTTAGTGTATTACAATCATTTTAGCGCACAACTGCAAGCAGTGGTAAGCTATTGATAGTTTATGTCAATAGCCTCTATTACTAGGGTTGGACTATACAGCACTTGTTAGGACGAATGGTATAAGTATGTTTAGTGTATTATAATCATTTTAGCGCACAACTGCAAGCAGTGGTAAGCTATTGATAGTTTATGTCAATAGCCTCTATTACTAGGGTTGGACTATACAGCACTTGTTAGGACGAATGGTATAAGTATGTTTAGTGTATTATAATCATTTTAGCGCACAACTGCAAGCAGTGGTAAGCTATTGATAGTTTATGTCAATAGCCTCTATTACTAGGGTTGAACTATACAGCACTTGTTAGGACGAATGGTATAAGTATGTTTAGTGTATTATAATCATTTTAGCGCACAACTGCAAGCAGTGGTAAGCTATTGATAGTTTATGTCAATAGCCTCTATTACTAGGGTTGGACTATACAGCACTTGTTAGGACGAATGGTATAAGTATGTTTAGTGTATTATAATCATTTTAGCGCACAACTGCAAGCAGTGGTAAGCTATTGATAGTTTATGTCAATAGCCTCTATTACTAGGGTTGGACTATACAGCACTTTTTAGGACGAATGGTATAAGTATGTTTAGTGTATTACAATCATTTTAGCGCACAACTGCAAGCAGTGGTAAGCTATTGATAGTTTATGTCAATAGCCTCTATTACTAGGGTTGGACTATACAGCACTTGTTAGGACGAATGGTATAAGTATGTTTAGTGTATTATAATCATTTTAGCGCACAACTGCAAGCAGTGGTAAGCTATTGATAGTTTATGTCAATAGCCTCTATTACTAGGGTTGGACTATACAGCACTTGTTAGGACGAATGGTATAAGTATGTTTAGTGTATTATAATCATTTTAGCGCACAACTGCAAGCAGTGGTAAGCTATTGATAGTTTCTGAACGGCCACATGTTTTACTGAGATATTTAGATTCGACTTCCAGATTCCATAAAATACTTTTAAAAGATGTAGAGTTATTGTGAAGAGATTGTTTCGGCAAGGAAATGTTACAAAGTTAAAAGTTACAAGGAAACCTATCTCAATCGCTGACAGCTTTACAAGCAGATAACTTTGCCTGATAAGAGACACTATACCTAATGTTGTTCTATCACAGTAAATTTTTCTGAAGGTCTTAATTGCACCTAGGAATGCGGCCTCGATGGCGTAGTGGTTAGTGTAACCGACTGCCACGCCTGAGGTCGCGGGTTCGATTCCCGCACAAGTCAAACATTTGTGTGCATAAACATGGATGTTTGTCTTGGTCTGGGTGTTTCTATGTATAATATGAATGTATTTACAAAAAAAAGTATATATGTATGTTTATCCATTGTCTAGTACCCATAATACAAGCTCTGCTTAGTTTGGGCTAGACGGTGTTGTGTGTATGTGATATAATATTATTATTAATTTATTAATATCTGTTCATATTACAATAAAGAAAATAAACTACAATCAAAAACACTTTCTCTAGGAAGCTGACATGAATTACCCACCTAATTTAATTACCAGACCTTCCACATTCTGTAAGACTCGCCTTCATGGTTCTACCGTCGCGTCGCAAGGATTGCACCGTTTGGAAGTATCTTATCATTATCAACAGTAATCACTGAATTAAAAATGGAACTCAAAATTGCCTGATTCATATCAGCACAGCAAGGTTGAATAATCCACCTTTTCATAACGAGACCATATCAATGCTGCCAAATTTTAATAACATCATGCATGTAACAATGTAAATCATTGCACATTCATAACAATAAAGTACAAAATCCGACGTACGGATATGTACTTTATTGTTGTAATTATAAATGTGTTTGTATCTCAGTCTGTGCTGTCATGGCTAAACTGATCACCCAGTAGTTATGAAGTCTTGTATGTAAATTGGTTAAATCCTAAAAAAGGGTAAATCTTCTCCTTAGCCTTTATTATTCCCAAGTCACTTTCTAGTCTAACCGGATTTGACTGGATATCAGTTTTTACACGGAGCGACGGCGATCTGACCTCCGCAACCCGAAGGCTAACGATACCCTAAAGCTAGACCAGTGTCAGGATATTAGAGGGCACTGAATTCCCAATAACGACTACCATAAATGTTCATGGCAGCCGGGACCGACGACTTAACGTGCTCTCCGAGGCACGGAGCAGGCGATAATTGTCAATCAATACGCACATAATTTCGAAAAGTCATATAACTTCCGAAAGTCAGAGGTGCGCGACGTGGGTTCGAACCCGAGACCTTTGCATTGCAGTCTGTTGGTCTCCCCACTGAGCTGTAAAGTAAATAAATTAATTAAAAAGGTAAATAAATTGTTTTAATATGATTGATGTCGTGATTGATAAAGCAACGAGCACTTATAATGCTCATTCGTTCCTTTAAACACGGTTGGCACTATCTTCAGACTAAAGAAAATACGAGACAAGCTGCTAGCCTGTGTCTAAGCAACGTTGGGTGCAGTCAGTCTATAGATGGGTGACCGCTTAGTGGTATTTCATCTGTGCGTCTCCGTGCTTCGGAGGGCACGTAAAAACGTCGGTTCCGGTTGTTGCCAAATTGACAGCAGTCGTTAAGCCATATCAGGGGCCTACGGGCGGCTTGAACAACTCTTGACAACAGGTTGGTCACTAACCACACGAAAAGAAGAAGAAGCCTGTGTCTGGATTAGCCTGCCTATTAACATCAGACTGAAGAAGATACAAGATTGAGAGAACATACAATTTTCACTTTGTTATATGTATATTTTCATAGTTGTTGGGCCAGCCCTACGCAAGCAACGTAATTTAGAGCGCCCTACGTAATCGCTTTGAGGCATGTAATTGATGTTAAGTATTTATTGACACGTCATAACATTATTTTAATTTTTAAATTGGACACAATGCGGGAGTGTGAGAGCCCACAGCGCTATTGTTCATATATCAACACTGTGGCGTAAACTAGGGGATTACTGGTCTGTAGTCAACACGTTACTGGAAAGAAGTGCCGGTTAATGTAATGAGAAAATGCTTATGAAAACACTTTTTATTAGAGTAATACGGAAGTGAGTAATTTAAGTAATAAGCTATCTTGAGTAAAACTCTCGTAATAAAAGCTATTCAAAATAGAATTCCCATTTAGTCTTACTATCATAAGTAGATATTACAAATGAATTCCCTAAATTAAAATAAACATCAAATATTCTGCAGTTCACATTCGACGTTTATTAGACTAGATCGGCACACTTGAAAAATGTGTCGTAAGTTGTCAGTTTCTGTACATATTTAATAAATAATTAGATAAATATTCTTTCAGACAAGATATATTTTTACTGACACTCTTAATCAAAGTCGGATTTAACCGACGTTTTTAGCCGTAAGCATCTTTGGTTGTTTTTACAGATACATGTATTTTTGAGCGGTTAAGAGTTTTAACTGTAACCATCTACTAGTTTAATTATCAGTATGTGCCTCCTGGTTATCATCTACTAATAGGTTTACTTGATGTGAAGTACATTTCATTCGAGAAAATCAGAGAGACTATATATGATATCGATTTTCTCAATAGAGCTTTATACTCCTGCTACAAAGAACTATAATAGTCATTATCTTCTGTTATTGTTTTATTGTAATGTCTTTGTAGCAGGAGTGTAAAGCTATACCGTCTCTGCCAACTAAAAGATCAAAGTTAAGTTATCTTCCAGTCTGCCATTTCTAGGTGCCTTTGCAGAACTTTTCTGGAATATAAAATTGTAAACTTATGTCTCTACATCTGTAGGTAAAGTTTCGTTTAAGTTAAAGAAGGCTCATTGGGCATTCAACGTTATACTTTCAGAAAATGACATCTCAGGACTGCTTCGATGGCACAGAAGTAGTGAATACAATTACTGCGCACGAGGTCATAGGTGGAATAGCTGGGTCGGTTAAGATGTTATTAGGATTTTCTTACAAGAAATTTTAAATACCATTATTTTGGAACTTGTGCCTGGTTGACATCAACGCTCACCTTCTAATACATCAGATCTCAAACCATAGCTGGCGAAATATGAAATTCATTCACATCTACCTATCTCTTTTGTGATATAAACGGCAAAATATATTAGTACGTAAATGGATAATTTAATTATTCATCCCGTAAGTCGTCGGCCAAAACTTCTATATATATATGTTCCTGTTTGCAGCGCAAGAAATATTGCCTAAAATCCTATTTAAATATTCAACGACGCTTTTTTTAGTAGGTGGAAACATATAAATTTATCACTTTAAATTTATGTGGTAAGATATAATCAAAATTACCCTCTTTGCTCTGGGCGGAGTGATCGGACTTAATACACTTCTACTGACTAAAGGACTATACCCATGTTCCTTCTGTTGCCCTTTCGATCATCGCACTCGCCGCGGTGTTTCTTTCGGATTATTCCGCGCTGACATTTTTTAAAGCAATTATAAGCCCGTAATTATATCTGTACGTTGTGTTTTGTTCCAAAATCATGCATGCCTAATAGAGCATAATGTAACTGATGTATAAAATAACAATTAATTATGTCGCTAATATTAACATTACTCACACCTGCTCAATTAACTTTCAACTATAACCTCAGAGCCATAATATTTTTATCACCCTACACAAAAACAAGCACATAGAATATTTAATTCAATTAACTGTTTTTAGTGAGTAGCTACAGTCAAGTGTTGTATAAATACGTAGATAATTATCTATGACTAAACGGACTCATGTCTCGACCGCCATAAAAACAGAAATAGTCAAGAGCGAGTTGAACATCTCCACGTGATTCCGTAGGTGTGTTGATAGTGTATTATTTTATGAAAATCTTAATTTCTTACTTGGTAGTTTCTTCTTTCAGTCAAAAGTTTAATCCTGATCTCTTTCGTTTGCCTATGAGTAACCTTCGCTGTACGCCTCGTACTTTTACATCCAGTACTCTTTACTGACTTTAATACTTTGTTTATTTCCCAGCTTTGTGAAAAACGTAATTATATCGGATCAATTAACACGGCTTGCCATTCCATCTTGAAATTTGTCGAAATAAATACGTAGGTATTTCCGCAGCCATCTTTTAGAACTTTGTTTTAATGGATCTTTAATTTTCTTGTATAAGAACTATCCAACATGTATCCCAATCGACGAGATAGGCGCTTTGGTAAAATTGGCTACATGAAGTCGGATTGGATTGAGTAATTACTTAAGTAGTAAGTGCATCTCGGTTAGTTTCGATCGAAGCAGAATGTAATTTATGTTCGTCATTTTAATATTTGTACAAATATCCATATTACAGGGATCATTATCAAATATAAAAGTAGTTTGATGAATATTAATGTAATAAAAATTTAACGGCTCCTTGTCGAATAAAAGAACCCCATAAAAATTAATATGGCGGCTACGAACAGATTAAAAATAAGAATGTAATGTGTGCGTGACCATCGACAATGCAATTATAAACGGTGAACTGTTACAAAAGCTAACATGAGCGATGGGTGATGGGTCGTCGAATGCCTCTGCCGTGTGTAAATCATCGTTAATCATCCTATCTGACCCTTAATAAAAATATATTTATCGGATACATAGAGTCTTGTTGCTGGTGTAGCGCCGTTGACGTGGTATGAAAGACTGACTTACGAAAAATTAAAATCGTTCTCATTTTTATGCAAGTAAATTATGATTTACAATTGAAATACATTTTGTTTTACTACTTAAACCGTCGTTATATTTCTTTTTATACGAAATATAGTTATGACTTGTGGCAGAAGTCGTACTATGGAATTGAATTATAAATATTTCTTCACCATGCAATTCTTTCTTTCTCCTTTTTCGTGTGGTTAGTGGCCAACCTGTTGTCAAGAGTTGTTCAAGCCGCCCGTAGGCCTCTGACATGGTTTAACGACTGCTGTCAATTTGACAACAACCGGGACCGACTTTTTACGTGCCCTCCGAAGCACGGAGACGCTCAGATGAAATACCACTAAGCGGTCACCCATCTATAGACTGACCGCACCGAACGTTGCTTAACCTCGCTAATCGTTTACGGATCAGTGAGTGCAACTGGCTATCAGTGATATGAGCTATGCAATATCATCCTGGGTAGATCAAAGGTGATATGATTTACCTTGTCTGTGCTCAACAACACCGTTTATTGGAGCTGGTTGGGCTTTTTTTAACTAGATATAGTTGTAGAGAACCTTGCATTACGATTCTGCTACCAATAGGGTTTCCAAGGTCTTTAAGAAGGCGTTGCGCTGACAGCAAGTGATACAAATTTGGTTCCTCGTTTGTATTTTTTTATTTATAACCAGCAACGCGGGTTTGTATGTCCATAATGATCCAAGCGTCTGTAGGCTTCGATACCTTACTCAGCGTATCGCATATTTATTGTAAGTTTTGTTTTATGTTAATATTTAGCGCATGCCTATTGTTTACTAGGCAAAGACCCAGATGTGCTGTTACTAAAGATAGCCTAGCAGCAAAATCAAATCTATCACTGAACCTCAGTCACATACAAACATTATTTAATCCTGTGTGTAACATTGACTATCCATCAAACTATATCAAGCTTCCAAATTCTTCAATTAAACATTGATTTAAAATCTAGTTGTCTCATTCTATTGCTTTGAAATATACGAGACAGAACGATAAATAAGTCGTAGCTGTAGAACAATCAGGCGCTAGTCTCTCACGACAATTACAACGGTGTCAAAACGGAAACGGTTCCGTACATCCGGCCGATAGTAGGGAGGGGAAATAGACGTAACTAGTGATGTTTCTCAACAAGCAACTATTGATACAATATGTATAGTCTATCGATAGTATGTATCGGTAATATAAATAGTATTAATAAAAACAATCATGCCAAATATGGCAATATCATTTATATTCTGCAATAATGTCGCTTATTATATATTGCATATAATATATAATATATTGCATTAAAATCTTGAAGACACATACTTTATACTCTCAAAATCATACTAATACTCAACTATCGATATCGCACTTATCGACACTGCAGCATCTCTATGCGGAACTAGGAGAATTTATGTGTTTATTTGGAAACTATTACGTAATGTGTTTTAGGGGTAAACAAACTCGAATTTATTGTATTTATTTTATTGAGCAATAAAAACCACTGGGACATATTGATGGTTCCCATATAATTCTGTTTAGAGTGATCTTGGGATAAACAGACCTTGTTTGCCGAAAACGGATAAAACAATAATGACGATGATAAAACATACATTTACATAAATATTATTATTTTATTATCAGCAAGGCTACGGTGGCTTAGGGACAGTAATGGCTAGAGTTATCCGGTTCAATTCCCAGATCAGGAAAAATATTACTTCGTTGCGTCAAGCAATTCTCAGTATACGGGGTCTCGAAATGTGCACGGCAAACATATCTAACTATGGTTTTAGGTCACACGTAATAGACACCTGTACATAGTATTTATATATATATATCACTACGGTTCTATACATATCACTACGGTTCATAAGATGTAAAATAAATATTTCGTTAAAAATAATTTTTAAGCGAACTTAAGGCGACTCCTGTAAGAAAAATGCTATTACTCAATTGATGACTTGTGAACCACAACAAAATTTTATCTCACGTGACATGTTTTTTTGAACTTATTAGTTAATTAATTTATTTATTGACTGTTTTGTTAGCATTTGACATTATATCGATTTTATTGATTTTTCTTGGTATTTGACATTTGATTGATTTTATTAATTTTTACTTATTAATAATTAATTGACATCTTATCCTTTCTTTTTCATGTTTTTATGGTGGTGTCATCAATGTTTATTATACTTAATTAATTAAATTTATATTGCTGAAATTGTTTCTTATATTATGATTATTATTATTCTTTGTAATTATTTATAATTTGTAAAAAAACATTCGCATGCAATGTAAAAATTGTTTTCTGAAATAAATAAACTAAACTATAAACTATAATACTTCAACCATTAACTGTCATCATCTACTTAAGTAACTTTACGCAAACCTTTTAACCCAGCATTTCGCCAGAACGTTTGTGATTTGATCAGAAAACTTGCGCCGAGTTATTCGCCTTCCGACTCTCGCTAACTTTGCTAATTATTTAGTTAACTTGCACATAGTTAACTAGTTTGGTACAAAGTTTATAAATACTAACTACACACAGGTGCCTTTGTATCCCCGAAGGGGAAAGGGGGAGCGTGCATCACTAAAATATTGTTAGCTATAGTTTTGGTCCCAATAGAGAGCAAACCTATGCCTATCTTGGCCTTAATACTTCCAGTGGCCACGCTGCTATTCATAATGTTCAGACAAAAAACCTGAAAACACTTCACGCGACCCGGAGATTAAACCCAGGATCTCACAATCGGAATGATATGGCGCAATGGCTAAGGCATTAGAATTGCGATCAAGGGGTCGAGGATTTGATTCTCACCCATTACCCATTACCTACACATCAACCGACATGAACCCAATCGTGTCACAAGCATTTAACGTAGCTCAAGGGGTTAACAAAAAGAAATTAAAAAAAATTGGTTGTCTGTAAAGTCGATTTACGGACAATAGTTTAACGTGACGTCATAACAAAATTTCTTTCCCGTAACGTTACAATAAGCGTAACGGGACAATGAGCGTAACGGGACAAGGAGCGTAACGGAACAATGAGACATCCTTTTTCGTGCATGCAGCCGGCGTTCATCGATTTATTAGACGTTGTCAAGTCAAAAAAATGGTGTTTGGACCACCAGCGCCCTACTAACAACCACAACGCCACTTCATGAAGCTACTGCAATCTAGCTTTAAATAGTTTAAACTGGAAATAGTCAAGAGCACTAGAAACAATTTTGATTATTTAAAGTTGTAATTTAGTGTTTTCAAATAAACTGCGATAAAATCCGTAAAAGGTAGTTTAATTTCAATATTTAAAGTTGAATACAACCAGTATAAAGAATGACAACACGTCACAGGTCACAGCAATCATAGATTATGCGAATAGGATCAACGTTTATATCAGAGTCTAAATATTGTAAACATTTCCTAGTTTATAATACATGATAACCGTCTCACGTCATTGAAACAGTTTGAGTTTTATCCAAATTGAATTATTTTCGTATTTCCTTAGGAGGCTGAAGTATTTTATTAGCCCTACATTCAAATAAGGCAAAGATTTACGAGTAAAGTGAATCGACCTCTCTCACCAGAAGTGGGATAATCTGGGAAATATGAGGGCCCCTATCTGGCTCGGGCCTGTCCCGACAAATAGCGGGATTATGCTAAACTTACGGCTATGCATAATCGTACTGATACCGGATTCTGTAAGAGGACTGAGGGTTTACTTTTTGCCTGAAATGATGGCGAAAAGTGAGGTCATCTTTATTCAAATACGTAACGTTATCTCGATGCTCACTTGATATCTTGGAACCTTTAAAACAATTGTCCAAATAGTAGGTACTTCATCAGTCATAATTAGTCATTATTTTGTCTGCTTACTACATAATGATTTCCGCCATTATCCAGAAGATGAAATAACATCTTCGAAATATACTAAATAGAATTAATGATCGTAGTTCGTAGCAGTTACGTGACAAAGTGGACATGACACCACGACTGTACCTCTGTTAGACAATAATATATATTATCTACAGTTGCGATACACTTAAAGTGAACATATCGTTGGCTCACTATTACAAGGTTCTATGTTAGAACTTTGGGGAAATGAGGTTTAAAATTTGCATATATATTATATTCATTATTTATATATATTCTATAATAATTGATGATGCATGTCATGATGGTACAAAAATAAAAATCTTTTCATTTCATTTCATTTATTTTTATTTCATATCAGTGAAAATAACTTAAAAAGTAATTTAGAACTATTTGCGATTTAATATTGCGAGGTGGTAAGTGCTTCCATCTATTACTATATTAGTCTAAACAAAAAGGGATGACGTATAAAACCATGCAATATTCATAGCAATTTTTTTTCAAAAATGTAACATAGAACCTTGTAATATTGGACCAGCGATTTTATTATTCTTTAACCTTCTGCTGGACACAACCTTTGTGTTACTAAAAAATGTCGACTGGAACTATAATATACTTATGAAGAATATTCGGCTATCAAACTCTACATAGTCAGTCACATTGACGATTATACCCCTGGTTTACAAAGTACCATAAACTGGGGAAATAGCATTTCCCAATCATCAGACGGAACGTATGCTTGGACGATCTTTTAAAAAATACTTACGACATTATAACTACAACATGGCCAGTAGGCTAATTCACGTAATTAAATAAGTTCAGTTGCAATGCAGTTGATCAAAACAGCTCTTTTCGTATTCTCGTAATGTTGACAATCACTGTCAGATACGCTCGCGTCAAGTTCGCGTCACGCGAGCGCTTTAGAGTATTCTATGTGCGTGATTCAGATCGCAACTTGATCGGTATTCACCTATTCATTTGTCAAAAGTATTACATACGACTGACGTACAGATGACGCGCAGCACACGCGCAGTTTACGCACAGCTTACGCGCAGCTTACGCGCAGCTTACGCGCAGCTTACGCGCAGCTAAACAATTACAAGAATACCATTTTGCACTAAGACGTAAACTTAATTGCAACTGAACCGCAACTTGATCGGCGCGTCAAGAAATTACGTGAATTAGCCTACAGAAATAGCTATACCGGGACGCTTTCGACGTTAAGCCAGCTTACTTTCATTTGATAACAGAAGTTATTTTTACCCACATAAACACATCTTTCTAGCTCGCATTATACATATAAACTAGACGTTCCCGCGGTTTCACCCGCGTTTGTCGTTACTGCGCAGCCCCCGTGGTTCGTAGCGGGATGTTATATAGCCTTCCTCGATAAATAGGCTATCCAACACTAAAATAATTTTTCAAATCGAACCAGTAGTTCCTGAGATTAGCGCGTTCAAACAAACAAACTCTTCAGCTTTATAATATTAGTATAGATTATACTAAGAAAAAGAGCTTTTCACCAGACAAATAGACAACGTAGTGATTACGAAACGATTATATCATCCACGCAATACGTTCGCCCTCACCCAGCATCCAACGTCAGCACGGATTGATCCGTGAGACCAATACATCTGAGCACTAAACCCATCTAATTCCCACACAGTTGCACTAACACCCGTCAAATAACTAACAAACACGTAAGGCGTTCCCACACTGATGTTGGAAAATAAGTCATCTATACTAATTCTAGATGTGACCGCGGTTTCAGCCGCGTTTATCGTTACTGCGCCGCCCCCGTGGATCGTAGCGTGATGTTATGTAGCCAATAGCCTTCCTCGATAAATAGGCTATCCAATACTAAAAGAATTTTTCAAATCGAACCAGTAGTTCCTGAGATTAGCGCGTTCAAATAAACAAACTGTTCAGCTTTATAATATTAGTATAGATTATAAGGCTGTATAAATACACGGGTGCCGCAATAGTTCATGTAATCAACTACACAATACATCCCGTCGAGTGTAGTAGGTTCGATCCCCAAACGGACCAAAAAATTGTGTGACGCACATTGCTCGGATGGCGCAGTGGTTTATATGATCGCCTCGCCACTGCCACAGCGCCGAGTGTTGTGAGTTCGAATCCCGCACGGGACAACACTTTGTGTGATCCACAAATAATTGTTCCGAGTCAGTGTGTTCTTTGTGTCCGTTGTCTGAAAGTTTGCAAAGTCCCCGCCAGCGCCACACAGGATTTATTTTATTCTTAGTGCGGCTGTTGTCTTTTATAAAAGAAGAAAAAGTTGTTTAGATTTTCTTTTTTGTTTCAATGAGTACATAGATATGTATATGTAAGATTCCATGGTATAAGAATTATTTCTAATAGAGTAGTCTTTACTGAAGGATTTTTATTTTTGCTGCGCTAATAGTAGGAACTACTACTTCAAATTCGGGTAAACACGTACTTGCCGCTTCGACAGCCTTATCATGTCAGCCAAAAGACGTCCACTGCTGGACATATTAGGCCTCCCTCGAGGTCTTCCACACAGACCGGTCTTGGGCCACCCGCATCCAACCGCTTCCCACGACCCTTACCAGGTCGTCTGTCCACCTTGCTGGCCTATCCCTGCTGCGCTTTCCGGTTCGACAGCCTATTGATTGAAAAATATTAATAGCGTAATATCACTCTATAAACTAGTGAACCAGCGCAATAATTATAAACTGGTAAAACAGGGTGATACAGTTTGTAAATTATACAACAATTTTGTAATGGCGTCCTTGCCCATAGACCAAGCTCTATTAATGAAGATACTATTGTCAGACCAACTACTACCTAACTGCTTTCGCATTTATCATGTTTGTAAAAATTATGTTAGTTTAATAAACAATTTATACCATACATATTGTTAGATGCGTCAACGTTGTCGCTAGAGAAAATCTATAGACCAGAGGTTCCCAGACTTTTTTTCTCATAGACCACTTTCAAAATTTTGCTGGTTCCGGTGGACCCCCTGCAGCTAAACAAGTTCATGCAAGTAAAAACTTTGATCAAATCTACGGGTTGACCTTTTTTTTGACGTGACAACGTCTAATAAATCGATGAACGCCGGCTGCTCGCACGAAAAAGGATGACTCATTGTCCCGTTACGCTCATTGTCTCGTTACGCTCATTGTAACGTTACGGGAATGAAATTTTGTTACGACGTTGTCACGTTAAATTATCGTCCGTAAATCGACTTTACAGACAACCAATTTTTTTTAGAAGTTCTTAGATCTGAACACCTACCACGACCACGGTAGGCGGGCTGACTTTTTTTTACTAATTCTCTACCAGTAAATCGAAAAACCACTGGTACTGAATATGGAATATGAAATATAAGTTTTTACAAGTAACAGTCGCTGAGCTTGTCGAACAGTCGGTGAAGTCAAGCCAACAGTTTAGTTCTTCACTATCGAAAGCAAATTAATTTTCGAATTGTGCACCCCCATTTTTTGTCACGCCAGCGTAGACCCCCGTCGAGTCTCCCGTGGACCCCTGGGATCCACCTGGACCACTTTGGGAACTAATGCTATAGACAAATGTTGGATGGGCAGATAACGTTCATCGCTATGGAAAGCCTCTCTGACTATGCAAACTGAAGTGTTAACAAATATATTCAATAATTTCAGTGTGGGAGCGGCATCAGTGTGATCGATAGCGAGATGTTCATAGCTCATTGGAGCCATTATGTGGTTGGTAACGAGCTTACGGACTGACATACTACAAACAAATACGAAAGCTTCGCTCGTAATCGGTACAACGTCGCCCACGCGGTACATTTCTCTCCGCACGTCTTACTACGTACCAGTAGATAAGTAGCGTCGACATTTCTCTTCAGCAATAAGAAAAAGTAATTTGGATAGTAATTTGACGGTTCATTGTTATTTATGATGTGTAGATAATACAGAACAGGTATTGAGTTAATGCTACCTTTATATGAAACTATATGTTTCCGCGGTTTCACCCGCGTTTATCGTTACTGCGCCGCCCCCGTGGGTCGTAGCATGTTATATAGCCTATAGCCTTCCTTGACATATAGGCTATCCAACACTAAAATAATTTTTCAAATCAAACCAGTAGTTCCTAAGAATAGCGCGTTCAACCAAACAAACAAACTCTTCAGCTATATAATATTACTAGTTTTCACCCGCGGCTTCGCTCGCGTAAATGTAGGTTAGGTTAGGTTTAGATTTGCAACAGTTATTTTTTCTAGATTAAAGGTACCCTATGTCCTATTCTGTACCCCTGACAACGTGTATGCAAAATTTCATGTTGATCGGTTGAGTAGTTAAGGCGTGAAAGCGTAACAAACAAACAAACTCATTTTCGCATTTATACTATTAGTAAGGAAGTAAGGATACCAAAATAATCTAAAACAGAGATAAGTATTTTGTTTACATACTTTCTTCGCGCAGCTAAATTATAAATCACGGAAGTATACTTTGATTGCTGAAAATATGATTTATAAAAATGCTAATCATCTAAGCGTGAATATTTCGAGCTAAAATTGTACCACCGCATATTTCTGTAGCTTTGATATCATCTCACAAAGAATAAAAAAATATACATATCAGTATCAAAAGGGCACAGCCGACACTTCTCAAACGTACCAAACAAATGCGAAATAGCAATAATTTATTCGTCGCTGTGACACTCGGGTAATAAACTCCATACGAACACAAAACAGCTGAAATAATCATCGCGACTGGTTTACACTTCTTCAAATTATTATTATAAGTTTGATGCAAAAGTATATGATCCTTGTTATGCAATAATATAAGTAATTAAGTAGAAATTAATTTGATTCGTGATGAAATTAATTTTAACACCATTGCATTTATAACCTGTTGACAACGCCAATTGTTCGCGCTAATTTCCGTTACGTTTTATGTATTTGGCGAGAGTTTTATAGTGATTAATGCAATATCTAATAAAAACTATTGTCTTGTTAGTATTATAAATGAGAAAGTGAGTTTGATAACTTCCTTCCACACAGTAACGAACCAATAGATCGATGTGTTTCCTTACATATCTTTTAAATTACCGTTTTATATAAGGAAACTTCGTAACGTTGTATATCTTATACAATATATTAAACAGAGTTTCCGGTAATTAATGAATAACCTTGAAATGTCTTATAGTAGAATTAATGGCCGTTCAGAAAAAAGGAAAAAAGGAAAACAAAATATAAAAATGTGCAATAGCTTGCCATACTTTTGACTGTCTCTCTATTAGCATAATTGGTGTTTAATAATAAAACAACAAAAAACAGATGGAATTCATTCATTTCTGGTCGTAGTGTACAAGAAAGTTAAATATAGGAATTAAAAAATGTCAAATTTCAGGTAGGTAGTAGTTAGGATAGATTTTTTTCTTTTTTTCCCTGAACGTCCGTCAGCTCTACTATAAGACATTTCAAGGTTATCCATTAATTACCCGACATCCTGTATATGTATATTTTTGTGGTTAACCCGCATTCGAAGGTATTTTGCATATATTTGGTAAACTAAAGTCAAGTATATACATGTAAAATGGGCTAAAGCCCATGTATGATTTGTTTTGAATTATCAAAAACAGCAATCATCATTATGACTGTTGTTTTATGCGTTCTGAAATCGTTGCTTAAAATAGCCATAATAGTATAATTATGACACAAAACGACCAAGCTTTAAACAAAAAAATAATTGTATAATAATAATGTATAATATATATGTATAAATATATATGTATAATATATATGTATAAATGTATAATAATATCTATTTATAATTCATTTCCAAAATAAAAAGCTAAATCTAAAAAAGGTGGCTGTTTTGTAGGCCCTAGTACCTTATACAGGGGCTGGCGAGTGACATATTATCTAGTATTTTTAAACATTTTAATCCGATTTCTCTTGGTCTAAAGTTTCCTTAGAAACACGATAGAAAAGACGTGGTTATTATAATTGTACTTACTAACTTCTTTTTCTTGTTTTCTTATGGTTAGTGACCAACCTGTTGTCAAGAGTTGTTCAAGCCGCCCGTAGGCCTCTGACATGGCTTAAAACGACTGCTATCAATTTGACAACAACCGGGACCGACTTTTTACGTGCCCTCCGAAGAACGGAGACGCTCAGATGAAATACCTCTAAGCGGTCACCCATCTATAGACTGACCCCACCCAACGTTGCTTAACCTCGCTAATCGTTTACCGATCAGTGACTGCAATTGGCTATGAGCGTAACTAATATCATATAAAATAAATATACTTAAAAGTTATATACTTAAGTATAAAATAAATATACTTAAGTAGACTTATTTGCTCATTCATGAATTTACAACGAAAACGAGTATCGCACTACCTACATTAATTTGTACTTCAGAAGAGCATATGGCAGCTTTATGTTTAAAACAAAAACGTGAGACTTTCAAGGCAGCTAATAAAGGTTACGCTTACTTTTGAGATGACAAGTTCTGAGGCATCGTAGGTCTTCTAAGAACGTGTGAACAGCAATTCCCTTCATGAAGGAAGTTGATTTTATGAACAATCTTCTGTGTTCACGTTGACTTAGATGGAGTGCTGGACTGCCAAGCTTGACCTTACTAATTTGTATGCATATAATATTTTATTTCTATGTCCTGCAATGGGATGATAATTAACAAACTGAACTTATATACGAGATCTGATTTGAGAAATAATAGGTTTAGGTTTAATCGATATCAGACTGACTCATTTGGTTTGTGACTAAATAGGTTCCTGGGCCGGGCACACTATTATCCTAATTTTCTGATAGAAATTCGTCAATAAATATTTTTAAAGTATTCCGTTTAGTCAGTAAAATGTTTGTCCTGTATTACACGAAGTCTAAAATCATAGTTGATGTAAAGAGTGTCTAAACATATCAGCCGATCCTTGGAGTTAAACATTCGTAAAACTGATTACTATGTCATACTATGTAACATTGACACTAACAACTGGTACTTACAAACAGCAGTTAGTACAAGATTTATTCCTATAATAAACATATTTATGACTCGAAACACAATATGGGAGAATAGAGTAAATAACGATCCTAAGTTATGTTTAGTCAGTTTAGTGCAGTCGTCTCCTGTACAGAACCACATAAACTCGTTGGAAATTGTCCTATAAACCTCATTTGGCAAATATTACGTACGTAGGGTACCGGTGGCTCAGTAACCCAATTTCGCGAGGAACTGTCGTAAATATCGGACGAATGGAAATAAAATTACTTGTCATACTTTTTCTTAATGTATTGTAGGACATTTCAAAGCTTTTATGGGTATTGCTGAATAAAAATGTCATATGAATCGAACAACGTCGTTAAAGAAAAAGAAACGTTGCAAGAGAGCTCATAAACATTGCAACCCGACGAGCCAAGCCGCAAAACATATGTAAGTATATGAGCGAGTAACCGATTCTTTGATTTTTTGATAACTGTGCTTATCGGCTTCGAACTTTATTCGTTCCGTATACCAATATATCGTAAAGAAATCTCTTGGCAGGTCTATTAAGACCTATAAATATTACAAATGTTTCGTGATTATTCGCATACTTCCAACAAAGATATATTCTCCAAATGACGCTCAAATTGGGATCAAAAGTCGCCTAAACTTCCTAGTGTTTGATCTCCGTCACCCATCGCACATAATTGCTACAAAATAAAAACTGCCAGTAGACATAAAGCTTCCTTGATCACGTGTTTAGTAACCTAACGGCATGAAATCGAGGAAACAACAACAAATGGAAATAGTATCGGAAACCGTAACGTCGGTGTGAACACATTTAGTGGACGACGCGGACGGGTGCGCGCACGCACGGTGACAGACAGATCGACTGACGACAACACTCTGTATGCGGCGCGGGCGCAGGCGCGGCGGTTGCTCGGCGCGAACTGACCGACCTGTGACAATTACGCACTCTATTACGCATCTGTAAACACTCCGTGTTCTGAAATAACGCACAAATGTACATAATCCATTTTCACTGTCTGCACTGCACTTTCCGCTGTTCTCATAATAAAACTAACACTAGAGCAGTCGCCTTTTTTCGAGAATTCATAGTCCTATTCATTAATTATTACCCTGAAATACATCTTTTGTTTCAGTCACTATGATGGCACTCTGGTTGCATGCTAGTCTGTTGAAGATACTCTTAACATGGAATTTCTTGAGAATACCTCTGCTTTGATTTAAGAACATTTATTTTGTTGTATCATTAATTATGTAGAGCTTGCATAATTTCCTGTAATTTTTTAATTTTTACGGCCCATGTTTTATGCATGCATGCAATATCTCTCGCCTCTAGCCCTTGACATCACATCTTAGCCCACATTAACCTGACATTCGAAGACCTCATGCAGAGCAATCACATTTACTACCATTGTGTCCATCTGCAATTTTAACATAATTTGAACGTCAACTAATGCGCATAATGCAGTTTGGCCATATAATTCGGTCACATATACATGAGTTGGAGAAGCAGTTGATCGTGGGAAAAATGCAGAGGAAGTACTCCAGGGACCGAATCCCAACACGATGGTGTAAAAGTATTGTAGAAGTAACAGGAAAAACTCTACAACGATCTATTGAACTGACGCAGGACAGAGGCAAATGGAGACAAATTGTAAATTGTCACGATCCTCATTATTGAGGCAACGACAAAGAGGAAGAAAAAGTCCATTTGCAACAGAAAAAAAAAAAGTATATTTATTTTATCCGCAATGGTTTTATTTTTAATTCTAATTTTATTATTAAAAGAAACCACTTCAGTAGTAATCAATCAACAGACACCATCACATCACTTAGACTCGTAACAACCTTTTGTGGATCACACATGTCCCTGTCCCGAGTGGGGATCGAACCTACAACACTCGTCGTAATGGCAGAGGCGAGGCGACCACTCTATCCACTACGCAGTCTGTGCAATCATATGTGTAAGCGATAATATATAAATATAAATAGCGTCAACGTAGGCGTTTAGACTTGGAATGAAAGTCTCCATTTATAGCCTAGTCTGCAGATCGCTCTCTAAGTGAGTATTACATTACTTTATAATTCTAAGTCAGCGAAGGCCCTTTGTACACAAATCGTGGAGCCATGATCGAACATTCAACTACTAACAAACTTTCGTAATAGCGTCTGCTATCACGTCAGCTCGTGTATTAATCATCGGTGTACGCCAAACCGTTAATAATCTAATAAATTATCTAGGATACGGAAAACCGCAAATTCGAACTCCAGCTAAAATTGCTATTGTAACTCTTATGACATTGTAATAAAGGACATAACAGCTTGTAATAAGTATGTTTTATGATCACAACAGCACGTAGCCATAGTAATTGAATTCATGTGATAAGATCAAGCTTTAGAGGTTTTTAATGCAAACCCGTTTGTTGTTGAAAATGTCTTTGTTTAGTACTACACCATTGTGTACCCTTGTTAAGTAAAACAATGGTGCAACAGCTTTTTATTATAAGGAGTCACTTCATGAAGAGTTCTACACAGACTTAGTCAAGAACAGGGAAGAATGCCTGAGCTTGTATTTTGTACACAGTTTTCGTTATAGTTAAGACTAGATGTTGCTGCGGTTTCACCGGCGTTTATCGTTACTGCACCGCCTCTGTAGGTCGTAGCGTGATGTTATATAGCCTATAGCCTTCCTCGATAAATAGGCTATCCAACACTTAAAGAATTTTTCAAATCGAACCAGTAGTTTCTGAGATTAGCGCGATCAAACAAACAAACTCTTCAGCTTTATAATATTAGTATAGATAGGACTGCAATACAGTTTAGTCCCATTTTTAAATAAGAGATATCCCTCAAAAATAGTTCTACATATCTTTTGAAGCTTTTAATGACCACGGATATATGTCGTAAATAAATGACATAAGATCTTAACCCATAGCTGGCAAAATGTGGGTGTAATAAGCCTCTGCCTAATTATTTGGTGACATAGATATTAAACTATATATGTATATACTAGAAGATTGGACACTATCGTGATATCAATATTCTTAACAGATTTCAGCCATATATCCATTCCGAAAGGGTATTAAATAGACAATGGAACTAGTGAAGGTAATGGACACCATTCAGCAGAAATTACCATCAAGTATTCACGATTAACTTGCACTACCTACATGACTATTTATAGGTGTCTGAATGGATAATTATAGTACCGGTAAAATGTTAAGTGTATATTATAATTTTTGAATGAACATACACTTCATAATTATCGACATATTCAAATTAACAATACAAGTGCAAACGACTGCCTCGGTCGCAAAATGACTGCTGCGCGTGAGGTCTCGGGTCGGGCAGGTAGCATGGAGTCTAAAACTGTCTCTTTTTTTTATTGCCTTTGGTGGCAGACGAGCAAGTGGCCCACCTGATGGAAAGTGGTAACCGCTGCTCATGGAGTTCAGCAATGTCAGGACACAGCAAAGCCGCTGCCTACCGTGATAGAAGAACTCTCTTTAAACCACGTTCAAAGAAGTACATATTATAGCGCTCGGAAAACACCGAAGCAGGCAGTTAATTCCAGAGCTTGCTTGTACGTGGGAGAAATGATCACTGAAAGCGTACCGTAAAATGTCTCGATAAACAGCAATAGCTGGACCTTTAATACATAGAACCATATGTGACTAAATGTGGCTCTTATACGCCTCCAACTACCCTTTCGGCGATTTGGAGGACACTATGGAATTTCAATTCTTTTTTTTTTTTTTTTTTTTTTTTTTTTATTTTGCTCGTCAAAATTACCACACTCCACCTGATGGTAAGCAGTCGTGTGGTCTAAGAGCAGTGGCCTCCACATCGCCCCCACAGTAGCCGAGGCGATGTTGAGGTCTCTACTTTGACGGCCTGAGAAGATGCTTTTTCACGCCCCGCTTAAAGAACCCAGGATTGAAGGAAGAAGGAAACACGTGCCTTGGCAGAGAATTCCATGCCTTGGTCGTTCGGCAGAGATATGAGGACCCAAACTTTTTGGTACGCGCTCTAATCGACTCTACCGTGTAAGGATGGCATCTGAGCCCAGCACGCGTTGTTCTGGATAGGAAAGGGGAGGGCGGGATAAGGTGGAATAACTCTTCAGAGCACTCCCCGTGGTATATTCTGTAGAAACATGCCAATGAGGCAATGTCTCTACGGAGTTGCAGAGGTTCCAGTGAACTCGTGACCTCTGGATCTCCGATGATACGGACAGCCCGCCGCTGTAACCGGTCGAGAGCGTCCAGCAAGTATTGCGCGGAGCCATCCCAAAGATGAGAACAGTACTCCACGCAAGGGCGCACTTGTGCCTTATACAATAGGCACAGTTGCCCAGGCGTGAAGAACCGCCTCACCCTGTTCAGAACTCCGAGTTTTCGCGAAGCTTGCTTAATGACGCTCTCGATATAGGTTTTCTGATTAAGGGAGCGGCAAAGATCCATACCTAAGATGGAGAGACTGTCACGTATCACCAGTGGAGTGTTCTTCAGAGAAGGGAGGGGAAGGAACGGAGACTTTTTTGTTGAGAACGCGCATGCCTGGGTCTTCTTGGCGTTGAACTCGACCAAGTTCTTGGCACCCCATTCATAGATGCGGTCCAAGGTCCGGTCAAGTTCAACGACAAGATTCTGCCTTTTCCCCTCAACCTCAGCCTGTTTGGCCCCAGGATGTCCGCGATATCGCCCATGCACGGTACTGTCGTCCGCATAACAATGTATGTTGCCGAGATTCAACATATCATTGATATGCAGAAGAAAGAGCGTAGGGGATAAGACAGAACCCTGAGGCACTCCTGCATTGACTTGCATAAATTTGGAAGCGCGACCGTCGCAAAGGACCCGAATACGACGCTTCTGCAGGAAACTTGCAATCCAGGTGCACAGTTGAGGGGGCAAGCCATAGGCCGGAAGCTTGGAAAGAAGAGACCGGTGCCAGACTCTGTCGAAAGCTTTGGCTATGTCAAGGCTGATAGCCAAAGACTCGCCGTGCTTGTCCATAGCCTCACCCCATAGGTGCGTGACGAACGCTAGAAGATCACCCGTTGATCGTTTAGACCGAAAGCCGTATTGGCGATCATTGATCAACGATTGATCCTCCAGGTAGCGGACAATTTGGGTGTTTATAATCCGCTCGAACACCTTGGAAAGCACCGAGGTGATAGCTATGGGTCGATAGTTGCTTGGCTCGGAACGGTCCCCCTTTTTGGGAATCGGTTGAACGTTCGCTTCCTTCCAAGCCTCAGGCACAATGCCTGCGACGTAAGACGTCCGGTATAGGCGCGTAAGTGTGGGAGACAACTCCGCTGCACATTTTTTAAGAACCACAGCTGGGATGCCGTCAGGTCCACTGGCTTTCCGAACATCGAGAGACTGCAGTATCGCACGAACGGTTCGTTGCCTGATACATATATCAGGCATGGTGTAGCCGCAGTTGGCAATGTTAGGCGGCTGCGAACCGCAGTCATCGATTCGGGAGTTGGCCGCAAAGAGATTTGCAAGCAGATCTTTCTTAGAATTTCCATAAATAATCAGAATTAACACACCAATTTCAGAATTAATATTTTGAATATACCTACGTATTACTTAATTTTCAAGAAATTATTTATCTGATGTTAGACAAAAATTAACCGAGTCCAACGCGTTGGCAATAGCCCAAACCAGATCTCTATTTCATTTGGACAACCGTGTGCCTAACACCCTGTATATAACATGCATAACAACAGTCTATAGATTATGTTCCGTCGCTCTATGCAAATCGACAAACAAATTACAAATTTCCCGGCGATCACATCGGTGGTAAAGCTCTCGTTGGTACAATGTGGACATGGCATGCGTCCACGACTCGCACATAAATAACGTCGCGCGTCGGTCCCGCGTAATGAACGTCGGCGTGGGCTGTGGGCGGCTGATGCAGCCTCCGACGCGCCGAGTATTCCTGCACACGCGTGTCCCGTCTGCGGACACCGTGGTACCCTGTTACTGATATAATATTATTTGATATATTTCGACGTAATCCTTGAAAAGCCATGTAAATGCCATTAAAGTCATAAATATAATGGCGATTATCACTGTCAAGCTCTTGTGTATTTCTTTCAGCAGCTATCTGTTGTTAACACATTGAATGCCATGTAGCACACACAATAGAAAATGTATTGTTCGCCGCGATACTGCGATGTGTAGGAGTATCGCTGGATAAGTAGTTATTTTTAACAGCAAAGTAAAAATGTAGCAAGTAAAAATGAATAGTCTCTGCCTATACATATGTGAGTATATACTCACATATGCATACAGAGAATTTGCAATCAAATGGTTCCCTTTTTTTTGAAAATGTTTCCCTAACAAGGCTATTGTTAATTTAGATAGATAAATAATTGCTGAATTTAAGTTCTAAATAATACATAATGATAATAATAATAATGATATTCTATCACATACACACAACACCATCTAGCCCAAACTAAGCAAAGCTTGTACTATGGGTACTAGACAATGGATAAACATACATATATACTTTTTTTTTTGTAAATACATATATATTATACATAGAAATACCCAGACCAAGACAAACATCTATGTTCATGCACACAAATATTTGACTTGTGCGGGAATCGAACCCGCGACCTCAGGCGTGGCAGTCGGTTACACTAACCACTACGCCATCGAGGCCGACATGTTCTACATAATCAGTTATGTAGATATAGGATACTATCATCCGCCCTAACAGTAATGAAATCGATTTCCGGACAATTATTGACGGGTTTTTAAATAAAGTTTAGCTGAGCCAGTTGAGTACATCCGCAAGCCAGCGTTCCACCAAATTGCTTCACTGGCTACGATTTGATCGGCGATACGGCGTGCTTCACCGCGCCGCGCCGCGTAATCAAAAACTATTCAACCAAAAAATGTTCTGGAAAATATCAAGAGTCAATTATGAGTCGAGACTGTGAGGCTTTCGTGTTGTTGTACACACATCAACTACCCTGCCATTACGACTTATACACTTATTTGTTAGGTACTTATAGGTTAGCAAAAACTACGTGTATTTTCGTGTTTATAGCAGCGTCCCTAATTCTCTATTTGTATAGTTAAAACAATATAAATTTACTTATAGAAAAGACTATTATGTCGGTACTATTCTAATAGGTAGATACTAATCCACAATGGGTTGTTTTGTCTACAATATTTTCAAACTAAACTGGGAAACATCCGGCAGTCAATCCATTACAAAGTCATTTAAATATTTTTTAAACAATCACATTAATTCTAACGGTTTTATAACCAACTTTCCTAAAATAAATAATTAACCTTTCACAGCCTACACTAGCTAACTAATCAAATTCTTTGATCCCGCGATAAACTACGAACTGACAATATGTACGCTCGTAGAAGTCACTGAACACGTTGTCCGAATAAAAGTAACAAGCCGAACATCCGCTCACTAATAAGCGCACAACCATTTTTGATTTGTTATTATGAAACAAACACGTATGCAAATAAAAACTTACCACCCGTTGGGCTTTGGCACCACGCAGGGCCTTCTTACACGAATTATACGTAAGAAATACAAAACCGAAATTGATCTTTAAAATCTGAAAGGTAGAGTTTATTTTACTATAATCTGAAAGTGTTTTGCTCAAGGTTAAGACCATGTAACGAGTCCAGAATTTATGTAGTGGATCTGACGGCATGCGGGCTGGGTGCATATATCAATTTCTTGTGGTGGATGATAAATTAAGCAAGATATGGTATGCGCCAAGACGCGTCGAACGTAGCAGCCATATCTCGTATGAATAACGGCTTGTAAGTCAAGTGTATTTATTTTATGAAGTACAGTGATAACTTGCTATTGTCTTAACTCGTATCACGAGGTTATAAATTACTTTTATTAGTGGGCTGATGGCTTATTGCTGGATCTAATACAGACTTGATTGTTTATTTACTTGTGCAAAGTCTACTGATGGCTGTCTTGGTTCAAGCTGTTTAATCAATGAATATTTAACTTCTTTATGATTTGTAACTATATTATGTAGTACAATAGAAACTATGTTCATTGTAAAATAAGCCTAAAAGGCTTATTAATACAATGAAAATTCAGTCACTATCGTGTCATGATTTTTGTGGTTTTCATATTTTATAAATACATATACCTATATACTATAGGCGGTGGTGAATATTATATATAATATCAACATTTAAAAATTCAGGTTCGCATAAATGACACACAAAGTATTCACACGCTCGGAGTAATACTCACTTATTGATATGCCGACCGAGCGATAATCGAATCTGTAACGTGTCCAATGTTAGATTTCGAAGTATCTGCTCTCGCAATGTACTAAAACGAGAACAAAATTTATTTTCTTTCAATTTAGTAAATAAATTATAGTAAAATTGTAACTAGAGCATTTTTACGTCATGACTTTTTGCTGAACCGTACGCACAAAACATTCTTGTGCTTACAAACATATATACATAGGCTCACGTCTATATCCCTGAAAGTATAAGTGTCTTACCCACATTCACCTTAGCTTTGGTCTTAAGGCCCACGCAAAAGTAGCCTTTTATAGTATGCTTACGTTATAGTTACATCTAAAGCTTTTCAACTAACGTAGCTTTCCTGACCCAAATAATAACTCTCCATTCTCTACATTAATTAATGACCCACTTTCCGAAGAAGCGAAGAGAAAATGTATTAGTATGCATAATATAAGTAGCGTGAGACTGAGAATTTATTAGCACTCTGGTATTTACTGCTCTAAATTAATGAAAGATTTTTCCTCAGCGTTCATTAAACATTCGGCCCACGGAAAATTCTCAAGTCATTTCTGAACAATTTGGGTGGAAATATTATTTTTCCAATTATAAGGACTGCGTATGATTTAGAGGAGTGCCGGACATTTTTGCGTCACATTCGAGCGATAAATTAAGAAATTAAGAAGCTCTATCCCTTGAAGTTATAGCTGCGTCACGTTCATAATAGAGGACTATTGTTTCTCAGTACTTTAGTTTGTCTTCTCGAGCAAAGGACACATAGAACATTAGATGAATAAGATAATTTTCATAAAGTAGAGTTTAGTAGCAAAACCTTTTGTATAAGATTGATGTAAAGCGTGAATTAAAAGGCGTATAAACAACCGATCGCATTTAAAACCTTAACATAATTTACAATGTAGCTTTTAAATGTGTCATCATGGACACCCTAACACATGTATTATATCTTCTTTTTGGGTTGAAGTATATCTATGTAATATATAATCTGCCCACACTTTCAACGATATATAAGTATGAGATAATTCAGTAAATATGTAATTTACATCTTACATTACTTTCGAACAACCATACTAGAATATACATTTCTAATGTTGTCTGTTCAATGGTATACGATACCTAGTCTTTGTCATTTAGATTTAAACATAAAAACTACGTCACGGTTGAACAATTTCCTGTCTCAAATGAACCATTCGAAGAACACAGAATTATACAATCCGTGATTCAAGGATTGTATAATTCTGTGTTTTGCGTCTAATAAATAAATGTTCTTTTATTCACTACTGCAGCTTGCTAAGTTAAGTTTTAACCTGGTGTTATTAGACTGTTATCAATGGCCTAGAAACAGACAGTATATTACTTCTCATTTCGTGACTGCGGACTACTCTGCATGTAACTTTCAGCAATTATTTAAACAATGAATTATGGACGAAATTAAATTAAATTTACGCACCCCAATCCCAATAGCTTATTGGGAAACCGTTGGACTGCCACGCAGAGGTCTCGAGTTCGAACTCAGGGCGCGCATCTCTGACTTATCGAAGTTATATGCGTATTAAATAGTTGATTATCGCTTGCTTTAACGGCGAAGGAAAACATCGTGTGGAAATCTGCATGTCTGAGAGTTTTCCATAATGTTCTCAAAGATATGTGAAGTCTGCCAACCCGCACTAGGCCAGCGTGGTGGACTATGGCCTAACCCTTCTCACAGTGAGAAGAGGCCCGTGTCCAGCAGTGGGACAGTTTAATTCAGGGCTGATATTATTATACCCCAATGTCCGTACCTATATGTAGTACCTAGGCATTATCGACACAATACATAGGTACATAAGAATACTGACATTGCAGTGCAACGATGAAATTGTATGATATTTTAATCGTGCACTATTGGACAATCTGCCTTGCACGGTTTGGTATCTTATACATAGTTCTCGCTTGCCTACATGCGATGTATCAAGAAAACTATTAAGATTATAATAATATTCTATCACATACACACAACACCATCTAGCCCAAACTAAGCAGAGCTTGTACTATGGGTACTAGACAATAGATAAACATACATATATATATATATTTGTAAATACGTACATAATAATACATATTATACATAGAAACACTCAGAGCAAGACAAACATCCATGTTCATGCACACAAATGTCCCGCGACCTCAGGCGTGGCAGCCGCTTACCCTAACCACTACGCCATCGAGGCCGATTATACTAAAACAATTTATACTACCGTTTATCTATGAGGTGGATCTGTATTCAGTTTAAAATATATATTTCTAGATGCGGTAAGTGCTCTCCTAGTTTAAGCACGGCTTGTGACGTGCTTCCCGCTCAAGCAGTAAATCATGCGGGAGAAACTGAATGCGCTACGTGCTGGACCGAGGCTTGTACCCAGGACTTCATTTGTTTCTCCTACACGTAGCCACTATCCTTCCAGTAGATACTATCACTGACACATTATTGTTTTGCTACTGTTTCATTGATCTAAAATAGAAGTTTAGTTTTGCATGTATGATTAAATTCAGAATCTGTTCAATAAATTTACCTGTCTAAACTAACGTTGTCTGCTGAGTCTATGGGTTTTTACTATATTTTATTTAAGTGACGTTTGCAGTCGTTTCTTAGCACGAAATGACAGTGGCCTTTCAGTAGATTTGATGATAACCTTTGCCAATAAGGTAGTGTTACAGTATTAAAATAAACTCAATAAGGAATCTCGCGGACTTTAATGCGTATCGGTTTGTAAGTTTAATAACAAACGAGGTTGAGTTAGATTATATTACTTTACAGCCCTTTTTACATTTAAATTACGCCCGTGCCCAGCAGTGGGACAATTAACATAGAGGATATTATATTATTATTATATAACTTTTAAACATTTCGGTAGATCTAAACAACAACTAGCAGAAAATATAAATTGATCGAATGTTCTACAGTGAAACAAAAAACGTACGAAGTATCCGATGTAAATCGTAACTAATACCGCTTTGTATGAAGAAAATCGGCGACGTTGTGGCTTCAAACTAATTATTTCATCAATGTTTCATATAGTTTATATAGTTGCTTGTTTTAAGCCACTATGGTTTGTCTTATATTAACAAAAAAACATCACCCATCATATTATTATGGCGTATTAAAACAACGAATTGAAATACAAATTCTATCTCATTTCATTTCATAATTTCATTTCATTTTATTTCAAATAAAAGTAAATAGTAAATATCAATAAATTATATTTATTATTAATAATCGATACATGTTGGCTAGTATTTAACTGCACAGCAAAAAAGTACTAATTGCACAGCAAAATATGCTTACCAAAAATACTGATTGCACACCAAAATATGCTTACCAAAAAAGTACTAATTGCACAGCAAAATATGCTTACCAAAAATACTAATTGCACAATAAAATATGCTTACCAAAAAAGTACTAATTGCACAGCAAAATATACTTACCAAAAATACTAATTGCACAGCAAAATATGCTTACTAAAAATACTAATTGCACACCAAAATAACTATATTTAAAGAGATCAAAATAAGTCGACGACTATTTTTGGGTGGGTTTAAGAAGGAACCTAACATAACCTAACCCTTCCGAGATGGAATGCAGTGATTTGAGGCGTATAGATGCTCGTTATGATGTATTTTAGTAAGCATGTTTTGGTGTGCAATTAGTATTTTTGGTGGTCATTATATTTAATCCCATTAAAAATATATAGTGCATTCTCGAAATTAACTTTAATTTAATCAAGGTTTTATATGCCGTATATCCTTTCCACCACTGCAATATATTCAAGACAAAAAGGTCAAAATTAATTTTCTTTCGCTGAAATATTTGACAATATGAAGGAAAATATTTTCATGCAAATCATACTCTCTATCATATAAGACGATATGAACGGAAACTTTATGCCATATTAGGTGCCCTTTCGCTCCCGTATATTTTCCGGGATAGATAGCAATAAGTACAGTGATAATAGCCCATTTGGAGCGAATTCGTAAATGTGTGTGGGAGCATGTGAATGGCACTGAGAAATGCAATACGTATGCTAAGCAGAAGGGGGTCAGCAGGATGGATGGCGGTTCACGATTTGTTTCTAGGTACATATACCACGGGTTCGTCTAACTGAAAGATGTGAATACAGGAAGATTAATATTTAAGTAATATTTACACAGAAATCTCAGGTCAGCACAAAACATTGTTAATAGTCGTTCAAATACGTTTTAACTGCTGGGATTGATTGACAGAGCCAATTAAATCACTTGCCATTTAGAAATTGGGTAAAAGTCTTGTTCATAAAATAATAATAACTTTATATATGCCTTTATATCTACATCTCCTTATCTATAACATTAGATTGTAATTTAATATAATAACATTTTTCATAAAAACTATCTGTTCTTCCGTGGGAGACCTGGTAATCTGTAATACAGGCATTTTATGCCTAACTCAGACACCAGCTCCTGGCATTGCTAACTAGACAAATTAATTATATGTTATACCTTGAATTAAGCTTGTAATTGTGAGGAGAAATAAATGAATTTATTATTATTATTATACCCTTTTTTTGCCGTTTCTCTAATAGATACACATTTTTTGGCAAAGTGACCACTTGTAGGCACGAATCTTGAATAGTATAGGTGTTAGTGTAAATCATAGCATGTGAAAATGTATAGTATCTGCCTCTCCCTACCCCCCGGGAGGCACGGTACGGTGATGGTACTTCATGTAAACGGCACTGTCTCAACATTTTATTAATTCTCATATGAGTACCTTGTTTCTGATTATTTATAATAACCCGTAAGCACGATCGATGCAAGTCATTCGAAACGTCGGCCAATCAATAGGTATTTATATTTATTACCTTTTAACACTAGAGACACCGGAATTCGCATCTCACCTAAAAAGACCAACATCGTCATTTTGACGCTAGGATATCCGTTAAATACTTTATCGCGAGGAGCGTCATATTAAGTATTTACACGGAACTATTTCATGTTGGCAATGGTATGAGAAAGTGTATAATGTATAATGGTAACGTTTTACACTATGGTGAACATAACTGTTTGCCTACATCCTTACTAATATTATAAATGCGAAAATGAGTTTGTTTGTTTGTTTGTTACGCTTTCACGCCTTAACTACTCAACCGATCAACATGGAATTTTGCATACACGTTGTCAGGGGTACATAATAGGACATAGGGTACCTTTCATCCAGAAAAATTGCAACCTAACCTAACCCACATTTACGCGAGCGAAGCCGCGGGTGAAAACTAGTACTATATATATCCCACAGTACTCATTAGATAAGCAAACACTTTAATGGAAAACCACAACAGATTCTCTACTTATCTTGAAGATAGTTGTAATTATACAATTTATTACAAAGTCCTTACTTCGTTTCCTGCGGGATTTGCGACACAGTTACAATTTAGAGCTAATGTACAAAGCGGGAGAAACTACAATGAGTCATTTACATACTGAATAATGAAAATTTGGTACATCTGAATTAAAAATGCACTACTACTAAATCTAAAGTTTATTCCATGTTTTTCTTGAAGTACTAAATAGACTTTGTAAGAAATTGCAAGTTTAAGACAGGAAAGTAAACTTTAAAATGTATCCACGTTTAATATCAGTTATTGTTTCAGCACCATCATAATTATGATGAATAGTGCGCTCAAATGCGCGGTGCTTAGTTTATTCATGAAACGGCGCATCGTTCTACTATACATAGAATAAGTACTTAATTCAAGTTAACAGTTTCGTTGCAGTTGCATTTAATTTTATTATTTATAATTATTCCATTATATAGAGTTAATAATAATTACGAGATTAAGTACTTACCTGATGCAGTTGGCAAAGACTTTTTACAATCTTGATTTGCCTATTACTTTACTACTTACCGGCTGTTAAGAATTTCCTAAAAAAAGCGCCTAGTCTGACTCGGGAATGAAACTTGAAACCATACAATCATAAGCAAACTTATGCCACTGGACCAATGATGCAGCTCCACATATAACTTTAACAAATCCAATTTGTATAAACTTGTAAATGTAAATACCTATCTTATAAATTCTAACACGTCCTCACTTCCAATCTTCAATGAGTTAATATTATTGTTCACACCTGACTGTACTCACAACGCCGCATCTATATGTACCGGGTGTGTATCAATCGTATACATCATCATAACCGCATATTGGCATGTTTAAAGCCTAAGGGGAAGGTACAAATCGTCTGATGCGTAATGGAAGCTCTTCCCCGGGGCCCGGAGCCCGGGGCAGGGGCCCAACGCAAATTTGCTGACATATTACTACCAATATACGGGATATACTGCGCAGTCAGTCAAATTCACCGCATATTTTAACGTCCTGAAATATAGCCGTTTTAGGAGCCTTATAAATGGCGTTTGTCGGTTGCTATAATCTGTGATAGAGATAGCCTGCACTGAGAGGAGTTTTGTCTATGATATTAATTTAAATTAGTTGAATCTCAATGGTTAAATGCACAGCGTGACGCACTAATTGAGCGGAGATATAACGTCGCAGAATCCACCGGAATATGGATATACATATTATATTTACCATAGAATGCAAAGTTTTAAAATAATAGTTAAAAATACATATACATTGAGTAAAGAGGAAACTTCTGAGTGGTGAACAAATACCGATAAAAACTATATAAAATAATAAAAATAAATATATTAAAAATAAATACATCTTGTGCGACCTATGAAATTGGTTTACGAGTCAATTTAAAATGTTATACACACAATAACGAAGAATACTTATAATATTATAAAGGTATTGGATTCTGATTCATGTAATTACAAATGTTTGTAAAATATCAAAAAGTAGCACGTCATCATATTTCATTTATTATGTTATTGATCTCTCGTCTTTTTAGTGACATTTATTTATTTACTAGCTTTTGCCCGCGGCTTCGCTCGCGTTAATTTAGAATTTGACATACAATTCAGGTTGTACTCTGCTTGTAATAATATAATTTAATCATAATTCGAAAGACACGTGGCGCCATCTATTATCATAAGAACGTTATTATTGTTTTCCTCGGGAACAGTAATTTTTTTCGGGATGAAAGGTAGCCTGTGTCCGTTTCTGTACACCTGACAACGTATATGCAAAATTTCAGGATGATCGGTTCAGTGGTTTAGGCGTGAAAAGGTAACAAACAAACAAACTCATTTTCGCTTTTATAATATTAGTTAGGAAGTTAGGATAGGATTAAGATTTGGTTAACTAACAACTGTTTACACTTATACATAGGCAACGAAACATTTACTGATATTCTGGTGTTGAGATTACAGGACCTCCGGTTCAGTATTTACACGCTCAAGCCTCTCTCGTGACCTTATGTGTGTAAAAATAGCTTTTTACGATCGCGTGGTACATACCTTTTATTTCGTGTTAATTAAATTACAGAATTTTTATTACATTCGGCACGCTAAACATGGCATTTTAAACACTCGATAAATGGCGCTATTATTGCTTCTGGGTAAACACGTAATATAACGGAAAACAATTATTAATTTAGAGGGAACATAATCTATACTAATATTATAAAGCTGAGGAGTTTGTTTGTTTGCTTGAACGCGCTAATGTCAGGAACTACTGGTTCGATTTGAAAAATTATTTTAGTGTTGGATAGCCTATTTATCGAGGAAGGCTATAGGCTATATAACATCACGCTACGACTCACGGGGGTTTCGCAGTAACGATAAACGCGGGTGAAACCGCGGGAACATCTAGTTATTGAAATACATGCAAACGACGATGTTACCTGCGAGTTTGCTAATGAACCACGAGGCGACAAGGCCATGAAATGTTAAAATGCCTCGATCGCCTCGTGGTTCAAGCTGTAAGCTTAACAATTTCATCAAAATTCGTGCAGCATTTCGGGTGTTATTAAATGATAAACAGCAACGTAAGTTTGACATGCACCACCATCATCATCATCAGGCTATAATAGTCTACTGCTGGACACAGCCCTCCCCCCAAAGAGCGCCATAGAGAGCCTTAACATGCATAATTTTTTTAATTATTATTCAACAAGACAACTCTTGCACTAGGGATAAATCCTGTGTCGCGGGAGACTTGACAAACATTTAAACAACCGACACAAAGTACACTCAGACTCGGCACAACTATTTGTCGATCACACAATATTTTGTGTCTTGTGGGGATCGAACCCACAACACTCGGCGTGGCGGCCGTGGCGAGGCGACCACTTAAACCACTACACCATCTATGCAGACATGTAATATACATACATAAATGTGTTAAAATTAACATATTGATTGACAATTATTGCCTGCTCCGTGCCTCGGAGAGCACGTTAAGCCGTCGCCGTCGGTCCCGGCTGCCATGAAGATCTATGGCAGTCGTTATCGGGAAGACAGTGCCCTCTAATATCCTGACACTGGTCTAGCTTTAGGGTATCGTTAGCCTTCGGATTGCGGAGGTAAGATGGCAGCCGCTCCGTGTAAAAACTGATATCCAGTCAAATCCGGTTAGACTAGAAAAGCCGACTCAAATTGACTTGGGAATAACAAAGGCTAAGGAGAAGATTAATAATTTTATCTTTGATATTTATAAATGTTACTTTTTAACCTACACGAAGAAACCTATTCTGGTTTGATTTGTCTAGTCTAGTCTATACTTTGCTAATATTATGCACTATTTTCCAAAACTGCATGCATTATCTGAAAACATGTGTTCACAGAGTTGTAACACCTCGAACAGTGGCGATAGACGCAGGGTATACTGACAGACAACGCTTGGGTGTGAGCCAACAACAAGATGTACTGGCACATAAACAGTCAGCGATCTGAAATGGATAACACCTGTCGTATCGTGACGTCATGAGAACAGCTAGACAGACAAACGGTCGTGTTATTCTCTTCCTTAAATAGCCACCAACTATATCATCTTATGTAAATATTCACTCGAGCAGCGATATGTTCATGGCAGCCGGGACCGACGGCTTAACGTGCTCTCCGAGGCACGGAGCAGGCGATAATTGACAATCAATACGCACATAATTTCGAAAGTTATATAACTTCCAAAAGACAGAGGTGCGTGACGTGGGTTCGAACCCGAGACTCTCTGCATTGCAGTCTATTGGTCTCCCCACTGAGGTATCGCTGCTGCTAATTATAATAAAATTATTAATGTGAATCTATATTCAAATGTTATAGTTCAAAAAATGAATGGGCAAAAGCTCACTTATTGATTTTACAAATCAGTTCTACAAGAGCCATTACACTAAGCCGTAAACTACTAACAATAAACTCAACGAACTCTGTACTACAAACTAAAAGGAAATCAATTACGAAACAGTGAGCCACTGTCTCAGTTCCCCAGAGGGGCAGACAACGAGTAGGCAAGGTTAGATGTAAGTTAGGGGTAGTTAGTAAGTCGTATCACAACAGCACACAAGATTACAGAACACATTGTTAAATGAAATTTGAATCAGTGGTATGTTAATGCAATATGTACTTATATACCACTGACTTAAATTAGAATAATTATATTTATATTCAGTTACCTTACCTTTTGTTTTTCGTTTTTATATTTTTAGTGTGTTTTATTTGTTTTTATTTTGTTTAATGTGTATAACGTGGGTTAAGTAATAGAATTAAGAGCGCTCCTCGCCGTAAACAACTACATCTAAGTTACTGTAGCAAAGGAAATAAAAAGATATCAAAAAAAGAAAAATACATATAACATCATTGTAAAAACCATATATAATAAATTATACTAGCATATATAAAAAATTGTTACTTAGTGCTTTATCCTTACTATGATCTCATTTGATTGATAAAACAAAACAAAAAAAAATAAGTGAAAATTCTTAATTCTAAATATGTTTAGTAAATATTGCACACGTCCACTGGTTCTCATTGTAACCCATTAATGTAATATACTTAATGTGTGGTAAATGTCACTGGTGTCTCAGTTGTGCTATATTTAATTGGTATCTACAAGTTATTGAAAACCATATATTGTGTCATTGTTTGTTTACCTCAATAAATAAAAAAATATAAAAAAATGACTAAATTGAACTTTATACTAGTGACAGTCGATTATTATTGTCAGAAATATGCAGAATTCCAAAACATAGCTTTTAAAAAAGGGTAGTATTTAACTGCACAGCAAAAAAATACTAATTGCACAGCAGCTTACCAAAAATACTAATTTCACACCAAAATATATTTAAAGAGATCAAACTAAGTCGACGGAGCCCCGCTTCGCGGGTCTCCTATTTTTGGGTGGACCTAAGAAGGAACCTAACATAACCTAACCCTTCCGAGACGGAATGCAATGATTTGAGGCGTATAGGTGCTCGTTATGATATATTTTAGGAAGCATATTTTGCTACGCAATTAGTATTTTTGGTGGTCATTATATTTAATCCCTTTAAAAAATACACAGAGGAGACATCATATCTACGAAAGACCTCTATATTTCTAGCTACTATGAAAAACGATGTCACGGAGCTAATGATAACAAAGGGAGGTTCACTTATGCGTTTAATTAACACTGTATGTGATAATGTAACGTGAGGTGGACTGGAACAACGCTTTGAGGAAGAAAAGATCACACAGTAAGTAGATTACCGACCCTCCTATTATTATGAGAGCAGCTAAATGTCAGTGGCGGACAGCGCTCGCGTGAGCACAGGACCCGGGACCTGTATAAAGTTGATTTATTTCACAACCCGCTTCCGTGTCTTCACAGTAAGTAGATAAATCGTGAAATTAGAGAGCCAACTCTGCGGATGAAAGATAACCGAGATTCTGGAGCGACCCCTGGACATTATTCTTACGAATGCACCGAGTCCTGCGGTCTTTCGACTACATTAAATTTCCACTGAGTTCATTCTTATTCCAGATTTTATGTTCTCGTAAAATACAACGGAAAATGGTTTATCCAAGATTCGTAAAATAACTTGAAATATACAATTAGCAACAGTTGTTATTACGCTGACAGTTATAACTTAAATTATTAGTTTATATGTACATCAAAGTCATAAATCATTTAGCAATCAAAGTCACTAAGTAACACGTTAATAACGCCAAAGTGCAGTGGTTAGTGAATTAGCTAGTTAAGGGGACACCGCGAAACGTGACGTACGTACTCATTGACACTCATTGTGTATTAATCGTTAAAGAGAGGTCAAAAGGTCTAAAATTGCGATGCGCCCGCAATGATCGAGAGCGCTTAGAATAGAAATTGACTTAAAATATTATTTAAAAATGATTGGTTTTAGTTATGGAAATCATGAGCTAGCAAATTACTAATATTGATGTTACGAATATATTTGAGTAATTCCTAAGCATAATGATAGTGTAACTTCATTGTAATTTCGAAAATAGTAATTTTTCAGAGGTGTTTTCGAAAATAATTATGATCGAGCCAAAATCACAATATCGTGTTTTTGAGCTAGGAAATTCTAGTTAAAGACATCAATTTACCAAAGATATTAAAATTCTAGATTAATTGGATTTCTCATAGTCCTATACTATTCGATGAAAGTTAGTGCATTTTTCAATGTACCCTCTTAAAACTCAGAGGATAATAAAACTGTCCGCGATACATGAAATCTCGGATTCGATGCCATAGTCATAAAGTACATTCGTGTAAATAAATTTTTATTAGGTTTACCTGTCTAAGCATACTTTGCAGCAGGACAGAGTCCAAAACTGTGTGTGGTAGAGGGCAATAGGTTCGCCCATTCTTACGTCTGACCTGAAACATAATTGGCGAAATGTGGACGTACCTATATACAATAATAGCTTATGCGCGCGGCTCCGCCCGTGTGGTACCTACATCATTAAAAAGTAGCCTATGCCAGGTTTTGTGAGACTATGTATGTAATCTATACTAATATTATAAAGCTGAAGAGTTTGTTTGTTTGTTTGTTTGAACGTGCTAATCTCAGGAACTACTCGTTCGATCTGAAAAATTATTTTAGTGTTGGATAGCCTATTTATCGAGGAAGGCTATAGGCTATATAACATCACGCTACGACCCACGGGGGCGGCGCAGTAATGATAAACGCGGGTGAAACCGCGGGAACATCTAGTGTATCATATAAAGAAACTTTGAGAAAATTAAAATAAACCAATATAATTTTAACTAATGTTATAAGTGTGATTTGTTAGTTTGTTCGTTACGCTTTCACGCTTCAGCTACTGGACCGATCATCATGAAATATCGCATACACATTGATAGGACTACATAAAAGGACATAGGATACATTTCATCTAGAACAAGATACTGTAACAAAATCTGGTTTACCGCGGGCGAAGCGACGGGTAAAATCTAGTTGCTTTATATCCTCCAATATCTTCATCACTTCAGACAAACCGTTACGGTCATTATAGAGTTTATCCTTTATAAATAACTTTAATGTCATGTCTGTCGTTTTAAAGTGTGATAGCTGTATCAATTTAGTCTTTACAAATGTTAATTTAAGCCACGTAGAGTAACGTGACTCGGCTGTTCATACTTAACTGAATAAGTAACTGTGTTATTGAATTACTACAGGTACACCGTGAACCTAACAACCGAAAAAAGATAATTAAAAACGTGTTATTGGCAATTAGGTAATCACTCTTCTGTCATGATAACAACACTTGACATGATACCTCATCGATTCATTACTGGACATTTTAAAATTATGATGGCAGTGTCGTTAAAGTCATGAAACTTAAAATTTATTTTAAAATATCAATTATATTCATTTACACGCTTCTGGTTAATTTTGTCGCCATTTTTTTTTTACTGATTATTGATTAATAAAGCAAGAGCCGCATGATGGCAAACATTTACCGTGACCTACAGATGGTACCATTCCTTGTTCTGCTGACAGCCCAGTAGCTACTTAAGGAGGTCTGTTATAACTTATAATCCTTACTGACTATTGCAGTGCAGCCCAGGGCTACATACCCTACTTTAATTTTATTGAAGATTTAAGGTACTTTCCTTGTCCGGCAGCACCAGGTATGAATAGCAATATTGCTGTTCCCTACTTCCTTAAGACCTTCGTTTAATATAACATTTACCTTAATGTGTCAAGTCTTAAAATACCAGACGTAATTAAAAATATATTGTGTCTAACCACCAGTGTGCCGCTGAGATTCAATAGTTTAAAAAAGAATATATAAACAAAAAGTACCTAGGTATATGAATAATGAGTATTCTTATTGTGTTTGCAAGTATTAAATGCAGTTTATTTAAATACTAGAAACTTGCTTATATCTAAATCTACAAACAAAAAATGTTGCGCTAATTTATCTTTAACTTTACGCCATTCTTAGTAAGATTAAAAAATACCTCATCAATATTTATACTGACTTATAATCCTGAGAGGTCTACTTAAACTGGCTGTGTCGACTTAACTACTCCATAAGAACGAAGGACAACCGCTGATAGAATGTAATATCAATGAACGTAAAACACAATAAAACGATTGGACGAGTCATTGTTTTAAAAAACGTCTGTATAAAATAACCATAATTCAGTTACTCTGCGTGCAATAATCTGTTGTACTTACTGCAAATGGCGGCCGAAGTATCTATAGACTAAGTCTTGGAGGACACGTAGGTTTCACATAAAACACGATGATGGACGCCGTCCGGTCAACTCTACACATTTGCATCGATCCCGAACACTTGCCACATTACGTTCTTATGCGAAAATAGTTTGTGCACGTCGGTCTCAACTGCTAAGTAGCCATTTCATCCGATAATTAATTATGTTTTTAACGGCCAGTGCCAGATTATCGTTGACAGAGTATTAAAAAGATATTTTGTGCTTTCAAGATGTTGTACTGAGTGTTATTGAATAATTGAGCATGTAGGTAGAAATGATACGAGTACGCGGTGCGCTTGGCTGCTCAACTGCCTTGTTGTGTGACGCAATTGGGTGTAAAAATATGTTATACCTTTAACATCTTGTAAGAGCAGGCAGGGGCTTATTAGTATACCAATTAATTAATTTATATAACAACATAAAGTATCCGCTATAGAGGGTACCCCAGGTCTTCATAGAACTCCAACGTGCTCTCAATATCTAGACCATTAGTTCCCAAAGTGGTCCAGGTGGACCTCCAGGGACCATGGGGTGCACAATTCGTAAGCGGGATCCACGAAAATTTATTTACGACTTCACCGGCTGTTCGACAAGCTCAGCGACGATTACTTGTAAAAAAAAGGAGAGGTCCACCGAAACCAGCTAAATTTTGAAAGTGGTCTATGAAAAAATAGTCCGAGATCCTCTGATCTAGACTATAAGTAAGTAAATGAAAAGAAATATCGACATAAATCTTTCCTAGATTCACTAGCTACCTAATTATACAATGTTTTTATGATCAAAATTAGCAGCGACCTGGACAAGCAGACAGAAACTGACCGTAACAGCCCGGTTGGTCACGTCACGACACACGATTCGAGTTATATGTTATGTAGGTACTACGTAACACTAAAATATTCAAATCAAAAATCGCTTTTGTCATTGATCTCAATATTTTACTGTAAATACTTCATTTTGTTCGACTGTTTTTATGCGAGCGAGAAAAGCTTGCTTTATGCATAGCGATGTTATTCGTTTCGTGTGACGAACTATAACAATATTCATTAAAATCGGATTTACGCTTTAACCGGCACCGGCACCAGCTTCTTTATAATTCAAATTACAATATTAACACCCTCGTTCATGCCGCAACCACTCTTCCACATAATCTTAATTCAGTTCCTCTCTTATCAATAGCTGAAAGAGGCGCCCCCTGGCAACGATTTACACAACAAAAGGTAAATTTGAATCACCTCTAATGCAGACTCTTGTCCGGATTCTAAGAAAGCATCCAAAAGCTAAATCATATTAGAAAGACGACGGTGAATTATATGGAAATCTGCGAGCTAACGGTGCATACCAATGCCTTTTATTCATTTATTTAGTGAATGAATAAAGTAGGTTTGTTAAGACAAGCATAGATAGGTAACAAAGGTCTAATTCCTAGATTTCCAAGTTTCACCATCGTTCATTGAGGAGTATAGGTTCAAACCCCGCCAAAACGATATCAGAACAAAAATAATGTTCCGATTGAATATGAAGCTCCTTCGTTGCTTCTATCGCATTGCACTGATAGTTTTCAACAAAACCCACTCAAATTCTATTAAATCAGCTCACAAAAGTAGCAGTTTGTTGCAAACACCGCTAAAATAGTTCATTTATATTATGTCTTAAATATTTTTTTAAAATTTATCATAATTTTGTGAAAAGTATTTTAGAGGTATTTGAAACTAAACTACTCAATTATAACCGGCCAATAGTCATAGAAAATATTATTTACCCGTCATATCTTCTTAGGCCTAATTGTAACGTAACACGTTTTTTTATTTTAATGCCATTCTGCGGTGCATTATTACAATAAACTATTTAACTACGGTCTCGAATTATGAATACACATTTGAAATCCAAATCAATGCCGAATTCATTTAACAATATCAACAATATTTTCTCAGAATAACGTAACAAAAGCTCCATTGGCAGAGTCCACACAATGCAGTTGTACGTTTCATCGATTAAAACGGTCATTATTTTTTATTGTAATTTCACACCAATTGTATTTACATTTAGTGGAGCGCGTGAAATCACAAACGTCATCCAATACACCTAAATCCTGTATTGTATCGCGACGGTGACAAAAAGCTCTGTAAGACGACATATGGCGACTCACGCCCGACAAAGCGAGTCGGATTAACGAAGTTTAGTTAGACGATTGAATTTGACGCCTGAACAAGGGGCTGAGCCCATATGTCGAGGCTTGCTTTATACAGAAACTATTTGTAACTATTTGATCAACGACTTGCGAAGCTAGAAGACGGTAGATCTAGCGATCAGGCAAAATGGTAATAAAATTAAGAATATGCTAATAACTTATGCTCATCATCCTCTTGCCCTGGTCCCAATTTATTTGGGGTCGGTGCAGTATGTCCTTCTCTTCCATACTTCTCTGTCACCCGTCATCTGATCATTTACCCCTTTTCCTTTCATATCCATCCTCACACAGTCCATCCATCTTTTCCTTGGCCTTTCTCTCCCTTTCCGTCCCTCTACCCTCATATTCATCACTTGCTTACCTACATATCTTCGTATCATCTCTTCGTATAACATGTCCATACCAAGCCAAACGATTTCCTTTTACCTTCCCGTCTATGGGCACCACTTTCAGACTACAGAATCACTTATGCTCATTGAAGCAAAATATTAAAGCTTTTCCATTTGTCGTCAATATTCAATAAAGTACTATAGCAGTTAGTACGATTATTATTAATTTATTATATAAGTGTAACGAGATTTTATCTGTACAATTGTACATATTTTCTGCGGTCTGAACTCAAACCACCGTTTTTAGAATTACTAATTAGTTAGTTCTGACAACGTCACCACTAAATTATAATATTATTTACATTCAGTAAATTAGTGTTCAATTAAAAGCCAAGCCACGTTCCTTTTAAATTTAGCTTAGTAGAGCAAGACTCCGTGAATATGGAACATAGTGTAATCAACATAAATGACGTCGCCCACCCATTCCACAATGTCCGAACAGGGTCTAGATTAGAATAACATTTCAATAGTTTTACCTACATTGTCGCTGCGTAAGAAAGATAGAGCTACAATAATAAAATAACATAAAACAGATATAAAACAATACCTATGAAATCAAAACCCAATAATCGTTCTTTGTATTAAATAAATAATGTTATCAGAATTAAGGCAAAATTACTCAATATTCCATAGGACATTTATGATTGTGTATGAAATAATAATAATAATAATTTTTAACTATAGTTTTCATTTTACTAAACCATCAAACACCCATCCTTATAGACCAGAATTATTAGATTCTATATGTAGCAATAGTCTCTTACGCCTGCCCTGGATAGTGTCTCGGAAGTGTCTCATCTCACTTTAAACTAAAACTCTCGAAGGGCCTCTGCGTGTTGGACCCATGTCCCCGTGTAAGCCTCCCAAACGGACGGGTATTTTCCTAACATATTAGGGAAATACCTGTGAAAGAGAAACAAATAATAATAATAATATTCTACCACATACACACAACACCATCTAGCCCAAACTAAGCAGAGCTTGTACTATGGGTACTAGACAATGGATAACATACATATATACTTTTTTTAAATACATACATATCACCTATACATAGAAACACCCAGACCAAGACAAACATCCATATTCATGCACACAAACGTTTGACTTATGCGGGAATCGAACCTGCGACCTCAGGCGTGGCAGTCGGTTACAATAACCACTACGCCATCGAGGCCGACAAAGGAAAGGAATAAGTAATCATATTGCTAAAATTAAAACTTTATTCAAAAAGTGAACCTGTGGTATGGAAGTTATATTATCAGATGATACCCAAGCAGCGACAGTGAGCTATTATAATCGCGTAAATATGTACAAAAGAATCAAAATACCGCGTTAAGAGAAAAATTAGAAGAAAATAAAAGTGTGAGTGTTAAAGAAATTAAAAATTATTTATGATGTCACTCAAAAAATTTACGACGTCTAAGTATTATGAAACGAAACGGAGAAATATATTTTGCGTTTTAACGAGAGCTTAATTTATTTAAGTTGGAGTGAATTTTATGTAGCAGAATTGTGTCTCCCGCGGTGGAGCGATAAATAACCCGACAATTATTATAGAGTCGAGTACAATAGCCGGGCCCTGAGCCCCTCAGGACCCTTACGTATTGTGCACAATGCATCTCACGCAAGGGCATACGCACATTACAATCATTACAAATCGTCATTGGATGAGCGCGAATCGCATTAACACAAACAAAAGCGGTCTTCTAGTAAATTGGGTTAGGATTTTATTGAGTTAGAATGAAATTATGTATCTCTTGTTGAAGCAAAATGTTGGCTTCGCTCCCAGCTCGCGCCGCCGCCGTCCAGCTCCCGTATCGACTCGTATTGTACATAATTCGATCGTGTCGTAGTGCCATAATTAAGTTTGTCGTAATTTAAATCGCGTTGTAAATATAACGTTATACAATTTGTATAGTAGTAATTATCGTCTGCTCCGTGCCTCGGAGAGCACGTTAAGCCATCGGTCCCGGCTGCCATGAACATCTATGGCAGTCGTTATTGGGAAGTCAGTGCCCTCTAATATCCTGACACTGGTCTAGCCTTAGGGTATCGTTAGCCTTCGGGTTGCGGAGGTCAGATGGCAGTCGCTCCGTGTTAAAACTGATATCCAGTCAACACCGGTTAGACTAGAAAGCCGACCCAAAGCAACTTGGAAATAATAACGGCTAGGGAGGAGAAGAAGACAGTTTGTATAGTCTCTACCTCTCGTCTATGGGTATAAGACACCGTACATTTCTAATTGAAGGTAACGCTCCGTGTAATTACTACATACAGTAGCTATAGGTACTATAAGAGTAAACATCTATGAAAAGCTTATACGCCATGTTTGATGAAGGATGAGTTAAGTACATACGTAATTAACACTCCTGAAAAATTAAGTATAAGTACACTGTCATTCGCTGATGGGCCTGTCATTATCCGTGACATAGAAATACAAAATCAGGAATCCAAAAAAAATGTCGGTACCACATCTAGCATGAATTTTGCTCACGTCTGCTGGCCGATGATCTGTCAAATTATATACTACAACCATTTAACCTACACGATGAAGAGATACCGTGACAACTTCTACTTATGTCCCGATACTGACTGCCTCGATGGCGTAGTGGTTAGTGTAAGCGACTGCCACGCCTGAGGTCGCGGGTTCAATTCCCACACAAGTCAAACATTTGTGTGCATGGACATGGTTGTTTGTCTTGGTCTGGGTGTTTCTATGTATAATATGTACGTATTTACAAAAATGAACTATATATGTATGTTTATCCATTGTCTAGTACTCATAGTACAAGCTTTACTTAGTTTGGGCTAGATGGTGTTGTGTGTATGTGATAGAATATTATATTATTATTATATTATATACATGTCAAAGTCTTCGACGACGACTCATAGCAGAATCACAATCTAATAGTCTTTATACTGTGGCAGAATTGAGAATCCTCACGACAACGACGCACGATATTATACCATAACAACAAAAACATATTACATACACCTACAGAAGGCAGTGGACTCGTATCTCGTCGTCCACAATGGTGCTTGTTACACCGTGCTCCAAATTTACGATCAGCGAGCAGCAGCCGACTCGACGCGGGACCTCGGCGGCCAGCCGCTCCTGAACAATGCCGTTGTTATCGCGCACATAGACACAGTATTACTTCGTATTTTATTTTCACACTTGAGCTGCGACTTGTGGGTATTATGTTTGGTTTCAGATGTTGTAAGTGTTGATTGTTGAACACAGAGCATTATTTTCAGTTTAACTTTATTACGACTATTGTTGAGAATTTTACCAGTTCCTTCCGTACCTTACCGTGCCTTCAGTTTTATCTGTAGAAGTTGCCGTGAAATATCGCGTAGGTCGGGTTTACGTCTGAAAAATAATTTCAACATCAAACATTCCAAAAACGCATTTATAGATTGAAAATCCTGCATCCATTATAAACTTTCTGTGTGTGTTTGTTTAAACGAAATGTAGGCAACAGCATCTAGATATAATTTATAGTACTCCACGTAAAATATTAAAGTAGGTAGGCATTCTAATCTAAATTCTAAACATATTATGTTATTAATCATATTTGCTAAAAATATTGTTCTGCAATGAATTAAATCTATAATCAAAGCCACTATTTGCACTCACTGATCGGTAAACGATTAGCGAGGTTCAGCAATGTTGGGTGCGGTCAGTTTATAGATGGGTGACCGCTTAGTGGTATTTCATCTGAGTGTCTCCGTGCTTCGGAGGGCACGTAAAAAGTCGGTCCCGGTTGTTGCCAAATTGACAGCAGTCGTTAAGCCATGTCCGAGGCCTACGGGCGGCTTGAACAACTCTTGACAACAGGCTGGCCACTAAACACACGAAAAGAAGAAAGAAGAATTTTAATATGAAATACCTTTACATTTATTTGATAATTATATTTAGAGACTTGAAAAGCTAACATTTGCCAGCTCTACTAATAATATTGTAAATTAATACGATTATTAGTTTTTCTTATTTTCTTTTAACCAAAGAGGACACCGTTCTAAAGGAATTAGCAAGATTTAAGACAAATCCTATTAAGTATGTAATACAAACAACAGCAAATACAAAACTGTACTCAATCCTAACTAAAGATCATATAAACGGTAACACAATCCAACACTTCGGCAGCTGTAAGTCACGACAAGTAAGAGACAGTTCCAATTGTTTGAAGCGTTGTACATTGTACCGTCGCCAAATAGGATTAACTAAACCCTACCTTAAGCCTATTTTCTACCAAACAATACCGTCTGATACAATGAAATTTTGCGGTTTTCTCCACACTTTCATATATTGGTTGAAATTTAATCAAATTCGGTTCTGTGCGCGTTCAATTTGAATATAAATGAGACCGGATAACAAGGTTTGTGTACATTAATTAATATGGCGACATTCGATACTGCACGATATCGCCGACGTATGCCGGGATCCGATTAGTGAATTGCGAAAGTGTGCGCTTATGAATTATTCCGCTGAAATTTGACGGCTTCAATGTATTAATAACACAGCCGATTGGAGCAGAGCTGATAAGATTACTTTCTGTTCGCTGTACCAATAGGTAAGTATAAAAGAATCTGTGTACCTTGACATCTATACTATGTTTGTTTGTTTGTTTGAACGCGCTAATCTCAGGAACTAATGGTTCGAATTGAAAAATGTTTGTTGGATAGCTTATTTATCGAGGAAGGTTACAGGCTATATAACATCACGCTACGACCCACGGGGGCGGTGCAGTAATCAGAAACGCTGTTGAAACCGCAGGCTCATCTAGTAAGGTATAAAGCGCTGTTGTGTCTGTTCGTTTACGTACTTATAACTCGGAACATGGTCCGATTAACATAACTCTTATTTAAATATGTGTAACTTAGGGTATAGTAACACTTTTAGTGCATCACATTGAAAGGTAAATCACGACGGCACCCAAGGTGATAAGTTTGTAATCACGGAATAGACGATAAAGGTAATCTAATTATGTTTGTAATCCATCCGAGTGGAGACTTGATTTCTGCTAGTCTATTCACTACGCGTACTCATGCGTCTTTCCTCGAATTGGTAGGCAGAGGTAGTTTATATAACACAGAGGTACCCACACGTTTTTTCTCATAGACCACTTTCATAATATAGCTGGTTCCGGTGGACCCCATGCAGCTACCATTTCTACCATATTCCTTTGCATTCGTATTTATATTGGTGAAGAATCAAACAAGTTCACGCAAAACATTTCTTTTTTCAATTCTCGGGACTGAACCTAACACGATAGGCGGGCTGACCTTTTTTTTTTTAAGTCAAGCCAACATTTTGTTCTTCACTATCAAAAGCAAATAAATTTTCGTGGACCCCCGCTTACGAATTGTGAATTTTTATTGTCACGCTAACGTAGACCCCCGTCGAGTCTCCCTTGGAGCCCTGTGGGTCCACTTGGACCACTAACTTCTCCTATATTTCATCAACTATGAAACTAGAGGAAATCTAGAAAGATTCCCCCGAATAACCTATTGTCGACTACCAGGCACAGTGCCAAGCCCTCACTTCCTTCTAAGAAATTTAACAGAAAATCCCAATAATACATCATCACCCGAATCGTACTCAAGATCTCATGCATAGCAGTCATAATGATCACCGCTGCACCACCGGGACACTGAAGTGTAGGTTGTGCATAAACTATGATTTATCCACCGTTCAAATATAAGATTTACTAAACGTGTTAATAAGGACAATAGAATACATACATATATTGTGTATATAATACATACATATATTATGTATATAATACATACATATATTATGTATATAATACATACATATATTATGTATATAATACATACATATATTATGTATACACCAGCTGACCTGCTCAACTTCGTCTGCTTCACATAAGAGAATTTGCCTCGTATTTTCAACATTTTTCATTTATGCTCTGCTCCTATTGGTTGCAGCGTGATGTTATATAGCCTATAGCCTCAATAAATGGGCTATCCAACACTGAAATAATTTTTTAATTCGAATAAGTAGTTCCTGAGATTAGCGCGGTCAACCAAACAAATAAACAAACAAACAAACTCTTCAGCTTTATAATATTAGCAGGGATGGATATATGCGCAGATATGTACTCTAATACCTATATCCCATTCGACCCGGCAATCGAACCCAAGACCAGACCATACAGCAGTCGCATTCTCTACCAAGCATTCAAAGAGGAATACATCAGCACTTAAAAGAACACAAATCAATGGTTCACGATTTATTGTTCAACCTCTAATTGGATTAGTACCACCACATCCTACAAGCTAAGGTACCAACCGCAAAAGTACCCGTAGTAAGCGTACAATAGTAGGTACCACGTGTCGGGGTCACTGACCTGCGGGAGCACCTCCTGAGCAATGAGCAGGCAATTAGTTTAATCGCCTCGCACGTCTGTTGCTGCCTAGATAACTCTGAGCTCGCGCTTATTGTGACTGCCGAGATTATTACGGTCAACGTTGTGAAAGTTTTAAGTAAATATTTTGTTTCTATCGCTGTTGAAGGAAATATGGAAATTATTTAGATACAAGTAACGTTTTTAACTTAATATTAATGCCATACGCAATTGAAAATCTATCGTATCTGGCCGGCAGCCACCGCTATGTCACTACGACTACGAATAGGTTACATGGTTACATGCAATCATTTTTAATAAGTCGAAGAATTGTAGTAGTTAAAAATTGCATGCATTCATAGTTTTATATAAATTTGCCAGCGGTGGCTATAGTCCCACGCGAAAAGTCTATGTGAATGTTGAACGTATCATAGGTTAGGCGGATCGAATCAAACATTTTATTCTTTACTCAATTAACTAACAATTTTATTATTAGTCCCGCTAAACTGCTCGCATGCCTTTTGGTGTATTGCCCTTTATAATATTCATTGTATTGCATGCAGTCCTAAACATTCCAGATAGCTGATAGAATAAGTCTAAATATAAGACACTAGCTTTTGCCAGCGGCTTCACTTGTGTAAAAGTAGATTAAGTTATATTAGTAACAGTATTTTTTAAATAAAATATAGCCCATGTTACTCGGTGATAATATTGCTTTCTAATGGTGAAATATTTTTTTTAATCGGTTATGTAGTTTTCGAGTTAAATAATTACAAACAAATAAAAATCAAATCTTTTAAAATTAGTATAGACAAATACGATTAATACTTGACATCGTTTCAACGTCGTGTCGTCATCATAACAGCACCTCCCACGTCCGCCATTGTCCGTATACTGAAAGAACTATTTGTCCCGATTCTGTTGTTCAAACTCGACGTTCATACATAAGTTATTAGCAGAGCTTTACTTATGTCCTGTCGTTACCTTTGTTCCACTTCTCTTTTCTTTTAAAAGAGTCATCATTTAGCATTTAGTGGGTAGCTTTAAATCTCTTTCTGTGTGTTTTGTATGAACAAAGGGTTAAGGAGAGAGGTACTGACGATCGTTAAGTGGCTGCTTAAGTATTTTACTTACGTTTTAATGGAATGGTTGACGGATTTGTTCATTAGGTCTTTTTTTTTCATGTGGTTTGTAGCATCTCAGTGTCGGTATACTGAAACAGGCGACTCGACTATTAGAGGTCTCATGATTATAAGTCATTAGAAGGTTTTGCGAGGACTGCATAATAATTTTATTGGATTACAACTAAGAGATTGTACTCAATAAAATCTGCTCGGATTAAGTTGCCACTACGCTGCGGCAAGTATTACAAATTCTATCATAACACGGGGCAAAAATATCAATACATCAATTGTGTAGTGGTTGGCGTAGTGGTTCGTGTAACCGACTGCTACGCCTGAGATCGCGGGTTCGACTCCCGCACAAGTCAAACATTTGTGTGCATGAACATGGATGTTTGTCTTGGTCTGGGTGTTTCTATGTATAATATGCATGTATTTACAAAAAAAAAAGTATATTTATCCATTGTCCAGTACCCATAATACAAGCTCTGCTTAGTTTGGGCTAGACGGTGTTGTGTGTATGTGATAGAATATTATATTATATTATTATATTGCTAATGCCCTCATTAGCAATAATTAATGTATTGATATTTTTGCCTACATTACATCTATACTAATATTATAAAAATAAAGGGTTCGTTTGTTTGGTTGAACGCGCTAATCTCATGAACTGTTGGCTCGAATTGAAAAATTATTTTAATGTTAGATACCCCTTTTATCGAGGAAAGCTATAGGCTACGACTAATATGAGCGGGGCATCAATAAAAAATGTTGCAAAAACGGAAAAATCTCTTATTTGAAGCAGACGAAGTTGCGCGGATCAGCTAGTTATAAAATAAACAAGTGAGAAACGGCAATGAATTGCCGTAAATCTTAGAGTTCGAAAAAATGGTTCCAGTAATATGCAAAGGTCATGTGATACATGTGACCTTGAGGTCAGAGGTCAAAGGTAATATTCATTTCGGAGGTATATCGACTATGCTGAGTCGAATGGCGTTGACCGCTAGTCTCTAGTTCTTACGGTTCTTGAGTTGAAAGTTGTATAACAGACATACGGACGGACAAAGCTGTTGTATAAGAGTTTTTCCAACTCTAAAAGGAGTATTTGCTATCAGGTCTAGTAAAAAAATTTATGTCGTTATGTTTACATACATTTCATTCAGCTACTAGTATAGTATATATGTAATACTATCTGTGAGCAAGCTATAGTTTTATGCCCTATGTAAAAGGAGAGTAGCCAAGCTAACTTCTAAGAATTTTTCAGGACAAAGGGTTTAAATTTTAACACCTTACCTAATTTGGGAATCGAACACGACAACTTATGTCATTCATTTACAATATTCACATTTTTACCGATGCGCTACTGAAACAAACTTTATTTGATCGAAGCTTTATCTAATTAATTTTATCCGTATTTTTTTTTACTTTGAATCATCTTATCTATGCTAATCCGTTTCTAACATCAGCAGGTGCTTAGTAATACAAAACAAACCACAGTACATCTACTATTAAAGATACGTCAAATAGTAATAAGTGTTGAGCTCATAGAGCGTAAATAGAAACTCCAACAATGTACCAATGTGGGTGTACACTTGTAACTTATTATCGGTTGTTATTGGTGCTTCTATTTGAACAGCGATAGCTCAGTGGGGAGACCAACAGACTGCAATGCAGAGGGTCTCGGGTTCGAATCCACATCGCGCACCTCTGACTTTCGAAAGTTATATGACTTTTCGAAATTATGTGCGTATTGATTGACAATTATCGCCTGCTCCGTGCCTCGAAGAGCACGTTAAGGCTGGCCGCATACATTCGTTTTCCGTATTCGATTTCCGAATTCATTTTCCGTATTCGGAGCACCGAATGCATGGAATCAATATAAAATACACTAACTGCCGCACATGTCCGCTTTTTTTCCGAACGCAAAAAAATCCGTAGGTACGTTTCGAATGCAAGCCCGTGCGTTCGGAGTAAGCCGTCGGTCCCGGCTGCCATGAACATCTATGGCAGTCGTTATTGGAAAGTCAGTGCACTCTAATATCCTGACACTGTTCTAACTTTAGGGTATCGTTAGCCTTTGAGTTGCAGAGGTCAGATGGCAGTCGCTCCGTGTAAAAACTGATATCCAGTCAAATCCGGTTAGACTAGAAAGCTGACCCCAAGTGACTTAGGAATAATAAAGGCTAGGGAGAAGAATCGGTGCTTCTATCTTCGCGTTTGTTATTGGTGCTCCATTTTAACCTACATCGTTAGGACCAACTAATGTGCTTTGTAGTGGCCAACGCTCAGTGATTGAGGTATTGGACTTGGTGATAGGATCAATACAACTTTTATTTTGCATAATTTTTAACGACACCGCTGTTCATTGTCATCCTGCCCCGCGTCGGAGGGGACAAGCAGACAATTAATGAACACTAAGTCTACTTAGAGCAATCATTTGTAAACCTCACAAGTAATGTGCCGTGTGACATGGAACCCAGGACACAGTGCAGCGACAGCCGCAAGGTGACCACGCGCCAACCGTGTAGGTCGCACTGCCGGCGCGAGTCAATTCTTAACCCAAGCGATTAACTTAAATGATTGCAAATAAGTACGGTAGTATAGTACGCAGAACTTAAGCCTAATTTTCATACGGCCTCACGCCTTAACCCAGGTAATATAATAATATTTTTTGGGTGTTATTTAAATGGTTAGCATAGTATTGGTATTTTTGTGAGCAGAAAAATATAATCTGTGAGCAGAAATAGCTAATTGATCAGCAACTCATGGCCAGCAAACTTTAAAGAGATCAAACTAAGTATTTTTGGGTGGGTTTAAAAAAAGGAACCTAACATAACCTAACACTTCCGAGACGGAATGCAGTGATTTGAGGCGTATAGATGCTCGTTATGCTGTGCAATATTTGCTGACCAATTAGTATTTTTGATAATCATTATATTTAATCCCACATTTTTTTCTACCACATACACACAACACCACCTATCCCAAACTAAGCAGAGCTTGTACTATGTGTACTAGACAATGGATAAACATACGTATATACTTTTATTTTTATAAATACGTACATATTATACATAGAAACACCTAGACCAAGACAAACACCCATGTTCATGCACACAAATGTTTGACTTGAACGGGAATCAAACCCGCGACCTCAGGCGCGGCAGTCGGTTACACTAACCACTACGCACTACACCTACATATAGGTTATGGTTTGGTCTCACGAAATTATACAAAGAAACTGCGGTGATCTGTACTACTTATGACATAACAAATGTTGTCTTATTTCGGGACATTTCTTACAACGGACAAAATAGGCACGAGTTTAATAAAAAGATGCCTTTGTCCCCTCCATCAGTGTGTAATCCTTCCCGTTATTGTACTGCAAACATACGGACATATTTTATATATAAATTCTTACATAATTGTTACTTTCTTTGTAATATAAAAAGAGCACAAGTCTGTTTGTTTATCATTGATTACAGTTTTTTTATAAACTTAGCTGAAGACATATTTATAGGTATTACTATAGTCTATCCCGATAGAATTTGAGAAAAAGGTAAATAACTTTTAGTGACTTTTATCATAAAATATTTTTCTGTAAAATAAATTTATGGATATTTATGAAAAGAAAGACTTTCATACGGCTTATTGTATTCATTAAGTAACTACTTTTCAAAGATAGTTTTAATTTTCTAAATGACTTTATATTTAATTAGGTATGAAACGATTGTTTACATAAAATATTAAATCTATTGGAACAGAGTATAATTAAATTTTTATTAGCAGTGATAACTTAGTGGGAGACCGTTAGACTGCCAGGCAGAGGTCTCAAGTTCGAGACCAAGGCGTGCAACTCAGACTTTTCAAAGTTATGTGCGCATTAAATAGTTAATTTTCGCTTGCTTTATCGGAAACCTACCTGTCTGAGAGTTCTCCATAATGCTCCCGAAGAAATGTGAAGTCTGCCAACCCACATTTGGCCAGCGTAGTGGACTGTGGCCTAAGTCTTCTCACAGTGAGAAGAGGCCCATATGCAGCAGTGAGACAGTTTAATACAGGGCTGATATTATAACCAATGTTACAACTATTATTTTCGTAATAACATGAGAAAACCTATATCTTTTTTTATAAATGAAACTATTGAGTTGAATGGGGCATTATTGTCAACTAGTGCACAATCTATATATTAAATGTGAAGCAAAAACTTTGTACCCCTTTTTACGAAAATTGCGCGGACGGAGGAGTATGAAATTTGGCACAGTTAAAGTTTATATGGAAAAGGAGGGGCGAATCCTAATAGAAGTTTATAAAATATGCATTAGAAATACATTAAATTAATGAAAATACACTACACGCACACAACCATACGTTTGACACACGCAGTCGAATCGCGTTCGTAGTATTTCGGCATTATGCGTCTGACGTCGTACAATTCTTCGTAACTATGGTTACCTATACCTTATTTATATGTAATAAAGAAAAAAAGAAAACAAAGTAGCAAGCTTAGGAATTTTGGTTGAATTTTGACTACTAGGCGACCGCTAGTACTTTTAATTATAAGTATGTTCACGTATTGACATGTACCATAATATACGTAATCTTGTATACTTATCTACTGCTCCCAACTATATGATTTATGTAAGTGTTGTCAATATTGTCCTAGATAAAACCTATTTACTCTTGATTGCACAAATGGCACACGGGTGCAGCTCCCTAAGTGCGGGAGTGTATTTTAATACGCTTTTATAAGCTACACTTCTAAGCAAATCTAAGTTGCTAAATTATCTTGTGGATACTGATGAAAATAGCTTTAAAAAATATTAATATAATGGTCGAACAAGACACAGCTACGACTTTCTACCATTTAGGTGAGCTGATAATTAAACTTGAAAGCAAATTCCTAAACTGAGCGAGTAGGTATGGGTAAATAAGACGCGTATTGACTAGTTTTATCTGTTGGTTGTGGTAGTAACGAAGGCTTTTGGACATTTTTTTTTCGAGTAGTAGAGCCTCGCTGATGTCAGCATGAATGGGCCGGCTCGACCGGGGAAGGACTACCCTCTCACAGAATATCGACGTGAAATACCAGTATTCCTACTGCTGTGGTTCGTTCGGTGAGTGAGAGTGCCGGAGGCCGAATCACTCCCTTTCCCCCATCCCGCTCCTTCTCCTTCCCACTTCCTTTCCTAAAGAGTCGGCAACGCGCAATTGATGCCTCTGGTGTCGCAGGCGTCCATAGGCTACGGTGACCACTTACCATCAGGTGGGCCGTATGCTTGTTTGCCACCTTAGTTGTATAAAAAAAGAAACTTATTTTATCATTATATCAACTATATAAAACTCACTACTTAACATGTGCCCAAAGAGTTTGATGTCATTCAACACTGTACATTTTACAAAACTGCCTGTGTTCATTTAAACAGCGAAAAGTTCACGCTAGGTTTGCCTGTCAATGGCTGCCTTTCAAAAAGCTATCTTGTCGCAAACTATTCTCAGATGGTGTATTGACAATTTTTAATCTTTGCCATTGTCTGCCTAACGTATAGTTCCTTTAAATGTCATGGTCATGGGAAAAAATTCGGTACGTCGAATTTCCCTCATTATAAACTACTATTGAGAGAAACTCAATGGTGACGGTGCAAAATCTTTTTTAGTTACAATTTACATTAAATGCAGGTTCCACATGGATCCTTAAAATAAGCTCGCTACCCATTCCTTCGTCAGTAGCACAGTGTCCCCTGTATCGCGAATGCACGTCACGCGGCGTGTATCGAGCGACCTACTGGAGATAACGCGAGTCCTCCGCCGCGGCTTATCACGTCTAGTCAGTCACGCGCCACTCACTAGAGTAGATACAGGGTATACGCCTAATGTCATCGCTATGACGTCAAACGATCGTTCAGTTACGTGGGTTCTTGGTATAGCGGTGGTGTAATATTACATTAGAATCCGAAGCTTGATTTTAATATTCAAGGGATGCGATGTCCATTACAGATATAATTTTTAACTATCAGAAAATAATAATATTAATAATATTCTATCACATACACACACCATCTAGCCCAAACTAATCAGAGCTTGTAATATGTAAATGTTTAAATTATGAATCTTAGTATAAATTTCCGCGAGAATTCTAAAGTGGGTGGATTATCCTGACTGTAATCTGTTCAGTGGCCATTCAGGTGCCTCGAGAAATTTACTTTTTACTCTTCTATTATATAAATTAGCTAACCGCGTTAAAACGGAAACCGCGTTATAGCAGCATTATTGATCCAAAACTAACCGTATTATGTGATAAAATCTTCGCTGAACAGAAAGTTATTTATTTTGCCAATTATATTTCACTTTCACGTCGTGGCAGACGAGCCTTCTCGAATCATACACACATGAATAACAAATACGCATTCGGTAACACATTCCATACGGACATCAACAATTACGAATAACTTGCGCAAAAACAAAAGGGAGAAATCAACAAACAATTCCTCCCCCATTGCCGACAGACACGAATATCAAACATATAATTTTGCTTATCCTTTGTACCGAGTACACGGAAGTGCTCACACCTCACAACAGCCGGTAAAAACGAAACAATCTCCCAGCCTCAACAAACAATTTACTTAACTCCCACTGAGAGCCGCAAATCATCATTTCAAAATTTCCAAATAATCACATTTGCGTACGAAATTAATAACAAAGTAACAATTCGCAAGCAAAAGATAAAGTTCAGAGTACTGATTACACTCACTCCGTAATGTTGGTAACCCCGCAGTTACCTAAGGACTCGTTCACATCAGACGACTAGTAATCGTATAAACAGGTGACAGGCACCAATTAGTTACAAGAACGTTATGCTTATTGTCGTCAGCAATTCATGTCGAACAGCGCCGTACCTTATAAGCGTAGGTACGGCCCACTTGATGGTAAGTGGTCACCGTAGCCTATGGACGCCTGCAACACCTGAGGCATCACTTGCGCGTTGCCGACCCTTTAGGAAATAAAGGAAGTGCGAAGGAGAAGGAGCGGGAAGGAGAAAAGAGGGTGATTGGGCCTCCGGCACTCTCACTTACCGAACGAAATACAACAGTAGGAATACTGCTATTTCACGTTGATATTCTGTGAGAGGGTAGTCCTTCCCCGGTCGAACCGAGCCATTCGTGCTGAAATCAGCGAGGCTCTACTACTCAACAACTAAACTACGTTTAACTACGTGTAAGACAAAATAAATGCTTTAAATTGATAATTACCATACGAGATGTAACAAGTTATACAAGCAAACAACTGCATAAGAAAATATGTATCTCCGCACCTTTTACTAAGATTTGAACATGAAAATACAGGTGATGATAGCTCTGATAAAAATGTAAATGAAATAGGAAGAGTCAAAAGACATAATAAATGATGTGCCCAAAAGGTATCGTCGCCTGAACCAAAAGTAGGTCGATGAGATACACCCACATGTTGTTGCAAGCATACCTACATAGATACCTAATATTGCAAGCATACATGGCTATGGGATATAAGCAAATATCCATGTACCATCGAGTGGGCCATTTGTTTCTTTACCACATTGATTAGACAGACAAAAAGACGACTACAATCAACGCATCTTAGGAGTATCTCAGAAAAATAATTTTATACGACAATAGCACAGTTTGCCGCAAACTATTTGCGGTACGCCAACGTAACCTGAGAGTAATTCTGAAGTAATTCGCGCCCCTGCTTCCGTTAATTTCGCTTAATTTTCAGTTCGGTATGTTTGTTCTACCAAAAGTGAGGCAATCGCGCGCGGCTCCAGCACAGACGTTGATTAATTATATTTGCTCTGTTTACATTATAAAAACGTTCCACTGAACATCGTGATAGTCTGCACCCGCGCAAAGAGGGTGCGATATAGAATTAAACACGGAGGAAATTTACAGACATATTTATAAAAAGATACATTACATAATGTCACACATATCTTGAAGATTTAGGCGAAAGAATATTACACTCGCATTGCGTTATTCACATTAGAGTATATTATATTTATTTATTTATTTTAATTTTTTTTATATTTATTTATATTTATTTCCATCACTTACAACTATTATTACAGGCTTTATTCCTAATGCAATAGTGTAGTAACATTATTTAGGTATACTTATTCTAGATAAATTGTGATAATAATAACAGAGCACAAATAAACATTAAACATGATAATCAATCAATACAAGTAAAGATGCAATATGCTGCTCTAGTGAATTCATTCAGTGTGCAGTTAAAGATATCAATCTGTTGTGATATTGCATTGAGCGCTCGCAGAGCACGCGTGAGGGGCGCACGCTGCAAGAGGTTGGTGCGCGCGTACCTTTAAAAATGTTTAGATTGATCAATAATTTAGAACGAGCCTAATCTTTACTAAACAATAATATAATGTCTCTCTTCTTCTCCCTAGCCTTTTATTATTCCCAAGTCACTTGGGGTCGGCTTTCTAGTCTAACCTGATTTGACTGGATATCAGTTTTTACACGGAGCGACTGCCACCTGAAGGCTAACGCTTTATACGCTAACGATACCCTAAGGCTAGACCAGTGTCAGGATATTAAAGGGCACTGTCTGCCCAATAACGACTGCCATAGATGTTCATGACAGCTGGGACCGGCGACGGCTTAATGTGCTCTCCGAGGCACGGAGCATGCGATAACTGTCAATCAATACGCACATAATTTCGAAAAGTCATATAACTTCCGAAAGTCAGAGGTGCGCGACGTGGGTTCGAACCCGAGATCCTCTGCTTTGCAGTCTGTTGGTCTCCCCACTGAGCTATCGCTGCTTAAACAATAATATAATGTAATTGCGAAAATTTGTTCTGTCGGTTCGTACTTGTGTCACGTAACCTACACCAGTAATCAAGCCGGCAAACTTACGAAATTTGTTCACAAAGCTCACAAGAACCAATCCAAAGCTCAACAGCTCTAAATAAATATTAAAGCAATCGTCGCAATCTTAAACCAAAACCGGGACTTAAAAGAGATACTAATCTCCTGTGAAACTGTAATCAATCAATGGAAATCTTTTGTAAGATTTTAGACAGAGCGGCATAAATTCCAAAGTGGATCAGATCGCAGCCGGATAAAATTAAATGATCGATCTGTGGTGGAACGACTGATTTTGCTTACGTTGTCTTCGGCTCGATTTGAATGAACTCTTTCAATTATAAAAGGCAGCTGATAAAACTGGGTCACTGTGGTATTTCTGTAATCCTTATAATACTTATCTGCAGTTTTACAAGAATTTTATACTATAAAAATATGTTGAATCCTAACTAATATTATAAATGTGAATTTGTGTTCATTTATTACGCTTTCACGCTTTAATGACTCACCAATCATTATGAAATTTTGCACACACGTTGTCAGGGGTACCGAAAAGGATAGAATAGAATAGGGTACCTTACATCCAGAAAAAGTACTGTTCTCGCAGGGTAGAAATTTATTAACAAATCTACATTATCACGAGTGAAACCGCGGGCAAAATCCAGTAAGCAATAGAGATTAAAACTTAAAGGCCCATTTCACCTATGTATTTTCTTTTTTTATACTACTAAGGTGGCAACAAGCATACGGCCCACCTGATGGTAAGTGGTCACCGTAGCCTATGGACGCCTGCGATACCAGAGACATCAGTTGCGCGTTGCCGACCCTTTAGGAAAGGAAGTGGGAAGGAGAAGGCGGGCAGGGGGAAAGGGAGTGATTGGGCCTCCGATACTCTCACTCACCGAACGAAACACAACAGAAGGAACACTGATATTTCACGTCGATATATCCATGTAAACCTTCCAAAAGTCCACTTACTTTTTAATGATGATTAACAAAACGACATACCAAGAACTACATTGGAATGAAAATTTTACAATATCCAAAAAGTTATATTATTTTTCGAAAAATCGAGCTCGTCTCCTTTCTTTACGATATTAAATGGTGACTGTACCAAACTCCTTGGTTGCTCGATAGGATCGTCAAGGTCTCAGACATTCGACTGCATAAACAAATAATACATGTGCATGTTTTGCCTTTGTTTACTCGGGACATTGGTAGCGAATGAGCCTGCATTAATAACATTGTAGTACCTAATAGCAGTTATTCAGACTATTGCCAACCAATGCTAGCCGTAGGTACCGATTGATTGTATTCCATGTAGGTAACGTCGATACTAGGCATTAGATTAACTCATTAAGGAGAGTCTGTGCTATATAAAACGTTACTGTTGTCTGCCATTTCAGTGCCATAATAAGTCCGGAATGTCTTAAGATATTAAGAATGTAAAGAGAGTAAATTAGAGCGGTAGACGTGAGTTTATGTTTAAAAATAGATTCATAGATTCACGCCTGTTTCCCAAAGGGGTAGGCAGAGACTACGAATTTCCAATTGCTACGATCCTGACACACTTCTCTGACTTCATTCACTTTTATAACATTCCTTATACACGCTCGCCGGTTTAAGGTGCTCTTAACCTGGCCTTTATCTAGAACGTCCCCGATCTAATCAAGAAACGTTCGCCTAGGTCTTCCCCTTGCGACTGTTCCATTCACACTAACCTTATAAACTTTCTTAGTCAGTCTTTTCTCATCCATTCTTTCTACATGTCCAAACCAGCTTAACATACCCTTTTCTATTCTCGTCACCATATTCACTTTCATGCCGCATCTCTCTCTGTTTAAAAATGCATATCAGAAATGGGTGGATCGTATATAATATAATAATATATGTATTGTGTACCATGTCATTGCCTTCATACGTAAAATGTATACAGGTCGACTTCATGCTTCAAGCATTCTCTACCAGTCTATCTTAATGATGCAGAGATAAAATAAAGTAGCTGTATAATATAAAGCTAAATCATGTTTGTAAAAAAGACAATAAATTGGTATTAATTAATCTACAATTATTTGGTATTAATTTCAGCATGATATCCAATAACTTATTAAATGAGAAAATATGACATTATTCCAAATAAAAAACTGACATGCTTAGTAAAATAACACCTAAGCTTCGATAATTCACCTTCCAAAACAAAGAAAACAAAACAAGCAATACTAACTCCATAGAAATAATTTAGACACTAAATGGACAATATTTAAAATAATAAAACCAGAATTCTAACACACGTTAGAATTCTGGTTCTAACGTCTCCCATCATTTAGATGGTTGGCAGTCTACAATTGTGCGTTTCTCCAGGAATTTTCTGCCTAGCACAACAAAACTGTGGAATGAGCTGTCGCCTGCGGTATTTCCGGACCAATACGACCTTCAACACTTCAAGAAAAGAGCGTACTCCTTTTTGAAAGGCCGGCAACGCACTTGTAACTCCTCTGGTGTTGCAGGTGTCCATGGGTGGCGGTAATCGCTTACCATCAGGCGATCCGTCTGCTCGTTTGCCCCTTAATCCATAAAAAAAAATTTAAAAAAAACACGTCAAAGTATAATTACATTTTAATAAATGATTATTGCATATACCAATTCCATATTATGACATTTCTTAATCTATTGACTTTTGACATTTTATATTATTATTGGTTTTGTTTTTTGTTTACAATGTTTTTTAATATTACTATTATTTCCACTTTTTGTTTAATGTAATTCCTGACATTAGTTTGTGGTTTAGGTAAGTTTGGACATAACAGTGACTCATCTATACTAATATTATAAAGCTGAAGAGTTTGTTTGTTTGTTTGTTTACTTGAACGCGCTAATCTCAGGAACTACTGGCGCGATTTGAAAAATTCTTTCAGTGTTAGATAGCCCATTTATCGAGGAAGGCTATAGGCTATATATCATCACGCTAAGATCAATAGGAGCGGAGCACCAATGAAGAATGTTTCAAAATCGGAGAGTATTTTTCCTTTTGAGAGCTTCCGCTGCGTGCGCTGCGTAAACAGTTAAAGTTTCGCAAAAATCATGTATGCCAGAATTGTTCCCCTTTAAAAGTTCAAAAAAAAAGTCCGCGGCAGCATATGTCTATCTTTTAAGGTTGGCTCACTATAACCATTTTTATGCTAACGAAATTTGTTCTAAAATAATGCATTATTTGCGAAGGTATTTTTATAAACATGATATTAATCCTTATCCAAATAAATACGTTATTCATCACAAGTATTTAATTTAAAACAAAATTGCCCTTTACGTCATTCGATTTCAATGAATATCTTAGGAGATATAGCAGTTTTAAAATAACATCGCAGCAAAATAATTACCCATTGCAGACATAGTACAAACGATGTTTCTCCTGGTTTATTCTGCGTGATTACTACTGGTTCGATTTGAAAAAATTCTTTTAGTGTTGGATAGCCTATTTATCGAGGAAGGTTATAGGCTATATAACATCACGCTACGACCCACGGGGGCGGCGTAGTAACGATAAACGCGGGTGAAACCGCGGGAACATCTAGTATATTCATATTTCTTCATATTACTGCAATAATATCCATTATTCTTTTTTTTTCTCATATTAACTAACTTATATTTAATAATATTTTAGGATTATAATTAAATTAAAACATTCGTGACATTGTTATTACGAATTTTGTTATTTTTATGTTTTCTATAATTTTAATGTAATGTTTATTGCAATTTTCGAATTTTGTACGCCGTATGGTAAAACATGTAGAACTTACTCTAACTGACCACCTTGCATGCAAGCTAATTAAACTTGTATTGTATACTCATGTTTCACAAAATAAATGATCTTTAGTTTTACGCTGTTTAATGTATGTAATTTTGATCATTATCCATATTTTCTAAATGTTCAAAACGGCAGCGAGCGGAAAATTTAATTGTCTCAATGCGTTATGAGTCACTCTATAGTTACAAGTAACATGTTTATGACTATTATTTATTTCCTATCACTAAATCGCCCTGAGTACATAAAATACAAAATTGTGACACGGTCATTTATCGTAACTTAACTAACTTGCGGTTTCTACTTAATTCTAAAATACAACGCATAACCAATAATACACAAGCATACAGCTTTACGATATCTATATATTACCAATATTCCCTTTATAAAACCATAAGAGGAAAATCACCAAGATGGCGTAGATCATTAAAGACACATATCAAATAATACCGTCACCTTTGCCTGTTACATCCCGTAACACAATCTCTGAGAACGAAAATTTCATATTCCAGTATTGCGAGGTATTATTTGTGCCCATGAACTGTACACGTGTCATACAAAAGGGCTGAGGAAAATGAAGTGTCGGCTTAGAGAAGCCTTTGAAGGCTCGTGAAGGATCCCATCCGGGGGAATTGTGAAGCTTAAGTCATATCATGAACTTGGGATTTTATTTTACGTTCTTGTTCGACATCGATATCATCTGTCGACTTTATGAGCACGTGCTAGATATGGGTGTATTAAAATTAGGTCGCGCATGCACAGCATATTGCTTTTGAGTTTCAATCTCTTTAACAATATGCTTGAATTGATAAATATTTAGCCTTTAGCTTGGTGTTTTAAGAGCAAGTAGAATATAAATATCTATTTAATCTTAGAATTTAGTGGCATGGATATTTATTAAATCTTCGTTTCCCTAGCCTTTATCATTCCCAAGTCACTTGGGGTCGGTTTTCTATTCTAACCGGATTTGACCGGATATCAGTTTTTACACGGAGCGGCTGCCACCTGACCTCCGCAACCCGAAGGCTAATGACACCCTAAGGCTAGACTAGTGTCAGGACACTGACTTCCCAATAACGACTGCCATAGATGTTCATGGCACTTGGGACTGACGGCTTAACGTGCTCTCCGAGGCACGGAGCAGGCGATAATTGTCAATCAATACGCACAGAATTTCGAAGAGTCATATAACTTCCGAAAGTCAAAGGTGGAGACGTGGGTTCGAGCCCGAGACCTTCTGCATTGCAGTCTGCTGGTCTCCCCACTGAGCTATCGCTGATATATATTTATTAAATAAAATATAATAAAATCCACAGGGTGTAATTGATGTAGTTAATAGCTATCAATCTTCAGTTTACTAATTTATAATATCTATTACTAGCTTTTCGCCGTGATTTGGCTCAGATACACTACTTTTTTTCTGGATGTTGTCCTACGGCCTCTTTATCCCTGACAACAAATATGCGAAATATTATGATGATCGTTCTAGTAGTTAAACTAACACTCACATACGCATTTATAAAACTAGTTACGATTTAAAAAAGCACAATGTTATAAATATTAAAAATAATCATTGATGTACTTTAAAAAGTACAAAAAGTTTCAGAATTTCTGGAAAACGCAGATGAAAGAAATCTCAAATAAAATGTATTATATTATATAATAATAATAATATCAGCCCTATATTAAACTGTCCCACTGCTGGGCACGGGCCTCTTCTCACTGTCAGAAGGGTTAGGCCATCGTCCACCACGCTGGCCTAGTGCGGGTTGGCAGACTTCACATATCTTCGAGAACATTATGGAGAACTCTCAGATGTGCAGGTTTGCTCACGATGTTTTCCTTCATCGTTAAAGCAAGCGATAATCAACTATTTAATACGTATATAACTTCGATAAGTCAGAGATGCGCGCCTTGGGTTCGAACTCGAGACCTCTGCGTAGCAGTCCAACGGTTTTCCACTAGGCTATCGCTGCTGTTTGTATTATATAATAATATCCATAAAGCAGGTAATTTCAGAACTATATCCACTGTTGTGTCCGCAAATAAAAATACACACAACGCAACCTGACATGTGAGTCAATACTACCAAACATATAAGTGTATGTGGTTGCGTGAGAGAACCAAACCTATCATGACAAAATATTAGTTCACCGCGTAATTTCCATGAACTAAGCCCACCGGCTTTAACTCACGTGAACAAATATCAACAAGGGCAACAAAAATAATAAAAATTGGGCAGTCTTTGGGGACTGCCGATAGAAGTGAAAGCTTTAATCCTTGATCATAAACACTTCTTTATAAACCAAATTATAAACCAAAAATAATTCAAAATGGAAAGCGTTCGGTGACGATGACGCGAGTTCCATGATTTTTGTTCACCCAAGAAGTGCTTAAAGCGCCTAAAGAAGATTTCATTAAAAAAGGGGCGGATCGGATGCTAGTTCCTGATACTCTCTTAAGGGTAATTAAGGGGGTCAAAATCGTTATTTTTTGCGTAGGACGCACCATTTCTGAGATATTGTTAATATTCTAACGTGACGATGACGAAGCGTGACGATGACGCGAGTTCTATGATTTTTGTTCACCCAAGAAGTGCTCAACGCGCCTAAAGAAGTTTTCACTTCAATAACAGAGCAAAGTTCGTAACCCCCACGCTAAGTCCATCCGTACAGTATAAATACACTAGTATCGCTGAAAATTAAACAAAGAAAATGTATGCGGAACACGTTTCGCAACAATTAGTCTTAAACTTTACTCTTAATTCTATTTGTTGGGTACGTTTAGAGAATTTGTCATTGGGTTTCCTTTGTCAAACTTGACCTTTTAGACTAAAAGGCGCTTGGTACACACACTGGACGGCTACGCGACGGAAACGTGACGTAGACTTTACGTGGACATGGTATTATCATTCCACGTATGGAATTTAGCAGTCAAATCTAAAACAGCAAGCGTAGAGCGCCAAATCTCCATAAAGTATATTTTAGAGACCCACAATAGCCGTCGCCCTATTACGGTCAGCAAAATGGCGGGGTTTCATGACATACTAACACATATCAGTTTGGTGGTCCCTCTCGCCCTTAAACAATTTAATCAATCTAAGCTCCAGCCACACACCGCCCTTCAAAGGCTCGTCGCATTTACCAGGATCTCAATAAACGTATCCAACGGTTACAAACGTTTATTTAAGCAATGGACAATGACTACTTGAGGACTTCCAGTAGTTTGTTTAACAAAGTCTACACGTCTAGTCGCCCATGTATTACCGGTCTTAACACGGTCAGAACTGAACACCACCAAATTATGTTAGACTACTCAAAAGCCAATTCGTTACTAAGTCCTCTACCCGTCAACTGTCGAGCGGTCATACGTTTGTCCGCAAAAATTGAGTCACTAAAAAAAACAGACAAACGTATGTCCGCTCGACACTTGACTCGTTAATGAGTCAAATGTCAAGCGGACATACGTTTGTCCGTTTGTGTATTATTTGCACAATGATTTTTTTTTCCCGTATTTCCCTTTGACGCTCAAGAAATTAAGAACGCTTTCTATTATCAAAGTACACACGTCGACAGATATTATGTTTCTTTTGAAAAGAACATAGGACCTAAAATATTTATACATGGCACTATTTACTATTTATGACTTCAGGGTTCATTATAGCAAACACTTAACTTAACAGTACGCGGCTGCTCTAACTACTAAATGGTCTGTGTTTAGTCAATCATTGTAATTACAAGTTGTATCCTTGCACGTAACCATATCAAAAAACAAAGTGATTTGTCCTAAAGCGACATTAATTTGGTCACGAGTAGTTTATTCCTTTTTCCATATTTACAAATCTTACAAAGAATTTCTAATCTGACTAAATACGATACATCTGTCAAGCTGTGCTTAAACACTTCGCTCGAAACAGATAATATCGAACATTTTGGGAAACGTTCAGCTAATGAGCTGGTGAAAGACGTGCCAAGTCTCGGGACGGATTTTCATCGTAGCCCCGACTATACGAAGCTTTGGATGACAGCCCGATGCCGATGGCCCAAAACGAACGAACCAACTAACGAAACGACGCGAGACTCACCCGTCACAAATGGAAAAAGTATTTTTCTCAGTATGAACGACAATCCGAGAATATTAAAAGCAGAGCATACTGTACTCATGTACGATTTCAAAAGTTTGTATGTGTCGCTCCATTTCGTTGCCGTCGTTAATAAAGATGATGTTTTTATATTTAAAAGCTAAAATGTACATAATTGCTGCCATAAAATCAAAGTCACAAACTCTTTTAAGAAGGTTAAGTAACATAATCACCATCAAATCCCGAAAATTAAGAGGGTACCGGCATTGGAAAACAATCAAATCGATTTCACGGGAACGCTCCGAATAACTGTCGCCGTCATAATCTTAACGAATTGTCGAAGGCTCACGGGCCGCTGGGGATTCATTATGTAAAGTAAGGGATGTCGCCGATGTGGGCCCAGTGAAAGGAAAATGAAGTGTCACCTCTTCGGTCGGGTGAACAGGGGTGCCCACGACCGCCGCAGCCGCCGCCGCCGCGATGTGAACGCACTAAACCGCAACTATGGAATGTTTTTCGCCACATTGGACCTTGTAGTGTTTTTCGCATATCAATGTAATGTGATCGTGTTCTGTTTTAAATATCGGCTCAAGTACTTTATGGGCAACGAACCGTGAATGCAAACATCCTTAGTTTGTTTAGGTGAGAACGCACAAATACCTCAACGAACAAAAAATTTAAAGTTTTTGCTGATCAAATGCCACACGATATATTGTTTCGGGACTCCTCGTTTCGTCAGAAAAACAAACCACATAAGACCATAATACGGCGTCAACAAAATATGAATTTCTCATTAATTCTTAAAAGTATTAACTGGATGTATCTGAACACTAATTAATTAAAGTGGTACCTATCAACCCGTTACCAATATTTTTAATCGCGGCTAACGAAGCGCGTGACATAACGCCACGTGAGAATTTTCATTAATAAATCTTACAATTTCATAGATGAGCAAATAAATTGATTAAAAATGAGAATGATTGATCGCGTGTCCCGCTCGCACCTGACACATCAGCGATTTGACTACGGCACTACGTCATCCATCACCGGCGGGCGAGAGCGACGGGTCGCCGAACTACCGAGCTTGCGTATAAAGCTTCATCATTAATGACAGCATATTATAATGAGTGAATTTATAAAGACACGTGTAATACAGAAGGTTATTGTGTCGACGAATAAAACGCAAAATGACTTAAGTGCCAATAGACTTTGCGGTATCTACTTTGCGGTATCTACTTTCGCGTAAATTTAGCGTTGTTTTAACTTTAAATATGTAGGTATACATGTGTACTATGATAGATAGTTTGGTATCTAAAAACAACTGACGTTTGAATCTTGACCTTTAATACCGATATAATAAAGAAAGCCTCGAGTGCCGCCGAATAAATTAGTTAGTGTCAACAGGCGAACGGAGACTTTAGGGATATTTTTTATATCAATCTCTATGCAAGTTGATTCTAAATCAATATTTTTAATACCGTCTTTAAATATCTATACCGCATGTGACCTTAATAAGCTGTCATATTGAAGAGTTTTTAGCGATAGCTCAGTGGGGAGATCAACAGAATACAATGCAGTCTCAGGTTCGTACCCACGTTGCGCACCTCTGACTTTAGGAAGTTATATGACTTTTCGAAATTATGTGCGTATTGATTGACAATTATCGCCTGCTCCGTGCCTCTGAGAGCTTGTTAAGCCGTCGGTCCCGGCTGCCATAAAACGCTATGGCAGTCGTTATTGGGAAGTCAGTGCCCTCTAATATCCTGACACTGGTCTAGCGTTAGCCTTCGGGTTGCGGAGATCAGATGGCAGTCGCTCCTTTTAAAACTGATATCCAGTCAAATCCAGTTAGACTAGAAAGCCTAAGTGACTTGGGAATAATAAAGGCTAGGGAGAAAAAGATAGAAGAGTTTTTAGCATACTCATATAATTACTACCGTATTATATTATATACAAACGATGTCAAATATGGCGGATAGATACTTAAAATCGAGTTTGAAATCAAAAACGACAACATTGACTTGACATATATCTAGTATTGAAAGTGATATAGTATATAGATATGTCTGGCAATACCAGGATAAAATAATACGGAGCTTGACTTATATTAACCTTTTATCATACGCACGGTCACGTACTTTGTCATGTCGATCAATACAATATCACAAAAATGCCACCTTTATACCAGTTTAATTGCAACATGTAATATAGCAGTAAAATATTCTATGCTCGTGACATCGGAGTTTAATGAATTTAACACAATTTATCGTCATGTTCAGTACGAGTATAGTTGGCAAAACTTTATACATTTATGAATGATCGTTCTACAAAATATCGCATGTTATTAATAAAATTTTCATAAACATTAAAGGAGAATACAGGACAGGACCAGTAAATCATCTCAACTCTCTGTAAATATACTACATATAATACAAGTATTTGTAATTATACTACATATAATACAAGTATTTGTAATTAATCTATTATTTCTAAGTATATCGCGCATGTAATGGCTAGAATATATATTTCTGTCTTATTTAAAATATGTAGGTATACGACTATACATGTGCATGATTGACTAAGAAAGTATATAAGGTCTCTCAGGAGAGCTAGACCTAGACAAACTAGACCGTAAAATGTCTCTACATTTTAGAGATATGCCTGCCTCATCGTAGCCAGTGAAAATCCGTAGTCTCTGCGCACCGCTTCAAGGAGCAGGCATAAGTCCATGTATAACTATGTACACGATCATATAAAACGGCGCTGAAGCCTTTAACCCTTCAATAATGATTAAATTATCGGAATAATAAATACAATTGCAATACAGCAGTAAATATTGTGTGATAATGACATCACAGCTTTAATTAATTCGCTTGGTTGTATCGCAGTGTGATACACGGCGTGCGGAGCGTGCGTTTACATTCATAAATGGGAACTTTTTGATTTATGCACGTTGTAATTATCGCGCTTGTTTGCTTGTTAATAAATTATTTATGTGGCTAATAAATCGTTAAATGAATCACTGCTGACAACGATATGTAGTATAATAGTCTATGTTTAATTGGCTATAAGTACTTGTATTACCATTGTTTTACAGATAGGTAAGGTCATTGCTATGAAGAAGTCGTGTTAATTATGAATTTATCGACTGAGATGTACGCGAGAAATGTGTATTTTTTATATAATTCCATATGTCACGTATATTGTAAAATCACAAGTAGAGCTTTCATAAGAAGAAGCAGACAAGAAACTCATGGCGACTCTTTTCAATCGCCAAATGTTTACATCAATACAATTCAATGTTATATTATTTTCCTTATATAGTATATGAAAGTCTTATCAAAATCGTTGGCGCTGCTTTTATTTTGATTTTGTCACATAGTCAATAGCTCCGGGTGGTACTATCTATAGTAAATACAAAAAATTGCATAAAGAATATTAAATTTGTATGTATGCCGTACTTCCAGAGAAAATTCTTAGATAACAGAGGGCTTTCTTCAAAAATCTTCAAAGTAATAAGAGCGGTGCTATAGACACCTTAAACCATAACAACCTTATAAAACACCAGCTCTCTGTTAATTACACAAACAGTGTTAATGATCAGCGCATCGCAGCGTTTTCGCGCGTCATGTAAATGAACAGTATGGCCGCCATCAATCACCGCGGCCCTGGACAGATTAAATAATTTCACTGCTCCATTCCCTCCTACGTCACTCGACAGTGCTTCAGTGGTCCAGTGAGGCTGATTCAGACGAGGAACGTTTGAGTAACAAGTTGTCACAAAAAATCTTGTTGAATTATTTCTGAATATTTCTACGGAGCGTATGCTTTGTTTTGCAAATATAACGTATTTAATAAATATTTATAACACACGCCTGAAACATATGTTTTACAGTTGTGTTTAAAAATAAAGTCGATTGACTGTAATAAGTCACGTAAGGATTACGTTAGAAATATTTTAATGTTTTTTGTATCCGCATTACCTAGTTACGTAAAGATAACAATAACTTATAGAGCCATAAACAGAAATATTCTAATAAAAGTAATTGCATGTTATTTTCCTCTCTACAACATTTCTCTAAATACAAACATTGGAAGTTTTTATGCAATTTGACGAACTTGTGACATTTGTAAATAAATCGTATACAATAATCTGCTGCGATCTTATATTATTTACATTTGATGTCCTTCAAACACTTAACATGGAAGCAATCGTTTTGTCCAATGACACACTCATACTATACACATGTGAACATATTTGACCCATTTGATAAATCCAAAACGACATCGTATATAATAATACCGAAGAATATTGCTCGGCACGTACTCGAACCTAATCCCTTTGGTCAAATTTATTAGCTTTAGGGATGTGTTCTGAATAACGTCCTAATAGTTTAACGGCTACCTTACGAAGTATTGTACGTATAAACCATTACAATTGGTCTTTCTCTTTTAATGTGAAACATCTATAGCCGCACGTAAAACCGGTTGCTGGCGTGGCGACGCATGCCGAGGCGACGCGTCACCACGCTATATGATAGTATTTTAAATTATGCCATATTAGTTCCTGTCGTAATCTGTTGTTTTATGCATATTACTTGTACAAAATAATTTCCATGTTTCACATCTGCCAGGCTTCCCGTGACGGCTCACAATTTTATTTGTCGTGTGTTTTTAATTATAAATACAGCTACCAAAATATACTACATACTATCTTTAATCAGCTGTGGGCGATTGCAAACTCTGATAAGTTTGCTACTAAATACAGCGCCTTTTCAACGCTTTCTTTCTTCAACTTTGTCATGCGGCAAACGAAAAAACTAGTACGTTTTATAGTTTATGAAAGCTGTGTGCTGAACTCTTCTATAAAATGTTATTTTAATGCTAGACTCACACTATTTTCTTAGCATTGCTTTTGTACAGCTTTACCAAAACTAAATACTAAGGCCTACTGTTAAGTAAGGTGGAACAATTATACAGATGAAGGATTCATCCAAAAAAATCTTTGTCGGACCCGGGGCTCCAAAATCTATCGTATACGTAAACAGAACAAGCTAAAAACTGTTTTCGGTAATCTAGACAATTTGACATAAATAATAAATTATTAGTAAGCATCGTTAATTGTAAAAGTGTACAAAATCTCGCGCGGCCAAACCCGGTCTTAAAATAAAATACATTTGAGCCTGCACTGTCTTGTCTCGCTCTGCTCATTACTTTTCTTATACAGTTCGTTTAACTTGACAAATATTTAAAGTTTAAATGAACTGTGGTGTGTGGCTTTTATTATAATTTAATTAAGTGTTTATTGCCATTTCAATGTTAAAACTTTTATAATTAAGCATGCTTAGTTTCATTTATGGTTTGCTATGCTATTGAAAAGGTTTCACACTTTAGTCTTCCATACTGTAGTTACGTAAGGTAAGGCAAATTTAATTATTTACTACGATCACCATCATGATTTACCGAAAATATTTCAAGACAATATATTTTGTCATTAAACAATAGGAAATTAAAGCAACTTTCTTCTCCGTAGCCTTTATTATTCCTAAGTCAGTTGGGGTCGGCTTTCTAGTCTAACTGGATTTGACTGAATATCAGTTTTTACACAGAGCGACTGCCTTCTGACCTCCGCAACCCGAAGGCTAACGATACCCTAAGGCTAGACCAGTGTCAGGATATTAGAGGGCACTGACTTACCAATAACGACTGCCATAGATGTTCATGGCAGCCGGGACCGACGGCTTAACGTGCTCTCCGAGGCACGGAGCAGGCAATAATTGTCAATCAATACGCACATAATTTCGAAAAGTCATATCATTTCCGAAAGTCAGAGGTGCGCGACGTGGGTTCGAACCCGAGACCCACTGCATTGCAGTCTGTTGGTCTCCCCACTGAGCTATCGCACTACGGCTTTCTAGTCTAAACGGATTTGAGTGGATATCAGTTTATTAAAACACTATTGTTACGTAATGTTGAAACCAATTAAATATCTTCTACTATAAACTAAATAGCTTATATTTAAATTATTAAACAATTTGGAATTATATTTACAAATTCCCCGACGTTGCTTTTCAGCAGTAAGATCACGGGTAGGCTAACATGGTGGTAGTCTCAACGCCTTGCAGTGTAGTTATTTCAAAGTGCCTCCTAAACAACGCGGTATAATCCGTAATTTAATCAAATCAAGGTTTATTGTAATATTATTTAGTGTATTTGTTGCTTAATTGGTGTAAAAAATAATATAACATAAAGATTCTTTAAAATTACTATAAAACCTTAACTATTAAATTGTTGCCGCACGTCGGTTATCAGTATCTCTATCCACTGTATGCAATGCTTGATAATTATTAATATTAAAATATTAGATGTGCCTTGCGTCCGCATCATGTCAAAAAGTTTTTAGAAATGCCTGTAAGGATGGCGTAGTGCCTTAATAGAGGCATCTACATCTACAAAGTTATGAATAACTACTCAAGCATACAAGTATAACACAAATGTTTTAAAAAGTGAAATACAAACTCTTTGCTGACATTCGCCAAGAAAACTTTTCTTAAACAAAGGAAATAAAAATCGGGGTAGGGAAGACAGCAACTGAAATTACTTAGGCGAATATTTTTTTAACTACCTACACGTAAAAAACCCGAGGCTTCCCGCTGTAGTAAATGAAACATTCTTGAGCACCTCCAGCTGACGGGAGAGAACGGTAATTGTCGCCGAGTTTTTCACAAAATTAGGCGCCGTGATATATTGCTACAATTTATGTCTAATTACGTACGAACGTAGAGCATGCGTCTCAAATAAATAATTTAAATACCTATGTAGGCACAGAATAAAAGTACAGCTAAACTATACCAATACGAATTTACTTTGCAAGGACGAGACATTTGTTTGTTGTTGACCGCGCCACGTTGTATCGCATTGACCCAAAGTATTATTTAAATTTTAAATGTTGTGATATAAGATTTAATATACGACAACTGATACCTAAACTTATAAAAACTGTAGGTGAAACGGGTTTATTCCCGGGGATCGAACATATGGGACAGATAGTTGCGTACAGACAATTTAAGGTTTTCGAAACGAGTCTCCCCGTGACCATGGCTGCTGAAAAGCAACCGAAACGTCAAAGAAAGTGTAATATTAAAATTAAATCTAAATAGTTGTATCATTTAAATAGCTTCAATAGAAGTAAACAGTAACTAGTAAAAGTGTTAACAATTGTAGTTTAAAGTTTCAAAATTATGTAATAATAGTGTTTTATAAAATAAACAACGCGATAAAATCCGTATAAAGTTTGTTCAATTTCAATATTTAAGGTTTTTAAGAGTCAGGTATTTAAGATTCATAATCATTTATTTCTGGAACATCAGTTCAAATTAATAAATTCAACTGCTGATTTTTCATTCGAACAGTTCAAATGTATATTAAAATATGAAATTCAAATGTCAATTGCCTGCTCTATAGATATTAATCTCCCTTTCAAATCGAGTGTAATAACTTCTGTGCACCACAAATACAGACTCAGGTGTATATCTACAGTTGTTTTATTTTCGTTAATACGTGCTCCACCGATTTTAATTAAAGATTGCTAGGTCTGATTGCTCCGTACATCAACAAAATGATTGTAGGGGGATGTAAGACCCATTCCCCCGGGAAGCTCGGGGCTTTCCCTGATTTTCCATCAACCGAGTCATGCACTCTCTGATATTGTTTCCAAAGAATTTGCGGTTTTGTTTTATACCTGGAAAGTAATGCTTTCCTTTAATAAACCAAAGAGCACAATACACTTGATAGTAAAACATAAACAATGCTTTTATTCTAACGCAGACGACAAGAATGATTGCATGAGGTTAAGTTTTACAATATAGAAAAATATCTAGACGTTTTCTCTATAATTCAGATGTTTGCAATCTTCTTAGTCGTTCATTCTTGACAGAATGGTCGTGGTCATCATGTTGTCTAGGTGTTCAGAAGAGTCGACGTCACACGCCTCACGATGTTCTGCCATTTCTTCCGGTTAGCGGCATGTCTTGTACACTCATGCAATGGACCGCCCACGTCTAACTTAACTTGGTCAGTCCATCTCATGGGTGATCTTCCGCGCGCTGTCCTGCCTTCCACCTTTCCTTGAACGACTGACACTCTATAGAGTCAGTATTGTCCCTTGACACGTGTCCAAAGAATCTTAGGATACGCGTCTGAACAGTTACTGATAGATGCTGCTTGATGCCGAGCTCTTTTAGTATGGAGATATTTGTTCGGAACTCCGCCCAAGATATCCCAAGCATCTTCCTCCAGCCTCACATTTCGAGAGCATTGTTACTTAGCCACACGTAAACCCCTTGAATAGATTAATAGGTACTTGGCACACAGATACCTAAACCATTCCTGGATTAGCACAAACCCACAGGAGCTTATTAAATAATAAATACCAAAGTTGTGCCTAATATTAAATCTATACTAATATTATAAAGAGAAAAATTTATTTTTTATTTCTGTTTGATTTAACTCAAAAGCTACACAACCAATTTTTTTAATTATTTTGTCTTTAGAAAGTTATTTTGACACTGGCTAACATCCTAATCCTAATCCTATCCTAAACCTAACCATCCTAACTAAAATTATAAAAGCGATAATGAGTTTGTTTGTTACCTTTTCACGCCTAAACCACTGACCCGATCATCCTGAAATTTTGCATATACGTTGACAGGTGTACAGAAACAGACATAGACTAATTTTAATCCCAAAAAAATTACTGTACCCGAGGAAAACAACAATAACGTTCTTATGATAACAGATGGCGCCACATGTCTTTCGAATCATGATTGAATTATATTATTACAAGCAGAGTACAACCCGAATTGATTGTCAAATTCTAAATTAACGCGAGCGAAGCCGCGGGCAAAAGCTAGTAGGCTATATTTTATTTAAATAAAAAGCACTGTTACTTACATAACGTATGTAACCTACCCTATAGCCGCGCGGCAATAGCTAGTATTTAATAAAGTAATCAGTAGGTACCTAATTTTGTCAATAGTCAAATATATCGAACGACAAAATATATTTTCAAAGCCCAATCTTATCAACTGCACGTAATTCAGTATAACTTGTTTTTTGTTTTATTCAACTAAGGTGGCAAACAAGTATACAGCCCACCTGATGGTAAGTGGTTACCGTAGCCTATTGACAGCTGCGACACCAGAGGCATTACTTGCGCGTTGCCGACCCTTTAGGAAAGGAAGTGGGAAGGAGAAGGAGAGGGATGGGGGAAAGGTGGTGATTGGGCCTCCGGCACTGTCACTCACCGAACGAAACACAACTATAGGAATACTGCTATTTCACGTCGATATTCTGTGAGAGGGTAGTCCTTCCCCGGTCGAGCCGGCCCATTCATGCTGAAAGCAGCGAGGCTCTACTACTCTTAAAAATATCTCTATAAATAACTCTTAAAAATGACTGCAAAAAAGTTACACAAACATAAACAACACATATTAGTGCGGGTAAACTACAGTCCGATGTCGGATGCTTAATCGAATGTGAGTGATGAATTCACAGCGAGCGCCATAAACTCGGTGTGCCAAGTGTCAAACGCATAATTGTTGATGCCGCGGATGACCCTCGTCATTAATCCAATATTCTCGATATTTGGAACCCCTTACCGACATCACAGGTATGGTACGGCTAGCTACGGTTGGTTTAACAATATTGGTTAGTAAATCAATAATTTTATAGTATTTCTATAGATTCACTCGTGTAGCATGTCAGTAAAACTTAGCCTATTTTACCTAACTGTTAAAGACAGTGGAGTTTTCTATTCGTAAAATATTTATTAGGATCAATTTAGTAGTTCCGTATATTATTACACACAAACCAACTTAAAATAAAAGAAACTCACATCCGGCATGGCTTGCAAAAGACTAATCCTAACTAATATTATTAAAGCGAAAATGAGTTTGTTTGTTTGTTACCTTTTCACGCCTAAACCTAAACCACTGAACCGATCATCCTAAAATTTTGCATATACGTTGTCAGGTGTACAGAAACGGACATAGGCTACCTTACATCCCGAAAAAAATTACTGTTCCCGAGGAAAACAACAATAACGTTCTTATGATAATAGATGGCGCCACGTGTCTTTCGAATCATGATTAAATTATATTATTACAAGCAGAGTACAACCCGAATTGATTATCAAATTCTAAATTAACGCGAGCGAAGCCGCGGGCAAAAGCTAGTTGATTAATATAAACAAATGAATTTTAGTATTTTATCACATGATAATATTAGTAAGTAACTAAGAAACTTCTACATATATGTTGATACGTAAGTATGTCTTCCATAAACAAACTTTCTGTGTAGAAAATGTAGAGTAGTGAAACTTCACATCTCGTACACACCTCGTTATAAGTTTTGCTTTGGTCCACTGTCTCTAGTAGTTTACTTAGTACGCTGTCGTCGGTACATGGGTACCGCCAACATCCGTAGAACTTGAAACTATTGTTTGCCCACACCCACATGAAACGATTTAACTAATCTATAACCGCGAGAGTCAACATTAGACCCCCAGCCCAGTCACGTAACTCCGGGCCGATGGTGTCCGCAGCGCGGTTATCTGCGAGGATTACCGTCCGCGAGCCGCTATCTCTACACAAAGAGTCCCATCAGTAATTACTCCCCCATAGCAGGACACATAACTAAAACTTCATTACGACCGCAAAGTACAGGGCTGCATTTATACGTTTCAAGTTACGATCTTATAGTACTGTAATTATACCGATTACTTCTTACAGATGTAGGTAATCACAGTATTATTAACTTTATTTGCTACATAAACCATAGTAAAACTTAGTATACAATAAAATATACAATAACAAAAATAATTATTAGTTGTAATCATACTGCCTATCAAGGCATACCACTACAGATGGGTTAAAAAAAATGGATGGATGGGTTAAAAATTAATTAGTACTTAAGTTATTTACTCACAGCTAAGAACACATCTTTACAGGGCCTTAATATCTTGTGACAGCCAAATTCCGACGGGGCAATGCTTACTCCACCCATCCAGCAGACTTTGCCTTTTATTGACATTGATTAAACAGTAGTACAAACAAAAAACGAGACGACATTTTTTATTCTGAGGAACGTAACGTTGCATTCGGTATTCCGCAAGGAAGTGTGCTAGGGCCTCTTATCTTTACACTTTATATCAATGACTTACCGAGAGCCATAAAATATCCTATGACACTTTTCGTTGATGATAGTACTATGACTATACCATGTCAGTCTAAAGAAAACTACGTAAACGATATACATAATACGTTACTTAAAACTATATCATGGTTGGAAAACAATAATCTTAAAATTAATCTCAATAAAACAGTAATTGCACATTTCAGCCAACGGCCACTGACATTTAATCATAATATAATTTATAATAATAATACAATTGACACGGTAAATACTACGAAATTTTTAGGATTAATCATTGACAGAAACTTAAATTGGAAGGCTCACATAGAATACTTAAATAAAAAAATGTGTAGTAGCGCGTATGCCCTATTCACACTTTCACGGACGATGAACAAAGAGGCAATGTTGATAGCGTATTAGGGACTTGAAGAATCTTTAATAAGATACGGTATTATTCTTGAAGAATCTTTAATAAGATACGGTATTATTATTTAACTCGACTGAAAATGATACCATATTTAAAGCTCAAAAGAGATGCCTAAGAGCCATGTTTAATCTCAAACCTACCGATAGTTGTAAGCCCTATTTTAAGCAAAATAAAATACTCACGATGCCATCTATTTACATATTAGAAATTGCGCTATTTGTAAAATCTAACACAGACTTATTTCCTCGTATGGCAGATGTAAGGCCCAGAAATAGACGTGATAATACGAAACTATGTCTACACACTGCTAGAACAACGCTTATGCGCAAGAGCGTCTTCTGCGTGGCTCCAGTCATTTTCAATAAATTACCAAAGGCCTGGAAAGAGCTTAGTAATTAAACATTTAAAAAACAGTTGAAGTCGCTACTACAAGACAAAGTGTATTATAACATTTCAGAATTTTTGACTGACTACATAATAATTTAATTGTATGAATTAATTTTAATAGATTATGATTTTATGTTACGTTTGACTTTTATATTTTTTATTATTAATTTAAATTATCATTTTAATTATTATCATTGACATTGTTATTATTTTTATACTTTTTTATTAAATTTTATAATTATATTTGCACGCCACTAATTATGGCAAACATGTATGAACGAAAAAATTTGTAACATCTTGCATGCATTATTATTTACTGTATGTATACACGTGTTTGAGCAAATAAATAAATAAATAAAAAATAAATAAATCCGTTTTATAAAAAACCTGCTTTAATTTCTCAGCCGCCATCGAATAACATAATAAGTAGAGCAATAATCACAAACGTTTTTCTAAAACGTTGTCAGCTAAAACAGTGCATTATTTTTATATTTAATAAAATATATCTCAATTAGTTTTATTAGATACAAAAGAGTTTTGAATCTTCCTTAACCTAATCCAATGCTGTGTGTGAACAAGTGCATCAGGGGACCAACCACTACCTGAGATTTGACCACAGATGCTCGCTAAAAAACACCGATTCCTACCAAGGATGCTTCGCGAGGATAGCTTCGATGAATAGTGAAATCAAAAAACATTTAAATTTCAATAGAAAAGATGGTTGGAATGTACCACCAGCTTGGGATCCAGTAATTCAAATAGTCAAACCCAACAAGAAGCAAACCACAGCTAGACTTCATGATACTTTGAGCTCAGTCTGTGTAAATGGAAACACCCATGATTAAATTATGTTCAGGTACTTTGAAATAACTAGACTGGAACATTGAAACAGCTACCATCTTAGTCTCCCCGTAACCATGGCTGCTGAAAAGCAACCGACACGTCGGGGAAAGTGTAAACATAAATATAAATAGTATAATAGTATTAATAGTTTTAATAGTTTCAATAATTTAATTAGCTTAAGAATTTGTAAAGTTTAATAGTAATAGTAGTGTAAAAGTTTTTAAAATTTTGTAATAAAGTGTCAAATAAACAACGCGATAAAATCCGTATATAGTAGTTTAATAACATTCGCGTAAACAGAAGACAATATTATGTAATCCAACAGCTTCACCCTCTTCAAAGAGTACTGTTCCCCAAATACCTCTCTGTACTACAGTGCCTTCACTGTGAGAGCCAAATATTTCCCCATTTTCTTAACAACAATCGTCTATTGAGGGCCATAAACGCTTATCGCAATAAAATGTGCGACGTCAGACCGGTAATAGTCCTCATATATTGAACGCTATGAAATATTCACTCATTATTCGCATCTCTATTGCCGATATCTTATTAAGTACTCGCAGGATGCTGCACGCACGAGTCTTTGTCGAGAGAGGTACGTGTATCACATAAACAGTTAAAATTATACTAGGTACTCGTATGGACTGTATAATCGCAATGGATATTAGCCAAGCATAAGTAACATTATATGTCTGCTAAGAGCGAAAGACATAGGTACTCATCAGTCTGTAAAAAATAAGATAAGTATGTAAGCCTAAATAAGGTAAAGAAGGTTACAGAGACTACTAGTTTGTATACATCTGGAGATATTTTTTTTTTCTGCGGCATTAATTTTGTTACTGGTTTTAATAAACACATTCGTCAGTCATACCCGAAATTTATTTACTTTGTATGGATTGACTCTCGTTCTTGAGTTATTCAACATAAAGAACGGTTCCATCAGGACATTAGAATAATGAAAGAAATATACCAAGGCCGATGGAACAGCCATATTATGATGGCAGACTATTGCTTAATTTTAATAAGGAATGGTTCTGAAAATAAACACAATAGAAACGCTTCCAGACAAAGTTTTTACTAATGTTTTTTTTTTTAAATCATATGTATTAAGTTTTCTCGTCGTTATTATATAGCTGCTTCTAAAATATATATTTAATATGTAATTGTATTTGTATTTTGACCTTCATTCAGTCATATAGTTATAAAATCTTATCTCATAAACTAGAGTCAATTTAACAAATCTGATATTTTTCTCGTATTCAGCATACTGAACTTATACAGAATTGACTTCAACTTACCATGACTGTATCCCAGTGATTAATAATGTAAATAACATTGTCGTAAATTATTTAACTTAAAAATAATAAAATAAATTATACTTATTACTAATGTTAATGTTTACAGTATTTAGTTTATACAAAGCATAGTATAATAAAAAAATATATATACATAATGTATGACGAGAAGTCGTTACGCTTATCTACTTTTTTAACAATGTATATTATGTTAATACATAATATACCTTTTTATAGAAGTACATAAGCGTATATACCCATTTCAGTGATTTAAGAGCTCTGTGCCATAATGATAAAAGCAGAACTTCATGATGCGACTCGGTCTGTATTTAGCAACGACTAATGCTATCCACTGTCAACTATCCAATGACAGGCAGCGATAGCTCAGTGGGGAAACCAACAGACTGCAATACAGAGGGTCTCGGGTTCGAACCCACGTCGCGCACCTCTGGCTTTCGGAAGTTATATGACTTTTTGAAATTATGTGCGTATTGATTGAAAATTATCGCCTGCTCCGTGCCTCGGAGAGCACGTTAAGCCGTCAGTCCCGGCTGCCATGAACATCTATGGTAGTCGTTATTGGGCAGTCAGAGCCCTCTAATATCTTGACACTGGTCTAGCCTTAGGGTATCGTTAGCCTTCGGGTTGCGGAGGTCAGATGGCAGTCGCTCCGTGTAAAAACTGATATTGTCTGTTATCCAGTCAAATCCGGTTAGACTAGAAAGCCGACCCCAAGTGACTTGGGAATAATAAAGGCTAGAGAGAAGAAGAGTTACGCGCTTCGACTGCGCGTGTCAAATGCATGGTTATGTGCGTGAAGTGTTTTTTCATTAATTTAATTTATTTCTAATGCATATTTTATTTAAATATTAGGATTCACCCCTCCTTCTCCATAAACTTTAGCTGTGCCAAATTTCATACTCTTCCGTCCGCGCAATTTTCGTAAAAAGGGTACAAAGGTTTTGCTTCACGCATTAATATATAGATAACGTCGATACGCTAGTCCAACTTGTATTTAACCACTTCTATTATTGCGTGTGTGCGTGTGGTTAAAGTGAGTGTACTGTGTGCACACTCACATACACACAGCTAGTCAACTGCTCAACAAGAACTTTATACCCAATATATTTTTATAATCACTGCCATAATATTACATTAAACAGACTCCACAAACCTTCGAGCAAATACTTACCACGCTTCATTAAAAAATCCATCGTATATAAGTGAATAACTGCCTTCATACCACTATTGATTGAAATATTGTCCACCATAATAGGACACGCCCGGTATCAATATATAACCTATCAGGCACACAACTATTTTTTACGTTGCCTACAGCATTCATCCGCTCACTATTTTCAATATATTCAAAGAAAAGCCTCGATGTTTGCAGTTCATTAATATTTATGTTGCCATAAGCAGATAGTAACAAGTAAGTTTCTTATACACCAGGTAATCCGCATGATCCTTGTTCGGTAAGTGTTGGCTGACGTGGGCTGGCAGTGTGGTTCTTGTCTCTGCCATAACGCATGTGGTTAAACTCAGTCACACGTCATGTCCCTACTCATTATCACGATTAAACATTTTTGCTAAAAATATACAACATGCAGTCGTGAGACGTGTATTTATCTACGATTGTTTCTAATAAGAATATTGTGTATTTGTTATGATAATGTTTGATTTAGTTTTTAGTTTCTTCTTTATGTAAGTACATAGTCTAACTTTAGATTTACTATCTTTGTAATATATAAAATCTAAATAGTATTCACTGAGTGTCACGAAATCTCAGATACTATAACAACATATACTTATTATATACTTAGCGGGTAAGTTGCTCATGGGATATGAGGCAACTGCTACGGATTCTGATACCAAAATTCTAATTTAGAAAACAATTTTATACAACTAAGAGGGCAAACAAGCATATGGCCCACCTGATGGTAAGTGGTCATCGTAAGATATGGACACCTGCAACACCAGAGGCATCACTTACGCGTTGCCGACCTTTTAGGAAAGAAAGTGGGATGGAGACGGAGTAGGAAGGGGGTAATGGGGTGATTGGGCCTCCGGCACTCTCACTCACCGAACGAAACACAACAGTAGGAATACTGCTATTTCACGTCGATATTCTGTGAGAGGGTAGTCCTTCCCCGGTCGAGCCGACCCATTCATGCTGAAATCAGCGAGGTTAGTAAAAAGTACATTTCGAATATACAACAATAAATGTTTATAGCGATTAACTATAAATTTAATACGTTCAAATTATAAAAGCTTTAAATGCCATATCACATAGAGCGTGAACATTTTGTTGGCTTACTATTACAAGGTTCTATGTTATATTTTTTAACTTTGGGGAAATGAGGTTTAAAATTTGCATATTTGCGATTTAATATTGTGAGGTGGTAAGTGCTTCCATCTATTACTATATTAGTCTAAACAAAAAGGAATGATATATAGAACCATGCAATATTCATAACTAATTTTTTTCAAAAATGTAACATATTACCTTGTAATTTTGAACCAGCGATTTCTGTTTTTACATTCAAAAAGGTTAGGTATTGTAATATTAATAATCCTGCCTTATTTACATAGAATTAATTTTAACCATATCTTACACATATACCTCACGCCTCTATTCGCGAAAGGATAGGAAGAGGTGTTACTATTCCTCAACGTAAGTGAATGGTTTTTCACCAAAATCAAAATATCCTTGGAAAACAGTACACTTACATGTTTCGTAGGGGCCAAAGCCACATCGCACGTACGCACTTTTTCAGCATAGTAAATGCTTTATTTAAAACAAAAGATGTACTAAAAAGTTAAAAAATAATTGCGTATCACACATATTCACAAGCGAATTATTAAATTATTGTTATTAATGGAGTCGGTGTCAGCCAAGATGTGATGTCTTACTATAAATCATAACATATTCTGTCATTATATTGCTGTCATTTATTAAAGAATTCCGTTGTATAAAATCGAAGATCTTTATCAGAAAATCACCAAATTAGAATGGGGCTACGTGGAAACACTACGTGGGGCTTCCAAACCATCCTACATAGTTATTTATTTTGTTGTTGCCAAAAGTTAGAACATCATCAATGTAGCCGATGTCAACCAAAACGCATTATTAAGGATAACTCGCAAACTAATGGTCAGATCTTGATCATAATTAAATGGGACCAAATGGAAAGCACCAGCTTTCAAATAAAAAAGGAATTATCAAAATCGGTTCACCTAGAAAAGAGTTATGAGGTAACACACATAAAAAAAACATACAGTCGAATTGAGAACCTCCTCCTTTTTTTGAAGTCGGTAATTAAATGTCAGGTTACCCTTAAGCTGTAAGACGTATTGAAATTAAACTACTATATACGAACATAATTTAATCATGGGTGTTTCTCTTTACGCAGAATGAGCTCAAAGTATCGTGAAGCGCATTCTGCGTAAATAGAAACACCGGTGATTAAATTATGTTCGGGTACTTTGAAATAACTTCACTGGAACTTTGAGACAACTACCATCTTAGTCTCCCCGTGACCATGGCTGCTGAAAAGCAACCGACACGTCGGGGAAAGTGTAAACATAAAAATATAAATAGTTTCGATAGTTGCAATAATTTAATTAGCTTAAACATCAGAAAAGTTTAATAGTAATAGTAGTGTAACAGTTTTAAAATTATATAATAAAGTGTCAAATAAACAACGCGATAAAATCCGTAAATAGTAGTTTAATTTCAATGGATACCATTCGCGTAAACAGAAGCCAATATTATGTAAAAATATAATGTTAAGACGTATTCTAAGACGGCTCCTACGCGACCATGATATGCTCTAAGAGCAGTACTATAGTTAAGCTATTGTTAAGTGATTCATCAGACAGGTTACCTCTTAATACTGGGAATCAATGTTCTATATTTAACAAAAGTAGTTGGCAACCCTAGCCCAGACACTTATTTGCATACTTACCGAGAGCGTACTGCCCATTAACTTAATGATTAATTAACGAATTCTGAGCAGTTCATGTCGTGACAAATAAATACAAACACCTCATGATTGAATTATTTATAGACTCTCTGTCAAGTGTTAAAACAAGATACATAAGTACTTACTTGAATAAAGTCTAAGAAAAAACATGTTTTTATGCAGAAAGCTCTCGCGCTACGAATGATTTTTATGTCGCGGGGGAGTTAACAAACATACAAACAACGGACACACAATACACCCAGACTCAACACAATCATTTGTGAATCACACAAATGCCATGTCCCGTGTGCGGCGTGGGCATCGAACCCACAACACTCAGTGCGGATCAAACATACTCGTATTACTAGAATACTCCGAATGAATTGAATCAATTAAATTTCATTAAAAAAAATTCAAACATGTTTCCATTTCATTAATATTCTAATAATTTAATATAATATTTTATCACGTACACACAACACCATCTAGCCCAAACTAAGCAGAGTTTGTACTATGGGTACTAAACAATGGATAAAAAAAGCATATTTTTTGTAAATACATACATATTATACATAGAAACACCCAGACCAAGACAAACATCCATGTTCATGCACACAAATTTAATGTTTGACTTGTGCGGGAATCGAACCCGCGATCTCAGGCGTGGCAGTCGGTTACACTAACCACTACGCCATCGAGGCCGACCATTAAAGCAATAAAACATGTTTGTAATGCGATCAATAAATTATACGGATCTAAAATGGCGCCAAATAGTGAACTAATTACATTTAACACAAATATCAAATGACAGCCACGTGGATAATAAATTCATTTTCCATATTTTTATGACCGAGCTTAACATCCGCCATGTATCACATGGGAATTTTCGTAAAACCATATTGCTCGTAAAGCAAATAAAACATTTTAATGGTTGCGGCGACCAACATCTAAACATATAGAACTAATTAATCGCATGTAAACCGACACGTCTCATCCTCTTTTCCCACTTTTCGACATCATTAGACCCCACCGCCATATTTTTTGCCAACAAAAACATTGACAGGTCCCAAAAGCGAACCCCAAGCATTAATTTGAACACGTCTGATAACCACACGTAATGAAATACAGCACAAAATATTGGCTGTGCGTGCAATAAAATCGCTCGTTTATTTCTAATCGCAATAACGATAGCTGATAAAAAATAAATGACCCAATAACAATGCTAAAATGCCAATTTAAGACGTAATTTATTACAAAAAGAATTTTCGCAGTCGGTAGGATTCGAACCTACGCTCCCAGAGGGAATCTGATTTCTAGTCAGACGCCTTAACCGCTCGGCCACGACTGCCACGTGTGTAGTGGTAAAATTAAGCATCACTTACATAAGCATATTATTTGATCACCTAAATATCAAGACCTACTTTCAATGTAATATGACGCAAATCATTATCCTCATTTCTATTTTAGACCGTGATTTATTTGTTTCTGATACATTTTAGTTCAAATTGAATCAACAGAAATAAGTAAGTACACATTAGGTATAGGTAAGTGCCTAATTAGGGCAACGCAAGTTACAAATATGTATTGATTAATCGGGCTAAGTTGATATTACAGTCAAAGTCAAAAATCGTTTATTCACTTAGGTCACAAAGTAACACTTATGAACGTCAAAGGGGTTAGTGAGTTTGTTACATTTACTGAATTTACATTTATGTTAGTTGCAAGGTTCAGGCAAAAAATTTAGCCTATGAGGAGATACCTGCGAGAAACTCAGAGCCACTCTGTGTGTATATTTAAAAAAATAACTCTGTTGTTGACATAATATTGTCTTCTGTTTACGCGAATGTTATTCATTGAAATTAAACATAAATATAAATAGTATTATAGTAATAGTATAAATAGTTGTAATAGTTTCAATAATTTAATTAGCTTAAAAATTAGTCAAGTTTAATAGTAATAGTAGTTCAACAGTTTTCTAAATTTTGTAATAAAGTGTCAAATAAACAACGCGATAAAATCCGTATATAGTAGTTTAATTTCTATTGTTGACCCCAATCGTGAGGTCCCTAATTCGATTCCCGAATCGGGCAACGGGCAGTCTCGCAATGCCTGATGGATGACAATATATTGGTACATGATACATAAGATACAAGGACATCATCATACAAGATTTCTCCACACAGATTTGAGTAATTTTTATCTGAGTCACTAACTCTCAGAATAGATATCGAAACCAGATGATGCAAGATATTCAGGAATATAATGCTTTACCAGATCCTTCTCTTTAGCCTTTATTATTCCCAAGTCACTCGAGGTCGGCTTTCTAGTCTAACCGGATTTGACTGGATATCAGTTTTTACACGGAGCGACTGCCGTCTAACCTCCGCAACCCGAAGGCTAACGATACCCTAAAGCTAGACCAGTGTCAGGATATTAGAGGGCACTGACTTCCCAATAACGACTGCCATAGATGTTCATGGCAGCCGGGACCGACGGCTTAACGTTATCTCCGAGGCACGGAGCAGGCAATAATCGTCAATCAATACGCACATAGTTTAGAAAAGTCAAGTCATGTTCGAACCCGAGACTCTCTGCTTTACCAGATATCTACTCTTTATCGAAAGATCATTAGGAAAACTACCCTTTGCTAAGCTTTTTAAACATGTTAACTCTTTGATGTGGATCTATAAATATTGCAACACATTCAACTAAGTATCTCTAACACATTTGTCTTACTTGCCTCGGTTTGTAGTTTGTATCCACTTGCCTTATATATACCACCTCTATGTTTTCTTATTTTTTGTCTGCTCTATTTATTAAGGAACAAATATAGTCTGGAAGCAGTAATTGAATAACGTTACAATAAGTTTATTTATTAACATATAATATGACTAGATGTTCCCGAGGTTTCACCCGCGTTTATCGTTACTGCGCCGCCCCCGTGGGTCGTATCGTGATGGTTTATAGCCTATAGCCATCCTCAATAAATAGGCTATCCAACACTAAAATAATTTTTCAATTCGAACCAGTAGTTCCTGAGATTAGCGCGTTCAACCATCCAACCAAACAAACAAACTCTTCAGCTTTATAATATTAATATAGATATAAGACAAGTAAGAAAATTTACTATGATAATAGGTATACCTACAAATTTAAACTCATATATAAACAAACGTACTACTAATGTTACAATTACTACTAGTATTTTCTTTAGGCGTGAATCGAACCTTCATGGTATAACTACGCATCCATACAGTCTAATAACGATGGCAGCATAATTTGTATATAAGTAGTGCCGATCAACGTATAATAGGTACCTATATACTAAATGAAAAAGGGATTAAATATAATGACCACCAAAAATACTAATTGCGCAGCAAAATATGCTCACTAAATTATATCATAACGAGCACCTATACGCCTCAAATCATTGCATTCCGTCTCCGAAGGGTTAGGTTATGTTAGGTTCCTTCTTAAACCCACCCAAAAATAGGCGCCGTCGACTTAGTTTGATTTCTTTAAATATATTTTGGTGTGCAATTAGTATTTTTAGTAAGCATATTTTGCTGTGCAATTAGTATTCTTTTGCTGTGCAGTTAAATACTACCCAATGAAAAATAGAACTTTGACTAAAATCAAAAGTATACTACGTGTTTTAAAAGCTCTATCATAATCACGAGATACTGGCATGTTTTACATTGATTTGCAACATCATCGACCTTATAATGTTATACAACCTCCACATATTACATATGTATATTGTCACTCTAAGAGTGTTCCAAAATTTCGGCACTCAGACATGTGGCGCCGTGGCTTAGTTGGTTAAAGCGCCTGTCTAGTAAACAGGAGATCGCGAGTTCGAATCTCGCCGGGGCCTTCGGTTGTGGTTAGAATGAAGACAATTCAATCAAAACCGTTCGAAATATTTTACACACTTTTTTAATATATTTTGAAATTTAAAACAAATTTGTTATTGGTGAAACCGAAACGATATATCAACATCATTACCTCATATCTATCGTGATAACTTAGTTGCTATAATATAATATTGAATTTAATGAAATATAAATAACAAAACGTTATTTATAATGTATAATAATAATAATAATAATAATAATATTCCATCACATTCACACAACACCATCTAGCCCAAACTAAGCAGAGCTTGTACTATGGGTACTAGACAATGAATACACATACATATATACTTTTTTTTCGTAAATACATACATATTATACATAGAAACATAGTATATTCTCACAGATTGAATAATTATTTAATACTAGCTGTGCCCGCGGTCTCACCCGCGTCATTGGTATTTGTGGATACTGCGATGCTCCGTTGAGCTTTAGCGTGATGACGCGATATAGCCTATGTCCTTCCCAGGGTCTCAGGCTATCTTCATTCCAAATTTCATCTAAATCGGTTCAGCGGATTGAGCGTGAAAAGATAACAGACAGACAGACAGACAGACCAACAGACAGAGTTACTTTCGCATTTATAATATTACTAGATGTTCCCGCGGTTTCACACGCGTTTATCGTTACTGCGCCGCCCCCGTGGGTCGTAACGTGATGTTATATAGCCTATAGCCTTCCTCGATAAATAGGCTATCCAACACTAAAAGAATTTTTCAAATCGAACCAGTAGTAATCACGCAGAATAAACCAGGAGAAACATCGTTTGTACTATGTCTGTAATGGGTAATTATTTTGCTGCAATGTTATTTTAAAACTGCGATATCTCCTAAGATATTCATTGAAATCGAATGATGTAAAGGGCAATTTTGTTTTAAATTAAATACTTGTGATGAATAACGTATTTATTTGGATAATGATTAATATCATGTTTATAAAAATACCTTCGCAAATAATGCATTATTTTAGAACAAATTTGGTTAGCATAAAAGTGGTTATAGTGAGCCAACCTTAAAAGATAGACATATGCTGTCGCGGACTTTTTTTTGAAACTTTTAAAGGGGAACAATTCTGTGATACATGATTTTTGCGAAACTTTAACTGTTTACGCAGCGCACGCAGCGGAAGCTCTCAAAAGGAAAAAATACCCTCCGATTTTGAAACATTCTTCATTGGTGCTCCGCTCCTATTGATCTTAGCGTAATGATATATAGCCTATAGCCTTCCTCGATAAATGGGCTATCTAACACTGAAAGAATTTTTCAAATCGGACCAGTAGTTCCTGAGATTAGCGCGTTCAAGTAAACAAACAAACAAACAAACTCTTCAGCTTTATAATATTAGTATAGATAGTAAGGAAGTAAGGATTTTGCAAACAGTAAAATATTATACACTGTATAAAAGAACTATTGGCAAGTACATAGTTAATTTCTATGTCGATACTTTCAAGCAAGTATTTTTTGATTCCATGTAGCATCTTATTTACTACGCCAATAAAACGTATGAGAGGTGGGATCTTGTAGATCCAAATTTTATTCATAAACTCCTATTTCCGAGACATAATTTGATAATATTGTCTTACGTTTAAGCGAATGTAATAGGTACATTGAAATTAAATTATACGGATTTAATCGCTTCTTAGTTTATTATAAATGATGAGGGGTATGGTGTTGCCAGTGAGCAGAAATGAAATTAAATAGTTATAATGGTAGTATTAGTATTTGTTTTATTTATTTTTTTAGTTACGTATTGTTCGGCTTTTTTTGTATTCTTTTTATTTTATTTTATTTCTTCATGTTTTGGGTGTGCTCTTTTGTGTGCCATGCCCGAGACCCTCTGCATTGCAGTCTGTTGGTCTCCCCACTGAGCTATTGTTACTGTTTACATCTATTTAAATTATTAAATTAATTTATTACATTTAAATGTACACTTTCGCGGACGTTTCGGTTGCTTTTCAGCAGCCATATTAGTTTCCACGTGAATATGACTGTTGTTAGTTTTAGTTGGTTGTGTTAACAAGTAGTAGTTTAGGAGTATTCTACTTTCGGCACCAATTTTTTCGGCACCTATGTTTTCGGAAATAAAAAGTGGAATAGCTTAGGTGCCGAAAAAATTGGTGCCGAATGCGGAATACTCCGTAGTTTAAGAGTTTTAAAAATAAACAACGCGATAAAATCCGTATACTTACACTAGTTTTATTTCAACATAATTAGATTTTGTATAGAACCTCTAGAAGTATATTATTATTTATTTAACATTGTTTCCCTTCTACTAGTATTTGCGCAGGCGGAAATTCAAGTCTCAAGTCGCAGCCTTCGAGATGTGAGATCTAAAGCGAGAATCATCAAATGATTGCAAATAAAAATAGAGTTACAAATAGAGATGGAGTTTAACGACCGTTTTTAATATCCTATCTATCTGTGGATTTGTTTACTAGAGATAGACTTTTGATGTTTCTTGTATGGAGCTAATGTCAAATACCTATCGCTAGTAACAGATAGATGAGATAGATAGGATATTGAAAACGGACGTAAGTGTATTTGTGTCTATTTTTTGAGTTATTGTAGTCTCCAGTCGATCACTAAGAAAAGCGTCTGTGGCGCAGCGGTAATTAAACAACTGCTGTTGTACTAGGGCTTAGGTTCGGTTTTGGCGCCGGTCTTCTCTCGCTTGAAACACAGGTTTGCCTAGTTTTAGCAAAGTTGTACATAAACATAATTAGACCTAATTAACTGTGTTTATTATCTTACCTCATCAAAATATTTTTAATAAACGATATAAGTTGATGATTTCATGATCTTGTTTACAAATTAGTTTTTGCCCGCGGCTTCGTTCACTTTCTTTCTTTCTGTTATATTGGGATAAGTTTTTGGAATTCCGTTCACCAGTTTGCGAGTAATTGAGTAACAAACATTCAAACCTTCAAACACCTCTATAAACTGCCACATTTACCTCGGTGGCGCAACGCTAATAAATGCGGCTTGTGTGAATGAGGTCTCAGGTCCGATGCCCGGTTTGGGCCAAGTAAAGAAATTCTCAGAAGCAGAAAGCTGCCTGGTGCCCAGTAGACAACGGTAAATCTATAACGGGGTACCAAAAAGACTTCTGCATACCCCATAGTGGTAAAACCATGTGTTATATATTCTTAGTTTATTTTCGCTATTTAACCAGCGTAAGTATAACTTAATCTCTCAGCTCACATTCGGACCTCGGAATCGAAACAATGTTTTCATTGTGTCTGGATTCCAGCTACTGAAGCATTGAATAAAAACGGACAAAAGCATTTAGGAATGCATTTTATATTTTATTCGCAATAAACTGCACGAATCACGCAAGTTTGGTAGAAATGGTCGCATTACCACAGTCGCCGCGCCGAGTGTTGTGGGTCCGAGTCCCATACGGGACCAGAGGCATCGACTGCAAAAACATATTGAGGGAGCCATGATGCCAAAAAACGCAAGTCCAACGTTTTCTTAATAAAATGAAATTGTAAATGCGTTAATAGCGAAGTAAAACGTAACAAGCGTCTTCAGCAAGGGTAAAATTTTACTTAGCTTCTTTTCCATCGGAAGCACTATCGGAAAGTTTTTAGATTTTGTTTAGATTCTCAATTCTTCAATGTCGTTGCATAGTGTTTTGACTAATTAAATTCTGACCGGAGCGCGATATTATAAAACGCTTGAGAATATTTAATTCGTATTGTCTATCTCATAGATCACAGTGGACGAACGCTGTTTTTGGCATAAAAGATTTTATTTTATAGGTAGTACTTATTATACTGCTAAATACATTCTACCCTCATGCATGTTCAGTATTTTAGCCTTTGATTGTATTATTGCAGAATTATGTTAACAAACCAAGACCAGTTCTATTTCATAAAACAAACGGACGCTTATTATTACGCTGCTTCGTATGATGATAGCTTAAACAAGCTAATCATGATTTCCTTTTCTTTGCCAGGTGCTCTGGTCCAATCTTGGTGAAAACCAAGATTGATCCAGTAGACAACACATTAGTGAAATCACTAAAGAAAATTATTTTTCTGTAATGTGTGGTTACGAATATTATGATATACTCGCTGGCAATAACAGCCGTATTATAGAATACACCATCATATTATGCATAGTACCGTAGTCAGTGGTCAAAGTAAAAAACAATGGCGGATTTCATGTCTTTTGGAACCCAATCTTATAGATAACTCATTGATAGTTGTAGAACAATATAAGACTAACAAAAAATCAAATAGAAAGTCATTTATAGAAGGTGGGAGAAAAAAGATACAATATTAATATGATAATATGAAATAAGCTCAGAAATAAGACAGATTATGATTGACAACTGACAGACAGTATTGCCAGCTAAACGTTCCGTTTTACGTTATACCATGAGTATAGTAATAGTTTATAATTTAATATTTTTGTAGACGTTTGACTCGTACAATACATACTTACATATGTAATATTCATATTTTTACTGTCGAAAGTGAGTTTATTTTTTTATTAAAAATAGAAAAACCCATAATTATTCTAGCTCAAATCTAAAGTAAAAACAAATATAAAGTACTAGTTTACACCCGCGGCTTCGCTCGTGTAAATGTAGGTTAGGTTAGGTTTGCAACAGTTCTTTATTCTGGATGAAAGGTACCCTATGTCCTATTATGTACTGACAACGTGTATGCAAAATTTCGTTTGATCGGTTGAGTAGTTAAGGCGTGAAAGCGTAACAAACAAACAAACAAACTCATTTTTGGCATTTATATTATTAGTAAGGATTGTAGATTGAAACGTAATTCCACTCAAGTTGTGATTTGTTAGTGCACAATGACTCATTTTTTAATAAATTAAAGTCAATCATAACTTTTAATTCCCTTCTTATAATGACACAATATGTTTTATATAAAAATCTTATAAATCTGTAGTTATAACTAACGTATATTTGAACTTGAACGGTACTTCGTTAATTTTTACATTTTGTGGATCAACCTCGCCATTGTTCTTTGTTCCTTAAAGACTACTCTCCACTAGAACCATTAATGTTAATATAGAAATTACCAACAAGAAAGAAATAGTATTACTTCGATAAATGATCGTCGAGTAAATCGCTCGTTATCTACGTGTGAGGGCAAGGGTCAAGGATTCTGCTACATAAATACTAGAAGGAAAACAAATATAGATTATTAATCACTCATATATTCACATCGTGTACCTTAAAGTATTTACACATGTACAGTTATTACAGCTGCCCTAAACATCGGGTCAAAGTACACGGACACACAAATCGAACAACACTGTAACTTACAATACATTCTTCTTAATAAGAAAAATAGATACTTACTAAAAAATTGTGATTTAGAATTCTGTAGTAAACCTCTATTTACTACCACTCGGTTTTGGACTGTAATCTTCCCTAAGTCTTACAAAAAATGAGTGACAAGCGAGAAATCCGATTTTCACTAAGATAATTTAGCAACATTTTGGATTACCCGCCCATAGATTTCGCGATAGACTAAATTTTATCTTTTTCTTTTCGAGTTACGATGACATTCGATTTGTGTATCGACATAATATGTAGAAAATACAGTCACTGAAGAGAATTATGTCATTTATAACATAATGTTAATTTCTAATCAGTGTTTAAAATGAATGTGTGAAGACACGAGATAAATTAGAAATTGGAGCAATAAGCCGAAAGGTATTAAAATTCCCAAGTGAACGGCAAAATTCTACTCTATAACTATTCAAAATGCGTCCTAAACATATTCAATAGAAATCATCTTATTTATCTATCAATTTATATAAGAATTCAGAATATGTTTTGTGTTGTTTTTGCTCATTCATTGAGATTAGTATTCCAATACCCACTCGGCTTGCTTTCTTGCATATGCATAATATTGTCAATATAAATGTCAAGTTACACGTAGTGTACAAAAGTTATGGTCCAAAAACACTGTTCAAATATCACAAATTAAAACATGTTTAAATCTTTACTATTTATAAAATCTTTCAAGAATAATTTTTTTGGGTACGATTCAATACATGCGTATAATATCATCTATATATAATATTAGGTGTTTGTAGGCGCGAAATAAAATAATATCCTTGGTTAACTCCGCTAATCAAACCATACCCTTGCAATACCATTGATAACTTATTCATTCAATTCTAAGCGTGGAATCCGACAGTCATTTGAATATTTTATTATTTTTATAATATTTTCACATCAGTAAATCAAAACATTTGTCAAACTGAAACTCATATTTGGACAAAGGCAATTTTGTAAATATAACATTTTAATAGAATCATACAATTTTGGTAATTCGATAATAGGTTAATTTACGAATGATTGGCTCTATTCCAAATTTGAAAATACAATTTATAAATTCTATACCTATATTATACCATTCATTCATTACAAAAGTCCACAGACAAAAAGACATTCAATTAGTAGAATAATAGACAAGATATTGTGCGGCAGAAGGTTTTTATTAAATAGTTAATGAGTAAAATTGTTTCTAGACCAGTCTTAATCAATAATTATAATACTCTAACACTTAATAAACGTTTTGATAAACTCTGAGGCACCTTCAATATTACGTATCATACAGTCACTATCTCTATGTATAAATATGTACAAAATTTACTATTCTAGTATGGCAGTTATGAGGTTTTCAAACAATAATTACAAGTCAGCTTCCTAACTTAAGATATTATCGTTTCCTACAATTTATAATTAGAGAACTGACCCATGGTATCAGCTCATAGTCATCACATATTTCAGAACATAACGTGAAAAACTCAATTAGTTATCCTAACATAAATTAACAATGTTATTAAGTTTTCATCTCGTATCATAATATTAATAAATATACTATTTTGACTATGATTTATGTCATCCGATGGCATTATCCACAGAGATATAGATCTATATTGAGGAGTATAGTTTCAAAACCCGCCAAAACGATATCAGAATAAAAATAATGTTCCGATTGAATATGAAGCTCTTTTGTTGCTTCTGTCGCATTGCACTGATAGTTTTCAACAAAACCCACTCAAATTCTATTAAATCAGCTTACAAAAGTAGCAGTTTGTTGCAAACACCGCTAAAATAGTCCATTTATATTATGTCTTAAATGTTTTTTTGAGATTTTAATTATTTTGTGAAAAGTATTTTAGAGGATTTTGAAACTAAACTACTCATATATAAGTATGAAGAACCATTCGCTCACATAAAATGTTGCATTTGCGCGCCATGTGTATTTGAAACAAACAACATATTGTGCGAGATCATTCCAACACCTACATATACATAATACGTGTATAAAGCGACACATAATGAATGTGAACGTACAAACTTGTTAAACAAGAGAACGATGATCTAATACAGCTATTATCTTGATTGACAATAATTTATAATATTTTGTTTAGTGCAACTGTTTCGTAATGCAACATTTTGTACCAGCAAATCATTATTTAACGCTTTTAAATCCTTGCTTATCATCACTCAGATCTTCAAGCCGCTAGAAGAATTCGAACGTAAGTTAAGACGGAAGAAATAAACAAAATCGATGTCAAAACAGTAAATCTTATAGACCGCAAGCGCTAAGATGAAAACCAAATATGTGATAACTATGTTAATAAAATAATTTACAATTCAAATAAACGCATAATAATCAGTCTCTTGGAGAACGTCACTTGAAAGCGGTCACTTGAGTCACTCGCACTTCACGATAAGGCCTCTTCACGATGTCTCACTATATAAAAGTTTTACTTAACACTTTATTGTCGTCTTTGGATGTCTTCGTAAGGAATGCTCTACACGAATCTGGTGAGTTGCGTGTGGAAGTCCCGCAGGAAGATTTGTAGTTGCGGTAACGTCGGCCGATCGTCGGGCGACATCGCCCAGCAGTACGCCATCACCGCAAACCTAGCAGAAACAAACACACATAAGCAACAATCGAACATCAACAAAACGACAAACATCGGTAAGGCTTCGGTAACTAAAAAGGAACTTTGGGTAACAAATAATTTACTTGAAACTAGAGCGAATTTAGTGATAATTCTAAAAAGGGGGAACTAAAATTACAAAATAAAATTTACAGCTATCTATACTCACAATTCATCGGGGCAATTGGCTGGTTGCTGCAACCGATAACCATCCCTTAGGTAGGCAGCGATCTCGAAAGGATCCACCTCAGCGTACGGCTGATGCGCCAGCGTGGTAAGCTCCCACAGTAACACTCCCAGTGCCCACACATCAGCTGCTGGGCTGAACTGTCTTTTAGCCAAAGCCTCTAATGCTAGCCATTTAATAGGCCTATTTTCGTTGTCCCCTAAGCAATGATAGTCAGCGGGAAAGAGATCTCGGGATAGAGCGTTGTCTGCGATCATTACTCGGAGGTTCTCGTCCACTCTGTTAAAGAAAAACATTTGATATACATTTTTGCTAAGTTCTATTTGGATAAAAACAAAAAATTTAATTAAATTCTGTAAAAGAAAATCGACGATCCAACTTACATGCAATTTCTTGCTGCAATGTCCTTATGCAGGACATGCTGTGAGTGGAGATAGATCAGGCCGTCCAGTGCATGGAGGGCCATCCTGACGACGTGCTGAGTAGTCAGGGGTGGCGGAGGAGCCCCTTGTGCCGTACCACCTAGCGTTACACCTCGGCATGCCAGAAGGAATTGTTTTAAATTCCTCCAGGTAGAATTCCAAGGGTATAGCAAGAATGGCGCTGTTTGATCCTCAATGCTGACGCCAAGTACAGATAGTACTCGTTCGTGATGGAGGCCATATAACATGCAGCCTTCTTGAAGTAGCAGCGATACCTATAAAGAATATTGCCATTAGATATATTGTTTTTTTTTTTACTGATGGTAGACCTTAGAGATTTAAGAATAATAGTTACCTGCACTTGAGATGCATGTTCAGCAACAGTCTTCACCAACACCTCCTGTTCCCTGGCCTCTTCGTCAGCGTATGTTCCTCTGTATACCCGACCAAAGGTACCTTCCATCGCGACCGAGCGCAGCCTGACTCGACATCTTTGTATCGTCAACTCGGCAATCCTTTGTTGTAAGTCTCTCGCTTTCTCTTCAGCTGCCGCAGCGGGCAGCGACGTAGGGCGACGGTAGCTGGTGTAACTTGCAGCGGATTTGCATGAGGAATCAGGTAAGAATGCATGAGCGTCTTGCTCGTCGCTCCTCGCCCGGCGCAGTTTCCTCGCGCGAGCCCTGCAAGCCGCGGCGGCGACCGCTGCGATCAGAATCGCACCACTAGCACAACCAGTCCCCGCGTAAAATATATCAGCAGAAGTAGGTGCATGCGGTACACTGTCCACTCTGACGGCAGGTCTAGGAGCTTCTTTGAGACATATCTTTTTCCGTTTAAATTGAAGAGTAGTAGACGAGGTGCCAGTGGACACGTTCAAAGATATAATGATGTCTACTTCGGCAGCCACGGTGTGCGTACAGGGCAAGTCGACGCGCCAGGTCTGTGGCTCTGTAGGTACGTAACCCTCGCTTGAGATGTTGAATGTCGGTGGGTGTATCGCGTCCGCAATGGGTACGGGCTCCGAATTGAGATGCGCGCCCTTCACGTTCACATACAGCGTATACGGCAACTGCAACAAAATACAATAGTTCGTGACTCGTGCCAGTTTTGGTACACATGTAAGTGAACACATGACACATTCCTAACGGTACAATCTCATCACGATGTAACTGTATCATTGCGGGCAATTGACGGACACCAGCGCGCAAGTTGACCCTAAACGGTCCGTCTGCGAGCCATGGACGATCTGAAGAGATCAAATGTCGAACGTAACGTCGTGAGAGCACGAACATCGCTCATTTATCGGTACATATACAGCGTACTTTGGTACCGTTGTACATTGCCTATATCTGCATATGCAGATGCGTCGTCCTCCGATGTACTTTATGTGTACCTTATGCTGATGACTCGCCCGGGAGATACGCAGATGTTAACCGCGACTGTTATGAAACCGGTTATTAAATATATATATTATTATCACGCGGCACTCATTATCTAACTAATCATGGGGCGGCGTAGCATGAATTGTTAAACAAAGAGTATTCGCCGCGGGCCCTTTGGCCGGCTCATCAGACATGCATTACCGCGGAGGCGCACGCGGCCGCTCACCGCGGAGGTGCGACACCGCGGCTGCTAATTAAATATTATCAGTCGGCACTCGGCGCGCACAGACAATAGTGGCGGGATCCCTCATGGGCGCTAGTTAACCGGTTCCCAAATATTTGCTCGGCCTAGTCAAAGGCGCCGCCATATAAATAAGGGAGTCGCGCGGTGAAGTGAGGGGGCATGGCAGATCTGATAATGGCGGCCGCACAAAGCTCGCCGAGACGTTGATAACGAGCGAAGGGCTCCACCGCGTGAGCGCAACCGAACCATACGCGCCGCTATATTTATTTTTCAAATGCTACCGCGGCGACGACTGTTTCAAAAGAGGAACTTAAGTCTTATATACGTTAATCCAGACCGTTTCTAATGGAAGCGGCGAGAACTGAATGCTTACATTACATTAAGCGCTCGTTGTACATAATTACATTCAGTACATAGCTAAAGTCATAAGACGGTTCAGACGGCGCCATGAATACATTCAATAAATTGATGAAGCATCCCGTAATCCGTGGAGCGTGTTCGTATGACTTGCAAATAACATCCTAAATAAGCAAATGTTTTATTGACAAGTTGAGTGAACTTGTTCGCTGGTACTGAGGCTGGTACTTTTGTTGTCTGACTATTGAATATGCTAAGTGGATGTCGCGTCGTCCCGATCAACATGCATCGCCGCTGAACTCATTTCTTTTAGTCTGAGTTGCCGTGTGTGCTGACTGCTGACGGCGGCGGATAAAATAAATAAATGCACATAATATTTGGTTAGAGAAGCGGGATACGTAGCGAATAAATGTGGCTCGGCGTCGTGATACCCGCCGGCGACCTTAGCATGAAAAGCGATGCAATTTGAATTAGAACTAAATAAGGAAAGCGAAGTACGGTATTGCTGAACAAGTGTAATCAATCAAAAGTCGGAAGAGCAGGTGTTGCGAACGTAATGATTTTATACAAACTAAAAGAAAGTTATCTAAATCCGAGTCGCGGCTGCGGCATTACCGTAAGAGTCGCTCGTTAGCCGAGCAGGGAGTAAACATGACCAGCCGATCCGGTAACTTGAAAGAATAAAGTTTCCTCTCCAAGTTAATTAGTTCTGTCGAAGTTGTTGAGCAGTGATGCTGCGCTGTATAGCTAGAAGATAAAAAGCTCCACCGAATCGAAACGAAAACAACTCGTTAATTGTGAATAAAGAGTTGTTGACTTAGGACGTGCGGCGAGCGATGATCGATTTCGCATTCGCTTCGTGCCACGCATTACCATAATAGTGCGATTGTTTCGTCAAATCGATTGTTCGTTTAAGCGCCTACGCTCACTTCTATTTCTATCGAACGATTCTTTATTTAAATAACATTTTATTAAAGCGTAACCTTTTATGGGCAGTTTTCCTTATTTATTTAATCAACGAAATAATTGCTTCGTCGATACCGGTTTGACAGACAATTGGAGATTTTGGTCTTCCGTTAGATCATTGACTCCAACCCGACAAAGATTAGCGTATTGTGAACTATTGTATTTTATTATTGGAATATTTTTTTACCGGTTTTCTGGTGAGACTCTGCCAGGTGAAGTGCAGTTCTCCGATGGTAGCAGGCACTGGAACCTCGAAATTGAGGGCGTAGAAGTTGATCTGACCATCGCGCACGTAGAACAGCTCTGCTGTTAGACCTGGTGATGAAGAAATAAAATACATTAGTAAACTCAAAAATCATTTAAGAAAATATGTATAAGTTAAGAATCAAGAACATTTACTTAAAAGCTATCTATATGTATATTAATACGTGAAGCAAAAACTTTGTACCCCTTTTTAAGAAAATTGCGCGGACGGAGGAGTATGAAATTTGGCACAGTTAAAGTTTATATGGAGAAGGAGGGGCGAATCCTAATATTTTTATAAAATATGCATTAGAAATATATTAAATTAATGAAAAAACACTACACGCACACAACCATACATTTGACACACGCAGTCAAAGCGCGTTACTATGGTTACATATATCAATATTATAATGACATATCAGCAATATCTTACAGGCAAACTTTAGTCGAATTTCGAGCAGTAGGCGACCGCTAGTCTTAATTAAATCGCATGTTTATCTTCTCGGCATATATTATATAGTAGACAAGATTAAACGACTAATTAACAAATCAAATATAGCAAATGTGAACGCTACGGGAAAACGTAATAAGATTATGAGTTCGGCGAAAGTTTAGTTGATGAGTAGGTGCTCTGACAAACTAACTAACAAGCGCACACGTGTATTGAAGCAAGAATTGACAGGATTTCTACAAAAGACGTAGTCTCTGCTTCCTTGCTCTATCTCCACAAATAGGCGTGAGTCTGTACCTATGTAAATAGGCACATAACAAGTAGGTTCTGCGAACGCGACAATATTAACTCAATTGTACTTCATTTTTGGAACGCTCTATGAGGTCCATATTTTGATACTGTGACAAATACGTACATTTAACCAAAGTGTGTATCAAAGCATATTATTATTATGCTCAAGGTTTGACACGTTTAGTTATTGTCCAACTACTGCTTCATTAGCATCTCAACAGAGGTTTGGAATAACTACAATGCCTTCATATTGTTTGGCAAAATCTATTATAATGAAAGAAATATGACGCCAGTCCGTCTGTTAAGTCGTACAAAGATATTCTAAACACTACCGAATCTATTGAGAGTTTCACAACAAATCAGCGCGCATCGATATCGTACAATTTGAGGCAAAAAGTCTTGAGCGCACGCGCACAATGCGGCGGCAACATCAAACGGCCACGCACAAAGACGCCGCGATACGACGCCCGCGCCACCTGTCCACAAATCATGAGAACCTGGTTTATAGAAAAAAATGTTCAGTTCATGGCCAAAACTGACTACTGTGAGTTTTTTGTTTGTGCGAAATTCTGTTCGGAAACAAAAAGATTGTCTCTGGGTCGATTCTTGAAGGATGATCGAAGCTGGGCTCAAATTTACCGAGGTAGTGGCACTGATTACCCCCAATCTCCATGTGTATTGGAATATCTACAGCACATCGACATCTCACAGAATATCGACGTGAAATAGCAGTATTCCTTCTGTTGTGTTTCATCCGATGAGTGAGATTGCCGGAGGCCCAATCACCCTCTTGCCCCCTTCCCGCTCCTTCTCCTTCCCACTTCCTTTCCTAAAGGGTTGGCAACGCGCAAGTGACGTCTCTGGTGTTGCAGGCGTCTATATTCTACGGTGACCATTTATCATCGGGTACCGTATGCTTGTTTACCACTTTAGTTGTATATAAAAAAAAGCATACATATCTATATTAATATTATTCCTGTAGCAATACAACCTTAAGTCCTTGGGTGCAAGACAAAATTAATCTGAGCAATTTGCAGTCTGGAATTACAGCCGCATATCGACCATATACAATACAAATACTGCGACCACGCACGTACGTAAGCGAAATGAACCAGGTACTAGTATACAAGGTCCAGTAGCGAACAAATGAGCAATGTCTCTGTCTGTCCTTAGATAACCATTACCTAATACGATGCTCCCGCGCAAGCTGCGCCTGCGCTGCGACGCACGGACGGATCAACATTTCTCCGAACTAGCAGTTCACTTATTATTCTCGCTCGTTATGGCCCATATCATGTTCAAACATCATTCGCTTCATTATTTTTATTCTACGTTTTTAGTATCAAGTTACTTTGGGATTATGACAAATAGTTGTATGGCTTAGATTACATATTAAATGAATATAAGTTGCCGTTTGATTTGGATGCGACATGGTATAAGCATATCCATATAATGTCGAATTTATAATAATTTTTTTATTGTCAGCTAGTAATACGATACTCATGTATAACATATATACCAAAATTGCACCAAATTTAAAAAGGAATACCAATCAAAATAAAATTTTCCATCTATACTAATATTATAAAGCTGAAGATTTTGTTTGTTTGTTTGGACACGCTAATCTCAGGAACTACTGGTACGATTTGAAAAACTCTTTTAGTGTTGCATAGCCTATTTATCGAGGAAGGAAGTTATATAATATCACGCTACGACCCACGGGGGCGGCGCAGTAATGATGAACGCGGGTGAAACCGCGGGAACATCTAGTCCTAAATATAGACTAATTTTGACTTTAGCCAATACAACGACTGTACTTCTCTAAAGAGTAAGGCAGAAATGTAATTATTATACCCGCCTTTCGCCAATAATGTTTAAGCTACTAAGTAACGAGCAGTACGCAAATTCAATCGAGTCGTGACTACACGCGCTGCCAGAAATACAAAAAGACTGAAGCACCAGACACGCTTGCACTTAAACTACCAGATCACCGCAAACAGGTAGGAGGCTCTATCCTAACCCTAACTAATATTATAAAAGCGAAAATAAGTTTGTTTGTTTCTTACCTTTTCACGCCTAAACCACTGAACCGATGATTCTGAAATTTTGCATATGCGTTGACAGGTGTACAGAAACGGACATAGGCTACCTTTCATCCCGAAAAAAATTACTGTTCCCGAAGAAAACAATAATAACGGTTTTATGATAATAGATGGCGCCACGTGTCTTTCGAATCATGATTGAATTATATTATTACAAGCAGAGTACAACCCGAATTGATTGCCAAATTCTAAATTAACGCGAGCGAACCGCAGCCAAAAGCTAGTAAATATATATTCCTGATAAAAATAATACCAAGCTAGTCTTCCTCTTGCCAAAACTCAGAACTAGCTATGACAAACAAATGCTAAAACACTTAGATTAAAAAGTTACACTTGTTTATATGTACATTCAATATCCACATATCTTGCCCAATTTGTCATTGAAGATAACTCTCAGGTAAAATAATGAATGCATCTGATTTGTTAGAGGCGACACGACGATTGAATATTCATAGCATACGTTATCTTAATTGTTTTCAAGTTAGATTACATTATTGCTTTTGCTGAGAATAGTTTTCTTTAAACCTGCTACGTCGTATCAACTCATGAGCGCAACGGTACGAAAAAGTAGGAATAATAACCATAAATAAAAAAATTAAAAAACCACCGACATAATATAATAAAAATAGTAATCCGCCATTTTGCGGTGGCGGCCATCTGGGATTTTAAATTTATCATAGTGTATAGTATTCTACTAGTCAAGCTCTTTCATTTGATACCCATATTAAGTGGGTTGTGAAAAAATATGTAATCCGCTATTGTTTGGTGTCGGCCATCTTGGACCGATTTTCATCAAACATAGCTAAGAACACTCCCGACTAATTCACATTTCAAACAATAAAAACTAAATCAAAATCGGTTCATCCGTTCGGGAGCTACGATGCCAGAGACAGGCATACACACACACACACAGACACGTCTAACTTTATAACATCCCGTCGTTTTTGCGTCGGGGGTCAAAAAAGATGTGTAGTACAGTAGAACACCCAGTTGGTGTAGGCGAAGTAGTTCTATCAATCAGTCAGGGCTATGACCGGTGGCATGTAATCGAAACGTTGGAAACGTAAAGATGTGATGTACCAACTATCTGAACAGAAATATGCCATCTACAATACCAGAACTCTCTCCGTTAAATTACCGCTTATCATACATTTCCCAGAATAGGATACGATTAAAAATTCAAGTAGTAAGAAGCAATGGTTATATTACAGTCGTCATGTCACATAAGTAATACACGTAACATAACCATAAACAAGTTTAAATATTGTGACCGGTTCCACATAAAGTTGTCGTCAGGACACGGCGGGTATGATAGCACCGTTATTGGCTATTAACATAAAATAATAACGTCCTCTCTAAACATTGGTAACTTTACCTGAACATGCAAATGGCCCTCCGGTAATATTGGATGTGATTACATTAATAATTTGAGCGTCGGTAATGGGTATTTGTTTATTCGAGGCGCGATAGAGGCGATTAACCGCTAACGAGTGACAATAAAGTACGATGTAATTTGCATACGCGTCGCGCCCGCATCCACTCGCGACAAATCGCTACGAGCTGCGCAAGCGTCGACCAACGGTGCACTGCCAAGGGTTGTCACCAACAGCAAATGTGTACAAGCACTTAATGGCTCGTTAAACTTAAGTATGCAACTTACAGTATATCTTTAAATATTTAGATGCCGTTTATGGCACTTTAATTTCATTGGGACGCATACAAATGTGTGTATGTCGATGATTGCTTAGACATATTTTTCACAAATATTTACACATGTTTAAAAATCATGTACTAAGTGAGAACTCATATAAACGCATTTTTATAAGCTGTATTAAAGGTTCTCTCTTTTTTTTTTAGAAAGAAACGAGGATGCATTTTGTTGTCATGGGTTTCAAATTTCTTATCCGAGTAGACAACCCTATTGACGGTGTAGTTTACGACTGTAACCATCTCTACACTTTATTATGTTTAATATGTTTTTATTTAATTGACGGCTCAGTTGTGAGTAGGTGTACCTAATTTATTGATTTTCGAGATGAGCCGGATAATACATTCTGGCTTTTACAAGTTTGTTGATAAAGTCACAACAATATTTTATGCAAATATCAACTATATTTTAGAGTCGAACGACCTTTTCATATTTCTTTAAAAATGTAAATGTATTTAATTTGTATTATTTATCGAAAAATTGGAGTTGCAGACGAAAATACGAGTTGAAGAAGCTGCTAAAGAGGTTAAAGAACTTTCTAATAGCATCAAATTTATTTCAACAAATTCAACAACCGGTGTAGCCGCTTATCTAATCAAGATATCTGACAAAGTTAAGCCAATACCTGCATACTGTTTATAGATTGTTTCCACGAAATCGAACCTTCATCTATCCACTGGCAAACAGTTTGGGACTCGAGCACCACCAGTTATCTCCAGCTTTTACGAGACGCAATAAAAAATGAATACGTATGACATAAAGCTGTTCTGTTACATTCCCACATAAGTAATAAGCAGCAAGAGTGCTACCGTACGCGGCGCCTTTGAAGCGGCGGCGAGCAAAAGAACCACTTGATACGACAAATAACTAGAGATAACCGGCACCCGCGGCGCCCGCTTTTTCTGCTTATACAAACTAATACGTCGCGACGCCAAACGATCTTTTTGGCCGTTATCGCGGATTCGTAACCGCCGAGCCAACAAAATTCTAATAATACATTTTAATAAGTCGAAGAATACGCGCGGGATCGCGCTCCTCACATTGAAGCATTCTACATTCGCACCTCGGAATAAAAGCCTTCATTACATTCGTACAAAACCCATTTGTGAGGAGTAAAATAGACGCAGCGCACAATGGCGGCGCTGATATTTCGTATAGAAAGTTCCCCTTCAAGGAACGCGCAATGTAAAGATTTTAGGGCACAACAGAAGCTTTATTGCGGAATTATGCGGACGAGGCGTGCAACAAAATAAAACAAAGTGCAAAGGTGTCGGCAGACGTAAAGGTGAGCGTAGGGACGAGCGACACACGACACCGACGGACACACACCTACATGATTGTATGCATTATAAGATAGACTGAAATAAAAAATATGAAAGGGAAAGGGGTAAATGATCAGATGACGGGTGACAGAGAAGTATGGAAGCGAAGGACATACCGCGCCGACCCCAAATAAATTGGGACCAGGGCAAGAGGATGATGAGCATAAGATAGACTGCCCCGATGACGGGGCATGAAGGTTCGATGGCCAAATTGTTACTAGGTTTTTCTGTAAAGAAATTCTCACAAACCTGGAACTTTTTTTTATACAATTAATGTGGCAAACAAGCATACGGCCCACCTGATAGTAAGTGGTCACCGTAGCCTATGGACGCCTGCGACACGAAAGGTATCACTTGCGCGTTGCCGACCTTTTAGGAAAGGAAGTGGGAAGGAGAAGGAGCGGTAAGGGGGAAAGAGGGTGATTGGGCCTCCAGCATTCTCACTCACCGATCGAAACACAACAGTAGGAATACTGTTATTGAACGTCGATATTCTGTGAGATGGTAGAAGGTCATGGGCTAGTCTGCTATCGCTGCAAAGGTACAACCTTAATAAAAAGGACACAAATAACACCTACGCTGCCGAGTGTCTGAGATAACTATCCGAGAATAAACACAGATTATTATCCCGGGCAGGGCGCACATCCGCAGTACCCGGCGACTTCGTGGCGAGGTGACTAACTGCACCACTGTGCCTTCGGTGCGGTATTTGTGTATCCGCCTGACTAGTAGATTAATGTAAATTCTTCTCCCTAGCCTTTATTATTCCCAAGTCACTTGGGGTCGGCTTTCTAGTATAACCGGATTTGACTGGATATCAGTTTTTACACGGAGCGACTGCCATCTGAACTGCAACTCGTAGGCTAACGATACCCTAAGGCTAGACCAGTGTCAGGATATTAGAGGGCACTGACTTCCCAATAACGACTGCCATAGATGTTCATGGCAGCATTAACGTGTTCTCCGAGGCACGGAGCAGGCGATAATTGTCAATTAATACGCACATAATTTCGAAAAGTCATATAACTTCCGAAAGTCAGAAGTGCGCGACGTGGGTTCGAACCCGAGACCTTCTGCATTGCAGTCTTTTGGTCTCCCCACTGAGCTATCGCTGACTAGATTAATGTAAATATTTATAGAAATATCCAATATGTTTAATAAATTAAGAGAATCGCTATTCATAAATAACACGCCGTTAAAATAACATAGCTGTAGAATAAATCATCATAACCCGTTTGGATAACGCGCAAATAATTCTGCTGCTAATAAATCATCGATTAATCGGCTATGTATAATGTAATTAATTAGTCGATAACATTATTACGGTGTGGTACATCACTAGCGTAGAGTTGCGCGCTGTTATAAATGTACTTGATTCCGTCGAGGGATGGTCGGTGGTATGTTTCATAGTCGGGGAAAAATGTCGTCGTTTATTATTTCTCCCACACATTCACATTATGAAGACGCATACATATTGTAACACAACGCACCGGAAAACCGCTAAATAAATAACTGTTTAACATTTTAGTGCGTAACCACATCCCATAACTACCTGTGATAATACATACCATAAAAGAAGTTATAATGTGCTAAGAATAGAAACGAGTTGTTAAATTAAAAACATTGACGGAGCCACTGTAAGTTTACATAATGCATAAGTTCATAACATAAAACTTAGCATTACGCTTTGATGCCCCGTAGATGGGCAGAGATGTATTGCGCTCACATTTTGCCCGGTTATGTTTGGGTCCCACATTACTTATTAGCAGAGACAGTTTTTTATCGTACTGCTATTGAAAATGATCTGATAGAAAACTATAAAATTTTACTCAACCCAGGAATCAAACAAGCCACAGTCGTAGTTAGATTTAATAACCGTGTATAATGTACTAGATGTTCCCGCAGTTTCACCCGCGTTTATGATTACTGCGCCGCCCCCGTGAGTCGCATCGAGATGTTATATAGCCTTATAACCTTTCTCGGTAAATAAGCTATCCAACACTAAAATATTTTTTCAATTCGAACCAGTAGTTTCTGAGATTAGCGCGTTCAAACAAACAAACTCTTCAGCTTTATAATATTAGTATAGACATGTATAGTGCCCCGTAGGTCTCACCTCTCATGGTATAAGCTTGCGCTTCCTGTTACCGCCGGGCCGTGCGTGGGGTACGATTGCCGAGTCAGGCAGTGTACATTTTTCTATTAGCTATTCAAACGTGGCCGATAGATAACTAAAAAGAATAGAGATGGATATTGCTACTCCGACAAGTGCATAGCACTTATATATTTAGTGGATAGCTAAAGCTCACTTCCAATTACATCTTCTTCTCCTTAGCCTTTATTATTCCCAAGTCACTTGCGGACGGCTTTATAGTCTAACCGGATTTGACTGGATATCAGTTTTTACACAGAGCGACTGCCATCTGACCTCCGCAACCCGAAGGCTAACAATACCCTAAGGCTAGTTCAGTGTCAGGATATTAGAGGGCACTGATTTACCAATAACGACTGCCATAGATGTTCATGGCAGCCGGGACCGACGGCTTAACGTGCTCTCCGAGGCACGGAGCAGGCGATAATTGTCAATCAATACGCACATAATTTCGAAAAGTCATATATCTTCCGAAAGTCCGAAAGGTGCGCGACGTGAGTTCAACCCCGAGACCCTCTGCATTGCAGTCTGTTGGTCTCCCCACTGAGCTATCGCTACCGCATGTGAGACATAAAACAAAACTGGCGAGTGGTGGGTGCAATACTCCTCAACGTATTTCAGAAATAACTACAGGTGTAGTCTACGCATGCATATGCAATAAGACAGCAGCTGATTACTTCTATAAATGTCATTTGTTGTTTAAAATTGCATCTAATTAATAAATTAGGAATAACAATACAAAAACCATATTAATTACATAATTAGGCACCAGGCGGCGAAAATTATTCGTTTTAAAATACAACACACTTCTAATTATAGATACCTTGGAATCTGTAAGAATATGCTCAACATGAAACCGAACTTACTATTCTATTTTAACAACGAGCGGTGACATTCTTGTGAAGTCACTTTATTCGTTGCGGCTGCCCGGTTTACATTACCGAAACAGGGAATGCATCAAATAAGAAGTACCTCTGGCGCGGCGCTAGTTTCTATGGGAATGCATTCGTGTACGTTCTAAAAAAGGTAGTTTCACAATTCTGCCGCTTGACTTTTTATAGTAGGTGCTGAAGACAGATTTAGGCGGTTGTAAATCTGCGACAGTGAAACACGAACCGAATTTGTCGTCGTTTGTCGCGTTAATTGTAAACAGCGATAAAATGCGATCGAAACGACTCCAGATATTCTCATAAAAGTCGCTCGTAATCGGTTATTTATTGATACTGTATCGATATTCATAAAAATCGAAATATTGCATACATCCTGACACGTATTGCACAAGTTATAACATTTTATGTGTCTGCAACAATAAATTCTGATACATATGCAGAATCGTTTTTACTTGAAAGCAACATGGCCGACCAACAATCTCTTTTGATATTATCAAATAATATTGAGATTCAAAAAGCCTGTTTACAATTGAAATTAAACTACTATATACGGATTTTATCGCGTTGTTTATTTGACACTTTATTACAAAATTTAGAAACCACACTACTATTATTATTAAACTTTACTAATTTTTAAGCTAATTACATTATTGAAACTATTAAAACTATTTATATTATTACTATAATATTATACTATTTATATTTATGTTTACACTTTCCCCGACGTTTCGGTTGCTTTTCAGCAGCCATGGTCACGGGGAGACTAAGATGGTAATTGTCTCAATGTTCCAGTGTAGTTATTTCAAAATACACAACGCGATAAAACCCGTATATAGTAGTTCAATTTCAATGAATAACATTCGCGTAAACAGAAGACAATATTATGCCTGTTTACAAACTAAAATTTAATATTTAGCAAAAATATTTCATAGTATAATAACATCTGTACTGTATACTTTGCGATTAAGGCCACTGACACTAGCCCAGGATTCAAACATCTTAATATCAGCAGTTGCGCAAATACAATATTAAAAAAAACAATTGCAAACACATTGTTCAATGCCAACCGCACTATTTATCGGATAATAGCTAAAATAGTCAATAAAAAAGGAATATATCTTGTTAGACCGCATGTCTATTGGACCGTTGATAATTTGGTAATGGCATTTGTCGAAAAACTGACAAATAGAAGTGTAGTCAGGTGTATAACTGAGGTGCACGAGCAACCGCCGCGGAAGTGGGGCGGGTAATGCGATCGCTCATTGTTCGACAGCCGACCGTCTGCTTTGTCCCTAACAAGATTCGGTCGGACGTCTTGTGATCAAAGCTCCTCTGGAACACAAAAGCTCTGTGACATTAAAGTCTGTAAGAGAGCCGGGCGCGAACTTCACCTTTTTTTTAACGACACTTCTGTAAAAAAGAGTTCTCTCAGGCTGTTGATTGCGGCATAAATAAGCTTTTTATTTTTAATATAAATGTCCATTATTATCAACGATTGTTCAATGGTTGCGATCCTAAGGCTGTAACTTTGGATCACTTGTAATGAGTACTAATACTTCAATCTACTCCTAACACAAGCGACCATAATTAAAAAGGTTATTATAGAACAAACAGCATTGCAAGCATTATTTAAAAGGCAGTCGCACCTATTATACAGAAGCTTATTGGTGAAATAACGTCTATTTTTAAAAATTTTGAATCAAATTGTAAAACAATATATTCTACCTGAAGCAAACAGAAACCTAACTAATACTAATCCTATCCTAACTAATATTATAAAAGCGAAAATGAGTTTGTTTGTTTGTTTGTTACCTTTTTACGCCTAAACCACTGAACTGATCATCCTGAAATTTTGCATATACGTTGTCAGGTGTACAGAAACGGACATAGGCTACCTTTCATCCCGAAAAAATTACCGTTCTCGAGGAAAACAACAATAACGTTCTTATGATAATAGATGGCGCCACGTGTCTTTCGAATCATGATTAAATTATATTATTACAAGCAGAGTACAACCCGAATTGATTGTCAAATTCTAAATTAACGCGAGCGGAGCCGCGGGCAAAAGCTAGTAAACTATATTTCAGGTAAAAATATCACAGTCGTAAAACCAAGGACTACCTCATTTTCGGGTGACTACATAAAACATAAATAAACACAGCGCCGTAAAACTATCAAAAGGACCGCTCCTAGGCAATCTGTTCGCAATTTCTTTGGTAAAACATTTCGTATAATCGGCTCCGAGTCGATTTACGAGCCAACTTCATGCTGGAGAAATTCTCAAGAGCTATATTTTATGAAACCAATCGGAAAAACATTACGTCTGCACTCTGACGTAGAAGCAATATCAGTTGTTTATCTGATTATGTCTATAAATAAATATTTATAAGCTATGCGTAATTATGTTGGTTTAAAACAAAGAACAGAAGATTTCATTACACATACTACTACAGTAATACCTCGACTTACGCTACCCCGACATACGCGAACTCGGAGTTACGCGATTTTTAAATCTCGTCAATTCGTCTTTTGTTTGATCGTCGCACAACTCTTAAATATGGATTTTAGACTTATTCAAAATCAAAAAATCAAAATCAAAAATAAATTTATTCAAGTTAGGTTACAAGGTAACACTTATGAATGTCAAAGTTACACTACATTTTTTCTGTGAATTTACATTTACTGCCACGTTCAGCAAAGCAAGGGTGTAGGGCTCATGAGAAGAACGGGCAAGAAACTCATGGCCACTCTTTTTAATCGCCAAGTTTACAATAAAATTTTGTTTACAAATCATGACTGTAAGGTGCTGCAACGATTTCTCCATGAATTACTACTGAACATACTCAAGCATTTAATAAAATTTGATGGTATCCTCTAAAGCAGCAGTATGGTAAACAGGAGCATCCACTTACATGTACATAAATACTACACTATTGTTCAGGAATATAGGCAATATTGCAGGAGAAAGAGTCTTTGAGTCGTCAAACTACTTTCTTAGATTCTATGAAGCCTTCTACATCACAATAACGACAGTTCGCGATTTAATTTTGTAAAATTCAATATGTATTTATATGCTTAACTATACCCCGACTTACGCGAATTCGACTTACGCGGTTATCGCTCAGTCCCACCTATCGCGTAAGTTCGGGGTATTACTGTATACGATATTAGGGAAAAATATTATGAGGAGGGATCTACTCAATAAAGTAAGCTGTGAATGTTCCCTGACATCAAGGTGCAGCCGTCTTAGGGAGGGTGTGCGTAGAGCAGGCAACATCTCGGGGTTAGATAATGTGTGCAATAATCACCGCCATGTTTCACAGCCGAGCTGTTACACATACCATTTGCGTCGACCTCCCCTACATTTAATCACACAACAATGCAACAACACGTGAATTCATTAACCAAATTTATTGAATTAATCAAACTAACATCCCACCATGCTGTTTATCTAAACTAAATTATTGTTTATGACGTATTTAATCGGAATTAAAATTATCTTATCAACCAATCAGATAATTACGCAAACAAAAATCTCAGAAAAAGTATAAAGGCATTTTGTAATGAATTAATTCGAATGAAAACGAGCAATTAATTGAGGTATAATCACCAATAAGCGTGATATGCGTGCCATCGTCCATATCAAGTGAATTAGCCGTTCTTTTTCTTTTATCTCAAACGAGTTCCGACGCCCGGCATGGTCGCAGACACACTGCGCATCCATTGCTGGTCGTATTAACGACGCGGTTCCGACTGGCGAAAGTGGAGAGCTATGAATGTCAATCGGTCGATTGAATAGTCGAAATGTTAAAAATATCCAGAGGCGCATTGGCGCGTTGATTGATGCGTCTTTTTGCCCGCGTGCCCCTCCGATGTAATCCCGACGAATTAGTTTGACAGAAGGAATCTTTTCCTGATTTTTTGCTACTGAAATACCACATGTTTATTGGGATTTCTCCCTTAATGATGTGCAGCGATACGGAAAGTCGTGTAGTGTCTTTCTTACAACATTGATCGTAAGCTTATTACGAACGGAACACACATGTGTATTAATAAATCAAACTACTCAATGAGATTGATCTTGAAAGCATTATGATTTACAATTAGAAAATATCGAGATTCGAATGGCCGTGAGTTAGGTATTTGTCGGATCCTATCACATGAACTCTTCGCAATAGATAGCTTGTTCAAACAATGCATTTAAAATTGTTTTAATTAAATTGATTATAAATAATATGAATCAACTTAAGATTTTTAGTACCGCTATTTAATTGATAACATTTCATCTAAATACAAATAAAAATAATTAAATTTATGGCATATGGAAATTAGGAAGTTTTAAAGAGAAATAATCTTTATAACTGTTAAATTAGGTAATCGAACTTTTTTCTAAAGTGATAAAGGTCGTCGTAGCCGAAATCGGTTGATTCAAACTAATCTATACATTTATACAAGTAAATAAAATTGAAGTCTGTTTGTAATGTCAAAATAACAGCTTTTTATCTAATGCATATGAAAGTATATAAGGTACCTATACGAAAACATATATTTTAAAATTTTTGTCTGTCTGTCTGTCTGTTTGTTCCGGCTAATCTCCGAAACGACTGAACCGATTTTGACGGGACTTTCACTGCCAGATAGCTGATGTTATAAGGAGTAACTTAGGCTACTTTGATTTTAGAAAAAAATAGGGTTCCGCGGAGACAAACACTTTTTAGTTAAAATCTACGCGGACGAAGTCGCAGGTAACAGCTAGTTTTTATTAATTTTGTTGTACTTATAATGTACCGGCGTGGTTTTAAACCACTAATATAACTAAGCTAGCCCAGTGCAGTTTCATATAGCTATACCTATCCCTTTACATATTTGGCAAACATTATATCTTTATAATATTTGCCAAATATGTAAAGTATTATCTAATATATGTATAATCAAACGACCTGAGGAGGCGTCATCAGTTTAAACAGTCTCACAGAATATCGACGTGAAATAGCAGTATTCCTACTGTTGTGTTTCGTTCGATGAGTGAGAGTGCCGTAGGCCAAATCACCATCTTTCCCCCTTCCCGCTCTTTCTCCTTCCCACTTCCTTTCCTAAAGGATTGGCAACGTGTAAGTGATGCCTCTGGTGTCGCAGGCGTCCATAGGCTACGGTGACTACTTACCATCATGTGTTTGTTTGTCAACATAGTGTCATAAAAAAAAATAAAGAGTAATATGGAGAAATCTGACAGCTGTTAATAAATAATAATCGTCTCTTTCTTTAAAGAGAAGTAGCTAGCTTAACTTCAATTTACTGGTATGCGCAATAAAATATACGTATTGTATAATTAAGGAATAAGTTATTTACATGCGGGTAGATACGTACACATAGTAGTGTGTACTACATACATACTAACATACGATAAATAAATGTAGTAGTAAAATAAACCGTAGTGTTTACGGCGTGCGTGCGCGTCGACGCCAACGGATCTACGAGAGAACAGCGTACACAACCCACCTGTCTTTGAATTATATCGCGGAAATAAACGTTACAGCTAATTATATTACTACAACACTATGTAGTATACAATAATTAAGTATCTTGCGTGCCTCGTCCGTCCAGTAGCAAGAACTAAAGCCGTAGTATGCTGTGCGAAAGCATATACGCAAGTATCGATCGTGATGTGCGGACCGATATTTCGCACCTTCTTACACAATCGTGCTGGCAAATACACTCACGGCTCGCTTAAGCCGTTACTGTAGCCTACTGATCTATCCAAAATATTAGCCAGGAACAAATATTACTAGCTTCATGCATTTTATGTGGGGATCCAACTCATTAATGCACTGACAGTCCAAGGAACAAGGCAGTCCAGCACGGAAGACGCAGTTTGTGTGGTCACACAAACCGCTGCGTCTCCCGTGCAGGCAGAGTCGACTACGATCTTCGATTTCCACATCCAGATTCCTGTTGCGCTCTACATAATAGACATACTTACAAGAAAGTGTAGTCGTCCTCTTTGCTATCTACAGAGCAACACAAGCCTAAAGAATACTATATTTCAAAATCATCAAATCTTCTTCTCCCTAGCCTTTATTATTCCCAAGTCACTTGAGGTCGGCTTTCTAGTCTAACCGGATTTGACTGGATATCAGTTTTTACACGGAGCGACTGCCATCTGACCTCCGCAACCCGAAGGCTAACGATACCCTAAGGCTAGACCAGTGTCAGGATCAGACTTCCCAATAACAGCTGCCATAGATGTTCATGGCAGCCGGGACCGACGGCTTAACGTGCTCTCCGAGGCACGGAGCAGGCAATAATTGTCAATCAATACGCACATAATTTCGAAAAGTCATATAACTTCCAAAAGTCAGAGGTGCGCGAAGTGGGTTCGAACCCGAGACCCTCTGCATTGCAGTTGGTCTCCCCACTGAGCTATCGCTGCTTTTTCAAGATCATTAAATATAAGTAGGTAATTAAGTTCTAAATAATAGCCAACTCTGGAAAACGTGTGAAATGCACCACTCATCGGCAGTAGTGTGGAAATTTATGACGTCACGTGCGAGACTGCTCAGAGGAAATTAACTTGAACTTAGTCGTGTACTGCTACTCGCGTCATAGTTACAACTTTGTGCACACTCGCACTTAACTATTATAACTTGAAGGGAAACGAACACGTCTCTTTAAAACACCAACCTACCTACTATTTGTATTAATTTATTTTACACCATATTTATTTAAGCTAACGCACTCGTTGCAATTTTTCTGACACCAAAAACTAAACAACATTGAAACATCATAGCCTAACTCTACTAAATTATCTATGGATAGTATGGATACATTTTTTTATCCCGTACCACTCGTAAACATTTGTCGTATGGGTAAGTGGCGCCATGCCTAAAAGAAATATAAATAAATATACAAAATGTTTCTTTAAAAATACGTTACATTACAAATAAGTGAAGCATACAGTGTTGTTTACACTAAGTAACTCACAAATAAGATAAGCGGCTGACTCATAATTCAGTGTAGATTGTCAGAATATTTGTAGCCGTCGAGATTAAGCCAGTATTGTTACCTGTTTGAAACACATTCGTGCTGCTAGGTAAATAGTGTTCTAAATTAATACAATACTGTCGAATAAGTGATCAAAACTTATAAAATTTATTAGGTACCTACAAGCTTTGTAACATAGGTATATCGCTTTTAATAACGGTTATAGAAAAACGACAGCAGATTTACGAACTGGCAATTGCGTTCTAGTTCATTAAAAAGCTGCCATATTTATGACCTCTACAAATTTTCATCAACAACAAAATAGCGGACTGTTTCGCTAATTATCAAGTTGTCGAGGGAGGCTCGTGGTTAACGATAGAACAGTGCATTGGCAGCGCTGATATTATTGTTACTATTTTCTACAGAATCGACGCCATATCTGTGTAGCTCGACAAGTCGTGACCGAGTCAACCAAGCATCGTGCTCGCCCGCGGACCGCTACAGCCTACATCAAGCACCGCTCTAGCTTCGGGAGAACGATTAATAGCCGCGCTGAAACACTAAATAGCTCCTCAGAGCACTCCAAACGCAACATGAAACTTTACAAAAAAGCTACCCATTTCACTCGACGGCTGCACGCAAAGCTATGTGACAAACAACAGCACGTAAACTAGAAAAAACTGAGCACGAACCCGGTCGTGACGCGCCTGTAAATGTTGCCAGATATTACAACCCCTCCGATGAATTTGTGTCTTGTATCGTTTATATTCCAATTACGCAGTCAGTGCACGTGCACGAACAGTACACCCGACAACGAATTTCTCGGGCTTATCTATCAGATTACTACAATCCTTCCGAGGAGGTTATCGCACGGTAGCCCTTTCCGTAAAAAATCGATGCGTTATCGAGCGACGATTTATATTTGACTTATCGTCGCTCGATAAGAAACTTGTTCAAATACCGGCCGCTACTGGAGTTTCCATTTATTTGGGAAAGTGTTATACGTCGTCAGATGTACAAACAAACAGCTGCACTCGACGGAGGGCCACCGCGTTCCTGAAAACTCCCATTAGTTTGTGTCAGGCCAATCCAAATAGAAACTGTGTGCGGAGTGGAGGTGTCCAGTGACAAAACACACGAACACGCTTGTCAAACAACGCTCACCAAATATTATCAGACCGCCACACTGTATTATGTCGTGGATTTGTACTAACACCGCCAGTGTACGGGACAGAAGCACCATGGCGGCCACTGTTTGCTTTGGAACTTAGAAAGGTTATAACGCTCGCTACGACTAAATATTACACAGAAACAGCAAATACTAGTCGACATTTAGACACCGTCTGCGTGGGTTATTTGTATACAAAATAAAATGGAAAGAAGGAAAACAATACCTACGGGCAGTTTAAAAATCGTCTGTTGGACGAAGGCTTGAAGAGAGCAGCTTGTGAAGTGCACTCGACGAGGGCCCTCCAGCCGAGCGTCGACGCCAGCCTGCGTGCTTAACCTGCCCTGTTTACACCCGACGAACACCTACGTATCGTATCGTATTCACTTGGAACCTTAACAACGATCAATTATATTTTAAAGTGGGGGCAAAGCTCGAAGAAGAGAATTAAATACACGTAATCGAGCGCTACGCCCGCGTCAAATAAATCAAAGGCAATCGGAGAGAATCGTATGCACATTCCGGCATCGTCGAATTGGCAACCGTTCAGTTTATAATTTGAGTGCCGCCGCCGTCAGTCATAATGGAAATCATAAAATTTTAAACATCATCCGTAAAGTAAACAATGGGCAAAAAGAGTAAAATGTATAAATGATGGGTGTTCAGGCGGCGGGCGCGGGGCGAAGGGCGGGGGACGCGGGCGTGCCCTCCGGTGCCCGCGGAGCACTCGTCTTATTTCTCATCATGGCTCTTACTAAATAAAATGTTGAATATCAAACAAAACGCATCGAGCTGGCCGCGGCGCGAATTTCCATCTGGAGAGAATATTCACGAAGTCGGGCTATAACGTGGACGTTAACAGCATCGATACAAATGTACTTACAGTTATAAACTCAACATAAACGAGATAAGTTCACACCGAACGTTGTGCCTGCACTCGTAAAGTAAAAATGCTCCACAGCTATAAAGTTAAACACGTATCTAAGTTATGACTTCTAAACTGTCGTGTTATTTGTTGTTCGAGATTACGGAGCAATGTACAAAAACGCTAAGGTACTGTCAGCTTACAAATCCAAATATTAAACGTAGTATGTGCAGCGTAAGTAGCTCTTCGACAAGTGTGTCGGACGAGTTATTTAGGTATTTAATTACACGGTTATCCACGGTGTCCGTCACGGGACAGTTTCCGGGCGCATAGCGACAGTGGCGGCCCGGTCTGTCCCGCCCCGCGCCGATCACAAATTGGATGCGCCCCTTGCTAACCAGCCTTGTTCAGTGGTCAACAGAGCAGAACGTGATTGGGCAATCAACACTAACTACAAATGATCGGTTTTATATCACTCCGACACTCACATTACTGGCGACGCACTTGAATATTAACAAGCCCGATAACCTACGTGATGGCTATTACTCGGCTGTGCCATAAGTACCTAGTTAAATTCATATGTGAGAATGTTTAAATATGCGTGTGATTCGAATCGAATAACAAACAAAACATATTCAATTAATTTCCCAGCCATCGTCGCAGGATAACATCTGTTTTGAATATAAAATACAACAACACGTACCCGGCCCTTGTTCAAACCCCAATAAAACTGAGACCCACACAACTGGCTAACAAAAAACAATATATAAAAACACCTACACGTACATCTTAAATTCTGATCTAACGGCCCCGAAGGATCCATTATTATTAATAATCGATGTCTAAATAAAACATACGTGGAACATAAAAATATTGAATAAAAAGGGAGATAAGGTTTTTTGTTGAATACGAGACATTTATTAACACGGAGCGCAGTGGATCGAGATAAAACAAACATGGCGAGCGGCGGGCGGGCGGCGCGCGCGCATATAAACATGGAGTTTATCGTGGGAGGCTGTCACAACACGCGCCCATTGGCCATCGACGCTTCGGCACCGCGGTGAAAGCTCCTCAGACACCCCGCGATACAAAGATGATATTATCTCATTCGAAACCTACGCATCGCCTACCTCGGACGCGGTTATACTCCACACCACTTCCAATCCCAATATTTTGATAATCATTAACACGCTTCGATAACCATCAACCGCATGATTCAGATTAAATATTTGTCGGCCTTGATGGCGTAGTGGTTAGTGTATCCGACTGCCACGCCCGAGGTCGCGGGTTCGATTCCCGCACAAGTCAAACATTTGTGTGCATGAACTTGGATGTTTGTCTTGGTCTGGGTGTTTCTATGTATAATATGTATGTATTTACAACAAAAAAAAAGTATGTATGTATGTTTATCCATTGTCTAGTACCCATAGTACAAGCTCTGCTTAGTTTGGTCTAGATGGTGTTGTGTGTAAAAAAAAAATATTCGTTGGGCGACGACCATAAATATTTACTCTATCCAGTGTAACTTTCGCATGAGAATCGGATGCTGCATAATAATCACATTACACTCAGGGAACATTGACATAATAAATCACACTGTACATTAAACTAACCACACGGTTTGTAATGATATTACAATAAAGTCAATAAATATCGAGAACGATCATATTTAGATAAATCAGCATGTCACACTTCTGGCAGCAACCAAACCTACATAATGAGCTAAAACTAACGACATTTCATAACCACTTGAGTAGAACCAATTAACTCTGTAAATAGACTATTCAAACTTTACAAGGTTCTAATACAGCAAAAAAAAGCGGCGCAGCATTTACCAACAAAACAAAACAACAAAGAAACGAGTCGTGATCTCCATCACAGATCCATCATAGTGCCGACACCGCGAGATGGATTGCCTGTATTATCCCAACAAGCACCTTCGGATAACCGCCCGAGTTTCAATTGCCGACAATCTGTCCAAGTCACCTCCGCTCCGTGCGCCGTTTCAATTCTCCTCCGAGGAATAACTAACAAGCACCATTTATTCCTAGAAATGAGGCATGCTATGCAACCTCTTTATCTGTAACTCGATAAATGGCAAACGATTTTCCTTCAAATTGACTCTTTCGTTCACGCACAATGGACGATTCTGTTATAGATTGCCCAAGTTAGAAATATATAAGATATATTAACATCGTTCTTAAAAAGTTTAAGTTTGTGTTTTGATTAAGACTTTTAATTAAGAATTATGAAGGAGTTAATTGATTTTATGAGTTGGGAACGTCAAGGGGAATCCACCCGTCGCGGGAGATGTAACCATAACTTTATAATAATAGCATGCGGTGTCTATAAATCAGAATTAAGGACGCTAACCAGGGAGATTCAGTTTTCGGCTTCGATTAAAGTCGACTCGAAAACAAACAGGCTCCGGCCACGCCTCTCGTTCTTTTTTCGAAGCCTTCGGGCGAGACCGAGAATTATTCCACCTGGCTGATGCTCATTACAATTAGACGGTCCGCTTAAAAATGTTGCTACCGGTTTCTAAACTTGAGCCGAACGAATAAAATATCAAACGTTTGAGTCACGAAACGCGAGACATTTGCGTAGGAACCACGCGAGCCAGACTTACGATCAGTTAAACGGTAGCCTCGCAAAACAACAGAGAAAAGCTAAATACAAACGAAAATAAAAGCAGCGGCTACGATCTTGTAAAAAATACAAAGAAAATAATGCAGTAGATATAAATGAGCACGAAATATAGAGGTTCATGTAATCGAAGTGGACAAAAGAAAGAAATGGAGCGAATCGTTAATGAGGGAACATGTAGAATGGGGCAGACTCTTGTGAATTATCTGATGCGCCACCGCAACCTTAACAACCTAAACAAAACCGCACATTCGATTACAGAATCGACGGGTACGCGTGGAGAGCGTATTAGCATATTAGTCAATATTAATCTTTCGCATGGCCCCGGTACACTAGTGAAAAGTCAAATAAAACAGTAAATAGTAAAGCGTAAAGTAAACATTTCCATTCGGAATATTCTCATAAAAGATTTCCGAGACGGAATTGAATTTGCATTTGCAAAAAGAGTGTGCAAGGCTCGGCGCGCCCACACCTCGCTCACGTTGGCTCTCGTACTTGCATTCCTCTTTATTACCTACACGACACGTCCTCAGCGCCCTCCCCTCCCGACCCCTTAAAGCTCCAACATGAGTCTTTTTTTTTTCTTAAAAGAAAACGTTTCCATAATTTTAAATAACGCATATATAAAATGCAGCTGCGACGTTAAATCCGTATTGACTTTTATAGCGCATTATTTGCATGGGTTTTATATCTTTTTTTGTCCAGGTAGAAACGTGACCATAGAGTCGAGTTGAGCATTTCCCCGATCACGACTGCCGTGAGATGCGATCACAGCGGCAGTGGGACACTCGTACATGGTAATGTGGAGTCAGCGCACGAGATGCGGCGATATGGCGGAGGACACAATGAACCTAGCAACCTCGCATACCTCGTTAGCTTTAACGTTCGTCAAATCTAACGAGTTCTGAGGACTTTGATTGACTAGATTATTTTGTGCTGTGCAATTTTGAGTTTAAAAACTTAATCCGACATCCACAATCCGGATAAAATGACGCAATGGTTTATGTAGTAGTCTCACCATTCCCAATGCCAGACGTTCAACAAGTTCAATTCCAACATAGAAAATATTTATATGTTTGCAATAAGTGTCGCATCGGTGAGTCATGTTTGGTTATGAAAGAGGTGTTCTTCACTTCCTTTATTTTCCAAATACATCATTGATTTAATTTGTTTCTCGGTAAAAATATATCCCAATGTCACAAATCTAATTAAACTGTAGCTGAAGGCTAAACTGAACGCGACGTGTTTGATGAACGAGGTGGAGAAATGACGCCGGTAGAACTGCCAGTTATCTTTTAAAAATCCACATGCGGCCTTAACGAGGCGAGTTACGAGCGGTTAAATAAACGCAGTCTCCCATTACTGCCATTAATACGTACGATTGCCTCGAACCAACTGAGCCAGAAATAAAATTTAACCCGAACGTGGATGTAATCGTATCGAGCGACATTACGAATTAAGGAAATGAGTTTTAGGAACGTTTCTACAGTAACAGACGATAAATAAATCCAACAGTTTATTTTGTATTCCATACCGACTACCTTGTGTACCTATTCCACGGGATTATGTTTAAGTTTAGGAACAACGGTTTACACAAAGAATGTTCCATCTATTCGAAATATGTTATACGCATTGAGATTCTGGCCGCGTACACTAAATACTATTGTTTCCGTTAAATGATAAAACAAAACTTTATACGTTTGATAGACCTTTAGCGAGTCATAACGACCTGTATTAACCAAATATTAGTTCACGCGTACCTCCGAACGGATTCAACCAATATTTGTGTTCTACGACTGCTTTCCAAAAGTGTATTTTCTTATTCAACAACTTCTACCGTTCAACGCCCGCGAGGGTGTCACGATGTTTGCCTAGCCGGCCCTTCATAAAGTCAACATGAACGTCCACGAATCAAATTCTTGATCAGTAATTTTATTTCCTATCTACAACACACATAAAAAACATTTCTAAACTGGAAATGAAACTTTAAAAATAAAACAAAATTATACAATCACACCGGGTGATCGAAACTCTAAACGTCTGAAATATGTTTATTTACTTTCTTAGTAAAATAAACATCGGACACAATGTTAGTTTGGGAACCATATGTAAATAAACTAGAGGACAATAAGACGGGACCCAGCCCCGAGGGATCACAGTGACAAATTTGTGTGTATTTTATTGATTCAAAAGTGACTGGACGTTATCTAGTCGCACACGGCGCATTAGAATAACCCTTATTCGGGTTCTGAATGTAAATTTTGGGCATGCGGGTCCTCGCAGCGGGCGGACGGCTCGCCGCAGGAGGCCCGGACCGACAGAAACGCCATGACTCGACCCATCTCTACGCCATGCTGCGAAACATACGAATTCACTTCGAGACATGTTGAGTTTTACTGTCTAAATCAATCTGTGTCAAAGCTAAGTTTCTTAAAAGTTATATCACAAAACAAACGCGTGGCCACACAAACGATACAATTGACACATGATGGAATTATAAAAGATCCAAAGATAACAAACAGAATGCGAATGCCTGCTGAGTTGCAGGAAATCGCTGGTGGTCCTACATGTCACTTTACTAAATAAAACTCCATGTGTGTATAGTTCGTGATGTTAAAGGCCACAGGTATTTTCATAAATCACACATAAATGTCACCATTTATGTCTTTAGATCCATCTAAAGTACACAGCATTAGCAATAAAATTCGTGGGCAAACATAAATCTAGGGACACTTCGGTTTTCCATCAACTGTAAATCGTAAGTGTGCATTCGTCAATTCTAGGGAGACGTTGGACTATAAAATGTTATTATTTAGGAGCTCATAACTGGAAAGATTTAGTGATCATAAAATAAGGTGAGTTGACCGCATCCCCCCCTCGCGCAGCATAGAGATTTCTTTATTCTTTCTTTGTTGATGTAAAGTTGAGAGTTGTAGTGTCGAGTGGCGGCCTGGACTTGACCAAGTCTTCATTTAAAGGCGCATGATGGATATGTTCGAGTGGCAGCCATATCCGGCGCAAGCAAATTTAACTCCGAATAGCCTTGTTTATTCAGGGGTGCAGTGAACCATTAAACGCACTGGAGTCGTAACAACGTCGACCGCGTTAAATTCTTCAATACTATCATAATGCTCAACTTTAATTGCTTTCTTACGAACCCATAAAAATCTAAAGTGGCTGCAGTTCAATATTTACGACTCCGGTTTTAATTTTAAGCGTAACGATATTAAATCGAAACAATTACCACATTAAGGTAGAGCACTTCCATTGTTCGTTTCTAACTAGCTATAACCTTTATAACCTCTAAAATTAAGCTATTCTTAATATGCCAACGTTTACGTTTACTGATACTGAAATATTTAATGTCATGGCAATTGTGGCAAAAAATGAAAAGTTGTCGCGACCCCATTGATTAATTTGTTTCGCCATTAGAATTCTCTTCACGGGACAACAAAAATGTCCCGGTGGAGAGCATCACAGTCGAATTTCGGGCCATTATTTATGGTGTGCCATTCTCTTCAAAGGACTGTATGATTTACAGCGAGCCGTACAAAAGCCGCTGCCTTATTATGACGTGCTGGCCCGTGCATTGTGCCACCATATTTATTCGTCCGATTGTGCGCGATGTTTGTTTATTTTTGGGTCCTTCTCCGTAAATACTGTATTGTCATAAAACTACGACACAATTGAGTGGGACCATATTTCACGGTCCTTAATTACGACCACATGAATGGACAAAAATGTTTTGCCAACAAAACACATTTTAAAAGCATTGTTAAATAAAGTGTTTAAATTACAAATTCAAGGTGAATCATAGAAAACTCAAAGTAGTTAAGCGAGATCCGAGTGAGTAGATTAAGTAGATACTGATCCATGAAAGTACTTAAAATTATCGACTTGTTAACAAGGGAAAGAATGGAGTTTCATAATGATAGAGGTATCGTATTTAGTAGTGATTAGCGGCGCGCAGGAGCTAAGCGGGAGTGTACACAGCCGAGCGTGGGGAGAGGCAGGCAAGTATACCCGACGCCGACGCCAGGCGTGTTTGCGCTCGCGCAGCCACCTCGCGCGTGTGGTCTGTACTGTACCTACGATTCTACATTATAAATAACCAGCCACCGAATACACAGAGGTATTTATTTACTTATTTATTGGTTCATGTCAAACATGAAACCCTTCATCCATTAGGTAGCAACTGTCATGTTTAGTTTTACGACGTGTGAAATTTTAGCATCTTAATGTTTCTTAGCACTGCCTCTAAGTGCGTTTAACAATTTAGATAATGGTCCTGAGGCGCAAATGGTTTGCAAATATTCGGCACATTACGAAGCTCTTAGCGAGGCAGTGTCTGTGAAAGGTGAGTAACAGCTTTGATTCATTTAATATTGTGCGTGAACTCACATAATAGTACATTACATTAGACACATTTATTTGCACATCTCGTCGGCGGTCGCGTGCGCGGCTTCCGTCGCCCATTCAATTACGCCGCGCACCCAGCAAAATTGTCACAGCATTATCCCTAATGGGACATTTTTGAGCTCTCCGAGCAAACACAAAGGAAATATAAAATAGTGGTCGTGTGGCATCACTCCGGGAGCTCTCATATTGTTGTGTGCGCCGCGGTGTCGCGCTGCGAGATACTCCTTCACGGGCTGTTAAAACAGTAATTAACTATGAACGTGGGATTACGGGTCAGCGCCGGTAATCCTCGCCACCAAAACAAACATACAACTCATGTTTAATAGCCAAACAAGAACAAAAAGCCGCCGTAATGTCATTAGCTAAAACGTTAACGAGTGTCCATGTCGAGGCGGCTGCTATTTTGGTATGCGCGCATTCCAAGCTCACATATATCATCTATCATGCTCGGGGAGCTGTCAGGTTTTAAACTGAGCTTAAACTGGGTCCGGGCAGCTCGTCAGCGGTGGCAGCTGACGGACGCGTCGTGACGGCTCGTCGGCTCTCACTCGCCGCCGGAGGGTCGCACAACTGGTGACCTCTCTCTATCTATGCAACCAAACAACACTACTGTTATGTGTCTTATATGCGAGTTCAAGTTATAACGCGGCCAATTTATTATTGGCTCAATCCTGGACGTTGCTCTCATCTTGTAAGAATCGCTTTTTTTAAGCTGTAGCAACATTGTCCCGAGCCGCCAGCGCTATCGAACGGTCCCGCGAGAGTTTCGCCGTAATGGATATTCTCAGAAGTGATTATGCTTGTGACACTTTACTTATTGGAATACAAAAACGTGTACATCGGCAAAATAACGTGCAGGCCTGTTTATTGAATTAAGGTATGTAGTATCAACATTAAGCAGTTGCTACGTAAAGACGACAGAAAGAAACTACATACAAAATAGGCAGACATAAACGTACAGAACCCATCGCATGTAAATGTCATTAAAGTTAGGATGGTTTGCAGCTTCTATATTTCGCCAGCTGTACTTGATCCTTTTATTAGGAGACGGGCCTTTTCCATAACATACAACACAAGGTCCATCCATCATACTTCGCGCTACTATCGAGTATGGCTAACAGATAATCCAATTATAACATCACAAGAGCCAAGCACGATCTCTCACGATCGGCAATAATATATGTCATTGGTAAAACATGGATTGTCCAGAAATAAATACATAGAAATACTTAATAAAACGAAGTTAACAAATTGTACGTACAAATTCGTGAACAAGTTAGAAGGGGACACAAAAAGCATTGTGACATATGCGCGCGCGCATCGCTGATCGATCGAAGCTTTTTGTACCGGTGACATCTCCATCCATCGAGGGGCAAATTACCGGCGGGACGGCCACGAGACCCGCGCGAGGTGTGATCGAGAGCTCGACCCTCGCACTCACGCCCATAACCATTATTTTGAATATGTTCAACTATCGATCACACCGACCAAAGTAATTTTAGAACGTTGATCTTTCCACGAGATACGTTGACACGAAGATTTTTCATTGTCAGCTCGATGCGAACGAACATCGACAAGCTTTTTGTTTCCATTATGAACGTCAATACTCGTTTGATGGATTTTGTTGAATAAAAACGCAGTAATTTTACATTGGTTGTATGTATCACACAGACAAAATTAAGTAGTTTAGCGCCTGCATTATGTGTGAAAGATTAGGCAGCGCTATTCCACGTCCACCTCAGCCAACTTTTTAAGTCTCATAATATAAAAGTTTGCGAGCATCTTGCTGTTTATAATACTCTTTATTTTAATCAGATTTTTGAAGTGAAAACTTCTTTAGCGGCGTTGTGAACTGTTTTTGTGATGGGTAAAAAATGCTAAACTCGCGTCAGGACACGTGACCTGATCGAAAATTCGTAAGACGGAGGGAGAATTGTCAAACTTGCGTCAGGACACGTGACCTGATCGAAAATTCGTAAGACGGAGGGAGAATTGTCATGTTTGTGTACGATAGCGTAATAAATGAATATTGTATTTTACCACATAAATGATAGTACTTTTATACTGATAATTAAAGCAATTCGTGCAAAATTATTCCCTAACCATTCCAAAATATCAAAAATGCAAAATGATAATATTCAAGTTTTCACTTCTGCCGGCACTCCCGGATTACAATATATTTTTTTAAATTTAAATGTTGATAAGTGCACACATTGTTACACTTTGATAAGCACACACATTATTGTTGGTATTGGTAATAATTAATGGCCTTTATTTTCTTTTCTACTTCTCATATAAACTCTCCTGCTGGAATAAGTAGATCATGTATGTACGAGCAAACCCGTACATATCAATAGTTTCAGTTTTATGCTGACATCGACGCGCAGCGAAACACAGAATATTACATATAAATTAGTACATCAACAATATATCAGTAGTAGTTGCAAACAGCTTTCCGGGCGATCTATCGCACAATTTACTCTTTCGCCGCGTATCGATCACTATCAAATCCTTTATCTCTCATTTATCATACGAAACCGTACAATGTCTCTTAAGATAGCCATTGCATTATGTTTATACTTAATCAATGACAAATTGATGACAATTGCTACCGGGTTTCAAAAGCCTAAGACTATCGTGACAGGAAGGAAAATTCGGTTAATTCTTTACAAGGCTAGGACCGAACCCTACACAGACGTCATTAAAGCCTCGATACCCGGCAATGCGGCCTTAAAACGGGCTTATTCACAGATAGGCATTCGTCCGCCCAATTGAGTAAATGTATCGCGCATCACGAACAAATTGGCCGTGCCTTCGACCGGCCTTTACGTGCACACTCGCTGTTTCGCGTTATTTATAAAAGATCTATTTATTCAGCTGTCGACTGACCTGGATACACTGCCAACTTGTCACTATTCGACTACGCACACTACATTTGACTGTGTTGTTTGATATTAGCGCCATTGTTTAGTGCTGTTTAATGCAAACCTTTCTGTTTGTATTTCCTTGTTCTTGATATTAGATGTAAGAATATACAATTATTGATACTGAATGTATGTTTGTATATTGTATTTAAATGATGCAATGTTGTAACACGCCCACATTGCCAGCTACCTATAGGTAAAGTGAGTTTATTGCTGACTAGATGTGCCCGCGGTTTCTCGTTCGTTACAGCGCCGCCCCCGTGGGTCGTAACGTGATGTTATATAGCCTATAGCCTTCCTCGATAAATAGGCTAACCAACACTTTTTCAATTCGGACCATTAGTTCCTGAGATTAACGCGTTCAAACAAACAAACTCTTCAGCTTTATAATATTAGTATAGATTACTGGGACTGTTCCAGAGTACGCAGCGTCGAATAATGTTATAAGAAACAGGTTAAGCTGACGTGAGCAGCAGCAGGTCTTGTTATTGGAACTATTTGACAGATAATACTATTTGTTCTAGACAAAAATCGAACCCAAGACCATACAAGATCGGGTGGTAACGCCGGCAATCACAATTACGGCTCAGTACTAAATGAGCGATAAAATTAATTCAGTGTATAATATACAAGTCTTGCACCATGAGAAAAAGAAGCTGAATACGCCCATCATCATAAAAATATCTTGAGGTTGTTTATGGGTATCTGCATAACAAGATATGTTGCACTTTGTAAGTGCTTACTTGGTGCGCATTATAAAAACTAGCGACGGCTCTTGTGGTGAGAACAAGTAGCACGACTATAAAATTTCTATTCCATATCGACAGGGCCCAGGGCCGCATTAGCGACCGAAATGGCAACCGTGCGCGTGCAACTCACACTAACATTGCGTTTATTGTTTATGCCTTAAGCAGACTTGCTACTTTTAGCAGCAGGGATCGCCGTTTTTGCTATAGCGCGATAGCATCGATGTTACTTGCGTTTCTGCAACTCGTTCCGTTATCGTGATATTATAATTGCATTGTTTAATTACTAGGTACATCACTGCTGTAACGGTTTTCCGTGATTTGGTCGGCTGCCGACTAGAAGCGAGAACTAAAAGCATTACAGACTAACGTTTGAAAGGAAGTGAAATTGTTATAGATATAATCGCTGTGACCAGATACCGAAACAAATTACAGGCTAGGTTTGAGTTTTGCTGTAGTGAGCTTGTAAAACCCAACTAGACAACAGGGATAGGTAGGGATTACATCGAGAGTGTAATAACCACAACTGCACGCAAACTCGGGATTCTAAACAAGGTGCGGCGTTTCTTTACTCCTGAACAGCGGTATTTGCTGTACGAGGCCCAAGTCCGTAGCCGCATGGAGTACTGTTCACACCTTTGGAATGGTTCCGCTAAGTACCTACTTGATGCCTTAGATAAACTGCAGCGTCATGCCGTACGTATAATCGACAGCCAGGAGGTTACGAAGGACACCGAACCGCTACAACTTCGTAGAGACATTGCGTCCTTTAGTGTATTCTATCGCCTCTATCATGGCGAATGCTCCGAAGAGTTATTTGACCTCATCCCACCTTCCCCCTTCCTTTTGAGAACCACACGTGCCGGTCTTCGTAACCACGGATAGACAGTTAGCACAATCCCGTCTCGCACCAAAAGGTTCAGCAATTCCTTCTTATGCCGTACCATACAACTTTGGAATGGTCTTCCGGCACATGTGTTCCCTCCCTTCTACGACATTGGATCCTTACAAACGTAGTGTGCAGAAGCATCTGATCAGACCGGCTTGACACTGACGACGGCTAGAAGACATCTCTCTCCTCGTCGTCACTGTCTCTGGACTGTAATTGGACTTTCCATCAGGTCCGTCACAATCACTCTGCCGTGTCAATATAAAAAAAAACCAAGTGATATTTACATACCTACTCATATATGTGTGTGGTCACTAGATCCAACTTTCTGAAAGCAACTAAATGGTCGATGCTAAAAGTAGTAGGTCTACTTCGGCCCTCAATGTAGTCAATTTAGAACACGTGCGCTGTAGCTGTCTATCAGTTGTACGACTATAGACATGTTATGCACTGCGATTGCAAACATAAATTAATTAACAATTGACATAACAGATATCTTACCATTTACGACTCGGAAATTCTATTGTTCGCAATCACAGCTTTGCAATAATTTAACTTTGTGGAGTGCCTTATTGATTCATTCATTGACTACTACCGTGGGTGTGAAAGCACGAGTAACTTCCTATGCGTGAGCTTCGGGGTTCACGATTTAAATTCAACATTTGTTATAGACTAAAGAGTAACTATCAACTCTCGATAAAGGGCCCATATACGGTACGATTCGTCTGTACGATCGACCTGATGAAAATCGTGACGATTGATCGCATCAAAAATGACACCCATACACGAAACAATTGGTCATAACGATCCATCATTTACTTGTTTGAACACTGTCGACTCATCGTTAAGATATTCATGATTGCATGGGTTTTCGTTGCAATTTCCGACATCGTCTTCGATGAAGTAAATCGTTAACTATCTTGACATACACTACCGATTCGTCGTTTCGATCGGTCTGAAGCGACGGATCGTACAGACGAATCGTACCGTACATGGGGCCCTTAAGATTGCCCAATTACGTGGGACTAAAACATGCTAACTGGCTAAATGTAGATTTGAGATACCATAGTTTAACCTGTCACATATATAAATTATAACAAGCTTGCAGAAATCCTAAATTTATTCCCTAAAGAATATGAAGGTAGGCACGTAACACAAAAAGCTCCTACGTAAAGAGTTGTCCTCTCGTCGTTAAATATATTCTTTGTTATTCTCGACTTGTTCCTAAGTGGGTCCCTGCGTGCGTCGCTCGTGTGCCGCAGCCGCAGTGCCTGACTGATGCCGTCCAGAGCCAACAATGGTTTAACAAGAACCCAAATCTCGTTGCCCTAAGAAAAAACCATCTTCGGTTCCCTTGAAGCTTGTTGCGTTACTTTACAAGCCGCCACTACTTATATGCAGAGGTACATTCTGATTGATTTTTTAAGTAGATGGTGGTGATAAGTATTTGCTAGAGTTAAGTGTGTCTCAAAAATACGACGAGGGCGTAGGTATTATAGTAATCAGACACATTTAACTCGAGTGCAATGTCAGCCGCACCATAGATAAAATTAAAAATCTTTTACTTATCAAGGTTTCATCTATACCTCGATGACGTAGTTAGTGGTTAGTGTAACCGACTGCCACGCCTGAGGTCGCGGGTTCGATTCCCGCACAAGTCAAACATTTGTGTGCATGAACATGGATGTTTATCTTGGTCTGGGTGTTTCTGTCTAATATGTATGAATTTACAAAAAAAAGTATATAATATGTATGTTTATCCATTGTCTAGTATACCTTTATTACAAGCTCTGCTTAGTTTGGGCGAGATGGTGTTGTGTGTATGTGATAGAATATTAAAAGAATATTAAAACCATAATGTATGTGTGGGTAGAATGTTTGAAGAGGACGACAACTTTTATTATAATGTCTTCCGTCCCTTCCCTGCGAGACAAAAACTAGAACACATTATCTGATATTGATGGATACCCCGAGCTAAATCGATCATCGCTTCACAAGTAATCGCCTTACAAAAACAACATCGATAAAATATTTGCATTATTTTACATCGGCTAACCAAATAACATCAGCAGTATCGGTACATTAAGAGGCATTATACAAAATCGCACAAAATATCATTACCATAACACTAACTTAACGTTGATTTACATTTCAAAATACAAAGTAATGAATGAGAAACTACACATACATTTAATAAAGCAATGAGTGCGACTAATCATTAAAATTGCATGAGGTGTCGACGACAATGGATTACAGAGCTTTAAACGATTAAAGCTAAGCCGACTTCAAGCGTAATTGAAAATAACGAGATGCATATTCATGTTAATGCATATAGAGTACGATCTGTTCGCTCTGTGTAATCCGTCTCTCGCCTCGGGCTGCCTCCTGCCTCCTGCCTGGTCCCTACAACTGCACTCCAGCACCGAGTGGCTACATGCGCGCTGCGTGCCTAATTCTATTTCTATTCCGCAGTACGCGCACGCCGCGCCAGGGCTTCATAATTGCTTTTAAATTAACATCCCATTCCACACAACATCGGTGCACTCAAAATAAATCAACCAGATTTGTTGACGTATCGACCTGGATTTGATGAACTTGAAATAATACCCGCTGTAAAATATTTTGCTTTGACGTTTTCCACTTCGTCGTGTTATTTGCCTGGCGTGAAATCAAACCTTTCGCGAACTACCTGAGTTCAAACCCGAATAGAAATCAGATTTAAAATTGCCCCGAATGTGAGTTTTAATTAACCATTTTAATTCTGAACACGAAAGCGGATTGTGTTTGGTTAAGCCGCACCTGCCGCTGGCGACATATCACACCCCCACAGATTAAAAACTGCTACTCAACCGTCCATGAAATTAAATTTATTTAGGGCCCACTCGTCATCATCCCGCGTTTCAACTGTATTTACATAAAGAATAGTTTGGAGAAGGACGCGAGCCCATATTTATATTGCGCCGTCGCTGGCTGTTTATTGAAATATTTCATTGTTAATTCTCTAAACGATGTCTCCGTTTTGGGGGACGAGCTCCGAATGGCGCGCGCTGAATGCAGCATTAATAGTATTTATTAAAATAACAAAGTCTATTCCGGACTGTTTTTATTTATTCTATTGTTGGTTTCATACCTGAATAGAGAAAGAAAACGTTATCTAAAATGATGACGGCCCGGATGCGACGGATAAGCTGTGGGCCGCAGGGATTTACACGTAGGTGAGTTAATGTACGTGGCACTGATAATACCATATTGGTATAGGTCTAAGAAAAAGATCGCCCTTTAGATAACGACAGACGATAACACGCCGGAAACGTGACGAAAATAAACATTACATTTGAAAACTGATCTGTACCTACAAGTTTTTGAACCGTTGCACGATGCAGCGATGCTATAAGTTGCATTCGTGTGAGAAGGCTGCGGAGGCTATGTGGGAACCTTACACTGTATTTAAGTATCACGTTACATAATATTTTTTGTTACGTGCCCACCACAGCACTAGACGTGAAACCCAAGCCATGGATGAGAGATATTCTTACGTCGACGGATGCTGGAATTTGATATGACGTATCTGAATTATTTTTTCTAAAACAGTACTTCTCAGACAACTAATTCATTGTACCGTTAAGACTCGTTACGAGAGGCAATCTGGCGAAAATAATGCGGTTACGGAATGTAAGATTACTGTAATCAGAACGATTGTTCTTATTTTATTTTGCTTTGCTTTATATCACCGCAGAATTGCTTTTGTTCTCTGATCCAAACCAAACTTTCGAACAACTAGTATTACAACTAATAGTTAAAATTATCTGAGCAGTCGCGGGCATATTATATATTTGCGCCTACGTCGCCTAGCTCGTGGAACAATGTGGCTTTCTTCAAGTAGCTCCAAAAGTTGGTACAATTGCTAAGGATAAAGCGATTTATGGAAATGTTTGTTCGCAGGTCAATTTACGTTTGCTAATTGTTAGCTTAATTTAATTATTTAATAGTAACCATTTTTCTTCCTATGAGTAACTTTTAAGATATTATAATGTTTGTAAACAAAGAACAATGGAGTGCCACTCAAAGCAATCATGTTTAGAGTTTTGAAGAATCGCTGCATCCGCCGATAGTGGATAGAGAAGTTTAACAATTTTGAGTATAGGTACGTCAAAGTTAATATTAACCGGTAATTGTTGTTTGTATCAATACAATATGAACTATTATTACTATATTGTCGGCCTCAGTGGCGTTGTGGTTAGTGTAACCGACTGCCACGCCTGAGGTCGCGGGTTCGATTCCCGCACAAGTCAAACATTTGTGTGCATGAACATGGATGTTTGTCTTGGTCTGGGTGTTTCTATGTATAATATGTATGTATTTACAAAAAAAAAAGAGTATATATGTATGTTTATCCATTGTCTAGTACCCATAGTACAAGCTCTGCTTAGTTTGGGCTAGATGGTGTTGTGTGTATGTGGTAGAATATTATTATTATTATTATTATTATTATTATTAACTTAAATATTATACTACCTCGACTAATACTGCCTAATTCTAGACGAAATGTTAATTTTGCATCTGCAGGCAACTTCATCAAGTCGTCTTCTTATCCTTAGCCCTTATTATTCCCAAGTCACTTGGGGTCGACTTTCTAGTCTAAACGGATTTGACTGGATATCAATTTTTACACGGAGCGACTGCCATCTGATCTCCGCAACCCGAAGGCTACCGATACCCTAAAGCTAGACCAGATTCAGGATATTAGAGGGCACCGACTTCCCAATAACGACTGCCATAGATGTTCATGGCAGCCGGGACCGACGGCTTACCGTGCTCTCCGAGGCACGGAGCAGACGATAATTGTCAATCAATACGCACATAATTTCGAAAAGTCATATAACTTCCGAAAGTCAGAGGTGCGCGACGTGAGTTCGAACCTGAGACCCTCCATTGCAGTCTGTTGGTCTCCCCACTGAGCTATCGCTGCTGTAGGCTACTTCATCAAGTGCACCGTCTAAAATCTTAAATGTGACACGTAGTCGCTGTATTCCCAATACTTGAAAGTTATTCCATACAGATGAACGATAACAGGTGACCATAAACAATGCTGTCGTCTGATACCGCCTCGCGCGCTGCGCGCTGCGCGCTGCGCGCTGGTCTCTGGGCGCGACGCTAACTAGTAGCACTATGAACACCGTTATCGCCACAACATCTATTTGATACCGCCTCGCGCGTTGCGCGCTGCGCGCTGCGCGCTGGTCTCTGGGCGCGACGCTAACTAGTAGCACTATGAACACCGTTATCGCCACAACATCTATTTGATACCGCCTCGCGCGTTGCGCGCTGCGCGTGCGCTGGGCGCTGGTCTCTGGGCGCGCTGCTAACTAGTAGCACTATGAACACCGTTATCGCCACAACATCTATTTGATACCGCCTCGCGCGTTGCGCGCTGCGCGCTGCGCGCTGGGCGCTGGTCTCTGGGCGCGATGCTAACTAGTAGCACTATGAACACCGTTATCGCCACAACATCTATTTGATACCGCCTCGCGCGTTGCGCGCTGCGCGCTGCGCGCTGGGCGCTGGTCTCTGGGCGCGCTGCTAACTAGTAGCACTATGAACACCGTTATCGCCACAACATCTATTTGATACCGCCTCGCGCGTTGCGCGCTGCGCGCTGCGCGCTGGGCGCTGGTCTCTGGGCGCGCTGCTAACTAGTAGCACTATGAACACCGTTATCGCCACAACATCTATTTGATACCGCCTCGCGCGTTGCGCGCTGCGCGCTGCGCGCTGGGCGCTGGTCTCTGGGCGCGATGCTAACTAGTAGCACTATGAACACCGTTATCGCCACAACATCTATTTGATACCGCCTCGCGCGTTGCGCGCTGCGCGCTGCGCGCTGGGCGCTGGTCTCTGGGCGCGATGCTAACTAGTAGCACTATGAACACCGTTATCGCCACAACATCTATTTGATACCGCCTCGCGCGTTGCGCGCTGCGCGCTGCGCGCTGGGCGCTGGTCTCTGGGCGCGATGCTAACTAGTAGCACTATGAACACCGTTATCGCCACAACATCTATTTGATACCGCCTCGCGCGTTGCGCGCTGCGCGCTGCGCGCTGGGCGCTGGTCTCTGGGCGCGCTGCTAACTAGTAGCACTATGAACACCGTTATCGCCACAACATCTATTTGATACCGCCTCGCGCGTTGCGCGCTGCGCGCTGCGCGCTGGGCGCTGGTCTCTGGGCGCGCTGCTAACTAGTAGCACTATGAACACCGTTATCGCCACAACATCTATTTGATACCGCCTCGCGCGTTGCGCGCTGCGCGCTGCGCGCTGGGCGCTGGTCTCTGGGCGCGATGCTAACTAGTAGCACTATGAACACCGTTATCGCCACAACATCTATTTGATACCGCCTCGCGCGCTGCGCGCTGCGCGTGCGCTGGGCTCTGGTCTCTGGGCGCGATGATAACTAGTAGCACTATGAACACCGTTATCGCCACAACATCTATTTGAATACATTGTTAACCTCCATTGCTTATTGATGTCCATCCAAAAAAGAATATAAAATTAACTCTTAACGCACACTCTAAATGTAAATTAGAAAAATATTACTGTGGTAATATTCATTTATATTCAGTGTCGGCACATCAAACGTGGGCGTGGAACTACAGTATCCATAAAACAACTAGAGAAACAGAATATGATTTCGCGACGTGTAGTTTCCAATCAAAACGAGGTAAAATACTCGTCGCAGCGTGTCGGTTTACGCGTTTTAGGCGTCGACTTTATTGGTTGTGCCACATAGAATCTCCATAAATGTCATCTGAAATAAATTACATATAGCCGACCCGGCGCGAGGCGATGGAGCGGCCCGATACAGCGGTGAGGGCTCGGACTCGCAGCGTGGTACTGTTGCCAGATAGCGCATAAAGATGCGTGATATGTTAATTTTTATGTTATTATCGTCAACATAAATTATCTTTCGAAATGCACGAAGACGCTGCGCCGCCGTCCGGGCCGTCTGCAACACGTGTTGTTCTTCGTTTGGAAATCTACATATACATTTATAATAATAATTACTCAAACAATTTGTACAGAAAACGTTCAAAAATTTCGTTAAGTAACCTATTTATCACGTGAGTCCCGTTTGCTCTCTATATTGTTTATTATAATTCTAATTTTTAAGCAAGAACAAAAGGCAGATGGCTCGGTCGTTGACAAAGATGGATTGCACTATGGCCGAGGCAGGTTAGTACAATAGGGAGAGACAAAAAAATGCGGTTATTGTAAGGAGCGTCACATCGGTAAACCCATTACCTGCGCTGGCGCACGGGACCTTTTATACTTGTCACTTCAGCTTACTCTCAAAGACTTGGATGACGGGCGCACAGGTATTAGTTGTGACATTTGTCTAATTAAAATCGTGGAGATTAAGTTACTTGTCATCTAACAATGTCCCCGCACAATTATAAAATAGTTTTTAAGTAGAGACCAACATGGAAACCAGATTAACTTAAGCCGGGGTTAAATCTAAAGATTCCTGAGGAATAAGATTTTAAGAGTACATTGTTCCTAATTTTAATGGTATTTAATAATTAAATAGCATGTAAATTTACCTAGCAACAAATTTATTGACTGCAAAAGAATAGGAAGTAGATGTGATGAAAAGAGATTCTTGTATCATGTGTACAAGTAGTGATGGGTTTTCATTGGGCACTCCACATATTCGATTGTGATTAGCTGTGAATTTCGAAACTTATGATAACTATCCTAAAGCCTACATTTAGGTAATGTAGGTACAAATAATTTCTTGTTTATATCCTAGGATACGCATCGAAAATATTATTGACTAGATGTGCTCGCGGTTTCACCCGCGTTTATATAGTTACTGCGCCGCCCCCGTGGGTCGTAGCGTGATGTTATATAGCCTATAGCCTTCCTCGATAAACAGGCTATCCAACATTAAAATAATTTTGCAATTCGAACCAGTAGTTCCTGAGATTAGCGCGTTCACACAAACAAACAGACACTTCAGCTTTATAATACATATTAGAATAGATAAAACCTAAGATTTAGGTACCTAACTGAAGCTTTCATTTAACACTGACATTTCGATACATACCTATGTCAAAGTGGTTTCTTAACGATAATATTGAATTTGAGCGAGATTGCCATTAATTCTAAATTTTATAGATACGTTTGTAACTCCACGAATAGTAAATTTATTACACGTCTCAAAGGTGAAAGGCCAATAGACGTATAAAATATGTAGGTAGTGTATTAAATTAAAATGTAATAGGTTAACGAGATAGGTACAATGTTACCTAATTTATCAGACAGTGTATGCCTCTGCCGTGCATGAAGTCTCAGGTTTGATTAACGGGTCGAGTGTTATTGAGCTTTTCTAAAGGAATTTTTAGTGTGACCCCCTACTTAGTGCACGGAATTTAGAACTGCACCCGGAAAACGGCAATAAGTTCGCACGCAATTATGTAGGATCTTATTATACTTTACGCGGTGAAATGTGGGTGCCATAGATCTATTACTTACATAGTCTATATCGACAGACGATGTAAGTACCTATGTATGATAACAACTCTTTGCTAGACGATAGCAAAATTAATAAAATGAGCTACAGTCACAACTCTTGTATTGTTATAATTCTGGGAAGAATAAAACTAATTTTAGCGTGTTCGGTTCAGACTTTAGAAGGGCACCTCTGTTTGCACACCACATTTAATTTAGAAACTAAGTACGTAAAAATAAATACTTCGCTAACATTTATAAAATTAGTTCGATTTTGCAGAATTGTTTATAGAAAACTATGTAGATACCTACATTGTTAGTCATGTGCTTATACATAACCTAACTTTTAACGATACTTAGTATTGTTTACAAGACTTTCTCTATAAAAATTAATATCATGGCAATGGCGATCATCATACAGCTGGCTAATTGTCTCCTATAAATGGAGTAGGTACATAGTTGTTTAGTTATATATTCATATTGTTTAACAACCGTATCACTAACAAATGTAAAGTATGTGAAATGATTAGCTGTATTATTTGGCAACTGTGTAATCAAAGTCTATAATTATTATTTTTATCGTAAATACATGTTTAGTTCGGGGTACAATAATCTACTCGAGTGTGGAGCTTATCACAGTAGATTATCCTGATATGGCAGACAATAACACCTGCATTTTCGTGCTCTGCTTTCATCGATAAACGTGTGATGAAGATAAACTCACCTAATAACCTCCACACTTCGGCGCTGCTCAGGTAAACATTCAGATGTGCCAGGCACGCTGGCACTAACAATACGAACACCAGCCACTTCATAGTTCCAGTTCCCTACTCCAAAACGTCTCAAACTACTAAATCCACGCTCATCAGTACGTAAAGTTCACCAACACACATTTAATTCACATTTTCATCCACCGTCCCAACAAAATCAACGAAGCTGAGTTCTCGCCGATACAAGATTATACACTCGAATAAAACGTACAAATCCAAGAGAAAAACTAAATAAACTCACGAATTATAGCTTAAATCTACAAAAGTCTTCAATGTTATTCATTAATAGATGTAATAGTTTTAGATTCTTATCGAATTCTGTTTATAAACATTGATAATATCAATGTTACTTTACGGAACAACGCGACACAACCTCCGCGCGGCACGGTTCCTGTCAAACTGGTTGTTTGTGTTGCGCGTCCAGCCCCGTCGGCATGTGTAGCGCTGTCGTAGTGTGCGTTTGTGAACTGAACGCATGTTTTTTGTATGGGTGGGAGACGATACGAACTTGTAGAACTGAACCGCGCCGCTCAACGAGAACTTATAATAAACTAACTCATGGTATGACACTAGATGGCGTAACTGAAAATACAAAAGTTTCATTTGAGTGCTTTCAAACTTTTAACCAGTGCAGCGTTACTAAATCAAATAATATCAAGTAGAACCGGAGAGAAATGCAGACATACTATGCCAATAAAGTTATTGTTAAAAAGATGTTCGACAATTTAATAGAGCAAAAATAAAAAAATTAAAACGCCGAACTGACTTGCCGAATATTTGTAGATAGGAAAATATTACAAAGAGATTGTAACTAAATATTTTCCTAAAAAGTATGTAATGTAACATAATTAAGTAAGTACATAATATTATTAATTTTATCTATTTACATTGTATTGTATGTAAGCGCTCAATATTATTTCTTTAATAAGATAGTGATTCTGTTTGCTTACTATGAAATTTGCTTTTCGTAGTCCCCAAGGAACTCTTTCAAAAATATTAAGCAGTAAATCCGTTACCGTTTTACGTATACTTTGACAGGCTTTTTAATGGCTTGCACATACGGATCCACGTACGGAACTAAGTTATCGTATTTTTCAAAATCTTTTAAAATATATTTCTTAAATATGAATGTATTGTTAGCAACTTAAGTAGCTTACTAAAAGTATTTTATGAATTTGAAATCCTAGCTATTATTAAAAAAATAAATCCAATTGTGATTATAAATATTACTGCTATAAAAACTAACATTTGTTATAATTTTGAAAGAGACAATCGAAGTTTCGCAATTGTCTATTGACATAGGTAGGTATATTATGTTGCTGACTGAACCGACATTTTCATATTAAAAAGTGGTGTTTGTTGAATCACCTAATAGTCTAGTCAACAAGCGCCTTTTTGGTCAATCAATCGAATGACATCTCGTTCATATTTTTCCGAGACTGCTGAAAAAAGTTGATCGAAAAGGCACTTGTTAACTAGACTATGAAGCGTTAGACAATCTAGACTAGCTACCGATAATACGTTGGACTTAAGACAGCTAGTACCAAATGTGGATATAATACACTGTGGAGGTATACCTACATATACATACAGAGCGTAACTATGTTTGCGAATGATAATAAAGTCCACTCAACTTACTCCAGTTCATTATTATTGTAACTTGCAACAAACTTAACTTCTATCAGATAAAACTGAAACTACCTTATTAATACACAACTAGCGAAGTTTAATTGGACCGAGTTATGTCAAAATGTACCAACTGTATAAAATTGATTTCGAGATGAAAAATTTAAAAAACCCCCGACATAAAATTTTCATCAAACATAGCTAAGAACACCTCTGACTAATTCACATTTCAAACAAATGAAACAAAATCAAAATCGGTTCATCCGTTCAGGAGCTACGATGCCATAGACAGACACACACACACGCACACTCGCACAGACACGTGAAACTTATAACACTCCGTCGTTTTTGCGTCGAGGGTTAAAAATGGCATTTAAAGCTAGATTTGTATTTACTCATGATTCAACTATCTGTATTAATTTATTGTTATTGCCAGTTTGTGCCTTTTGTTATAGAGCTTGGATACACATGCCATGTAAGTAGATTCTGTAATGTCTCAGATTTTTTATTTTTTGTCAATTAGTGCGTTGGTACATTTTGGCATAACTCGGTCCAATTAATTCCTTCACCATTCGTATAATATGTAGATACTCTGTATACCTCTACGCGTAAGCTGTCCACACACCTCAGTATCACGTGTTCAATTATCTGTCCGTTTAATCGAATTCTGTCAATCAATACGAACTCGATACTAATTATAAGCAGGCGTAGTATGAGGCACAAGTGCTAACGATGTCCGGTAGGTGTGGGACCACCCAGGAGCCGTGCCGGGCTCGTAATGAGACGCTCATTGTGCCTAACAGGCGTGTAAACAGAAGCGATCTCGTATCACGAACGAGTTCAAATCGATAGGGTGTTAAAGTCAGTGTACTTGGCACTCGCTATGTCAATACGGCGAGTAAAACCTTGATATTGTGGCTCCCGCCACACGTAATTAAACAAGTATCACTAATTATAAAACGCTATTGCTCCAAATCTGTTTAACGCACATGCAGTTTAATATTCTTTTCATTTTACGGATAGAGGCTCTTATAATGTCGGTGTTTGCAACAGCATACTGTCTCAACCAGATTCTGAGGCTACCCAAATCCTTATTATAAATTCGAAAGTAACTCTGTCTGTCTGTTACCTTTTCACGACTAAACCACTCAACCGATTTAAATGAAATTTGATACAGATATAGTTTAAAACCTGGGGAATGACATAGGCTACTCTTTATTGATGTAGGTACCACGCGGGCGCAGCCGCGCGCAAAAGTAGTGTTGTATAAATTAGTAAACTTTATTTTGAAATCTAGGCGTTAAGTGTTAAGTGAATTGTAATGTAGTAATACGAGAACGACATAGTCGCTTTTTTGTGAACCAATTTTTTTTAAAATAGAGATAAAGAATAAAATAAAAATTACGGATGTCGTTTGTGATGATTTCTTTAATTATTTTCTACATAAGTGCTATATTTTTTCCTTATGTCTTATATATTATTAATATAATAATATAATAATGAATTAAATTATTGAAACTATTAAAACTATTTATACTATTACTATACTATTATACTTACTATTTATATTTGTGTTTACACACTACACTACACTAGTATAAATAGTTTTAATAATTTAATTAGCTTAAAATTAGTAAAGTTTAATAGTAATAGTAGTGTAACAATTTTCAAAATTTTATAATAGGTAAAGTGTCAAATAAACAACGCGATAAAATCCGTATATACTTAGTAGTTTAATTTCAATGAATAACATTCGCGTAAACAGAAGACAATATTAAGATTATAGAGTAAACAAAATGTTGCGCCTAGGTACGCGAACATATTACGAACAGAACCAGGCAACGTGAAGTAACTGGATAAATCATGGCGTAATTATGGCACATAACTTTAACGAGATCTGAATATACGAGGCTCTTGTTTGTTTCTCTCTGCAATTTTGTTCCAAATTATAGAGTACGTACCGCGCTGTGTAGTGAGGTACGCCCTCACGAGTCACTGACCTGTAGGGTCACCAACACAAATAATAACGAGATGGGTGTAAAAACCCAGGATTCAACCTCTTCGTTTTAAATGTAAAAGTAATGAAAAGAAATGACCACTATATCTCAGGGGTCTTTTGACCCACAGAGCCCATATTCAAACTCGACTGAGGTATGACCCCAAGGTGTCTGCACACCAAGTTACAAGTTAATATTTTTCCATTTAAAATACATATGACCTTGTGACCCCTATATCTCGGGGGTCTTTTGACCCACAGGGCCCATATTCCAACTCGACCGAGGTATGACACAAGGTGTCTGCACATTAAGTTACAAGTCAATCGGTCCAGTGGTTCCGGAGTTATGCCTGTCACTAACAGACAGACACACAGACCCACATAGTGTTTTCATTCACCTCTGAAGAAGACTCTGAGGTTAACAAGATAAGGCATATTAATATACCCCACACCTCACCAGTTTGCTCTTAGTACCCAAGCTTTTAGTATTAAGCTTCTTTCCTATAGTGTCGCAGCGGTACACCGGCCACACAATAGATTTTTCATAATTTCTGGCATTCCAATATTTGGCATTACAGATTAATGTATCCTATATTGTGAACCGAAATTGTAGTAAAGAAACAGTATACCGAGAGATTCGATGCAGTACAATTAATGTTCTTTGACATACCAAACCACAAATTAGGTATGTATTCGTCATTTGATTTACATTAACTTACGGCGCACTCGGTGCGTTTGGAAAAGACTTGTCCACTTAAATAAAACACTGCGAGATTTGAACAATCCCTTTAAACTTTTCTATACATAATAGAACATTGAAATTTAAGATCTAACCAGTTTGATATCGGTCCTAGTCTAACGAATCATTTTTACAGCAGGTCTCCAGACTCGTGTTTTTACTGAAAATATCTCCGAAAATCACAATGACCCTTTGTCAAACCCGGGAATCAAAATCGGCACAATCATAACCGCAACTTCTGCGATAGGATCTATAGAGAATCTGTTGTAATTCTTTAACAAGCATTGTTTCGCAGCTTCTACTACCTAAATCTGTCAGGATAAAAAGATCATATTTATAAAAACTAGACGCCTTTAAAATGGATTGGCAGGGGATATCGACCAACAGAGTGATTTGGAAATCCAAGAGAGACGCTTTTGCCCAGCAGTGGAACACCAACAAGCTAATGAAAATAGTTAATCCGGGACATTTTTATATCTGTGTGCCAAATTTCATCCAAGACTGTTACGCAGTTTACGTGAGATTGAGTAACAGACATCCAAATATCTTCAAAACTTTCATTTATTTTATTATTTGTTGCGGAGAATGAGAGTAAGCTTCAGTTGACAACCCTATCCACGTCTCCATAACATAGCTACTGAGTGAAACTACAACATGTAGACGTAGTTAGTCGATAATTACCTACGAGTCTTCCTTCGCCAGATTAGCATATAATTTGTTTTAACATCTGATAATACATGTACACGTATACTTTACAATTGAATACAATGTGCTGGTGGTCTATCTTCGATTCTGCACGTTATTTACGTAACACCAAATAGCATTCAAAGAATCCTCTTAGTAAAACAGCATCAAGATTTGTATAATTTTATAAATAAATAATAATATATATAAATTGCGTTTGATTGAACAGATAGTAGGTACAATTCGGAACTGACCGCTTCTATTAAGTTTATACGTAGTTATCCATTATGTACATTAAAATATTTACTAAGTACCTAAAACCTATTACCTAACTGGAACACGTAGTCGTTATTTTTTTTGGCTTAACTCTAGACACTTGAAGTTACTAGGAATATAAATTATACCTACATTCCTCACATTAACTTAACACGAATGTTACATTGAAATTAAACTACTTATTTTATAAAGATATTATCGCGGTTTATTTTTAAAAACACCATTAGAAAATCCTTACTAATATTATAAATGCGAAAGTAACTGTCGGTCTGTCTGTCTGTCTGTCTGTTACTTTTTCACGGCTAAACCACTCAACCGATTTAGATGAAATTTGGAATGAAGATAGCCTGAGACCCTGGGAAGGACATAGGCTATATAACATCACGCTACGGCTCACGGGGGCGGCGCAGTAACCACAAATACCAATGACGCGGGTGAGACCCCAGGCAGAGGATTCCGGCGACTGGGACCGCAATTAACTCGGACCGCGGTCCCAGTTGCCGGATCCATTTAATTTTAATATTTTTCTTCCGACAACTGGGACCACCCATAAATAAATACAAAAATCTATTGTTCAAGCCAAAAACAGTACAGTCAAACGAAGAAATGTTTAAAGTAATGGATCCGGCAACTGGGACCGCGGTCCGAGTTAATTGCGGTCACAGTCGCCGGAATCCTCCGCGGGCACAGCTAGTACAAAATAAAGTGCAAATAAATCCGTAGGTAGGTATAAAGTTATTTAATTTTGAATAGATAGGTACCTAATTTCAGTCATTTTATATAAGTGCCGACATCAAGCAGTTTGGGATCTTATCGCCACTGTTAGTCTGTGCCACCTCTGCTCAATAACAAGCGCAATCTAGATATTTAGAATCACAATAGGTAGCTAAATTTATAGAACATGAGTCACAATGTCGGCATTCCAAACACATAATGAAAACAAAAAGTCAATATTTTGGTGGGCTCCCATAAAAGAAAATTATTTTCCAAAGGATTTTTGTTCAATTGCATAAACAATAATATACATTAGCAAGCTTCAAACTTGGACTTATCTTAAATTAAAGATTAAATAAGGATTTACCGTACTTGTTAATTTTCCAATGATATCTTATAAGATATGAGTATAACCGTGCCGTGTAAAGATGCAATGTGGTTAATATAGTCTTTCTGTTGGTATCTGAGTCCATTTGTAACATTTAATAACTATAAGTACAGAAATAGTAACCTCCGAATTTAATTTTTAATTTTAATATATTTATTGATTTAAGTGACATCTAGTATCTACTGCAACTACTAATTATATTATATGTCGACGATTTGCAGCACAGACGCGGAGCAACGCAGGACCGAGATACCTGCTTTGTTAAATAATTTACCATTCGTACATTAGATGGCGCTTTAATTAAAAGTAAGCATAATTGTGTTCCGCAAGTTCATTAATTACTAGCTGTTACCTGCGACTTCGTCCGCGTAGATTTTAACTAAAAAGTGTTTGTCTCCGCGGAGCCCTATTTTTTTCTAAAATCAAAGTAAGTTACTCCTTATACATCATACATCAGCTATCTGCTAGTGAAAGTCCCGTCAAAATCGGTTCAGCCGTTTCGGAGATTAGCCGGAACAAACAGAAAGACAGGCAGACAGACAAAAATTTTAAAAATATATGTTTTCTTATAGGTGCCTATACTTTCATATGCATTAGATAAAAAGCTGTTATTTTGACATTACAAACAGACACTTCAATTTTATTTATTTGTATAGATTTATTTTATTAAAAAGATTAAATAAAACTAAGATTTATCCTGAACTCAGAAAATAAGTTCTCGCTTTTCAGCGCTATTGCATTTCGTTTCTCATTATAACTTTAACCATAGACTTTAACAGCATACCTCAACTTAGTTCTTAATTATGTCGCAAGATGGCAGGCGGAGTCAGAATCAGAACTTGGGCATAATATTTTTGAACCACTCAGAAGGCGTAGTACCTATCTTGTTAAATAAGTCGCTTCTCCACTACTAGTTCTTCGAGTGTTGTGGGTTCAATATACAAGGAACAAAAAAATATTGTACATACATGTAAATCTACATAATAAAATTTGGTAAATCTGCCGAATGTGAAATTATAATATGTATTCATTTAACATTCGGCAGATTTACCACATTTTCGTATTTGACCTTTCGGCTATATCATCGAACCTTAGGCAAAGTGGTATTTCGGTATTCTACATTTTCACTATTTTAAGCTGTGTACGTTTGAGAATGATAATTATAATATAGTTAGGCTTGTCATAACGTTTACTTGAATGTCACGCATTGAAATGTTGTAAAGAAAGAGTTACATAGTTAAAACAACAACCATTAGTCGATTTTAGTCATATTTTTAGGTATTTCTTAGGGCTGCGATGGCAGATCAACGTTATTTATATACAGTAGTATTAAATCGACCGAAACCAATCCGTGCACTTTGCATATGCAGACCTTGGACCTTGGGCAGTTATGGTATTCACAATAATATATCAGTTTGGTTGATATTTTGCCAAAATATATTCGTCTTCAGTGAAACACATAATATTGTGATATGTGGTTACACTGGTTGCATATTTGTCTCATTATTTTATTACCACAGAACGGATAAATTTATTACCTAGGCATTGATATCTACAATCGTAAACTAACTATGAATTACAACACGCAGATTCTACTCTGAATTGCTCGTTGCATTTTGTTCTCTTTTCTCCGTCATTTCTCTTCTCCCTAGTCTTTATTATTCCCAGGTCAGGTTGGGGTCGGCTTTCTAGTCTAACCGGATTTGACTGGATATCAGTTTTTATACGGACCGATTTCCATCTGACCTCCGCAACCCGAAGGCTAACGATACCCTAAGGGTAGACCAGTGTCAGGATATTAGAGGGCACTGACTTCCCAATAACGACTGTCATAGATGTTCATGGCAGCCGGGACCGACGCGACAGCTTAACGTGCTCTGTGAGGCACGGAGCAGGCGATAATAATTGTCAATCAATACGCACATAATTTCGAAAAGTCATATAACTTCCAAAAGTCAGAGGTGCGCGGCGTGGCGTGGGTTCGAACCCGAGACCCTATGCATTGCAGTCTGTTGGTCTTCCCACTGAGCTATCGCTGCTCTTCTTCTCCGTCATTCCAATGATTCTAAAATTTGATTTTTACTTTGTTGTTGGGTCACTCAATACTATGGTTGCCAACTTGTTTTTAAAAGAAATAGAATCTGTATCTGATTTCAGAGAGAGTAAATAAATAGTAACAACTTATAATAAAAGAGTATTATTATTTTTAATTTTTATAAAGGTGGCTTCGTTCAGTAACTTTCTGTTTTGGATGCCAACATATTAATAGTACATAAACAGTAAATATTTTGGGATATCCTAATGGATAACCCAAAACATTTACTTTGCATTATTGTATTGGTATTAGTATAGTCAACGTTCTGTATTTGCGTATTACATATATTTGCCTCGCTGATGTCAGCATGAATGGCCCGGCTCGACCGGGGAAGGACTATCCTCTCACAGAATATCGACGTGAAATACCAGTATTCCTACTGTTGTGTTTCGTTCGGTGAGTGAGAGGGCCGGAGGCCCAATCACCCCTTTTCACCCATCCCGCTCCCTTTCCTTCCCACGTCCTTTCCTAAAGGGTCGGCAACGCGCAAGTGCTGCCACTGGTGTCGCAGGCGTCCATAGGCTACGGTGACCACTTACCATCAGGTGGGCCGTATGCTTGCTTGCCACATTAGTTGTATAAAAAAACACGTTATACAGTACACCTACATAAAACAGAGTACAATACTCTATTTTAGAGTATGATTGGCAGCCCTACTCCATACTTATAAAAAATACTTACCACTTACTAGCTTTTGCGCGCGGCTCCACCCGCGTGGTACCTTCGTCAATTAAAAGTAGTAGCCTATGTGCTTCCCCAGGTATTAAACTACATATACATACCTGTACCAAATTTCATCTAAATCGGTTGAGTGGTTTGACCGTGAAAAGGTAACAGATGGACAGACAAACACACAGACAGAATTACTTTCGAATTTATAATATTAGTAAGGATAGTAAGGATATTTTTAACAATTTGGAAAATGTATATCTATATATTTTTTTATAATACATTAAGCGATACCATTTACAATATAATTGCTTTATTTTTCTTTAGATCTTCTTTGCCCAACGACGACAGCGTGGGCACGACTGTCTTCAAAACATTTTTACTGCTCTTCTTCGTAGGTTGGTTTGCAGCACGGGCTGGTGATAGCTGAATCGGCACTGCTTTGAAGACAGATTAATTAGGATTAAACATAATAATACTAACGCACATCTTAATTCTAACCATTGTCAAAAAGTCGGAAAGATATTCTTGCATCCTGCGCAATAGCAACATATTGCAGTTAATTATAATTTAATAATACTAGATGTTCCCGCGGTTTCATCCGCGTTTATCGTTACTGCCCCACCCGCGTGGGTCGTAGCGTGATATTATATTATAGCCTATAGCCTTCCTCGATAAATAGGCTATCCAACACTAAAATAATTTTTCAAATCGAACCAGTAATTCCTGAGATTAGCGCGTTCAAACAAACAAACAAACTCTTCAGCTTTATAATATTAGTATAGTTTACTAATTATGAATCATAAAATTAATAGTTAACGTGAATATTAAGATCAATAATGACGGAATTACCTAATTACTAAAGTTAGTTTATGTGAAATAAAAAGTTGTTATTTTATCAGATTTAATTATCCCTTTGAAGTATTTAATTATAATTGAGGTTTTCATGAACTATCAAATCTATAATCACTTTGTTAAGACTTGTCGAAATTTAATCTATACTAAAATTATTATTCTCGATCAGATCGGAGGCGTTCTGGACAAAGGCCAGGTTAAAAGCTCCTTGAACCGACGGGCGTGTATGAGGAATGTGATGAAAGTGAATGAAGCCAGAGAAGTGTGTCAGGATCGTAGCAAATGGAAATCCGTAGTCTCTGCCTATCCCTCTGGGAAACAGGCGTGAATCTATGTATTTATAACACGCAGCAGATGTAGGCCTCCCACAAGGTGGACCGTCGACCTGGTGGCGGGTCGCGGGAAGCGGTTGGATGCGGGTGGCCCAAGACCGGTCTGTGTGGAAAACCTTGGGGGAGGCCTATGTCCAGCAGCCCACCCGCTAAGGCGAGGCGACGGTGCACAGGGGGGTTTTAGTCGGTATGCCGGCCGTTCGCTCTAGGCCGGAGAGCCCGACATAACCGTCCCACCTCCCCGAGTGGGGCGGTATGCATCAGGAGCATTTACACCTCCCAAAAAAAAAAAAAGACCTATGTCCAGCAGTGGACGTCTTTTGGCTGAGATGATGATGATGAATATTATAAAGCTGAAGAGATTTTTGTTTGTTTGAACGCGCTAATCTCAGGAACTATTGGTTCGATTTGAAAAATTCTCTATATATAATATTAGTATAGATTACTGTGACTCATTTAGATTCGATAGATTTTAAGAATAAAAATAGCAACAAACTGCTATGTAGGGTATGTAATTATTCATTAATTTTTAAAGTAAGTCAAAGAAGCGTAGGTACTGTGAATCTAGATTGTATACTAGTTTAAGTTTTTACACGCAATTAAGCTTAGCTCTTTTCTATATACCTATCATAAACTAGTAAGGCGATAGTTCAGTGGGGAGACCAACAGACTGCAATGCAGAGGGTCTCGGGTTCGAACCCACGTCGCGCACCTCTGACTTTCGGAAGTTATATGACTTTTCGAAATTATGTACGTTTGATTGACAATTATCGCCTGCTCCGTGCCTCGGAGAGCTCGTTAAACCGTCGCGCTTCGGTCCTGGCTGCCATAAACATCTATGGCAGTCGTTATTGGGAAGTCAGTGCCCTCTAATATCCTGACACTGGTCTAGCCTTAGGGTATCGTTAGCCTTCGGGTTGCGGAGGTCAGGTGGCAGCCGCTCCGTGTAAAAACTGATATCCAGTCAAATCCAGTTAGACTAGAAAGCCGACCCCAAGTGACTTGGGAATAATAAAGGTTAGGGAGAAAACAAACTAGTAAACCGAATTGTTTAATAAAATATACAGTTGTTGAACGTGTGAATTAGTTTAGCTTTAAATTAATAAATAATAAACGTTGCACAATACATGATTCAAAAATAGTAATGTTTTGTTGTGCATACGCTGCGTATCTCGCCAATAATAAATAACGAGTGTGGAACTTGACGCCCTATACTGTCGCGATCCGATATGACGGACACATACATTTTTATGTGGTACTTAAATAGATAAACGGTAAATGAACTTACCTAACACTCTCCACGACTCGGCGCTGCACAGGTAAATACTGACAGGCGCTAGGCACACGTGAGACATGGTGGACTTGTATGTACCTATTTATAAATATTGATGTTATCGATGTAAGTGTGAAGCAGCGGCACACGACTCCGGCGCAGCACGGTGCCGATGCCGGTTTAAACTTGGAATGCACTGCAACGCATGCGCTTGCACTTGCGCCCTCGGCGACGAGGATGTATCATCGTGTTCGTCGGCGCGAGGCGCGTGTGTGCGTACCTTGCGTTGATGCTATTGTATGAAGTTAGCCTACTCTACTATTTGTACTCTGGTTTTATCTCTGAACTCTGATTTGCATAAGATTGCAAATGTTAAACTAATGGTTGTAAAGTAAAGACATCAGCCCCAAACGGCTTATTCCCGCCCGCTCCGCTATTTTGTTCCCCAGCGCTCCAAAACTAAAATTAAATATTATTATTATTTTTTAAGTCGTTCCCAAGGGCTCCAAACCTTATGTTAATTTATTTATTTAAAACTTCTGATCTCCATAAATTTATTCCCAGGAGCTCCAAATTATATTACAACATTATAATAATAATAAGTATATAATATTCTACCACATACACACAACACCATCTAGCCCAAACTAAGCAGAGCTTGTACTATGGGTACTAGACAGTGGATAAACATACATATGTACTTTTTTTTTGTAAATACATACTTATTATACATAGAAACACCCAGACCAAGACAAACATCCATGTTCATGCACACAAATGTTTGACTCGTGCGGGAATCGAACCCGCGACCTCAGGCGTGGCAGTCGGTTATACTAACTACTACGCCATCGAGGCCGGCATTAAATAAAGACCTACTTACTAGTGTGTTCCCGACAGCTCGTGGTAACGATTTTTATATTGAAGTATTGAATTCTTGGAGTTGCTGGGAATAAAATCTCAAAGTACCTAAATAATGTTTTGGAGCTGTAGGGAATGAAATTGATAAATGTGGCTTTATTAATTTATTTGAATATAAAAATCATTGGAGCTCCTGGTAATGAATGTATGGAAATATGAACTTTGGAGAACAATAGATTTGGAGCGCACGGGAATAAGCCATCCAAACACCAGAATGTTTTACATACCACTCCGCAAAACTAATCTCGGTCCCCATGCACCCCTGCTCAGAATGTGTAGGGAATACAATGAACTTTCCAAAAGGTCAAATATAGATATTCACGGTCTGTCATTGAACAAATTCAGGAAAACCGTTTTTTGTTTTTGAGATTTTTCTTTTTTTTTTGTTGCTTGCACTTGTTTATGCGTTAGTATACAACTAGGAACAGATTGTTGTCTTAACGTGATTGCTGTGTATACCTGTAATAGGCAAGCATGTCGGAACTGACTCATTATTGTAACAATAATTATGTAAATGTAACATGTAATGCTGTTGGTGAACCAACAAATAAATAAATAAAGTCTGTGGGTACCGCTGTAGTCCGTATAAATGAAAGCTTCACAACTAGAATAATCAAACAGATAGATTGGTAGCTCCAAGTTGGAAAGATCAGTAGACGCTGTTGTAATCACACAAACACACATAAAGTGCAGTTCTTGTGAATTTGAGCTATGATTTGAGAAGAAGCGAACATATTCAAGTAATTTTTTATAGATTAAGTACCTATAGGTAAGATAGTTAAAAGCCTTTTGGTGATCATCATAGTTATGGTCCTTATAAAAAGTACTCACTCGTAATTAGTATCGAAACCTTTTTACAACAAGACTGTTTGATTTTTTCACAAGCGCAGCTACTATTGACAGCTATAACTTCTTATCAGTAATATGGCTATGGACTTCTGAGCCACGGATTTATAACAAATAAATATTATTTTGAATAAGAACATACTTATTAAACATGTAATAATTATTAGAATTTTAATTAGTACCTACCTATGCTCTTATTCAAAATAATATTATTTATAGATAATTATTAAACTACATACCTAATATCTTGGATTATTTTAAAATGGAAAGTACCTAGTCTTTTGCAATAAGTAAGGAAATATAATGACCGATATGACTAACAGGGTCAATCGGTAAATAAGTATCATATATGGAAAGGACATTGTTCAGCTGCTATACATTATTAGCCTAAGAACCAACAGCCACAAAAAAATTAAAGTATGTGGTTAAGGATGACCACATTCAATTAAAAGTGAATATAACTCACGGACACTTGATGACACTTCTGAATATTCCGGGAGGTCCATTATTATCATCCTTATTCTATCTTTCTCTTTTACCCCGATGAGTTCGACATAACCCCTCCGCCCGTCCCCGCGGAGGGGTATGCGACTATGCGTCAATGCATTCCCCCACGTAAAAAGAAAAGAAAAGTGTTGCCATGCTTGCATTATAGAAAAACGTATAATACCGAGAAAGTGGTAATACCAAAAAGTGAAACCCTATATAACACACATCGTATTTTTCATTTCCTTTGTTTAGTTTTATTGTGAATAACTATTTTGTAGGTATTGTTACAATAAAACAAAAGCAACATCTAACTATAGAACAAAAGCAGTGACAGTTTAGTGGGTAACCCGTTGTTGAACTGTCAAGTGCCAAAGCCTTTTGTTTTTTATACTAACTAGGCATATAAGCATACAGTCCTTTTATTGGATAAAGGATGTCGCCTTCTTCAAACTTTATAAAAGCGACGTTGTTACTTCTTTTTCTACTTAAGGGCCTTAAACACAGCATGTGTAATACAGCAGAAATATTCTCCATGAAAACACTAGTCTAACTCACAATACAGAAATAGAAATGGCAGTCAACTGAGTCAACCAAACGGCTGCTATCTGCAGATTGACGCTTGGGTAAACGATATACATCGATTACTGGCTCATTTACACTAGATCACAGCAGTGTCGTTTGATGCCGAACTTTGTCAAGCTCGGCTGCGAACTGAGTCACCAGACGATTAGGCGAGATTTCGGAAATTTTAATTCATAAACTATCAGTTTTAGAACATTGCTCAGTAGTGTACTTAGGGCCTGTGCACACCACATTTTTTAAACGCGCCATCACGCGTTTGTAGCGATACAGACGCGAATAGCGATGCAAACGCGCGTGTGTATCGATACAAACGCACTGGCATATTGCGTTTTTAAGCAGAACCTCGTCAACAGTAGCAAGATGGCGTCAATAGAGATAGCATTGATTGCATGTGCTTTATTATTAATTAAAAAAAAAAGGATGAAGAATATTACTGACGCATGTGGGTACACCCATTTATGAGCGAGAGAAGGTTGTGCGGACAATATACAACAACGTTTAGAAAATTAATAGGATATGACAAAAAAAATTATTTATCGAATATCGTATTCATCATTTCAGGAAATTCTTGCGATTCTTAAACCGGAATTAACTCGTCAAAATACAGTGCTAAGATTATGTATATCGGCGTAAGAACAATGCTAACGCGCGTGTGTATCGATACAGACGCGCCGGTGTCGCGCGTAAGAATCGATACAAACGCAATGCTAATGCGCGTGTGTATCGATACAAACGACAACAAACGCTCTGTAGGATAAAAGCGCGCCGTCGACGCACGCTTCGATAACGCGCGTCAACGGCGCGTTTAAACACACACATACACAGGCCCTAGGTTTTTCACAGGCCCTAGGTCGCCGACTATAGGTAGCTGTACCTACTGACTGTAGTACCAATAGGTACCAATTTTTAAACTTAAGGTATCAAATAGTATCAATTCAGTAGTATAACTGACACTACGAAATTTTAACATTAAGAGATTGGGCTCGTGATTTTGACGCTAATATTTTCCCTTAAAACGTGAATTCTTACATAAGTATGCCTAAACCCTATAATTATAAAAAATAGAGCAAATGCCATGTTACATAAGTTAGGGTTATTGAACGTCTCCAAAATATGAAACCAGCGCAGGCATCTAACTGGCGATTGTGTCTATGATTGTTTGAAAATAATAGTTTATCGCTTTTAACTTTTTTGATATCGTATATAGTGAAACATAAGTATGTACATATATAGTGTAATCTGCTTTATTTAGGCATTGTCTGTTTCATTTATCAAGATGCCCCTGGAATTGGCACCTATCGGCATTCCATCTTTATCTCCGACTGGCACTTGACCGGTGTATTTTTACATGATTTATTTATAACAATAACAGACCAAACATTACACTGATGTGTGTCTAATGCGTGAGAGTTATTTATCAAAATTGTGTGAGTCGCGGATCGCACCACACGCCTGTTGTAGCTATACATGTATATTGTTTTGTATATAACAAGTTTATACCTAACTATATTAAACTAATAAGAGATTACGGTCTCTCAAATTATGCTTATCTCGGGATAGTGAGATAGACATACATAGAAAATTACCTAATCAGGATATTATTATGTGATTTTAGTGTTACTATGTGTTTAGGTCACGTCAATTTATTTACAAATAAATAAATTGATAAGCGGTAAATTTAAACAAATAATAATTCAAAATAGACGTTTAATATAAAAATTTCATAAAAACTTCGTTTTAATGTTATAAATACGTCTCATCCTTTGGTAGATCGATCTTCACAAAAATAAAACCAATTAGGTATTATGTACTGCTTGTTAAAACAAATAAATAATTAATAAATATACAATTAATAGAAAAAGTAAAGGTATAAAAATTCAAACTAAACAATACATTTGCCGTGTGATGGTGAGTATAAAATTAATTCTATCATATTATTTTATTGTAAAAAATTACGCGATACATAAAAGCATAATTACTCGAAAATTAAATAGACGTTTAAGATTAAAAGGCTACACTTATGGCACAGAGGAACTATCGGGAGCGAGGTGCGGACGCTCATTTCTCTTTGGGTTTCTTTTCCTTCTTGCGCGGCGGCGGCACGGGCGCCTCGGCTCCCGCCGCGCCCGCGCTCGCGCCCGTCTCCTTCTTCGCCGCCTTCTTCACCAGCTTCTTCTTGGGCACGTCAGTTGGAGACGCGGGCGCCGCGCCCTCCGTCACGGACGACTCGATCTGCGCCGCGGTGCTAGCCTTGCCCTTGGGCAGAGGCTTGACGCCGATCTGCGCCAGCGACACCGCGCCCACCGGCGGCGTGGGCACAGTCGGCGGCTCCACGGACAGCGAGTGTGCGGGCGGCGCGGGGGGCTGCGCGGGCGCGGGCGCGGGGCTCTGCGGGGAGGTGGCGGTGAGTGCGGGCGTGCGCAGCTCGCTGGCGATGATGGAGTGCGCGAGCGCGGCGGCGTCCTCCAGCTCGCTGTCGGGGGTGGGGAGCGGGTCGGCGGCGGCGGGCGGCAGCAGCTTCAGCTTGCCCGCGGGCTTGCGGCGCTCCTCGGCTACATAACCAATATCGCGCCTTTATACTCTCGAGCGATTACACGTGGCGTTAGTATGGCGGTCACATTAGAGAGCAAGCTCGGTTAGGGCCTGGAACAAAGTCGAGGGAAAACAAACTACGTTGTTAATACGAAACGATGCAAGCGGACAGGTAAAGCCGTGTCAGTTTAGTGGAGTAACAAAGCGTATGGCCATTACAAGGATTATTATTTTATCGATGGATACGTTTCTTGGCAAGAAAAACGACTCGCTCATAAGTATGTCACAGTGTATATAATGATCAGAGTAGAGAGTAGATATATATGTATGTTTGCATTATTGAGTGATAACTACCGTGAAGGAGTGTTGCTATGAGAAGCTTTGAATAATGTTCCTTGCAATGTGTCAAACAAAAATGTGAAGCAGAAAACATGTTTGATACAATTTCGTCTGAACGAGATCGAATTTATAACAAACGGGATGGGTGCAACAAACAGGCATGCGAGGTTGCATCGGCTAAATGAATGCAACTTGCATAGAAACGACTCATTTCGCTTTCGGAGTTTGAATCATTAAGTTCACGAGAAGGAATCTCAATAACAAATTTCTCCAGAAATAGCTTCATGAGTGTTCGACAATAGGTCCCTACTATCTGCATCTACTTGGACGCAACCCAACATCTACTTACAGAATATTTTAGCAAAAAGTTTTGTAAATAACAATGAAGAATGTCTGTCCATTAGCTAAATGTATTTATAATCTTAGTATTAGATTTAAATAAAATGCTACGTAAAGATTTGAGGACTTCACAATATTCTACAGCGGTACAGAACATACACGGAGTTCCTCCACCTTATCCCAAGTCAGCGCAAATGTGAAGTTGCGTTGAGTCCAAGTATAATAAAAGTATTACCTGGTCTATCAAAGCCGCGTCTCTTGCGCTGCCTCCTCGGTAGCTGGGTGAAATAACAACGAATTTTGAAACGTATGCTGATAAATAAACATAAAAACCAAACATCACAAAACGGCACAAAAGAAAACATGTGGACACATCGAGTTCTACGTGACGGCCGTCTATGCTATTCACATACATCCATTCTGCGGTCCGAGCCACGTAAAACGGATGCAGCTAAACTAGACATTATTAGTAGAAGTCTGAAAACTGCAAAATGAACTCTGTGAGAATCGACAGTGCAAAGCTGTTATACGTCAGCGGCGCTCTCGCCCTCGGCGCTATACTCACATTTGGCAGCGGGGACGGCCGGCACCTCTGCCTTGGACGGAGTGCTTGCAAGCGGAGGGCTATCGGTTGGGGCCTGGGCCTGCGGGGCCTGCTTCTCGGGAGTGGCAGCTGTGACGCTCGCCGGTGCGCTAGGCGGGGCGGCTTTGGGCGACTCTGGAATTGCTGCGGGGGTATCAGTCTTCTTTTGCGGCTGTGCCGCCAATATCACGGCCTCAGCGGCCGGCGCCGACGCCTTCTGAGCGACGGCCGGTGCTTCTGCGGGAACGGCGGGCGCTTCACAGGCCAACGCCTCCACTGGCGCGGGCACCTCAGCCTCAATGGCTTCTACGGTTACAGGAACTTCACTTGGAGGAATCTTAGGCGCAGCTACTGGTGCGGCAGCTTCGGCAGGCGTCGCAACCGCAGCCGGGGCTTCGGCAGGCGCCGCAGCCGCAGCCGGGGCTTCGGCAGACGCTGCAGCCGCAGCCGGGGCTTCGGCTGCGATGGGAGCAGTAGCTTTAACGGGAGCTGCGGCTTCTACGACCGCAGGCGTTTCTTGTACTGGCGCCGGTGCCGCCGTCTTTACGGCAGCGGGCACCTCCGCTGGTGCTGCAGTGACCTGTGGCGCTGCAACCTCCACCGGAGCAGCTTCTTTCGCTACTTCGACTTGTTCGGAAACTGGTTCCTTGACGACTTCACCGGCCTGAACTTCTATCTGTTCAGGCGCCGGCTGTGGGGGCGCGACTTCCTTGGGAGGTGATTGTTTAGGTGGAGAGGAGCGAGGCTTACTCAGTGTCTGCGAGATTTTCGCCCAAATGTTGTCGAAGGAGTCCGCCCCCATGTAATCGATATTGCCCGCTTCCCAGCCCTGGCGACGGGTGAGCTCGTCGAGCGCTTCACGCTGTCCGGCGGCGCCGGGCAACACCCGCGCCAAGTTGCCGGCCACACCGCTCTGTAACAGACGTCGGCTTCCATTACTAAACAATAACTTTACCAACTTGCATACGTTTATCTGAAGAAGACATGTTAATAGTGTAAGTTTGGACGTGCATAGTCTATTTAGAATTCGGAGCATGCATAGCTTGTCTACAAACGGGTAATTTAACATACACAGATCACTCTTGCTTTATAAGCATTTAAAAAAACAGTGAATATATTACCTGGTCTTTGCGTGAGATAAGTACTGGCTGTAACTTACTTGGTCTTCAAAGTTATATGTTGAGAAATCGTCTTCTGCGAAAGGCGAGAAATTGTTAACCGGCGGCGGCGAGTCTGGTGGAGGGGACGGAGATGGAGTAGGCGGTACTTGATGAGAGCAAATTTTCATTCCGCGAGCATCGATGGTAACTCTGTGTCTTAAGTAGAAGCCATCATAAGGGTGCCTCGGCATTATTTCCTCGTAATCGTCGCTCTCGCTTTCGGAGATCATTCCATTCCTCGTGTCACCGTCTTGAAGGCACACATCGATAGGATTCAGTCGTCGAGGGCGTCTTGTACGCTTCTGTGTGCTGTCTACTTGTACGTGGTGTACGGCAACATGTTCTGGTGTGGTGTGATTATTGTAGCTGTGGTCTGTATGTTCGTTATGTTTATGATCATCAGTGAGACAAGGTTGATAGTGATGAGTGTGACTAGAGTTATCGTGTTGGTGATCATGATGGTAGTGTGTGTGCGCGTGGTGATCGTATGAATGTTGATGATCGTAATGATCATGGCTATGCGTATGATCGTGGTGATCGTGGTGATCGTGGTGTTGATGCCAGTGATGTTCGTGTTGTTGAGCTGTATTATGTTGCCGGTGATGTTCATGTTGTTGATTGGGATTGTGTTCCCAGTGGTGTTCGTGCTGACTTGGACTATGTTGCCAATGATGCTCTTGTTGTTGGTTTGGATTGTGTTGCCACTGTTGTTCGTGTTGTTCGTGTTGTTCGCTAGTATTGTGTCGCCAGTGATGATCTGCATGGTGCGTCTGGTTATCGTGATGTTGGCTATGCCCCTGCGATTGATACTCCCATACATACTTTCTTATTTCTTCCTGATTTTCAACTCTTCCTAATTCAGTGTTATGGCTAGCTTCATTGCGGGTGCTAGATTCATACTCCGTGTTGGCTGGGATTTGTCCTCTATAAATATCCCAAGGATCATGGAATTCTGTAATATTTATCTGTTTTTCTTGAGGCTCTTCTCTTTTTTGAGCATCGGGATGATGCCATGCGAATTCAGAATGAGGATCCAAAGTCGGTTGATAGTGGTATTGGTGGCTGACGTCATGTGGAGGTATCGCTGGCACTTCAGGAGGTTCCTCCACCTCAACCTATCGGTTGAAGTGAAACAGCTCAGTAAGCATGCACACAAACACTTAAACTAAGCTTCGCGCACTAGCGACTTTAAAATTATAGTGCAGAAAACTTTGTCCAAGCGACTATTAGTAATAAACAAAATAAATGCTTCACCAAATAAACATACAGAAAGAAACAAGTTTGAAATATGACTTGGATGCATTATCTACTTAACATTCAATGAAGAATAAAAAGAAAATATATCTGAACGATGTTTCAAAGGGTAGGTATAAATCAGTATGTTTATAAAGTATCCGCGGTGAGTATTCCACCAAAATACCAACACCAACTAGGTAGTTACTTTGTCCCAAACTGAAATTAACCAAACCGTGCGAGAAGCAACTGACGAACAAAAATTTCAGCAAACTTAAAAATTGTTAGTATTTTGGAGAAATATTATGCACACGGGTAAAAATAATCGCTTCGAACAACAGGTGCAACGAGTAGCAGAACAGTGCACAAGCTCAGACAGTGCAAACTAGTGTTATGTTGGAGGTTACTGTTTAGTCACTCAGGGACGCATTATAGGTCCTAACACGATGCTATAAGGGCACAAGTATAAAAAATTAAATACACCTACGTAAATACAAGATTGAATAAACGTGGGATCCAAAGCTGAAGTTCTAAAAGTCTAAGTCTCACCTCTGCAATTTTAGATTCCTTCCGTGAATGCTTGGAAAACATGTTGTAGTGTTCAGATCAGAGGTCGTAATGACAATGGATCGATTTACTGGACCGCGTGAGGTACCACGAGATACTTGTGGTTATAGAGAAACCGCACTGAGTGGGGTTAGGTTTCAACAATATGTAAGCGATATTGTAATATAATATCTAAACCAATCGTAATGAGAACAAAGTAATATTTAAACATTCTTGAGGTTACAATTGAATATATTTATTTATTTTAGCTATTAGTTAATACGGGCATATTGATTTCATTCATCTATTAGGTCTCACGTACCTATTCTATGAAATAGAATAACGAATTCATAATTATGAATATGTAATTACGACGTAGGTATATAGGCCTACTCTTAATCGTTATCTGTGTACATAAACATAGTAAAAGTGAGTCACAAACACCAAAGAAGAAGATTCTGGCGTAAAATATTATGCCAATTACTTGCATCTAAAGAAAATGGAACCAATGAACTTTATAGACCGGCCTCACATGACAATCTGTTCTAATCAAAGTGATCAACGACTTACCATGCCAGTGTCGAGTTGAGAGTGGACCTGGGAGAAGAAGATGTCCCACCAGAGCTGAAGAAGACCCCGGATGTGGTCGGGAGCATCGACAGTGCGAGACTCGAAGTTGAACTGTTGCAGCCATGGCTTAGCGGCACCGATGAAGTGGATAATCTTAAGATTCTGCCCGAAACTGCAACAAACAGTTATGTAAAAAGAATTCCACACATGACGTAGTTTAGTTAATCACATGTTCAGTGTACATAAGTGTTCGATATCGCTCAGAAATTCATTGATGTAATGAAAGCTCATACGTTCAAATATACAGTTATATATGTACAATCGCCGACGTCACTATCGCATCGTTCTGGTTGATGCATCAGAATCAACTCGTGTGTATCAAAATGACGCGTCGTCTCTCCTAGACCAACGTTATAAATGTTTTGCCGTGCTGCTTATATTCAGCCACAAATTAATACACACAGTTGGCTAATGTTTCAAATAGTATCTACATCAATCTCAATTGCCGCATGGAACAAAAACTATGTTAACTACAGACAATTGTTGCAAATATATGTATAAAGTGTATGTTCTTAAAAATACTCTTTACAAAGGTCCCTTCAATAAATGAATATGTTCAAAATATATAATTACTAGCTTTTGCCCGCGGTTTCGCTCGTGTTAATTTAGAATTTGACAATCAATTCGGGTTGTACTCTGCTTGTAATAATATAATTCAATCATGATTCGCAAGAAACGTGGCGCCATCTATTATCATATGAACGTTTTTGTTGTTTTCCTCGGGAACAGTAATTTTTTTCGGGATGAAAGGTAGCCTATGTTCGTTTCTGTACACCTGACAACGTATATGCAAAATTTCAGGATGATCGGTTCAGTGGTTTAAGCGTGAAAAGGTAACAAGCAAACAAACAAACTCATTTTCGCTTTTATAATATTAGTTAGGATATAATTTATACCCAAACAAAGGCATTTCAAACCTAAACCACTTCGTACATTTTCTTCTGCCTAGCCTTTATTATTCCCAAGTCACTTGCGGTCGGCTTTCTAGTCTAACTGGATTTGACTGGATATCAGTTTTACACGGAGCGACTGCCATCTGACCTCCGCAACCCGAAGGCTAACGATACCCTAAGGCTAGACCAGTGTCAGGATATTAGAGGGCACTGACTTCCTAATAACGACTGCCATAGATGTTCATGGCAGCCGGGACCGACGGCTTAACGAGCTCTCCGAGGCACGGAGCAGGCGATAATTGTCAATCAATACGCACATAATTTCGAAAAGTCATATAACTTCCGAAAGTCAGAGGTGCGCGACGTGGGTTCGAACCCGAGACCCTCTGTATTGCAGTCTGTTTGGGTCCCCGCTGAGCTATCGCTGCTAAACCATTTCGTACATATCAAACTAAATATAAAATCACATTTTAGAATAAAGTTAAATTTTCCCGTATAAAGAAACGCAATAGTCCATTTAACAAAACGACTTACTGTTTGAGAGCGGGCAGGTACGAATAGAATGCGGCTGAAGTGACGTTGTAAAGGAAAGGCAGGTGCTTGTTGATGTCACCACGCGCCCACTCCGAGAAGAAAGAGTTCAGCAGACCTTGGTCTCCACCTGTTACCAGATATCAATGATGCCTCGTATATAACATGTTGACAAATCACCGGCACGTGTTATGACTATGTCATATAAAAGCAAAACACATTTTGTAATGTGTCAGGAGAAATTCGACATGGCAAATCGTGTAAACATTTATTTTAGCCAAAATATACGCTTTTAGAAGGTCTCTGTGAATATTATACGAATAGTAGGATATGTTGCGTTACCATCGAAGCTGCCGCGTTGCTGTGCGAATGTGATGAGCTGGCTGAAGGTGTCTGCGGAGGGCGCGAACACGAATACGCCGGAGTTGAAGCAGTCGGGCCAGCCGACGTCGGGCGCCGCCGACAGCTGCTCGCGCTCGAACAACTCATCGCAGTTTTGGACCACCTAGCAACAAATATGCCTCTTATTGTATCTTCCTATAAGACAACATTGACGTGACCGGTGTAGTCACTAGCCTCTGCTCGCATGCAGTTAATGAGCTCCATAGTTTTATAATGCCTTCTCTGTACACCAATTGGTTGCGTTCCGCGTGATGGGTATTAAATAACTTCAATGTTTATCAAGAATTCTTTATCTGAATGTGGATAAAAACTTGAGTTGACACAATAACCTGCGATAAATAAAAATTCAGCGAGTCAATGGATCCTATCGAGACACTATCTCATTATTTGTTAATGGAACCTGAGCATCTATAAATTGAAATATTCTGCTGTTTGTATTATGTAATAACATGATATCTATGATAACGACTTGCGAACATCGTGTACGAATAGTTTTACTTTCACAACATAATATGTTGCCTTCAAAAGAAGTCGAAGAATGAAAGTGTAGAAATTGGAGCTGATCCAAAATAGTCGGGAACAAAATATTTGGGCCACGGTTATGCGTCTCGTCATCTATGTAGTGTTACAGCACTACGTTCACATCCGGTAACATTGACTTTCTTATCGCGTAAACAGTTACAGATCGAAATAGATTTAATGGGTTTCACATGCGATCGTTAATTGAAAATTAAAAATCGCAGTTCGTGTACGACATGCACTAAACGTTCGCACAAAATCAGCCGCCCGCGCCGACGCCATCAGAATCGCAAATATTTGCACCTTTAGCTAAGTATACATAATGTCTGATGTTTGTCCAACAGCCTAGCACACTTTTATAATGGTCACTACATACAACGAATTGTCTTAAATATTCAACCTTTTAAATGATAGGACATATTTTAATTAGCTTCGAGCGTTACTACACGACATCTGATTAAAAACAATCACTGCCACACGACGTTTATCTTTTTGAATACTCTTTGATATTACGAAAATATTTACATAGAAAATGTTTGTTTTAACAGATCAAGATCATCTTAAATAAATGTGGATGCTAAAATGGGAATAAACGGTGACGCAAGGACATTAAACTATTGGCTAAATGGCTACCGGTGTGCAGCACACGGCGACGCGCCACGCTCTATCTTATTTAGATTAATTCATTACTGGCGTCAGTTCTATAGGACGCTAATTAATTAAACTTGAGAGAAGACAGATACGTCTGTAACAGGTGCCAAAACTAAACTCACCAAGGTGTCAGCATCCAGGAACACGCACTTCTCGTATTGGGTGAGATTCCAGCAGTGGATCTTTGTGAAGGTGATGCCGAGCTCGGGGCGCTGCAGCAGCGCCAGGTGCGCGGCGTCGCCAGAGTCCAGCACGTCCACGATCACCACCTCGGCAAACACGGCGCGCAGACGATCTCTGAGAACATCCAACACACCTATGAGAAAATATTGCTCACGTCGTTTGCTAGCGTTTCTGATCAAGAATTATCACTAAACAAGTTTTGGATTGATGACGTTTGATCTTGATCCCGATTAATCTTCAGATATTTCCAGAATGACTTAAGGCTTATTAAATTTAGATTCAAACGTCAATATTTGCATTACATTGTTTATATTATTATTACGATTCTGTGTTCGTGTATGTCTATAATAAAATTTACGAATCTATTTTGTACGTGTGTATAAGTGTATGTGTCGTGTGCGATATATTATTTGTTTAATCGTTTGTGAATATTTATAAACGCATACATATTGCCAGTGACGCGACGCGCCAATGTAAAACTTGTTCAATTCACCGTTCTGTACACGCAAAATAAACTTTAACGACATAATAATTCTTCAACAATCATTCAATCAGTAAGCAAGAAGAGTGACTTAAAAATAGGTATTATCGTATTTCACGTGCAAACTGCACAGAGTATCATCCATCGAGGTTTATTTCAATTCAATTAATCTTCGTTTACAACGTGTAGTTACTGATCTGTAGGTAATGGTCATATCAATTAAAAGTGGGATTTGACTAAACTTTGAGATATGGTCATCGTTTTTCAGCTTGATGTAGTTATCTAGTACATACAAGGTTGAATAAACAGTGAGGCTTATTTCTATCTACATATAGTATGTACCACATACAAGCTCTGCACCAAATTTCAGTTCAATAGGAGCAGTAGTTTAGCCACAGGATAGATTTTTGGTTTTTGCTAAACTGCAATGAGTTGTATCTGTTTTAACAGCTGACCGAGAGTCTAGGCATAGGTATCTAAGGTCATGCACCTTAAAGCAACAAAAATGTAGGAGACATTGTCGCTCTGACACTTAGTATACATTATTACAGTAGCCAACAATCACGCCAAAGTGAGTCTTAATCTTAGCGAAATAAGAACGAAACACGAGCATATGTTATCCTTGTGTTTTCACCACTAGTTTACACCATTAGTTTGTAACACAAACAAGGAAGCAATAAATAAACCCGTGACAACAATGAAACAATGAAAGAAAAACAACAATGAAACAATGAAAGAAAAAGATGTTTAATACAATATGGTGTTTCCGTATTTAATTGTTTTAATTTGTGAAAAAAGTAATTTTCCATTTTTATCTTTGTCGAGTTTTTAACCGTTTCGAATTAACACTGAGCCCATATGAAATACTCTGTCCATTTTAATGTCTACTATGGCCTGTTATAAATCTTTTGAAGGTTGATCTCTTTTAATCGCGAGACAATCTTACAATCTATGTAGGGACACACACACATACAACTATGTAAGTGCACGTGCATGGTTGTGTGAGTACAAAGTGTCATCTACACGATTGCCTGTCTTCCCGATTTTATATTATACTAGATGTTCCCGCGGTTTCACCCGCGTTTATCGTTACTGCGCCGCCCCCGTGAGTCGTAGCGTGATGTTATATAGCCTATAGCCTTCCTCGATAAATAGGCTATCCAACACTAAAAGAATTTTTCAAATCGAACCAGTAGTAATCATGCAGAATAAACCAGGAGAAACATCGTTTGTAATAGTACAACAGACATAGGTCTGTAATGGGTAATTATTTTGCTGCAATGTTATTTTAAAACTGCGATATCTCCTAAGATATTCATTGAAATCGAATGATGTAAAGGGCAATTTTGTTTTAAATTAAATACTTGTGATGAATAACGTATTTATTTGGATAAGGATTAATATCATGTTTATAATAATACCTTCGCAAATAATGCATTATTTTAGAACAAATTTCGTTACCATAAAAATGGTTATAGTGAGCCAACCTTAAAAGATAGACATATGCTGTCCCGGACTTTTTTTAGAACTTTTAAAGGGGAACAATTCTGTTATACATGATTTTTGCGAAACTTTAACTGTTTACGCAGCGCACGCAGCGGAAGCTCTCAAAAGGAAAAAAATCCCTCCGATTTTGAAACATTCTTCATTGGTGCTCAGCTCCTATTGATCTTAGCGTGATGATATATAGCCTATAGCCTTCCTCGATAAATGGGCTATCTAACACTGAAATAATTTTTCAAATCGGACCAGTAGTTCCTGAGATTAGCGCGTTCAAGCAAACAAACAAACAAACAAACAATCAAACAAACAAACTCTTCAGCTTTATAATATTAGTATAGATTCAGTCCGTTCCAATCATTTGTTAAGTTAGCACGTACGTAATAGGGAAAAATTATAAGTGAATATTGTGGCCTTGGAAATACATATAAATTTCGGTATAGTTCCTCTTTTATTTATCTCCTTATAATCGGACTCAACTGGACAATTTCCTATACACCAGGACCAAATTCCCTATAATCTAAATAATTCAAAGAAACTAATAGATGGTCCTCAGGTTAGTTATTGAAATAGTTGGGTAGATGACTCATGCTGATAGTCGTATTTGTTTATATGACAATATAATCGACGCGCATGAATCAGCGCGCAGCAGTGCAGGAGTCCAAGAATTTGTTAAAGAGCCCACTTATATTAGATCTGACGCTAATAAGTAACTAATCAATGTATTGTAATGCATTAACAATGTGCATACAATATTAATTTATTTTTATGAATATTATCAATTTACACAATGATTTAAAACGGGATTAAATATAATGACCACCAAAAATAGTAATTGCACACCAAAATATGCTTACTAAAATATATCATAACAAGCACCTATACGCCTCAAATCACTGTATTCCGTCTTAGAAGGGTTAGGTTATGTTAAGTTCCTTCTTAAACCCATCCAAAAAAAGGAGACCCGCGAAGCGGTGCTCCGTCGACTTATTTTGATTTCTTTGCTGTGCAATTAATATTTTTGGTATTAAAATGCGGTTTTAATTTTGGTGATCATTTACTATTTTTGACTTATATTTTACTGTATCTGGTGATAAGTTAAACATAAGCCATTTAAAACTAACTTATACCTAAACTATTATAAAAACGAAATAAAAAACTAAAACCCTCTTATAGGCGTCATAGAATTCCCCTTCATCACAATCGACTGGTAGTGTGCCCAGAAGACTGGCAGCATTGTCACGTTGAATGGCAGTGCCTATTCTTTGTGCATACATAAATAAATAACATGAAACTTATCTAACTTTCTCAAGAACTAATTAGTACAAAAACCATATTTTTGATCCATAAGATTTACTTCAGAGATATTCATTTGACTCTAAAAACAAAAAAAATATAATTCAACTGGCAAGGTCAAACTTCCAGACGCCTATATTCAGTACAAGTTATTTTTGATCGGATATTAGTGGTCTTTGAATGACGATCAAGACACATTAAATTTTCATACTGGCTTATATTGCGGTTGCCTGGATGTCTGATCGTCGTCCACATAGTTTTCAACTATTAATAAGCAAGTAGCAGTAGAAACGTTACCTCATTGGTTCAGTGACGGACGGCGTGATGAGCACCACGGCAGGGTAGGTGGAGCCGACGCGGCGCAGCGAGTGCGCCAGCACCAGGGCCCCCAGCCCGTACGAGTCGTTTGTGGCTAACGTCACCCATGCTCGATCTGAAGACAACACATTACGTCCAACTTATCAAACAATACCACTTATTATAAATCAAACATCTGATTTATGTCATGTCTGTTTCAATAGCAATAACCGTCCCGTAATTCTTAAATTTTTGTATCACTTCCAATATGCTCTTCTTTGTGTAACAGTGTAGCTTAAAGAATTTATTATAGTTCCACAGTTGACGTAATAACGATATCACCAGTCTACTCTTTTATATTATCTAATTCAGAGTTTAAAATAGCTACGAAAGCGGATTTAACGTCATCTCTTACAACAGAGTATCTTTTTATATTGTCTGTATTATGACATGACTTTATTTATCTGGGATTCTGAGAGCATCGTTATTAAAACAAAAGCTAACCTATTATTTCATGTTGCTATTTATAAAACGGCATTACAATTTATATTTAATTTACGAACGCCACGAGTCTAATCGCATTTCTGGAGTCGCCTTTGGTGCCAAAGACGTAAATATCTAAAATAACTGGAGAAACGTTAATATTGAGGATGGCGTAGATTTATATTTCAGCTTTCTGTCCACAGGATCGTCGTCATCGTTAAATACCATCAGGAAGTGCGCAGTTATTTCCTCTCGAAAGAGACGCAGAAGCCCTACCCACATCTAGTAGGTAGGTGGCTATATTATTGGCACGTGCTACTGTTGTTGGCGTCGTGGATGCGTCTGCGCATTATTTCTTCGCCTGTCAATATTACACGTGTTAATATTAGAGTTGACATTCAGTCCAATCACAAGCATTTATTGTCTAGTCATTTATCACCATGTTACAATCTAATGCTAAATATTGTAATGTAGATCTTTTAAGTCTACTGGCTGTGTTTAAGTCCTAAACAACATGTCTAAAGTCAAACGTGCATATATTGAGAATATGGCAAGGTTTCATAACATGGGATTAATATTATGTGCTAAAATATGCAAGTGTCCCAGATTTTACAGAAATATTCACGTAACTAACTGGAGGCGTCTAGCTTGCGTGGGCCATTACGTACACCACCATGTAGTAGACAAGTGCCGCACGTTCTGTTCCGAAATAGCGCGACACAAATAAAATTCCAAATAAAACTACAGTGTAGCGTTAGATATTCGGTGGCGAGCCCGTCCACGCCTATGTATCCCACAATTAAACTCACAATAAGTCTTCTCTGTCAACGCGAGCTAACACTAAGCAGTCAGCCAGTGACACGCCCGCCGCCTGGACATTCCCCACCGCGTAATGTCGCCGTCAGTATCATGACGTCTAGCCAATCTACATACACACACTATTAGATAGTTACATGTATGGAATCTAGACAATCTTGATACTGTGAGATTATATGTATGTTTGTGCGTAGGTACTAGGCTTCCAACTTTTCACATTTCTTTCCATAACGTAAAGATATCTTTAAACGTCTGTTTGGATCATATTTTCTTTTATTCTACGTCATAAAATTCACCAAGCCTTGCATTAATTTTATCTCAGGAAATGCCGTCGATGATCAAGGTTAAACTTTGGTCGTCCAGAAATCTGCTCATTACATGTTTTTTCAACATTAATGGTCTATCAACATCGTAAAACCGCTTCAATTTGTTTTTAGAATATCAGTATGGCAACCTACACGATGATTTATTGAGGCACCAAAATAGAGCCAAGTTCACATGTTATGTGCGTGGATAGATATTCTATTACCAAAACGCACCCCAACAAGGCACTCGAGAGTTGAGATGCAGGATCAGACGCGCTCGGGAGCAATGTCCCTGCGGTTTCTATTTAGGTGCGGCACTGCGGCCGGTCCGGCGGGATGGAACCACGCGGGCAGTCGACCGTTTAACGGAATAAAGGAATGCAATGATGACGTGTTCATCTTTTTATATTGTCACATATAACCAATAGAATACTAGGAAACATCAGCCCCGAAGAGAAAATTAGCCTTCGTGATACCACACTTTCTAAGTTCGCATTTATGATGCACACGCTATGTACTGTGTTTAAAGTGCATTTCACTTGGTCAATATTTAGTTTTCAGAGCTGAGAAGTGAAAATGGAGGACTATGCTTCTCGTTTAGAGAAAGTAGCACCGGTTTGTCATTTGTGGACAATCTAGGTTTAGTAAGAGGCCGTAAACCTTTAGATTTTACCTTTAGAAGTTTAAGTACCATAATGGCCTAAGCATGTTTATTTAAATCTTATGGAATTTATCGCCACGGTGGCTAACTAATTTTATTTACTCTGCCTTAAACTAGAACTCTACACGATACAATGCATGTTGATAACTGGTGCTAGCAGTGTCAAGATAATATTTTGGAAGCCAACTAAGCGACTGTCAAAACTACCGATAAAAAGAGGTCAGCCCGTAGAGATTTCATCAATTTTTTTAATTGCAGTCCACCGGCACCCAGCTAAATTTTGAAAGTGGTCTATGAGAAAAGTCTGGGAACCTCTGGTCTAAAGTAACATTATGAACAACTAGTCTGTAATATTTTGTACTCCCGGCTACTAGTAGCCCCCAGTCAGATTAAATAAATAATCCAATATGAACAAATGAATAGCTATGTAGTCCTCGCATGACAACAGTATCGATGTATTAGCTGGTATATCGCTGGCGCCAGTTCAGCCGCAGCCAGGACGGTTAAACCTTTGCGGTCGGTATTGAATATCGAGTGTCACCTACAAGCTCCGGCGACAATAGGTACTGCAAATTCTGTTATGAAACGTTACTCCATTACGGTTGTAACAACACCTTTATTACGTTATTCCTATTCGATAACAACTGCTTTATCTCAACAAAGTCATTAGGCTGCTAGCGCTATAGGTCTATCATAGGTATATAGCAGATGAAGATGCGCGCTGTATTAAAAAAATAAATACATGATAGAGTAAATGAATACAGTTTCCATAACAGTTGATATCACGTAGCTGATAGGCTCACTGTTTATGAATGTAGTTATTTACAGTAGATAACGATATTCTATTTACGATCTTTTACTCTCGATACGATAGAAAACTTAGGGTAAAACAATTCGTACCTAGTCATATCTGTCGTAGCTGAAATGACGTAGGTACCTAGATGTTTGTGGGGTCAATAAAGATAAATATAAAATAATAGGTAGGTACCTACATATCGGACCCACGCTAAACCAGGTTGTCAGTCATTAGTACAAAATGAAAAATAACAACTCAATTTATAATAGCAATCAAGATAACATTATTGAATATTAAAACAAAATAGCTATATAATAATATCGTTTTAAATGAAGGCAAATTCTATACCTATTACAATATTTCACAAGCTACCGACATTACGTTTTAACTATTATGTTTCATAGAAAAACTTAACACGGCAATTTTAAAATCTCAAATTTTCCAATAACATTTATTAAGTTTAGGATACATTTAAATTAGCACAATGTACTGGAAATCTGACTAGAAAAAATTGGTTAAATATATGGGGAATTTGACGTAGGTACGAGTATTTTTAACTACCCGTACCTAATATATTTTTTCGTCGAATTTTTTTTTATGCATTTATAGAAAGGCGGAAGATCGGATGTTGTGGCGTAAATTGGGAGAGGCCTATGTCCAGCAGTGGACTGCGGTGGGCTGATAGATTGATTTATAGAAATATAAGAAATCCGACATAGCTAGTTGTTAGAATTATTATACTAAATATTCCGTGATTTATATAAAAATGTGGTGTTATATAAAATGCCGGGTGTTATAGGATTCATGCTTACTTGACATTATGTGGCCGGGTGTATTCTCGTGCGTGACAGCTCCAGTCACCTCTAATATCACGAACTACACGCGCTCTTCGCGCAGCACTAGCTAATGCACGCAACGTGCGCGACCGGCGACCGCGACCCCCTCACCGCGGACCTACTCACACTACTAACATGTCGTGTATACGACGTCATCGTTCACGCACACCTACACAACCGGCAGGCATGCGTAAAAATAAAGCAACTATTTATCATTTTCCATATTACTTTAATTTTAATCGCTTGTTGTAATGATATCAAATCGTAAAATAATGAGATAACAGCACAACTAATCACCAAGAATATGTATTTTCCGTAATGTTCAATAGGCTGGCAACTCCAAATCGTACTCGAACAGCTGTTTGCAGCGATCGATAGATGTCAGTAGGTGTCGCTTTATTTTCGTTGCCGTATATAGAATAACGGTATCCGTAGTAAAATCACTTCATTGTAGAGATGTCAAATGTTATAGGAAATATCGATAACTGAAATATTACATTCTAAGTAAATAAATAAACACATGTGAAACTTGTGGATAATATATAGTATCTTAAATAAATACGACAACTTCTTTTGTAAGGATTACCTATATGATTGATAAATATAGTAACCAAAACATAATTGGCACCAGCTGTTCAAATTATAAAGTGTGAAAAAAAAAGAGTTTGGTCATATTTGGAGCAGGCACGTATTTTAAATAGTCCATGTGAACGCAAAAAGTGAAAGTTACTAACTCTCAAAAACATATTTTGTCATTTGCATAAAACCTAACAATTTAAATTATTATAGTTACTTACTACTTCTGTTATATGACTCATACATTTTTTAACATAATAATAATATACAAATCAGGACATTTCATCAGCATATTCACGCATATCGTTGTTCCTAAAAGGCCTAAACGTATAATATCCTTTATGTAATTTTTGTATTACTCAACAGTTAAGTATTTAAAATATATTTTGATATTCTGTTACATTAGTAGAATTCAGCAATAAAATACGCATATTTTACAAGGATAAATAAAACAAGAACAGATGCATTGAAATAGAAAACAATTTTAAAAAGAACAACACGTAACATCGATAGTACGCAAAGTAACGATACCGCGATGTTCATGCATACTTCGTGGCACATCCCTACTTGCTATCCAGTAGTCTCTTTCATAGTCGCGGACGATCCGCGGTCTCCTTTGATATTATTATACGTAAGTCGGGTCGATGAACGAATTCGGCAAAAAAATGTCACTCAATGATGCAATAAAAAATATTAGGGCAATGCCGTAACCACGAATTTGTTTTGGATGACAAAGAAAGAACGTTTGAAGCGTAAAATGTCGTAAACGCACGCAGGTTAGCGTATTGTGTTTGTTTTCGGTGTTTCGGTGGAAACGATGGCCAACTCCCCGACTAGTATAGAAACACAAATAGACAGTTTTTTGGAGCAATTCAAGAGGAGTGCTTCAAAGGCTATGGAGGAAAGAATGGAGTGGCCTGATGGACCTTCGCCAGGAGCAGTCGTGAAGTCCCGCAGTAGCTGCTTCGCCCTAGACGCAGCAGCTGGTGAGTGAATCTAGCCTACAATATTTTAGGATCAGAATGACGTCACTGTAGTCAGCCAGACCCAGTTAGACATCTGCAGCAAATAGTAATATGTAGTAAGTACATCTACTTACAATAAACACATCTCCTTATTCATAAACAGAAATAGGGCGAATACTGGATAGTATTATGTTGAACGTCGAACCTGTTAATTGCGCACCTGTGCATTATTTACAAGAAGGTAATTGGTGGTATTTACATATTATAAACATGAAAATTTACAGCTATATTCACAACTTTTTAAACTCCATCGCGTGTTGAAGATTGACCTGTTTTAAAGCATAAAATATGGAAAGTGATCACAAAAAATTAAGCGTTTACAAAACCCGTAAGTTTTAATCAAGTAGTTCATCATATTTAGGTAATTTTTATGTGATGATTGACTACAGTTCTATTTTTTAGGGTGCGCGACCCTATTGTCGATATGTTGTATCCGTCGATTTGTTTACCAACGTTATCTCATATTATTTCTCTCTCTCTCCTACAATACATCTTAAAATAAATTTTAAGACAGAAAAATACATTTATCCATTATTTACTAGCTTACTTGCGCAAATTCGTCTGCTTCATAAAAGATAAGAGAATTTTCGCCGTTTTTGCAACATTTTTCATTGCTGCTCCGCTCCTATTGGTCGTAGCGTGATGTATATAGCCTATTAGTATAGATACAATCTATACTAATAGGCTATATAAGGAGTTTGTTTGTTTGTTTGAACGCGCTAATCTCAGGAACTACTGGTTCGAATTGAAAAATTCTTTTTGTTTTAGATAGCCTATTTATCGAGGACGGCTATAGGCTACGACCCACGGGGGCGGAGCAGTAACGATAAACGCGGGTGAAACCGCGGGCACATCTAGTATTAAATAAAAAGACACGCGACGTGTACCTGTTATGTAGATACTTTATAGAAGGGTTTTTGGCGCATTGTTTTCAAATTATATTTGCATTCATTTATTTCCTTGCCATAACTATCCATCATCATACATCCGTCTATTTGTAGAAAATAAAATCTCATCGTCCTATTAAATCTTAGCGACTTGATCAGAAATAGAAACACATTCTTCGAAAGGAAACACATTCTTCGAAAGGGAATATAAATAGAACAACCTGCCATGCACGATACTATAATTTTATTGTTATTGCGATACATTTAACTTTATCTAAACAGCTGAAGAGCTTGTTTGTTTGTTTGTATGAACGCGCTAATCTCAGGGACTACTGGTCCGAATTGAAAAATTCTTTGTGTGTTGAATAGCTCATTTATCGAGGAAGGCTATATGCTATATAACATCACGCTACGATCCACGGGGGCGGCGCAGTAACGATAAACGCGGGTGAAACCGCAGGCACATCTAATTGTATAATATTTTTAAATGTCAGGGTTGTGTGGCGGTTGAATGTCTTGTTCCACTTCGTTGCGGACCCTCTTCAACGCCGAACCCTATAGTAAAAGTGCGTAGAAATATTATTTACCCGTTTTGTAGTTTTCACGATTTATTACGAAATTATTTCTATAATAAGTAGCATTTAATTCATTTATTTACTTATATGTACAAAAATACAAACTTTTATAGTTTAAAGCTTGAATTATCATGACTTAATAATTAAGTCACCTGATATTAGATATTAGATAGGTCGGTAAGCATCATAGATTTAGTATATACTCTATATATACTAAATCTATGGTAAGCATATTGGTAGTTACACATTGTGGCTAAGAATACATAAAAGTGCAGCAGATTACGAAAGAAAACCTACCTACTTCTTTCTAATGCCATAACATGTTATAATAGTTACAGGTACCTATTAAGTACATAGGTAGTTAACATTTTGATATCTACCTATTTTATTGAAAGAATGACATGAAACCTGTTCTTATCACCACAATAAATATTTTCCTATCGCCGATATGAGGTTTCGTCTTTTTAATATATCTAGTCATAATTTGCAATACATATACAACATTTTATTTAAAACTAGCTTTTGCGCGCGGCTCCGCCCGCGAGGTACCTACATCAACAAAAAGTAGCCTATGTCCTTCCCCAGGTTTTAAACTATATCTGTACAAAATGTTATCAAAATCGGTTGAGTGGTTTAGCCGTGAAAAGATAACAGATAGACAGACAGATAGACAGACAGAGTTACTTTCGAATTTATAATATTAGTACGGATAATCGATTTATTATCGAAAGTTGGCTTTGGTACCTGTAACATCTAAGTCAATAGAATAACTTATATAGTTAGGATTGGTTGGGATTTCACGCTACATTACTTTTTTATAAAAGATTAAATTTTTTATAGACATCAACTTTTAATTATGCTCTTGATAAACAATATATTATATTCAATGTATTACTTCGTAATTTATAAAAGCCTAACATACTGTTTTTAAATTTTACCGCCTAGTTTTGTGACGAGAGCGCGGCGTCGATACGGAAACGCGCTCGCAGCGCTCTCTGGTGGTGGCGCACTGTACTAATTACGTGTTCTACGGCGTCCTCCGATTTTATTCACGGAAAGTGTATCGCCATATTGCTTCCGTGAACTCAGTGAAATATTTGTACTTTTCTCTCTAATTGTGACTGTAATATCAAAATGAAGTGAATTAAAACAAACCACAGTCTGTTAGAAACTGTGGAGATATATTTTTATGCATCTCGGTCTCTGATATAACGTGAAAAAGGTGAGTTTTACTCTTCCTTTGCTATGACTATATGGCCCAATATTCCACGGGAGTTCGATCCGCTATGCGATAATGAAACTTAAAAAATGCGATTAAGGTTAATAATTGCGCGGTTTTTGTTATGTTTATTTACATGAATTTGAAAAGTTATCGCGGTTTTTCTTGTATTGTGCCTTGGGGTTGTCGGTTCTCGCAGCGGTCGGGGCGGGTTTGTCGTGTCGCTTTGTACATACACGTATGTGCGTACATGTGATTTGATGTGAACGATCGGTTGTAGCGTGGAGCGAGCAGAATGTCGTTTGAGAAAATGGAAGTGGTGAACCCTGCCGAGAAAGAGGCTAGCGAGGTGCTGCACTCGCTTCTGTCGGTGGAGCGTCGGAGCGTGGACAGCAAAGAAGCCATCATTGTGTCCATACCGGCCGACCAGAACGGCGGTGGCGAGTATGGCGAGAACGCCCAGTGGCACACACCCGTCATGGGCCAGCACTCTGTGTTTGAGATCGGCACACAGAACATGCAACAACATAACTACAATGGTCATCAAGAGCAGGTGCAGTGATTTATTCACTATTCTTCCTATTATTATATCTTGGAAATAATTTTATACAAGTTGTGGGAAACTAAAACTGTAATCTTTCAGGTTTTATGGCAAGGACATACTATTCAAGTGGAAAATGGAGGCAACTTGCAGACTATACCTGGCACTTACAGTATTGAGTTTGGACCCCATGTGGAAGGCGAACCTGGTGACATGGAAGTTGAGACCAAACCCAAAGTTGAAAAAAAAGCTGGTAATAAGAAAAAGAAGAAAGCTGAATCTGACAGTGATGAAGAAGTTTTAGACAATAAGTTGGAAGACAATCCAACACAGGTAAGATCTGGGATATTATTTGTATTTAAGTGCTAGCATAAAATCAAACATTCATTTTATTTTAATAACAAAGTGAGATTATGTTATAAATTCAAACTATTAATGTTAATTAATAGTGGTTAATTATCGCTCGCTTAAATGCTGAAGGACAACATCATGAGGAAACATGCATGTCTTAGAGTTATACATAATGTTCTCTAAGATATGTGAAGTCTCCAACCCGCACTGTGCCAGCATGGTGGACTATGTCCTAACCCTTCTCGCATTGAGAAGAGGCCTGTGCCCAGCAGTGGGACAGTTTAATACAGGGCTGATATTATATTAATGTTAGCATAACAATGCCCAGCAGTGTACCTGCGGCAATTTAAACAACTGCTGTTGGATTAACTCTTAACTGTTCTGTCTGTCCTGCCATCTTAATAACAAACTATACACATAACTCCTTTCATTTCAGGTCAAAGAAAGACTGAAGAGAGGTTGCGATTGTAAGGACAATTGTTATCGAGGACTCAATCCAGAGGCAGTATATAGGCATAGGCTCAATATTGCTGAACTTACCAAAAGTGAGCATGACATGTATTTGATGGGAATCACTATGGCAAGTTTGGCGAATCCAGCAGAGACATCACGGCATAAGGTCAGAAGGAGATTGAGGGCTTGTTATGTTTATCAAGGGAGAAAGGTGTGCTTAGAGGCTTTCTTGTATCTTGAGAATGTCACCCATTATCAATTAAAGCGGATCAGGCAGCATGTAATGACTCATGGCGTAGCCCCTCGTATTCATGGCAATGTTGGTAAAAAGCCATACAACACATTCACTCTAGATATTTACAAACATGCTACTAACTTCTTAAAAGAGTACTTGAAGCAACATGCTAGTTCCCCTAAAGATGTCCAGCCATCAGGGGAAAGTGGCAAAAAGGCCAGCAAGACTGTCATCATTCAAGGTGATTCTCGGAAACATTTGTTTGAGGCTTACAAAGAGTATGGAGAGATTTTAGAGCCAGGTGTAAAACTTATGGGCTATTCCACTTTCCGTGCATTCATGAAGGATCAGTTTCCTCATGTTAAATTTGCAACTAAGAAGCAAGATATTCCAAAAGACATGGTGCCATTCCGCAGTGGTAAATGTATGTCATATGATAAAAATAAGGATCCCATTAGAATACAACAAGAGAAAGAAAAAGCGGACGCAAAGAAGGCAGCTATGGAGGCTAAGAAGAAGGAAGAACATGAGAGGGAGCAGCAGGCACAGCAACAAGCTCAACAACAACAACAACAACAACAAGTGCAACAGCAACAACAACAACAGCAGCAACAGCAACAGCAGCAGCAGCAGCAAGTACAACAAGTACAAGTGCAACAACACCAACAGATGCAGAACCAGGCCCATGTGGTGATACATCAGCAGCAGCCACAGCAACAAGCACAGATGCAACAGCAAATGTTGGTGCCGCAGGTCAGCCAACATCAACAAGTTCTTACTCAACAAGTTGGTGGGGTACAACAAGTTGCCCAACAGCACTGTGTTCAGCCTTTGGGAGTGTCTGAAGAAGGAGGCCAGCAAGTAGAAATGGCACAGCAAGTGATACCATTGGCTGTAGTTCAGCAACCACAGCAGGCATATATTGTCACCCCTGTGTCACACTTCCAGACGCGCGTGCAGGGCGCTTGGTACAGACATTGACAATCGATGACGGCAGCTGCCGCTTTGGGTATCTCGTGCACTGCTGACCAGAATATAGCAGATGCAATAATTTTTACGTAAAACAAGATCTCGCAATGACTGAACTGTTGTAAATTTAAACAGTTCCTTGGAAAATCTGGTTAATTTGAAATGCCACACGTAACTTTGGCAATAAGTAAGCAAGGATAGTTAGGTAACACCTTTTCAGTATTGGTTGAAAAACTAATTTAATAACTATCTCTAAGTATAAAATTAATCATATTTACACCATTTATATTAGCGATTAGCTATGTAGTTTATTTTAGAATGATGTAATATGGATAACTAAAATTATTTTTATTATGAGTATAGATAGACTTGTAGATGCTTGGACTGCGATCAAGAGGTGTTGACTATTTTAAAATCATATTACAACATGATTAAGATCATTCAAGCATACAGACAGCTGAACAATATAGATTGCTCAGTTGCCTGTGATTTGTCTGACCAAGACAGATCTGTGTCTCAGTTGGTCAATGCTTATTGAGTCTGATCATAATCATGTAGGTAGTTCTACAGTCATTATCATTATTGTATCTATCTGTAGTTCATTTTAGACATTGCTGTAATGAAATTACATTTTAGTTGTCAGATAAAATATACTTGACTAATGACTAGTAAAAATATTAAATCAATAAATATAAAAGGTGATCTATCAAAATAAATCCTATTGGTTGCTTAGAAACATCAGAACTGAAAAAAGACACTAGATAGATAGAATATTGTGAATAGCTGTATATGAATTGTGTTGGAGTTTGATAGCAACAAGCAAACATTCATTTTACAGATTTACTGTTCAATGGTCTGTTGCTTGTAGCTTTGGAAACTGTGAATGTCAAACAATAGAATATAACCGACAACTAGTAGTTTCATAGGTAAATATTTAACAATAGTAAGCAATTATTTGTATCTCGAAATTAATTGATGTCTTTCTTTCAATGTATCAAAAAGCAGTGCCTTCATAATATGACGTGAATTTTTGACATACTCGTGCGATTATAATTTCGGAAGTAATGTTTAGAATAAAGTAATAATAGGCTGTTTTATTAGGAGATGTATTGCATAATCGATTTCGGAACCTGACCCCAAGTCACTTGAAGAATTCCTATTTTATTTAACTGGGAGTGATATATTTTTTTTAATCTTGGTTGAAATACTTTAAGGCGTTTGGACTGTATTTTTACCTGTGGACTGTGTAGGCGATATACTGAATGTGCATTGAGTGTCTCCTGGATTCTGTTGCTTTTTATCATAAAGATTTTGGAGTATTCTTTATTGCGGATTATATTAGCCACTTATTAATAATTCAAAATATTTCTGTTACCAAATATACATATATACATATCAGTATTTCATCACACAATTTAAAATGTATTTTCACTGAAGCTTTTTTATTTTTTATGTATTGTGCAAAAGTTTCGTGTCACCTCTATTATTAAAATAATAAAACTGTTTTAGAATGCATTTGTTATGTATATACTTCTTGAATTGGTCCTGTAAACTAACGGATTTGGGTCCACTGGTTTACGCCATCGGGCAAGTTGTATCCTCTAATACCAAGATGCTATAAATGAGATGTGATCTGATATCTCCTTGTTGATTAAAACCCCCTTCCCCAACTTCATCTCAAGGACCTTTAAAGACTCTGCGATTGAAGGCTTTTCACAAGGTGCCCCTTGATATCCTAAGCACACCAATCGGTTAGGGTTTTCAACTGAGGGGGAAGATGTTCCCTCGTCTGGGCTATTTACCATAAGAGCAGGAACGATAGCCATGGCTCCAGTATCATCAACTTTGATTGGTATTCCGGCCGTATTAGCAAATGGCTCAAAATCGGGCAGCGATTAAAGCTTCTCAGGGACTATGGACCGGGTCTTCTCCTCGTACTCTTGCCCTTCATCATAGTCAGATTCAGCCTCTGAGTCTGATCGGGACATAGTGATATCTTAGTGATGTGATCGGATTATCGAGTCAAAATGATCCTTCTTATTACTTAATGATGCAACCTGCGCAAATGGAAATTTCGTTATTAACTTGTAACTGTTTCATTATTCATGGTTTATCAGATAGAATACAGAACACGCTAGGCGCAGAGTATTCCGTGTTCTGTGTTTTAACTCGATTCAGTCAAAAATTTTATTTTAGGTATATTTATTTCTTGTGATAATTGTTTCTATGATTTTAGCCAACTTACGGATAAAATTATTGATAATTTGGCAGGCACAATGATGCTTCTGTCAGAGTTTTAGACAGTGTTTATAATAATTTCCACATGAACTATTTATGCAGTGGTATATTGCGCTCTGTGACACTTAACGCACTTAATACATGAAAGCTATCAGATTGTCGATCCAGAAGGCTGATATTTGGATGCTGACTGCTCTCGGGTTATCAGTCGAGTTCATTATATAAGTTTATATTTAAGCACAGACAAAGTTAGATAGTTACTTTACACTAGTGATCCTAGTGTAGCTAGTTTGTAATATCATGGTGACCAAACATTGCAATAAATCATTTGAGATCATGTGACTCATACAAATACTTAAAGTTAATTTTAACATTGTGTCTAGTGTAAGGATACACTTTATTATTAAATAGAAATTATTTTTTTATCGTCACAGTTCGGAAGTTCTCTTGAATGTTGAAACTAGGCATGATATTCAATAGTAAGACGTTTGTTTAAATAATTAGAATGAGATGTTTTACTTTTTATTCAATGTTCATACATAACATGCAGAAATATATATAAGTACATGGTCCAAAATGTTAGTATGTTTTTGTATATCAATAATGAATATTATAATAATATTATCATTCAAGGGTTCTTCGTTTTTGTGAACTTGAAATATTTGGAAATAACTGGATATGCTCAAGACTTTAGTATGCCATTGAAAACTAAACATTTACGTAATCGTATTTTAATTGGCATATTTATTTATCCCAACGATTTATATACTATAACGGCATGTTTATTTAAAGTTCTTTTACTGATTGAATTCCTTATTGTCTTACACATTTAACTGATACTATTAAATGTGTTCGTTGATCACAATTATAATTTTCACGCCACTGGCGAATTTGGAAATCTCATTTATTTTGAACTAAGATAGATATAGTGTAATTTATGTAACTGATAGAAGTGTGTAATCATAATCAATGTTACTCTAGACAGTACAGAAATGTGCCTAGAAACTATGCTTATTCATGTATTTTTATAGTGCAATAACGTGTGAGATTCGGAGCAGATTTTATTATAAAAATGGTGGCAGAATTCAAATATTGTGTTATGTACTCATTACTACAGACAAAATAGCCCAAGGTTTGGCCGAATAGCTACAACAAATCATAATTACTAATGATGAAGTAGCAGAACAATAATTTGCTTCGAATCGTAGTGATTTGCCCTTAGCAAAATATTCGGCATCTATGTTCCCAAATTATTACCGTAGGAAGACATGATGTGATAGAAATTAAACATTTTTTACGCTACAATATGTGTTTCACTTAACTCTTTTGTTAAATTAGGCCTTTGGGACGAGTTAGGTGAACGGGGTCGAGGCTCCCACGCCTTCCTCCAATAGACCGGTGCTGAGTTGCAACCGGAGATTGTGTGTCGGGGGTGTTCGTTCGTCGCACTCGTTCTGCCTCGGCTCATTGGTCTCCTGCGGTCGGCCACTTCACTCGACAATTTAATAAATCCTCCGCGTCGTTCATTTGTAAACAAAAGTCATTGTTTCGGCCTCCATCGGACAGTTTGACGATGGCGACTTGCCTTAGCGGGCGCGCGCGGTGTCATCTCGCTACTTGGTGACCTCTGCGATTCGATATGAAGTTTTGGAAGTGTAGCAGTAAGCGTGAGCGACGAGCCGCTGCTCTCGGTGAGTGTTAACACTTAACAATATCGGTTGTGGAAACTGTATAGTTATTAACATACATATGAGCGCGAAAATGTTATCCCGTAATATCGCCAGACAAATATTCGACATCATTAAATCAACCCAGTTTCATATCGGTTTGTTAACGATTTCTGTAATTTGTCTTGATTGTAGACTGCATCTACTGATTGCTAGTGTGAAGTCAGTGAACCATTTAACGGCCGCTTCAATTATTATAAAGTGTTGCAATATGTCGTTGTATTTTAAGAATAATACGAGAGATGTATAAATAAACAAATTCTATGTTACTTTGAACCTAAAACACTGCTTTTGATACTTTAGGCACATTGCTTTCAGATTTTATGAAATTTAATGTGACAACTCCATTACTTATAGCTATTACTGTCATGGAAGTACACTTGTTCAAATATAATATAGGTAATGTTATACCTAATGTATCGAGTGATGATCTAATCGATTGATGACCTTGTAATAATAGCCAGACGTGTTTTGGTATGTTAAAAATCAAATGTCAAATAATAGTAAAATATTTAAAACCAACTTGGAATTTAAGAATACCTACTGTCCGACCTGGACGCATACTTTTGTGTAACTAGGTGCATGATTTTTTAGAATAATTCCTTTACAAAATTGTCTACAAAATAAACTGTGTGTAATTAAACTATTTATTTAATGTCCGTACCTATTTTCAAAGGTACCTAGGTAATTTTTACCTTTTATTGTTGAACTTAATTTACAATTATGGAGATTATTACGTAGGTAGGTAAAACGATATGTTAAATGCATAATAATATACCTAGTACGTTGATAATATTAAGATCAAAAACACTGGTAGAGGAAACTTATTTATTGGAGCCAGCATCGAGTTGGAGGCGGTTACAGTATGACCGTCAATCTTTATTACTTTGTGTACAAAACCGACCCTTCTTTTTGCACACTTTCAGTTAAGCTCGTTTATTACGTGCGCAAAGGGCGGACAGATGTGTCGACGAAATAGACTGTTATTGAATCTGTCTGTCTGATTCTCCGCTTTAGCTAAGTAAAAGTAAATATTTTGTATATACATATGTAAACATTTACGCCTCACAAAGCGTAGGTAATTATATATGTATTCTAATTGAATAGAAGTTCTCTATGAAACAATCAAGCGTGTGTGATGTAAGTAAAAAAAGTTATACCTAATGATAGTAACAGTGTAATTTTTTAAAATAATCTACTCAGATTAACAAAAATTACATTACCCTTCATGAATTTTCTTAAAACTGTCAACTTCCTTACTGGGCATAATAATTCCTGTAGGTATAGCGGGCGAAATTATAAACATAAAAACGCCAGACAGAACAACTATTTGTAAGTTCACAAAAACTTGTCCGTGCAATATCAACACAGTCAGATAGGTACTTGCAAACAAAACGATGAAAACCACCAAGTTAAACAAAGCTTCGGAACTCATCCAGGCATTCAAAAGTTCCCGATGGCCTGTCAACAAGGGTTTAACAACCTGTCAATTTGTTCGACGTTAAAATCGACATGGGTTAGCATTCGGACAGAAAAGACTTTTAGACAAATGCCAATCACCGATATAAAATCTGTGCACGTAGGTTTGGATATATCGATGCTGTGACGTCACACAATATCTCTTGATGTCGCCCGGAGTCCGCCTGCCCGCTACATACATAGGTTGGCAGCGCTGTGCTGGCTCCAGGCTGATTGCTATGCGAGCCGCAATCCTCCACCGGCCTTTGTTTGCGTTTCACATTGTCCTATCCTTCCTTTCCGTTCCAACTTTTACTGAATACGAACCATTGTTTGATTTTCATTAAAATTTCATTGCAGTTTGTAATGAACGGTAGTGATATTTCAATAATCAAGTTAATTGATCAATACCGTTATATTCGCACGTGCAATATCCTTTTCAATGAAAAAATTCGTAACGAACCTAGTATTAAATAGGGTAGGTACGAAAATAAAAATTGAATTCACTTCGCCGGATTTATATAATTCGTTTACTTTTTGGGAACGTTTATATAGCGGCCTAAATTCAATACCCTCAAATTGTTACGCGTCGATAATTGCGCACTCTTGCGATTACAACCGCTTCAAATTCATCCAACACTTAATACATTATTTCGCCGCGCTCCGACTGCAGCAGCCATTGATTTGCTTTACCTACATGAACATGCGCCAATAATACAGTAACTTGACTATTCAAAACATCGTAAACCCACATGATGAGAACAGCAGCTTAGGAATGGGGCAACAGGTGATGAAGTTTGTTTTCTATTAACTTGTTTTACAACAAAACATAAAACGGCTCAGTCACAGGCTTCTCAAAACGTTTATAGGTCACAAAATGTCCCTTGTTTCTAATTATTTTGTATCATTAAAAGTTTAGTAGTTTTTGTGATAGGTACCTAGCTGCATAATACATAATTATATTATTATGGAACCCTCGGTACGCGAATTTCATCCGTACTTACGCATCCGTTTTTTACTGATTCCAAGCAATTGAAAACAAGGGACATTTTGCGAAAGGGACATTCTGCGAAAGAGATATTCTGAGAAATTGATATTTTGAGGCTTGTAGAAATTTTGAGAAGTGGACATTCTGCGACTAATTGCATAAAACATATTTATAAACTTTACAGTGAAGGCTTTTGTTAGTTAGAATCGTCAGCTATTGTGAAACTTATCGGATATTCGGTGAAATTACGGAACTACACTTGGCTTCTTTAAATATAATAATAAATATTTATTTTAGTATTAATTTGTTTTATATTTATAATGAGTTCTCTTCTGCAAAACTAATAATTAACGTGGCTCAAAGAACACCCAGACTCGGAAAAACAATTAATGGATCATAGCAATGTTTGTGCCGTGTTGGGATAAAATCCACAACACTCGACGCAGTGGCGAGGTGACCATTTAACTACTAAGCCATCCCGAGCAGCTTGTTAGCGTAGGCCGAGTGTATATCGTTTATGAGGATATATCACACCACTCCATGCAGCCAGTTCACTAAACTGAATTGGATGTTAAGTTAATGTCGGATAGTTAAGTTAATGACCAAACAGACGGAGAAGAATTATGATTATCATTATTTCAGCTTCAGAGACCTTTAAAGATTTACCTTAAATAGATATTTTTATATCTTCAATCTCTCATGTCCCCTCAGAGATACGTAAGTAATAAGTTTACTTCAAACAACGAACATCAAACTCTCGTCTAAGATAATTGATATGGTACAAATACATAATACCTATATCTTATGTCGTGGTAGATTGTGCTGAATGAGTTTTCGTCCACCATGAAAGACAATGAAAGAATTTTTAGGTCATCTTACTCATCTTCCTAATATTTAATATGCCCTCGTAGGTACGTCACGACAACATTCGCGAACAAGGTAGGTAACGACTGCTTTTTATTCTTTTTGTATGTACCATTTCTATTTCCCTTTAACCATGTGCCGCGCGAACAAGCAGGTGGAATATTCGTATTTGTGAATGGCTAATACGACAAATTGCTAACGTGAAGCAATCATCAACGTTAACGATTATTGCATTCTGATGATTATAAGTTTTTCAATTTACTTGAAGATTTCAATATTTTAAAGTCCAAATCGATAAGCAGACCTACCTACCTACAGCATTAGATTACCTACGTGAGTTCGAGTTCAACGCCAAGAAGACCCAGGCATGCGCGTTCTCAACAAAAAAGTCTCCGTTCCTTCCCCTCCCTTCTCTGAAAAACACTCCACTGGTGATACGTGACAGTCTCTCCATCTTAGGTATGGATCTTTGCCGTCCCTTAATCAGAAAACCTATGTCGAGAGCGTCATTAAGCAAGCTTCGCGAAAACTCGGAGTTCTGAACAGGGTGAGACGGTTCTTCACGCCTGGGCAACTGTGCCTATTGTATAAGGCACAAGTGCGCCCTTGCGTGGAGTACTGTTCTCATCTTTGGGATGGCTCCGCGCAGTACTTGCTGGACGCTCTCGACCGGTTACAGCGGCGGGCTGTCCGTATCATCGGAGATCCAGAGGTCACGAGTTCACTGGAACCTCTGCAACTCCGTAGGGACATTGCCTCATTGGCATATTTCTACAGAATATACCACGGGGAGTGCTTTGAAGAGTTATTCCACCTTATCCCGCCCTCCCCTTTCCTATCCAGAACAACGCGTGCTGGGCTCAGATGCCATCCTTACACGGTAGAGTCGATTAGAGCGCGTACCAAAAAGTTTGGGTCCTCATATCTCTGCCGAACGACCAAGGCATGGAATTCTCTGCCAAGGCACGTGTTTCCTTCTTCCTTCAATCCTGGGTTCTTTAAGCGGGGCGTGAAAAAGCATCTTCTCAGGCCGTCAAAGTAGAGACATCAACATCGCCTCGGCTACTGTGGGGGCGATGTGGAGGCCACTGCTCTTAAACCACACGACTGCTTACCATCAGGTGGAGTGTGGTCATTATGACGAGCAAAATAAAAAAAAGATATTTCCTGGAAGTAGTACTACCAGTCTTTGTCTATTAGTGGTGTGGTGCTGTTTACATCACATTGGCACCTTTTTACATTAGGTAGATAGTTTGATGGTCAGTTAGGTTACTAGGTAACAAACTAACAATTTATAATAGTAATTTGGCTATACTTGTTTTAATACTTATACTTAGGTAGAGAATGCAATCGAAGTAATTTTATCCCATAACTACCTATTACCGACACTGGTGTAACGTATTATCTTTATAGATGGCGCCAAAAATATTTAATTATATGCTTTCACATTTAACTCACCAGCAGAGAGTGTTGATGTATTCACCGTTATTATGGTCGAATAAAATCCTTTCCGGTTCAATTAGAAAATCTTTGACGTAATAAAATCACGTTGCTTTTGGGTCAGTGTCTATGTGCGCTCGTCTGTCTTTTATATACTCTGACTAACATGATGGCGCTGATGTATAACAAATCCAGACTTGTTAAATGGATATACCTCCATATGTATGTTTATTGGAATGCCACTAAAATGGTTGCAATGTTACACGATATCATCATGTACGCCCACAGTTTAGAAGCTTGTCCTTCTGATACACTCGATCTTAAAAAATATAATAATATCACCAGCATACTTGCAATCTATTTTAGTAAGCTTATCTAAAATTACTGCGCCGCCCCTGTGGGTCGTAGCGTGATGTTATATAGCCTATAGCCTTCCTCGATAAATAGGCTATCCAAATAATTAATATTTTGTTCTGTTTACGCGAATGTTATTCATTGAAATTAAACTACTAATATACGGATTTTATCACGTTGTTTATTTGACACTTTATTACAAAATTTTGAAAATCTGTTAGGTACAGTGTAGTATAGTAATAGTATAAATAGTTTTAATAGTTTCAATAATTTAATTAGCTTAAAAATTCGTAAAGTTTAATAGTAATAGTAGTGTTACAGTTTTTCAAAATTTTGCACTAAAATAATTTTTCAAATCGGACCAGTGGTTCCTGCGATTAGCGCGTTCAAACAAACAAACTCATCAGGTTTACAATATTAGTACCTATAGATAGGTAAGTGACTTTTATGAATAAACAGGGAATAAGACTTTAGTTATTTTACTGCTGAGGCTTGCGTTACTCTGAAACCCTATGTACGGCCCTTTTCACGTCTTGCCCTTGCATTCTTCACTCTCTGTAGACTACTGGCTGCCTATATCTGCTCTCCCGTTACCATTACCATACCAATTACCAGAAATAGCGGCACCGTCAGGAACTAGAAGTGTACTCTGTTTATGCTGCCATCATGTCAGATGTCTTTATGTTCCAACTAGCTTTTGCCCGCGGCTTCGCTCGCGTTAATTTAGAATTTGACAATCAATTCGGGTTGTACTCTGCTTGTAATAATATAATTCAATCATGATTCGAAAGGCACGTGGCGCCATCTATTATCATAAGAACGTTACTTATTGTTGTTTTCCTCGGCAACAGTAATTTTTTCGGGATGAAAGGTAGCCTATGTCCGTTTCTGTTCACCTGACAATTTATATGCAAAATTTCAGAATGATAGGTTCAGTGGTTTAGGCGTGAAAAGGTAAACAAACAAACTCATTTTCGCTTTTATAATATTAGTTAGGATTAGGGTTACCGTTATAATTATCCAGGTTGGTAGCTACAGTGTTGACAGTGAAAATCCAGCTGTAGCTACATGACCGACAACGCTATATTTAGTTTAAAATGCAGCTGTAGCTACATGACCGACAACGCTATATTTAGTTTAAAATGCAGCTGTAGCTACATGACCGACAACGCTATATTTAGTTTAAAATCCAGCTGTAGCTACATGACCGACAACGCTATATTTAGTTTAAAATGCAGCTGTAGCTACATGACCGACAACGCTATATTTAGTTTAAAATGCAGCTGTAGCTACATGACCGACAACGCTATATTTAGTTTAAAATGCAGCTGTAGCTACATGACCGACAACGCTATATTTAGTTTAAATGCAGCTGTAGCTACATGACCGACAACGCTATATTTAGTTTAAATGCAGCTGTAGCTACATGACCGACAACGCTATATTTAGTTTAAAATGCAGCTGTAGCTACATGACCGACAACGCTATATTTAGTTTAAAATGCAGCTGTAGCTACATGACCGACAACGCTATATTTAGTTTAAAATGCAGCTGTAGCTACATGACCGACAACGCTATATTTAGTTTAAAATGCAGCTGTAGCTACATGACCGACAACGCTATATTTAGTTTAAAATCCAGCTGTAGCTACATGACCGACAACGCTATATTTAGTTTAAAATACTGAAATTGTAATTGAATGGCAATTAAAAGAGTGGTCATAGGTTTCTTGCGGGTATTAAATCATAATATGCTCAACCTTTTGCCGAACTTAGCAACTAACCTAAACGTGAATTTAGTAACTATATTAAACTACTAAAAATACGGTAAAAATGAGTTACATCTCTCTCTCCGACTCTAACTATTTCTTGTTATGGCCGCGTACCAAAATTTTCTTATTATTAAAACTCGTTTTCTCAGCGGCGTATCAATATGAAACATGCACTATAATTTAAGTTAGACCTCCAGCCATATAATTGTGAAAACCGCATTCAATTCGTGCAGTAGTTTCTGAGTGATGCGCGTACAAGCACAAGACTGACAGACTGACAAAAATTCTAAAATAATTGTTTTGGCTTCTACGGCTCTTATAAACACTTATTCTTGTTAAAGCGTATGCACATGTTTGTTTGTTTGTCACTCAATCACGCGTAAACCAATGATCTTATTTAGATGTTTTTGGCCGACGAATACGACTATGGAATTTTGGATAGTAGGTATTTTAATTATTCCATTTGTATTTATGATACTGTCTACTTTTTACCCGGTATACATGACACAAAAGATCCCACTGGGTCGAAGTGTCGCCGGTCTGTGCTGACTGGCCCCCACACACAAGATAGGTACCCGGTATACCTACTTATCTGTGGGATCCATGCGGTCCAAGCTGCCCGCCGCAAGCCGCAATTTTATAAGAACAAGTAATTTATAAATTATAACACTAACGAACTCGTTATTAATAATTTATAATTGATTTGAGTGGTAAAACATGAACACAATCCGTAAAGTACTGAATATAGGTAATATAATATGGGTGCCTGTACTAGGGTAAACCTGTGCCACGGACACTTAAAATATACTACTAGGAACTAAGTTACATTACAATTAAATTAGCCATACTTATTATATAAATATATGCAAAAATAGACCGATATTATAATTATTATCATGGAATTTATTTAATAGCAAACAACAAATCGTCAGTATCCTCATAATTTAGAGTTAAGTACCGACAGACTATCCGCTTAGATCTTACATAACTTAGGTCATATATACTTGTTTGTTTATTTATCTTGTTATACACCGTGTTGCTCCTCAATACAACCTAATTATTATTTTATGATTATTAACAATAGGAATGCTTTGAATACAATAGATAATAATTATAATAGTTAGACAATGACCGGTCATGACGTAATCACCGATATTGGACGTGCTATTACAACAATGGTCAAAACTATGTTGTTACTTTATAAAAATGTAACATCGTTGGTTCGGTGACTTATGTTTGCCGTTGATCGTTTATGATTACTGCTTCGAGCAGTGTTATTGGGTTTTTCTCTTAGGAAATTCTTTAATACATAAAATTTATAAATCTTAATACCTACGCTTCTACTTACCTCTTCTCTTCCATATACAAACATGCGTCTTTGTATGAAGTAACATGTACCCTCAAGAGATTAGATTTCCACGGTGATTTGAGATTGTGTTGTTAAAAGTTCACTTACATATTATACCTAGGTAAGCAATGTAGTATTCATACTTTTACATTTGTAATTTTTGAGTGTTTCATTTCAAAATATAAATAAAACAATTGATTAGATCTAAATAAAAATATATTAATTTATTAAAAGTAATGTTTGTGTGTATTGACATTTTCTTAAAGTATCTTCAGTTTAGAAGCCGGAATAAGCAATAATCATGTGTTTACAGTTATCAATCAGTGGTAGCAAGCCGAACATTTATTCAATTCGCTTCAAGCGAGGTACATACGTAGGCTATTAAACTTTCGAGCGGTATTTTAGTACCGACGTCTTAACGAATAATCCAATCAGAGGCCACTTCCTAGACGAGCTTTAAACAGCTACCAAAGTGCCTACAAGCCGCTAATTTGGCTATTAATATAAATGCGCTCGGGGGCGTTTAGCATTACCTACTCACAGCAAAGATAACTTGCATTTAGATTTGAGCTACCCAAATTAAAGTTATCTTTAACGGGTATAACAGGGACATAATGCTTTTGGCTTTAAAAAGTAATGTCAATCAAAGTATTAAAATAAGACTTAGAAGAAGAACTTCTAGATTCATAAGTTTCACAACTCTTAAAATTTGTTTTTAAATTCAGTTTATTAAAGTTGAAAAGTCGATCGCTCTACGTCGCTCGTTTCTGAAACTAGAACGCTTTAAACGAAAAACTGGAACATTGGACAAATAAGTACACAGAGAGGAACAGCAAACAACTAATTTGTGTCCCTTATTTATATAGTTTGCCTTATTTTCGACTGTTTTTTCCGGAACGGATATTTACTTACTGAGTACAAATTTATGTTTTTAGTATCGATTCCATATTCGTTGACAACGTTATATTGGTAGCCTAAATAACTTTCTTATTCCCAAGAAGATGGCTAATACTGATGTTAAATCTATACTAATATTATAAAGCTGAAGTGTTTTGTTTTTGAAAGCGCTAATCTCAGGAACTACTGGTTCGAAAATTTTTTTTAGTGTTGGCTACCCAATTTATCGAGGAAGGATAAACTATATACCATCCCGCTACGACCAATAGGACAGTAGCATCAATGCATAATGTTACAAAAACGGGAAAAACTATCTGTGTCGCAGACGAAGTTGCGCGGGTTAGCTAGTACATACATACATACATAGATTCACGCCTGTTTCCCAGAGGGGTAGGCAGAGACTACGGATTTCCATTTGCTACGATCCTGACACACTTCTCTGGCTCCATTCACTTTCATCACAATCCTCATACACGCCCGTCGGTTCAAAGAGCTCTTAACCTGGCCTTTGTCCAGAACGCCTCCGGTCTGATCGAGAAACGTCAGCTAGTACCTAATAATAATATACGAGAGTGAGAGCTTATTTTACCCTATGGTAAAAATATTTGCATAACCTGTATAAAGGAACATACCCAATGTTATTACATACATAAATATATCTTCCCTCTATAAATTCATTTCCATCTTAAAAAACATGTTTTCTCTCCCCATCTATTAGCAATTTCAAGATTGCACGAGTACCGCTTCTAAATATACCTATGTATTTATGTAAATTGCACATAATTTCTATTGAGAGTGAGTCGCAATGTACCTCTTTCAGTATATACGTTATTAAATATTATTATCTCGTGGAAGTATTATTTATGCGCGTGTAGGTTATTTGTTACATGAATAGTTAGTTGCTTTTCTCTGACATTTTTGTTATAAAACATTTGCAGAAAAGGACGAACAAGGTTGTCTGGTCGACGACAATATAAGGATTTAGTCACGGACTATATAAATTATTCATTTAGATCACATAGTAAAACTTGTTTAACTTAAGTATGATATGGAAACTTTGGTCAAATAATACGAGTAACATACTCACGACTATTCTTTTTAAATCGCCATAAAGTAAGTCAGGATCATCGATCAATATTTGATCGATGGTTATAGGTTTTTAATTGTTTTTTACTAAATCGTGTCTGGGTGAAGGTGTTGCTATTGCTATTTAACCATATTTTACATAACTCAACCAACCATTATATAAAACTAGATGTGCTCGCGGTTTCACTCGCGTTTATGGCTACTGTACGGCCCCCGTGGGTCGTAGCATAATGTTTATAGCCTATATATAGCCTATCTCGATAAATAGGCTATCCAACACTAAAAGAATTTTCAATTCGAACCAGTAGTTCCTGAGATTAGCGCGTTCAAACAAAGAAACAAACTCTTCAGCTTTATAATATTAGTATAACTATATACTTAATCAAAATAAAGTGTATTTGTTTCTATCCTTAGAAAATAGCTATAACGTTTTAGGGTAAGTAGGTACTTACGCATTATTTAAACTCACTTCAAATGTCGATGAATTTACTTAAGTCCATTGATGATAAAGCCATGTCCAAACCATTGATTAACGGTTCCATAGAGGGAAAAATGTAGTCACGTTTTGACCTTGGCTTGTAACCATGAACATCGAGAAACATGCTGTGACAGTGCGGCTACCAACTATTGAGAAACATTAATTTTTTTAGGCACAGGTCAATGCACTTCTCGATTCTTAGAGCCAAAAGGTCAAGTAGCTCCATAACATACCTAGGTACTCTAAATACGTTTTTAATAAAATCTTCTTTCTTAATCTTTTTATTTGTGTATACTAAGGTACATATTTTTTTTGTATTTTTTGGTTTTCCTTTTTACTGATTATTGTAAACTTTATGTAGATATAAAAATTATGCATGCTGTGTACTCATTTACTCTGTTTTCTATTTTTATTTGTGGGAATGCATTGACGCATGCCCCTCCGCGGGGGCGGGCGGAGGGATTATGTCGGACTCACCGGGGTAAAATAGAAAGATGGAATAAGAAGTAATGTACCACCCGGAATACCGACTAAACCTACCACGGTGTTCCTCGACAAAACCGCTATCGACGGGGCCGCGCGAATCACTTGCATATGCGGTCGCGACTCCGCCGAGGTTTTGGCCCGCCGTATGAAATGGCAGGCCACTACACGACAAGACCTACCCTATGGTCACTTCTCACTTAATCCCTACTGTCCCTCCCCCCTTAGAGGGGAGACGGACTTGACGCAGAGGCGCGCGTGGGAACACGCACGCCGTTATAACATCTATTTGCTAGCGTAACAATCTCTTACGGGTAAGAGATTGTTACGCTGACTTACGCTAGTAAATGAGTTTTATGAATGTATCACATCTTGTAACAGTCAGTGTAATCAAATTGTTAGTGAAACTCATGAATAAAAAAATAATTGTCTGTTTTAGTAGAGGAGCTACCTCTACTAAAACAAAGACAATTATTTTTTTATTGTGTGTGGGCAAAAAATCGCGTTAGAATTTTTTCGTGTAGTGTACTTGAGATTTTCTGTTAATAAATTCTTTGTAGCAGCACAGAGTATAAAAAAGCGCCCACTCTAGGCTAGCTTCCATTACTGTACTGAGGTCCTAAAATAATAGCTGCCGAAATGTGGAAGTAATTTTATATTTTATTTTAGTATTTATAGGAAAACTTACAGCTAACACAGTATAATAGAAAATCTTGTAACATAAATAACGCCGATTACAAGTTCTCACTTATAACCTAATTAAATAACTTAAAAACTAACCGCGTTGGTTAGTTTTAAGTTATTTAATTAGGTTATACAAATTAAATTTTAAAAAAATCATAAAGGTAAAATGTTCAACCGCGATTACTGCCAAAAAAATTCGGACGTAAAATGGTTCTTCAGGGTTATTACTGTGTTTATGCAAGAGTATTCTATTTCGTTAACAAAATAGAGTATTACGATTTATATCACAGGAGGCAATATCTGTTAATGTTTATCTACCACAGTAAACCAGAAACAATAAAATGCAATTTTAAATATACCTAAGTTAGCAACTCTTATAATTAATTAATTGCGATAATCTTGAGTGCGAAACATCTATAAAAAGATTATATACATAACAGTATTTACCAAAACCATGGGCGCCGGCAGCAGGGTGCAAGTGCACTTGCACCCCCTGTGAGGAAAGAAAATACATAGAAAAATTACATAAATTTTTCGATAACCAAAATATATTTAATAAAATATCCGTCGTATCAGGTCGTATCATTGAATTTGACATTACATTTATCTACATAATATCCCAATCATAATCATAAAATATCACAAAGGATCCCGCTAGATATAAAACCGTCAACGGTCCAAATGGTGAGCTACTGTACAGAGATAACGATGTCCTATCAGCCTGGCATCAATATTATCAACAGCTACTTAACCCTACTCAAGCTGTTACACAGCTCGAAAACGTCGGTGGAAACATTGGACTTATACCTCCAATACATCCCAGTGAGGTTAAAATGGCGCTTAAAAAGATGGCCAACAAGAAAGCCTGGGGCCTGACGGTATTCCAGTGAAAGCTTGGAAGTGCCTTTGCGAACACGGAGTCGTATTGCTCACCAACCCCTTCAACAGTGTGATGCTCTCTTCTAAAATTCCAGAGGCATGGAAATTGAGCACCATAGTTCCTATTTATAAGGGGAAGGACAGCAAATACGAATGTAATATCTATCGCGGAATCAAGCTGTTAAGCCATACTATGAAGCTATATGAAAGAGTGATTGACAGCCGCCTCAGATCAGAGTGTTCACTGTCCGAAAATCACTATGGCTTTGTACCGGGCTTATCTACCACCGATCCTATGTTTGCTCTAAACACGATCGCTGAAGAGTATCGCGCAAAACTTCGACCGTTGTATGTCGCATTCTTGGACTTGGAAAAGGCATTTGACCGCGTCCTAAGGGATACGATCTGGTGGAGCCTTCGCAAGAAGAACGTCCCCGAACATTATATTAACATCATAACCGACATGTACAAGGGTGCGAGATCAATGGTACGAACAGTGGTGGGTCAGACAAAACCAACAGCGGTTGCAGAAGGTGTGCATCAAGGCTCAGTACTGAGTCCCTTCCTGTTTTGCTTGGTCTTAGACTCACTTACTGAAGTAGCGCAGTCCTCAGCCTCGTGGACTTTCATCTACGCAGACGACGTGGCTATCTGCGCCGAGAGCCGCGCAGAGATACAAGAGGCACTTCTGTTGTGGAAACAGCAGTTACAGGCCGGTGGCCTGGCGTTGAGTGTTGCAAAGACCCAGTACATGTCTTTTAATGACCCAGACCCAAGTGACAACAGTCCGATTCCCATCGACGGCCAACTTGTAACCATGTGCCATCAATACAAGTATCAGGGTGGTATGATGCACAGATCTGGAAACTTGGAATGCAACATTCAACACAGAATAGCCGCAGCGTGGCTAAAGTGGCGAGAAGTAACTGGTGTCACCTGCGACAAAAAGATACCTGTCAAACTGAAGGGTTTGATTTATAAGACCATAGTAAGGCCAGTCCTTATGTATGGAAGCGAAACATGGGCTGCAACCCAAAAGAACGTGCATACCATCCAAGTTGCTGAAATGAAGATGCTGAGGTGGATGTGCGGCGTAACCAGGCTCGATAAAATCCGCAACGAGTACGGGCGAGGAAGCCTCGGTGTACGCGACATCGCCAAGATGCAAGAGAGTAGGCTGAGATGCTATGGTCACGTAAAAAGAAGGCCTCCAGACTACGTCGGAAATTTAGCACTACAGCTTGACCTCCCCAGTCGCAGACCTAGAGGCAGACCCAAGACAAGGTGGAAAGATGTAGTGCTAAAGGACAAGAGGGAATGTAATGTTACTGACGATGATGTCGAAGACAGAGCGAAGTGGAGGAGAAAAGTAAGGAAAGCTGACCCCAACACCATGTGGGATACATAGCTAGGAAGAGAGAGATTTATCTACATAATATACATGTACTTATAAATCTATAGGTATATTTTATCAGTTAATAGCATGATATATGTAGATGTCCTGAAAGTAATTCTAGCGGCGCCTATGACCAAAACCTAGCTGATAGTTTCCTTTTCAATGTGATAGTAAACAAAGCTGCAGATGGGTTTGTTCCACATTCGCCCCTACGTTACGTCCCACATTCCAAAATGTTCCTCATTCGTCCCTCTTTTTTATTTATTCCTTTTTCGTCCTAAATTTTTGAGTATATGGTTAGCAAAACAAAACATGTTTAAAATTATTTTAAGTCTTTTCAATGTTGGGTTCGTGATGTCATGTAATCATAAGCCAAAGTTTCGCCGAGAGATCAAGGAGGTATTTTAAAATATATTTCTGCAGACGGTACATCAAAATCTGCTATCCAAAAAAAACAGGGTCAAAACATAATTTGGGACGAAATAGGAATTACGTTAAGAAAATAATATTTATCTAAATTGCGGGGCATATGAGGAACAATTTTTGGGGCGAATGCGTATTTTTACATTCGGCACGAAACATGAGGGTCGAATGCGGAATAAGCCTGCAGATGCGATGCAAGAAACGATTTAATCTGTCTAAATAAACTAAGTATCTATTTAAGCTGCAGGTGATAAAACGCTTAAGTAGACGCGTGAACAACGTTCTCCAGTCTTGAGTTTACTGCTGTTAATACGTACCTACTGCATGTTTATGCTTAGAATAGTTCAAATTCAGTTTACATTGTATCAAAGCTAAATGAAGTTAAACTCTTTTGTGCCTCAAACATCACAGTTTCGAATTTTAGATCATTTTACATAAAGTGTACGGAAAAGTTCCTCTTTGATTTATTTTGCCTGTAAATAATATTATTAATCACCTAAGAATATATTTATTGAGCATCATAAAATAGTATTGTTTATTAAATAAGTTTCAAGATAACCTTAACGGGAACTGCCGTTACTTGCTATCGTTAATGTTATTTCTATTCGTCACAGTAAGACAACTGTGACGATCACTGTTGCCAATTTAGCGACTTTGTTGCTAGAAGTGACGACTTTCGTTGATGTCTTAGCGACAAAAAATAAAATTTGTCGCTAGAAATATTTTAACGACTTATCTGGCGACTTTTGGAGTACAAATGAAAACAATTTTAGGGCACAGAATTATACAGTGCGAAGAGATATATATGGAAAAATTGTAAAATCTCCAGGTTCTCGGCAGAGAATGACTAAAATGATGGATCGTTTCTCGTTTGTAGGTAGGTACAGTACAGACTACAGTCGTATGTACTTTGTTAAGTACATTTGATCCCGCCTACGTATACCTTAAGCTCGTCAAATATATAAGACTATGTTCATTCAATCAAAAGCTTGCTGAAACAAAATTTTACATCCGAATAATAAACATCGTCGAAAACCAAACGGTAAAGTGCTTCTGTATCTGCATTTTATTTAGGTAAATGCAAGTTTATTCAATCTCTTCTTGAGCAATAGATGGAAGAGTTCCAAGAAATAACACGGACTGTCTCTTGCCTTTGTTATCATTTTTAAATTGGATTTAGCAGAGAACAACAACAATATCAAAAAAGATCGGCGCACACGCTTTTCTAAAAAGTGAGGCACACGAGCGTCGCGAACTCATATTTTCATATTACGATAAAGTATAAAAGAATAGTGACGTTAGGTGTGATAGGTTTTAATCTGTGTGCATTTCGTCACATGCAGATTACATCACATCTCACGCGTCGCATTCGGCGCGAGCGTGGATGTAGGGCGGCGCGCGGCGCGGCGGGAGCCATCCCATCGCGGAAGGACGGGCGGCGAGCGGCGTGCGGCGCCGCGACTACTCAGTACTCAGTACGCGCTCTGTTGTCACGACGAATATCCGATCCGCTCCATTGGTGCCGCGCCGATGCCCCGAGCACGCGACCGCGCGATCCTACCTAATTTTCGATTTCGAAATTTTGTCGACTCTGAAATTAGAAGTGTTTCGTGTCACATGTGATAGCAAAACGAGTGATATGAAAATACGGTTCGAGGTGCCGAACAAGTTGGAGATTTCGTTCGGAAGAGGTACATAGTGTTCTGATATTTTGTGTTTTGATTGCCAATAACGATGATATTAATGCAGGCAGTGTCGAGACTGAGGAGATCAGGTAAACTTAATAAGTTCACTGTCAATGACTACTTTCAGGTACTTTATGTAATTCGAATGCAGTCATAATTACTGTAACTAGTTTGTACAACAAGTTTACGGTGGCAGAAACTGGTTAAGGAACTTTTTCCGTGCAGTTACTTTCATCGCCCAAAGTATATCCGATCAGTGCGACTCGTTGGTTTTAAAAGACATTCAAAACAAATTTTGCCTTCATCCCCTAAAAGGATTTACCGAGGCTCTTTGACATAATGTTACAATTTTATACCTCATCTAATATCGTATCGTAATAAGGGTTGTTGACTGAAGCGAAAACAAGGTTTTCGTAAAATAGGCTAGTCCCATATTATCCGTAGCATGTTACAAGTATGTAAGCAATGTAACTCGCTTACAGAATGCAAAGGCTTTGTTGGTTGCACACCGATACTATACGATGTAATGCTTCCCTTAGATGTACAAGCTGTTTGCTCATGTTATTATGCGGCTTCTACAAAACTATTAACGTGACTAGTGCCCTGTGATACCGCTACAGTTTGAATAATATTGGTCCATTGACAAAGTGGCACACGAGTTGCAGCGGTGGGAACATGTATGGGACAAGTCCCATCAATATTATATTATAAAGAAGTCATATCAGACACGTCATTCGATGTGAATTTTCGTCACATATTGAAACAAAGATGAGAATTTCTCTCATTATATCAACGTTTAAATACACAAAAACAAGTCTCAAGCAATCATTCTGATGATCCTTATTCATAATTGTATGAAGCAATTATGTATTTAAAATATTATTTTCTAGACAAGTTATTTATTTAGGTACAGAAATAATGAAATAATACCGAGCAAACTTCTTTATCACGCATTCACGCATCTGTTTTACAAGCGAGTTCTGAAGGTAGATGCGCGGTGTATGCTCTGTAATGACACTGGTGACACTCGATAACTGCTAAATTAGCAAGCAGAGCTTAAAATGATTAAACTGTGAGTACCATTTACAGTTTATGCAATCTGCTTTGAACTTTGCATTAAATTAAAAGCTATTCATTAATGCAGTCATTATTATGTCTGATGTGATTGGAAAAAAGGTTTATTGGAAACTGTTTCGAATCTATCCTAGCTTCGAATCAGTTTACGTCAGTGCTTGATGGACGGATGAGCAGAACTTTTTTTGTTATGTATTTAGTTTTTAGCTGTATAATAATAACAACACATCCGCCATAGGCGATTAAGACAACAGCAGACAAAGTTACTAAAGGAAGGACTCACGTTCAAAGATCGGAACAAGAGAAAACGTCCGTTATCCTTTTGTCGACTTTGGGAAGCCGCGCTGAAAGTTAAAAAGACGACTTATTTTATACATTTCTTTATAAAAGCAACTACAGAAATATAAACTACTTACTTACCTAACTACTTATCAGTTTACCAATATACTTAATATTCAATATGATCTAGGTTTTGTAAACGTTGTATGATACATTCTACATTACCAAACTGTTTCGTTACTAATATAAGGAAAGTAATACGAGACCTTGTCTAAGTAAATAAAATGTATTTAGTTATAAAAACGCAGAGTTACTTATAAGCTATTACGATAACACACTCGTTTCCACGATTCTGTTTATCGTTTGTTTATTGTGTCATAAACACCTGCACTGCGTAGTACGATGCCTACATTGTTATGACAAACTAACCTTAAATCTATACTAACAATAAGCTGAAGAGTTTGTTTGTTTGAACTCGCTAATCTCAGAAACTACTGGATCGACTTGAAAAATTATTTTAGTGTTGGTAAGCCTATTTATCGAGAAAGACTATAGGCTATATAACATCACGCTACGATCCGCGGGGGCGGCGCGGTAACGATATTATTGCTCAAAGTGAGAAACAATGACATTGTGTTGCTATAATCGAATGGCCGATTAATTCGAATACCTAACTACGGTGTTTGCAAATTTTGCATATCATCGTTTCAAAGCCATCTGTCTCCTATTGTAGTTAGTATGAGGTGTCATACGTAGTCGTTCAGTAACATGCGGCACTCGGCAGCTGGGCTCATTGTTGAATAATTGAAACACCACTCTATTGCCAGAGGCCCAGCCTCATGTATTTTGGGTCACTGCTTGTATTCAATTGCGTTACCTTTACTATTATGATTTTATTCCGAACTTTTTCAAACAACTGTTCTATTCAAATATGTATGACGTTAGTTAACTTCATACACAGAGCTGTTTTGTACACGTACTTGGACTTTATTGTTAGAGTATTTTTGTTTTAGTTTTAATATACACTATATTTTTAAAGTTGTTTTAAATTTACAAAGGCTTTTTTAGGTTTTACATTGTAGCGTTTGAAAACGCTCGAAATTACTTGATTGTCACTGAATAATGTGAACGTGAACCGCGATGACGGGGAACCACAAGCAAATTTATACATTCGTGAAATTAGTTTAAAAATAATTTTGAAAACAAATACCTATACATAACACCGCCAAGCGAGTAAATGGGACAGCAAATATTTCTAACTAGCTTTTGCCCGCGTCTTCGCTCGCGTTAATTTAGAATTTGACAATCAATTCGGGTTGTATTCTGCTTGTTATAATATAATTCAATCATGATTCGAAAGACACGTGGCGCCATCTATTATCCTAAGAACGTTATTGTTGTTTTCCTCTGGAATAGTATTTTTTTTCCGGATGAAAGGTAGTCTATGTCCGTTTCGTTACACCTGACAATGTATATGCAAAATTTCAGAATTATTGGTTCAGTGGTTTAGGCGTGAAAAGGTAACAAACAAACAAACAAACTTATTTTCGCTTTTATAATATTAATATAATAATAATAATATTCTACCGCATACACACAACACCATCTAGCCCAAACTAAGCAGAGCTTGTACTATGGGTATTAGACAATGGATAAACATACTTATATACTTTTTTTTTTTGTAAATACATACGTATTATACATAGAAACACCCAGACCAAGACAAACATCCATGTTCATGCATACAAATGTTAGACTTGTGCGGGAATCGAACCCGCGACCTCAGGCGTGGCAGTCAGTTACACTAACCACTACGCCATCGAGGCCGATTAGTTTTTTAGTTAGGATATAGTATTGAAATTGCTAATGAAAAGATTAACGTGTGTCGACATTGGATAGACTGACCTAATTGAGTAGTTATCACGGATGTCGTGACCGGCGACCTACTAATTAGCTGTTTGAGCTGAGGTGTCACCTCTTAAGTACGTACTGTTCTCTCCGCAGACCGGGCGCTCGAGAGGACCAGTCGAGGGGCATTCAACAACGTACTTCTACGTGTATTATTTTGAAGGGCATTCTTTAATACCTATTTTAGAGGCGTTTTAATATGGTAATGGAGGCATCCTGAATGGTATTTTTTGACCATAAGGAATTAGGGCCTTAAGAATGTGACCATAGATAAATAAAAGGAATCGTTACGACGTTAAATGAAATGGATAATGACATTTTGAAGTTGTGCTCATCGTAGTAATTAACTTAGCAAAATACTTTTGACATGATTTTTTTTTATATTTGTTATGTATTGATCAAAGAAGAACACATTTAATAAATACTGTCTTTTTACAAATTTCAATATCATGTTTTTGATAGATTGGATCATGCTTTCCAATCATTATAACGACTAATATTTCCTAATATGTAGAAACAATAAGTAAATATAGGATAAACATATTTTACAAAATCACTGCTGCTCCATTTAAATCAGCTTCTGGCAGACACTGGCGGCGGCGCGGCGCGCGGCGTGGCTGTACTGCAAAAAGTAAAATAATTTAAGGGAACTACTGTATCGGTACTCGGTAGTGCGGTTTATTGATATGTATGTATGCTATAGAAAGTAGCGGCAGCACTCCCTTGTGGAAAGGAGACATTTATTTTAATTGAATGTCGAGGAGTGTGGCTGTTGGTGAATCATCAGTTCATCAACACTTGAAGCGACTGGCGGAATTATTTATCGTCGTCTGTTCACTCAGCTGATGTTGTCTCAGTTGGATACAACTGTGTTTATCTCGCATTTATTTGCAAGTTAATTATAGATACTTTCATAGTGTTTTCTTTGACTAAAAGTCTGAGAGTTTTATACTATTTCTTACTTGGTGGGGTATCTACAATTTTTTTAAGTAATCGTCGTTTACAAACCGGATTATATATAATGACCACCAAAAATAGTAATTGCACACCAAAATATGCTTACTAAAATATATTATAACGAGCACCTATACGCCTCAAATCACTGCATTCCGTTTCGGAAGGGTTAGGTTATGTTAGGTTCCTTCTTAAACCCACCTAAAAATAGGAGCCGTCGACTTATTTTGATCTCTTTAAATATGTTTTGGTGTGCAATTTAGTGATCATTTACTATTTTTGACTGTTATATTTTACTATATCTGGTGATAAGTTAAACATAAGCCGTTAAATTACACTCAAATTTCGATAGGTATGTTTTTAAGTCCCACGTAATAGTGGGAGGAAGAGCCTGTGATGCTACGAATAATTTCTTAAAGACAAACTCATGTTACAGGACTATCGAGGTAGTCTCAGCACATATGTATATAAATCATAATTATCCAAAACGAGGTGGGTGTAAAAATCCAGGATTCAACCTCTTCGTCTTCATGTGACCTTGTGACCCCTATATCTCGGGGGTCTTTTGACCCACAGGGCCTATATTCAAACTCGACCGAGGTATGACCCTAAGGTGTCTGCACAACAAGTTACAAGTCAATCGGTTCAGTGGTTCCGGAGTTATGCCTGTCACTAACAGACAGACACACAGACCCACATAGTGTTTTCATTACCCTCTGAAAAAGACTCAGAGGTTAATAACGAAATACAAGTGTCTACACGAGAAATCTCTCTTCTAAAATAATACGATAAATTCTTATACAAAACTACTACGGACTCAATGTAACCAAACTCAGCCTTTCCATCTATTTACATAGTCATCAAACGCCTGTATACAAACACTAGCTTCCGGGTAATGTCATCACTATGTTTAGTACAAGTAGGCACATGTGACATGACAGCGGGAGCACCAAGCTTCACCGAGCGACCTTATCTCCCTATTGTGGAGCTGATGCGGCCGTGACTTAGATAACTTACTACTAGTTCAACATGCTCGCCGCCCACAATATCGATCACACGACACTATCTACGTGTAAATAACCACTTGCATTACAGGTACACATATTGTATGTGTACGTATTGCGTATTAAGCGTCGGTTTTGAATGACATGGTTACAAACTTCCGAGTATTACTATCTATTTAAATTACAGTATTTTGTTATTATAAAGAGAGAATATAATTTAAATAAATATTAACCGAATTAATAAAAAAAATAAGAATAAATTAATATTTACATTTTGCAAAAGGGGAGATATAAAAAGTCAAAATCAATCGCATTTTGATCAGCGCTTCGCTAAAAAGGCGATAAAATAAACAGTATTTTTCATAGATATTGGATTTTGACTCATTTTAAAATGAATACTTATTAATAAATAGCTTTTGAGCGCGGCTCCGCCCGCGTGGTACCTACATCAATAAAAAGTAGCCTATGTCCTTCCCCAGGTTTTAAACTATATCTGTACCAAATTTTATATAAATCGGATGAGTGGTTTAGCCGTAAAAAGGTAACAGATAGACAGACAGAGTTACTTTCGAATTTATAATATTAGTAAGGATTTACGCTATAGTTAATAATTTAAACCATTGAATAAACATGCCTCGGAAAAACCTATGTGCAATCAATCCATTAAAATCAATTAAATAGCGTAAGCAGCAGGCATCGATCAAATAGCAGGCTATTAGCTAATGGCGATTGAATACAAGTTTAATGTATTTAGAATACATTCGAACTATTTTAGAAACTGTTAATTAATAGTTCACCCTTTGATGCATGATATTACCTGTTTATTTTTCAGTCTTCACTCTGAATCCATTAAAAACAGTTGAGTAGTTCCCGTGGCCCAGTAATAAATGAGCTGGTAAAACTTCTGCCTTTTCATACACACCGGAACTTTCCATTTACAGCAGAAAATAAATTTCATCCGCTGCCATTACGGTTTAATTCGACTTATATTTTTAACATCAAAGGATTTTCGTTTGTCAGGTTTTGTAATGAGCTCTAAATACAAGTGTAATCTTAATATTATGAAGATGCACCGGTTGTAACGGCAGGGATGTATACACATTGTTTAATTTCGACTATGTTCATAGGTATGGTCAGCAACGTTAGTTGTTGAACACATCTAAAAAAACGGTTTATTCCGCATTCGACCCTCATGTTTCGTCCCGAATGTAAAAATCCGCATTCGCCCCAAAAATTGTTCCTCATATGCCCCGAAATTAAAATAAATATTAATTTCTTAATGTAATTCCTTTTTCGTCCTAAACTATGTCTCTTTTCTGCCCGTTTTTTTCTGTATAGAATTTTTGTTGTACCGTCTACCGAAAAATGTTTTACACTACCTCGTTGTTCTCGCGGCGAAACTTTGGGCTTATGATTGCATGACATTACGAGCCCGATATTGAAAAGATTTAAAATAATTTTAAACATGTTTTGTTTTGCTAACCATATGCTCAAAAATGTGTGACGAAATAGGAATAATTAAAAGAGAGGGGCGAATGAGGAACTTTTTGGAATGTGGGACGTAATGTAGGGGCGAATGCGGAACAAACCAAAAACACCCATGATCATTTGCCATAAGTGATTAACTAGAATGTTTTATAATATTGCTCTGGCACAATTATTTTATTTCCAAAGTAAATGACTTGCAGGTACTTATGTAAAAACGGATAGGATACGCATCTTTCTTAGCTGACTGTTCATCATTATCAAAGTGCGAAATGACTGTCGACTACAAACAGCCGGCAATAGAGAATTATGAGCTATGCCGTCTGACCAGTGCAGTTAATGTCATTTCTATTTTCACGTCCGGAAAAGTCGTCGCATCTGTTATGTATAAGTAGGTGTGCTAAGACACACAAGGTCGATGGGACACACGACAATGCGCGGATGCGCGGGCGCCGCAGACGCCGACTGCCGACACACTGCAAATGACTCCAGCCAAGGTCAATGCATGTGTCATTTGCGTAAATAATAAAGTTTATTGCAGAAAAAAATAAACTCAAATATTATTGAAGACTTTGGACCAAACTCATATACTTATTATAGTGACGCATCTTGTAATGTAGCAAGTCTGCATATGCCAGAATCGGAGATATGAACACGTGTCTTCTGAAGCAACAGATAGTTAAAATAAAAGAATAGCAAGGATATCTTTACCCGGCAGTGAAACTCTACAGGCTAAACATACTTCACAGTCATCATTTCATAGAGATAATATTTGTATGAGAATATTGCTTAGTTGTCAAATTTTAACTTAGTGTTTTTAGTATCGTTTCTTTCTGCAAACTTTTATGTTATTTAGGGATAAAGAAAAAGAAGAATACAAAAGATTGAACAGTATCTTTTATGAGTTTTAAGAGGAAGCGAGAAAAATAGGTTAAGTATCGATGTTCGCAGGCGATGGAGTTGAAGATAGTTTTATTGTGTTATACTTTTAATCCAACTGTTTACCTACAGCTGATATGAACGTGAAATCGACTTAGTTCGTTTGATTAAAATAAGACATGGATTTTAAAAAGATGATTACGTGATATCTTATTGCCAAATTATATACACAATTCAGGCTTGAATCTTCCTGAAAGAACCGAAGGAGAAGTGAGCCTTCTCCTACATTCTTGATGTATGATCACAACCATATTAACTTACATGGTTACGTTTAGATAAATCCCACGAGATATAGGCGAACTTATTGCGGTCTACTGGGCATCATTTCACATGGTTAATTCTCTGATAGAAAACCCTGTAATACTTCGTCAGACTCGACCATCCAAACCTGGGCTCGTTTGGTAATTTACAAACCTTGTGCAAATCAGAATCAACTAAATCTAATGATGGCTAAGGAGACAAACCTAGTCTATCTTTGGCAAAACAAGATATAGAGAGACAATGACGATGAGTAATATTAGATACATTTTTAATAAAACTTTTCGAGTGTTTGTATGAAGGCCCGGCCGCGGCCCTCTGTTTATATTGTCACCTTTGTTCTGTGCCCGGGTTGTTTCCATTCCTCATCGATTGTGCCGATTTGCGCCCGAGCGACGTAAACGCTGAATAAGTAAGTAATGTTGTCTTTCTCATGGCAACGCGATTGTTTTCATAGCAGTCGTGTTTTTGTTCGAACAATTGAATTCCGTACTGCCGGCTGGCACGGTATCGCGCACTCCAGTCTCTGCTTACGAGGAATATCACCATGCAAATAAATTATAATGATTAGGTAATCAAACGGAATGACTAATGCATTACGAACAGATAGCACAAGTCTGCATAACCAACATAAACATGGATATATTTGAACATCGTTTCCGTTTCATCGTTTCCGTTTTCACTCACAGTTTATAGTGTGTTATGTGATTATGTGCTTGTTATTCGTATTTAATTACCTCGTCTGTCAGAAAGTCCAGTTTAGTTAAAGATCGGTGTTCCAGTCTGTTTGCCTGCATTCCGCAGCGCGGTGGCCCCGTTTACCTCGCCATCAGATTCGAATCATTCGGATGTCTGGCTGCATTCCGGCCGCATTCAATACAACTATATTTTTGCGCTAGCTGCTGTAGTCTCCTAGGTATTTACTAAAAAACCAAACATCGCTAACCTATTTACGTATTTATTACACGCAAGGCAGGCCCGATGTGCTTTATACGTCAGAGAAATGAAATCCATCGTGTTTCCTTTTTATTTACTGGCAGGTTCGTGGTTGAGCTAATCAAAGCACACTTAAGACATGCGAGTGCTAGATTGAATATAATTAGCTAGGTGTTATAATTATGTAGGATAAAACATTTTATTAACGCAAGCTAAACTTTAGGGGTTATTATTATGAAGACACTATCATCGCATGTATTTTTCCCGTATCGAAATGTTCACACTAAGTAAACACATTTTTACATTCTAACTGTTGTTTTTCTTCGGTATAATATATACGATATTTTGTAACGGCCTTACATAAACAGTAATGTTGTCCTCATAAACACTTATCGGAATATTAATTCGTAAATCGGGCCATTAACATTTCGTTTAACTTCTTACGAAACTAGACTCGTCTTTAGAATGCAGTTCAATAATAAATGCAATATTTTATTAAACAAAAGTCCAGCACTAAATTGTTTATATTGCGTTTCTAGATATATTTATGTTTATTATATATCTACTTACATATATTTTTTATCCATGTTTTTAATATGATCTTCAGTTCTACACATATATGTATGTATTACATTACATATATTACATTACTATGTAATTGCCTGTCTATTGTACATTATATTATATTTACTCTATCTGTTAAGTATGTTTATAAACTGTATGCCGAATAATCGTCCCGCATCCGTGCCAGCCCTTGAGTTTCGGCTGAAAGCAGCGCTGCGGTCATCTGTAGCAAAGGCTGAGCTGGACCTGACCTGACCTTTTGGACACACTGCACAACATTTTCTTTATTTTTTTGTTTTTACTTCTTGTTTGGTTTTCATTTTTGTTTTAATTATAGTAATTATTAGAAATAGTAAACACTTGTACTGTTACCATGTTAATATGTTGTGTTTTTATTGGTGTGTCTAGTAAATTACTTTTCTTTCTTTCTTTATTTTTTAATTTCTGCGTTGCATACGTTACATCATAAACATTTTTATTTGAAAAGGTTTAACAGAACCATATAGATTTATAGGTACACTTATATCAACGTTACCTACTATAATTTTAGTATCTTTATCAAGAAACGACGGATATCTCACAATACCTGTTGATATAGATTACTATCAAATTGTAGAGCAAGTCAATCGAATATAAGATAGAAAATTCATCTCGCTCCGCTCCAGTTATATCGCAAAGATTGTCAATTTGTGATATCACTGATAATAATCCCTTCAACATCACAATGATGTCAGTTGTAGTTGGGTGCGCTATGGTGTGTGACAGAGCGCATTATTAGTTTCTGATAAAGCCACGACTGCGCATAATCAGATGTAGTTAACAAAGGCCGTATGTCAAAGGGTGACGTGATGTCCGAGCGTGACAGCTCTAGTGTCAGTGTGGGCGCGGGGGCAGGCGGCGTGTGCTGCCGCGTGCGCCGCAGGATGCAGTGCTTCGGATTTCAAGGTAACGTCAACAATTAATAACAAATGAGCTCGCACAATGTTCACTGCGAGCCGCTCAAATGCCACGATTGTGGAAACCAAAACGACGTACTTATCGTGACTGAAGCGAACTGTGCAGAACAGCAGTCAATTTGTTTTTAAACTTCGATCACATTAAGTGTGACGATGCGTAACATCGATTTCTTGCTTAGTTTTTCGTGTCGGTGCTGCTGGGCAGTGGGCACCCGCTAGAGACTGCAGCCATCTCCCCGATCTCCAGTCACAATGTAAGTTGGTGGTCAGAAGGCGGGAAGCGCACACGGCTGCGCACGCGTCTCCGGATGTGTCGCACTTTGTTTCGCGTGTGTGTTGAACAGATGCGCTTGAGTTTCTTTTTCATCAAGACTGAGAAAATAGGCAAGTGATTATTCGAGATTTCATTAATAATTTCATAAATGTGTGCTGTTTTAATTTATGCGTTACGAAACGTGAGCGCGTGACGTTTTACGGTGAATTATATTTAAGTGCTTGTATGAAGTGTATTCGTGATTCGCATGAAGAAATTTTATTACCCTGTGGATTTAGAACTGGCCGCTAGTTTACGGCATTCATGTAAATATGGCCTTTGGTAGGGTAACGTTCACGGAATGTTACTAACACACCCGCCGCCGACTAAATGGATGGTAAACATCTTTATCCACCCGTCAAGGATCGAGATCAAAGCAAAATGTAACATAAAAATACTTAAATGCTTTTCGAAATATGCATTTGCATGTTGCCTTCAAGTGTTTTCAAAACAAGATGTTTTATAACCTCGTTATACATTATAGCCATTGATGTTTCTATATATCAATGATTCATTATAGCCCATTAATATCGTCCGTTATGATTAAATTTGATGTTGCTAGTTACCCAAGTGGATTATTGCATCAACACTCATGATTAACAGTTACTTAATATAATTTATTATAATGGGTTATGTAAATACGAGGACATTACATTTATAATTGAGTTATATTATCATACCCAATTATCACAATATTGTGTTTGTCGTTTACAATAATAATGTGTGTATAGAAATGTTAATAGATAGGCATAATATTATATCTCCCTTCGTGCGGAAGGTGCTTGGCTTATTGAAGCATATGCAACACATTAGGTAGGTACCTACCTTATTCAAGTGTATTGTGCTGTTATTTTTATAATTAATTAACTTCCTTCCTGTCTTTTGAACGTGCTATTCCTATACCAAAACATTTAGTACCTACTTACCATTTTTACTCATCTTGGTACCTAGTAATCTTTCGCGTGATTTTGTTACTGTTTGCGACTTGCGTCTTAAATTACCTAACTTTTATCAAATCTTAACAATGTTAACCTTTAATATATCTATACAAATAAATAAAATTGAAGTGTCTGTTTGTAATGTCAAAATAACAGCTTTTTATCTAATGCATATGAAAGTATATAAGGAACCTACACGAAAACATCTATTTTTAAAATTTTTGTCTGTCTGTGTGTCTGTTTGCTCCGGCTAATCTCCGAAACGGCTAAACGAATTTTGACGGGACTTTCACTGGCAGATAGCTGATATTATAAGTAAGGAGTAACTTAGGCTACTTTGATTTTAGAAAAAAAATAGGGTTCCGCGGAGACAAACACTTTTTAGTTAAAATCTACGCGGACGAAGTCACAGGTAACAGCTAGTATAATATATAAACGTCGCAACGGCACACCGGTGTCCATACAGAATAGATTTTGAATTATGCTTGGTATTCTAAGACATGACAGATTAATAATGACTTCATTTTAAAAGCATTATTGTACCTAGTACATATTAAAATTATCTACTAACTAGAATATATATCTGATGTTAAAAGCGTTATTAAAACTACCTAATCCATATAATATTGGCCGATTCATCCATTGTTCTCACATTGTGTGGTATCTCGCCTCTGTAACCTGACGATGTCACTGAGCGGCCAAGTTTAATGCGGACACTCGTTAGCCGTTTTATTATTACTTCCTTCAACTTAACTAAATTGGAAAGTTAAGATGCTAATAACTCGAGATTTATGACATCGTTTATATTTTTTGCCGCAGAGTAGTAATTAATCTAATTTATTTAGTAAATAAACGGGTTACAAGTCAATCATTCGCTTCCGTAGCAGTTATATCATATTTATAATTAATTTATTCTAACAGATTGTAACATAAACAAACTAGACAGAGCAGGTCGATCCCGCGCTTTTAAAGTTCTGTATTTATAACATACTAGCTTTTGCCCGCGGCTTCGCTCGCGTTAATTTAGAATTTGACAATCAATTCGGGTTGTACTCTGCTTGCAATAATATAATTCAACCATGATTCGAAAGACACGTGGCGCCATCTATTATCATAAGAACGTTATTATAGTTTACCTCGGAAACAGTAATTTTTTTCGGGATGGAAGGTAGCCTATGTCCGTTTCTGTACACCTAACAACGTATATGCAAAATTCAGGATGATCGGTTCAGTGGTTTAGGTGTGAAAAGGTAACAAACAAACTCATTTTCGCTTTTATAATATTAAGTTAGGATTAGGATTAGGATGTACGTAAAGCATAGCTATAAGAACATAACGTACTATAAGTAATACTCGTTGTGTATGTACACACACGTCTAGTTACGTCACAAAGCTAGCACTACGCTGATAGCTGGAGATGAAATAACTTTATCTCTGTGAGGGGTAGCCACCTATTTATGTCAAACAGACATGACACTGCATGACTGTGATGTTCTATTTTTAAACAACTTAATGTTTCTTTAGACATAGCATTAAAATATATTATTATCTATAATTTTAGTGTTGGTCACAATAATGTTTTTCCTCAGAGCTATTATCCTGGCTGTGGATATATAATTTGTTACAAAAATGTGCACAAAATTCTCATAATAATGTGTATCCATACTATAAGTATTGATAGTTTTTATAATTTCAGCGATATTGTATTCGCTTCTCTTTTTTTATTGTATCTGAATGTGACACGATTACAAGCGAAACTCGCTTTTCTAAATGTTCAAGGGATTTTGCACAAAAGCAGAATACTTGAGGAATCTTATTGAATTGATAGCTGCCTGCCTGTCACACACAGTTCCTTATAAATAGGCCGTTGATACATATAATTTGGTATAGTCAGTTGTAAGAGGTTCGGATGTGATATTACTTAGAAAGTTTTAAAAGCGATTAGGTATAAAGTAAAATTTAAGAAACATATTATGAACGTTTTGGAGCCTGAGAACACCGCATGGATTTGTTGCTTTTGATTAGAACAGTTTAGTTTGGAGGTAGTTTGCAAAAATAAACTTACGCTTACATATCGCACAATTAAACCTATGTATATGACTTTCAGCTAAGATCGCCGGAGTTCGCTGACATTATCACAAAATATTGCTTAAACAAGTTGTTTAACATACTGACATGGAATGAATTGAAATACTTAATGTTCAAAATAAAATCATGGGAACCGTACTAAACCCTGTTACATAGTTAGAGGTAGATATTGTTTCAGACGTAATTAAATTCACTAGCTATGAACCATCCTAGGGAGAAAAGATCGTTGGGAAAACTTTCAGAGCTAACATACTTATACAAACATCAGAACATAAATGTATATACCTAGTATGTACGGGAGTAGGTTGCACGCTGCATGTCAATGAGGTTCGAAAAGCTATTAAAGAGCTCTCCGGCCCACAATGGGACCTTGGACAGTGAGTTGACGAACAGATAATCCTGACTGAATACGGGCCTAGAACTCAAGCGATGTTGTGCAATATTGAAGTATGTAGTAGGTACCACGTTTGAGGGTTCCACGTCAACTGGTAATGAGAAAAACGACTTGAATTAAATGTGTAGGTATATTATAAGATCGTTTTTACATTGCTTCGAATTTTCGGAACGTTTTTTTACCGAGTCAATTATGTCTCCTTGGTTATCAGTTTTTAGATCAGTTAATGGCGATTTTCATTAACTACTTGACGATGTTAGAGAAACGAGGACAGACATTTAATGTTAAAAAAAGTTGAAGAAGTCAGACCTTTCATTATCTGATTAATAAACGATCTAAGACAACGACCCTAATTGTACACGGAGGATGTTCGCATCCTTTAATTAAGATATTATCTGTATTGAGAACAAAGACGACCAACCGAAATAGCGATCAGGTCAGTACCGTGAGAATTTGCGCTGGTCTGTGGTCTGCACAGGCGTAAAAACGGCTTCAAATAAATACTTATAACCTGTATTTTTTGCTTAAATTATATGTAAAGAGAATAACAAAATGATTAACTATAATTATTATCCTACTTGTTCACAAGTAAACCGTTGAACGGATTTGAATAAAACTCAGAGACACAGATACAAATGTACTGACTTATCATGTAGGATACTTCTTATCCAGGTATGCACCTCCGTCCTCGAGCAATGTCACGCACAGTAACTTGTTATATGTACCTACACAATTACATGAACGGATCTATTCCTGGATTATTTGTAAGTATAGATTTCAATATCGCTTCGTTGTCGTCAAGCAGCTCGTCGAGGCGCCGTCTGCATCAGTCGCCAGTGGGGGGGGGGGGGGTACCTAATAGTCTCGCTTCCATGAGGTTCCAACATGATTAGCGTAATGGTGTACATGTCGCTAATACTTATTATACTGCTAATGCAAAGTCGACGAAGTATTTCCGTATTTAACAGCGAGATTGTGCGATGTTATATGTAAGTAGATATTCTGGGAGAAAATGAGAAACAAATTACAAGTGTGGAATGGATAATGGGAAAATGCTGTTATCATTATGTCTTCCTTCCTTTGTTGCAATAATACAGTAGGTAATATATCTTATTTGATTCTTCACGTCTTCTTACGTTCTCGTGCTACGTCGACATTACCATGAGGCATGCCGTTTACTTGTTTAACACCTTCATTGTATAAAAATATTGGATAATAATTGTCATAATATTGGATAATTGTCATTGTGATAATGAACACTTTGAACTATGATTACAAAAATGTATTGGTATAATAGTGTGTGTATATCTAAGTCGTATAATTATACTAGTTTTAACCCGCGGTTTCACCCGCGTAAGTCCCGTTCCCGTGGGAATATCGGGATAAAAAGTAGCCTATGTATGAATCCAGGTCTCCAGCTATCTACATACCAAGTTTTATCGCAATCGGTCCAGTAGTTTTTACGTGAAAGACTAACAAACATCCATATAAACTTTCGCGTTTATAATATTAGTAAGGATTATCAAATAAATTGCAATAATTGCAATGGTATACCTTAGTTTAACCCATTCGCTGTCCCGTGATAGACACAATAGAAAATCTATTGTTATGTATCATAATATGTGATTCATCGGACAGGATACCTGTTAATTTCAATTGACCTTGTACAAGTCAATGTATATTGAATGACATGATTGTACTAAATGTATGTAGGTAAGTAGTTACACGTATCAATCGACGCTCCCGATTGACGGAGAACCCGGTTATTATCCACGTTATTGTGATGGTCTTAGGCTGGCCGCATACATTCGTTTTCTGTATTCGATTCCCGAATTCGTTTTCCATATTCGGATATCCGAATGCATGGAATCAATATAAAATACACTAACTGCCGCACATGTTCCCTTTTTCCGAACGGTAAAAAATCCGTAAGTACGTTTAGAATGCAAGCCCGTGCGTTCGAAGAAACCATTCGGAAAAAAACCTAATGACGTCATGCGGAATGCAGCGCTTGAATACATTTCGTTTGTGCCGGTGCACATGTTCGGAAATTCTCATTCAGTACCGCGTACTAATAAGTCATCGTCCTCCACCGTCGTGCGTTTACTACGCTATCACTATCCGTACTGACAGTATACATTCCGAATGAAATAAACTAAAGTCTGCGCTAGTCTCACGGAATTCCGAATCTAAATTACGTGTTAGGAAATCGAATACGGAAAACGATCCCGCGCCGATCTATCAGTTCTATCATTACACCACACTACAATGTAAATGATTTGAATACCACGACCGCGCTCGTAACATTACACTTAGTACGTATGTTGGTGTTCTATGAACCGCATATGGCGGAAGTAATTCCGTCACTGATGGCCATAATGCCTCCTGGGCCAGAATACCACAGGTGAACTTTTTCTTATGTAATTTACATAGTATTAAATTCTAGGCAGATGTGTCGTTTCGTCATGCTTTAGCTATGAGCTGGCTGTTCTTGCGTGTGTGTGAAACATAACATTCACAGTGTGTGAGTGTGAGGTAGGCAGCGAGTGAAAAAGTTGATTCGCTGGAAAGCGATAAAATATAGATGATAAGAATTTCGTATTAAGTGTCGATTGGGTTTTCTGCAAGGCGCTAGTTTTTCGCACTAGAAATGAGAACATATTGCGGGTTTAGCTGAACACGAGGTGACCTTGTTTCAGATTGCTTTGATCCCTGTAATGTAATTGTTGCGTTACATTAAGTAAATGCGCAGATGCGCTGGGTAACGTACTTCTTTACCTGAAGAATGTGCGATTTATTGTATTATATCGTTATACTTATTGGCTTCCGTACGTCACAATAACAGGCTCCATTGGAAGACCAGTGCCTGGTTCTTGAGACCAGGCAAATACTGAACTGGAGTCCTGACTGCTGCAGCTGTGGGACGCATGTCAGGATGTTAACTGAATATTTTATGTTACTGTGTTTTATTTGTTCCTTTTTATTTTTTATTTTTGTTATATCTTTATACACATTGTGCCCAGCTGTATAGCAATAAAGATTTCTTTCTTTCTTTCTATTTTTCTTTCTTTCTAACTAATAAGAAAGACTGTGTACGTCTTTGTTGATACGTTTCACATAACCGTGTAGGTAAGCTAAGTATTTATGAACTTTGTAGCTGATAGCTAATAAAGAAATGTCGTTATGAAGTTACATGATGACTATAATGTTCTCGGTTATTATTGTTATCTTCAAGGCTCTTTCAATTGCGTAGAAGTTGTAATTTTTCTATGACAACACTTTGTTTGAACAAAGTATTCTTTATTTTCTTTGTGCTAAGGTACAATGTATATAATTATCATTACTACTAATCGAACACAAAAATCTACTTGTTTTGAAGTGTATGAAACGATTAGTTATGTCTAAAACTTGATTGAACATTGATTGGCGTGAAGCGCTTAGGTGCTTAATTTTATGTAAAGGAATGCAGGTTGATATGATTTAATGGGCGCGCATGTAGCACGCATATTACGTGACACCCCGGCTATCTAGCTATTTTTATAACAGACTTTTCTAATTTTAATATAAAGTAACAATAAATATGCCTAGTGAGAAACCGTGGGACTGCCACGCAGAGGTCTCGAGTTCGAACCCAAGGCACGCATCTCTGACTTTTCGAATTAAATAGTTGATTATCGCTTGCTTTACCGGTAAAGGAAAACATCGTGAGGAAACCTGCATGTCTGAGAGTTCTCCACAATGTTCTCGAAGATATGTGAAGTCTGCCAACCCGCACTAGGCCAGCGTGGTGGACCATGGCCTAACCCTGCTCACAGTGAGAAGAGGCCCGTGCCCAGCAGTGGGTACAGGGCTGATATCTATACAAATAAATAAAATTGAAGTGTCTGTTTGTAATGTGAAAATAACCGCTATTTATCTAATGCATATGAAAATATATAAGGTACCTATAAGAAAACATCTATTTAAAAAAAATTGTCTGTCTGTGTTTGTTCCGGCTAATCTCCGAAACGGCTGAACCGATTTTGACGGGACTTTCACTGGCAGATAGCTGATGTTATAAGGAGTAACATAGGCTACTTTGATTTTAGAAAAAAATAGGGTTCCACGGAGACAAACACTTTTTAGTTAAAATCTACGCGGACGAAGTCGCAGGTAACAGCTAGTTATAATATATAAACAGAGAATGTGGCTTGCGACTTGCGATTTACTAGGCACTACTGCATATAATTATGATATTTTCCTCTTTACTTCATTATTTTAAATCATTCTTTATACACGTTTGTTGCTTTAGGTTATTGATTTAAATAGTTGCTATTAATAATATAACTTACATAGTCAACATTTAGGGTAGGTACATTTTGCGCGATCTGGCAATCAAACCCCTAATATTTTACTTATGCCACAGTAGATACCAATAACGGAGCAGTTATATTTAAAGAATATGATGAGCCTGAAAGAACAAGAAGCGACATAATTACAGCGAATTCTGGTACAAGTTATTTACCTTCTCTTTGTTAAAGGCCGGTAGATTCTGCCAACTCTACAATAAGATTCGAGTAAGTAAGTATTCGTACCGTTTGGTACTGCAGTTACAAACTAACTAGGCCCGGGCTCTGGTGGACTGTTGGCGTCTCGTTACAAACTTAAATCTATGGTACGCCATTGTTGTCCTTAGTTGGCAAAGTAACAGTTTATAACGTTAGCTAGCTTAGCCCTCAACTTATATTCCAGTTAAATATGATTGCACTGCACTGGTCGGAAAATGTGTTAATACCTAGGTATTTGATTGAAACAGATAAATCGATATTTGAAAATTGTTTGTGCATAAATAATACATTCAAATAATAAATGAACTTAAAAACAAAAGATTAGTTGTCACAAATCTATACTAATATTATAAAGCTGAAGAGTTTGTTTGTTTGTTTAAACGCGCTAATCTCAGGAACTACAGGTTCGATTTGAAAAATTATTTTCGAGTTGGATAGCCTATTTATCGAGGATAGCTATATAACATCACGCTACGACCCACTAGGGCGGCGCAGTAACGATAAACGCGGGTGAAACCGCGGGAACATTTAGTAACTAATAAGTATAAACTTATACTTACCAATTAAATAGACGCGCCCAAAGGCTTGTATTACTTATTTCAATTACTTACATGCTTTAAAACAAAATAGGGAAAACAATTTAAAAAGATTATTACATATTGAATGTGTACATCTTATCTACATACATATAGTATATAAGAAGACGAAAAATAAACGTAAGGTATTTATGGTATTTTAAGCTGTCAGGAGCGACGACGTAGTCTTTACATATTATAAACACCTCTCTGTCTGTCCGTTTGTTTGCTTATAGCTAGCGAATCATTGGCTCGTGTTTTTAATCTGTCTAGTCTTAGGATAGCAGACATAATTAAAAATGTTTTGTGTCTGACCACTGGCATGCATGCCGCCGCGGTTTGAAAGGTTATGCCGCGGCCACACATTGGATTCAACTTTGCGTCCAAGCTTGGCTCTAATTTGGCCAATATTTAATAATAATAATAATAAACCCCTCTGGGACAGTCGTTATCTCCTTATGAGACTAACACGATACCGGAGGGGATAGTATACTAGCTTTTAAACTACCACCTTCGCCTTGTGATATAAACAAAAAATGTATCACCAGATTAAATAAAAGCGCACAAACCGCAGGGCAGCTTGTGGCAAGCTGAATGTGAGTGGCGACACTGCTGTCCTGAATGCCTCAGAGAGTCGGTGAAGGCCTCGTCCCCAGCTTGTCGTTACTGGTTGGCTGGGGTGGAACTTCAAGAGCGCCCGTAGGACTCTCAACTTTGGCTTGCCTTAATCGGCCGGTCAGAGGGGGGCCGCTAGAGCTACATGCTTGGGGGTGGAAGTGTCATTTTCAAGGGCATAACTACGGGGAAACCCGCTCCGGGTCTCCGTTTTCACGAGACCCGTGATGGTGAAACCGGCGCCGCACCGCTCGACACCCCTAGCCGTTCGCACCGGTGTTGCCTTCTGCTGCTGGCTTGTATGCCTATAGTGGCTATTCAGGGGGCCCATCTAGTGAGTCGGCGAGTCACCGTCTGCGTCGCGCGCGACATTCTGTCCAAAATGCCCGCGCGCACTCCCCTTCCATTCCCCTCGCCTTTGAACATGTTTAAAAAACCGATTCTTTGCGCGTCGGTGTTGGACACAGTACGGTAATTGGACGCAATGTTTACATTGTGTCAAAGACTGATCTACACATTGGAGTATTGGCCTCAATAAGCTATATTGGTGCAAATATATCCAATATGTGGCCGCGGCATTAAAGATGTAAGCACGTTATCTCGCTTAGTTAAAGTTTAGTATACCTATGTATCGTTAACTCTGTTGGGTTAACGATATGCATACTAAATTATACACATGGTTGTGTACCTAAGAGGGTGCTGATGTAGTTTCAGTTACACTCATCCACCATAAAAAGCAGAGAGTTGGCACACCGTGATAGGTTTAGTCGGTAGTACCCGGGACGTTCTATCTTTTCCCGGGTGAGGCCTATATAACCTCCCCTTTTCCGCGGAGAGGTAAGCGTTAATGCATTCCCCCACGATATAAAAGGACATACCTAAGTAGCACTTTGTATGCCTTCATGGCAAAACATGGCGTTCTTATTATAGACTTAAGACCATAAATTGTAATCACCTATTTTTGACAAATAAACGAATTCTATTCTATTCTAAGTTGGTACGTGGTCCACTCGCGGGGTGCCGTTGGCACTGCCACGGAGCAAATACTAAGATTTGCTCCGTGGGCACTGCTGATGATAAGTGAGCAAGTATCTTCGATAATGTCGCTCAACTGGTAGGCAAGTATAGAACTAGACTTCTAAAAATAAATTAAGATAAAATCAAACTACCGGTGTCATAACACTTGGCACCGCCTAAGAGGCGCGGTTCAAGGTCAACATCACTCCAATCTGCTTAAGTCGACGAACTTCTCGAACTTACTTAACTATCCGTTGAATAATTTGATGTCAATATAGATTCTTCGTATGTCTACATGTTTAATAGGCCCTTTGATATTTATTTTGAACTTCACGGCAAACCGAGACGGCTCTTCAATATTTACTTATAAAGACTGGAGTTTGATAATCGTGGCGGACATTTTATAAATGCGAAAGGAACTCTGTCTGTTTGTCACATTTTCACGGTTAAATTGCTATCCTTAGATTAAACTTTTTAAAAGGACATAGGCTACTTTATTTGAGTCGAAAGTCGCGGGCCACAGCGAGTTTAATATAAAAACACGTAGTAGGTACCTACATAATATATGGACTGACGTCAGCCCCGGTCTCTGTAGATAATGTAGTGGCGTGCCTAGGAGCGATACTAGGGCAAGCCCAACGTTTCTTTTTGATGTAAATTTTAATGAGCTGTGGTACCTACAATTTAAAGCTTATACTATTATTACACGATTTTAGCAATAAATTACTAAAAAATAATACATACATACATACATAGATTCACGCCTGATTCCCAGAGGGGTTGGCAGAGAATACGGATTTCCATTTGCTACGATCCTGACACACTTCTCTGGCTTCATTCAATTTCATTACATTCCTCATACACGCCCGTCGGTTCAAGGTGCTCTTAACCTGGCCTTTGTCCAGAACGCCTCCGATCTGATCGAGAAACGTTCGCCTAGGTTTTCCTCTTGAGACTGTTCCATTCACACTATTATAGCCCTATAAACTTTCTTAGTCAGTCTTTCTACGTGTCCAAACCAGCTTAACATACCTTTTTCTACTCTTGTCACTCTATCCACTTTACATACTATTATACACACTATTCCTTATTCTATCTTTCAGAGTCACACCACATATGCTTCTTAGCGCTCTCATTCCTACAGCATTTATTCTGCTCTCATGCTTCTTTTGCCATACCCAACTTTTACTTCCATACACAAGTGTGGGCACTAATTGTCCTCTATGATCAGCCAAAAAGGCCGAAAAGGCATGTAAAAAATAATAGTCATGTTACTCTAGGCTAGCCCAGCCCTATGGTATCTAATATAACAACATTTTCACACTTATCTTATGTGAATACATAATTCTGATACATAGAGAACTTTCTGCTGTGCCATCATTATACATATATTTACTTTTACTAGCCCGCAGTTTCGCTCGTGGGCTGAATGTCTTAATAAAAATGTGATCATTTTTATTATTATGCGCCATCTTGTGCATCGACATTATTTTCTTTTCATTCTTGCATCGCCTTTCTTGTTAAAAAGCAAATTGTTTTATAGTTCTTTTTCGACATGACAAAACAAATACACCAACATACGTGGGTAGTACAAAATTTTCGTGGAGCTAAGTTTAGTAAAAAAGGAGTAAGTATATATGTACACACAATTTTACACACTTCCGCATTTATCTAATTTGATGTACATAAACTTGAAGATAATCCTTTGTTTGCTTACGGACGGAATCAATTATGTTGACCTTTGCGCGCGAGTCGTGGTCGATGAACTCTTATTTAAATAATGGCCGTTGGCGTATTATACGTAAATCGTTTGTGCCTTTAAGTACCGCGTTGTGAAATTGGGCATAAGTTATCCTTACAATTGTATAGTATGAAGTTGGTTACGTCGTCGAGGTATGAAAATGTTCAGTAAATGGAATCTGGAATGTGCTTGATAGATGTCTAGCGACTTACAAACATCTATATTATTTGTCTTCTAGATAGCCGTTGCTTTTTAGTTTAAATTGGACTAAGATGTGTTAATACTAGCGCTTTCTGTCTACATTTGCATAAATAAATTTTAATATTGGCTAAAGAGCCACTTTTTTTTTTAACTTACCTCCATACCCTTGTTTTACCTCATTTAAAATTGTAATCCGCCTTCTTATTAGTAAGTAAGTACTTTATCATAACTACCAAGAAAATATCATATAAGTAGTTCTCAAAGAGCTTTCTAAACATTTTTTTTGTATGGAATAATTAATACATTGCCTAAGTAGTCAAAATGGGGTTCACTCAAAAAAAAATTCTTAGAACGTTCCATTGAAATAAAATTTGCCTTTGATGTGTAATTTCGTACATTAGTATAGACAGACACCCGAGACTCCTTGCTAGAACGAACCAGTGGCGCGCGGCGAAGCAAGCGAGGTGTCTAGTGTACGCGATTATAACGTAACACCTACGTGTGGAATACCTCTATAGTCTATACCAGAGGTTCCCAGACTTTTTTTCTCATAGACCACTTTCAAAATTTTGCTGGTTCCGGTGAAACCCCTGCAGCTAAACAAGTTCATGCAAGTAAAAAATTTGATCAAATCTCTACGGGCTGCTCTTTTTAGTCATTCTCTACCGAAAAATCGAAAAAAACCACTAGGACTGAATATGGAATATGCAAGTTTTTACAAGTAACAGTCGCTGAGCTTCTCGAACAGTCGGTGAAGTCAAGCTAATATTTTAGTTCTTCACTATCGAAAGCAAAATACATGCTATCCTCCGTAACGACGTAATAAGATAGTTGATAGGGTAAATAATCCTATACTCCATTTGGTTAGGTACTTAACTAAAGGTAAACAATCTTGATGTGTCTTTTTACACAAACACATATTACACAAATAAACTACTGCTTAAACTAACGGTTCAATTGAAATAGTAATCGTTATTGTTGTATTTACATTGATCTTTAGCAGCATTTTATTTTTAAACTGAGTTTTTCGATAAAAAGACACATCAAGATTGTTTACCTTTCGTAAGTACCTAACCAAATGGTAGTTCAGTAGGAATGTCGCGACGACACGTTGCGCGTAGATGACCTTACGGGCGGAATCTAGAAGCGATCAGGCAGGCATCCGTGACTGTCCTACGTACTAAATACATTTCTTATATAGTAGAACGAGTCACGAATGTTATGATTTAAGGTTCATGGCATGAACTTGCTAAAATAAAATAATAATAATAATATCAGCCCTGTATTAAACTGTCCCACTGCTGGGCACGGGCCTCTTCTCACTATGAGAAGGGTTAGGCCATAGTCCACCACGCTGGCCTAGTGGGGTTGGCAGACTTCACATATCTTCGAGAACATTGTGGAGAACTCTCAGATATGCAGGTTTCCTCACGATGCTTTCCTTCACCGTTAAAGCAAGCGATAATTAACTATTTAATACGCATAATATAACTTCGAAAAGTCAGAGATGCGCGCCTTGGGTTCGAACTCGAGACCTTTGCGTGGCAATCCGACGGTTTCCCACTAGGCTATCGCTTGGAAAACCCTGCAGTGACCAGGATCCAGGCAGTTTGCGCGTATTATATAAATAATTTCGTTAGTAATGTAAGTAAACATGATTGACTTTATGACTACGGTTACCTAAATACTGCAATATATTGTGAAGATAATAATCTGCCTGTACGTTCTAGTTATGCACATCAGACCGCTGCGGTTATTGCTCGCAGTGTGCGGTTGGATTAAGTAACGAGATACACGACCTCCATAGCTCCACATCTTCTGTTTGTAAAACAATAGGTACTATCGGTGGCCTACGTTAGTCCCGTGAGATAGATCAGTTTGCGTTTACGTTATGGAGATTTCCTGTGAGGAAATTCTTTGTAGCAGCCATGCCTGGCAAAGTGTTCAGCAGACGACAATAGCTCGTCCCTTATTTTATGGGACGACCTTAAAACAGCTGCCAAAATGTGAGTGATTTAATTGTATTCTAATACACATCTACAGCAGGGGTAGGCCTCCCACAAGGTGGACCGACGACCTGCTAAATGTCGCGGGAAGCGGTTGGATGCGGGTGGCCCAAGACCGGTCTGTGTGGAAAACCTTGGGGGAGGCCTATGTCCAGCAGTGGACGTCTTTTGGCTGACATGATGATGATGATGATGATGACACATCTACTTACCCTTTGGTGTACAGTCTATTAATGTATGTCATATTGGTATGGCAATCATGCAGTAATATTGTTGCAGTTGTATCTTGAGCACACAACATGTTTTAGAGGTAGTAGGGCCTCGCTGATTTCAGCATGAATAGGCCGGCTCGACCGGGGAAGGACTACCCTCTCACAGAATATCGACGTGAAATACCAGTATTCCTACTGTTGTGTTTGGTGAGTGAGAGTGCTGGAGGCCCAATCACCCCCTTTTCACCTTCCCGCTCCTTCTCCTTCCCACTACCTTTCCTAAAGGGTCGGTAACGCGCTAGTGCTGCCTCTGGTGTTTCAGGCGTCCATAGGCTACGGTGACCACTTACCATCAGGTGGGCCGTATGCTTGTTTGCCACCTTAGTTGTACTAATAAAAAAAAATGCGCCACATTTTCTGGAGTCAATAATTGCAGCTATAGCAACTATTAAGTACTTGTGCATCACACAATTGTCACAAAACTGAAACGTGAGGAAGAAATGTGCTCTTTATACCCGTTGTTACAATGTTTTACAAGCGACACCAAATTTATCCCTAGAATGCCTATATTAAAAAGAAGGAAAAACAACTTGATATAAGTATAAAGGCTAATAACAAGTTAAGAACCTTAACTTTAGCGCGTTTATACTTTCGCTACTTTCGCTACAGTCATAGCAAAAAAACCGGCCAAGTGCGAGTCGGACTCGCGCACGTAGGGTTCCGTACCATTATCTATAAAAACGACAAAAAACAAGTCAGTTGTATGGGAGCCCCCCTTAAATATTTGTTTTATTTTAATTTAATTATTTATTTTTAAAGTGAAAACTAAATATTCTGTGAATATTTTAAGCTTCTACCTGTTGCCGTTATCAATATCGAGCAAAAACGAGCAAAAAAAAATTGATTGCCTGTAAAGTCGGTTTACAGACGATAGTTTAACGTGACAACGTCATAACGTGCCTTTCGCTCGCTCGTGTAGCGCTTTGGCTCCGATCGTAACGTTACAATGAGCGTAACGGGACAATGAGCGTGACGGGACAATGAGCGTGACGGGACAATGAGCGTGACGGGACAATGAGCGTGACGGGATAATGAGCGTAACGGGACAATGAGTCATCCTGTTTCGTGCGTGCAGCCGGCGTTTATCGATTTATTAGACGTTGTCACGTCAAAATCACGTTTGTTGTATGGCAGCCCCCTTAAATATTTATTTTATTCTGTTTTTTTAGTATTTGTTGTTATAGCAGCAATAGAACTACATCATCTGTGAAAATTTCAACTGTCTAACTATCACGGTTCATGAGATACAGCCTGGTGATGACGGACAGACGGACGGACAGCGGAGTCTTAGTAATAGGGTCCCGTTTTACCCTTTGGGTACGGAACCCTAATAAAACAAGATAAACAGCTACTAGGGATCGTCCCGAAGTCATCCTAAAGTTAATCTGTAAGGAGAACTAGTGGTAGTTTGTTTGTGATCTATACATTCAGGTAAACGGTTGTAAATGGCGCTCGTCCGGCGTCGTCCGCCATATTGTCTGGCTCTCTATTGAGTTTGATATATCCCTGACCTGACACTCGAGTTGCTGCTGCGACTAAAATAAAATAACTGTGTTGAATAGTCACACTACTTTCTATATTGCCTTATTTATAGATCTTCATATGCTTATTGTTTTGACATTAAAGTGCGAATATAACACGTTACTAAACATGGATACACACGAGGGTTTTGGTATAGGTACGTATTTAACGCGTCTTTTCTTTTAGTGTGTTTTAAGATTACTATTTGGAATAAATAAGGTGTACAGATTTAACTGTACTTACAGTACAGTCTCCCCGTGAACATGGCTGCTGAAAAGCAACCGAAACGTCGGGGAAAGTGTAAAATAAAATATAAATAGTTTTATAATTAAATAGAAGTAAACAGTAACTAGTAAGTATTTAACAATAGTAGTTTAAAGTTTAAAAATTATGTAATAATAGTGTTTTATAAAAAACTAGCTTTTGCCCGCGGCTTCGCTCGCGTTAATTTGACAATCAATTCGAGTTGTACTCTGCTTGTAATAATATAATTCAATCATGATTCGAAAGCAACGTGGCGCCATCTATTATCATAACAACGTTTTCGTTGTTTTCCTCGGAAACAGTAATTTTTTTCGGGATTAATGGTAGCCTATGTCCGTTTCTGTACACCTGACAACGTATATGCAATATGCAGGATGATCGGTTCAGTGGTTTAGGCGTGAAAAGGTAACAAACAAACAAACTCATTTTCGCTTTTATAATATTAGTTAGGATTACGATCAACGCGATAAAATCCGTATAAATTTTGTTTAATTTTTATGTATATAAATTGATATAACGTCCAAACATTCAATTCAAAACTAAGTTCGATACGTTCGATTGTAGCAATAATAGTCCACGTGTACTGGTAACCATTATTAGTCTATCGAAGTTTCGTAAAGAAGTCTTTATCGTCGCGTGGGAGAGCCACGCTTGGACACAAATGGGCCGGCTCGACCGGAGTGATACCACGGCCTCACAGAAAACCGGCGGGAAATAGCGCTTGCGTTGTGTTTCGTCGAGTGAGGGAGGGCACCGGAGGCCCAAATGCCCCGGGGGCTAATTCAAAAGGCTGGCAACGCACTTCTGACTCCTCCGGTGTTGCGCGGGCTGGTGTTCCATGGGCGGCGGTAATCGCTTACCATCAGAGGATCCCTCTACTCGTTTGCCTCCTATAGCATAAAAAAGAAACATTTTTTCCTTATTTTTATGGGCATGCATATGCAGCAAAAAGTGTCTAATCCTTACTTCCTTATCCCTTACTTAATATTACAAATTGGAAAGTAACTCTGTCTGTCTGTCTGTCTGTTACCTTTTCACGGCTAAACCACTCAACCGATTTAGACGAAATTTGGTACAGATATAGTTTAAAACCTGAGGAAGGACATAGGCTACTTTTTATTGATGTAGGTACCACGCGGGCGGAGCCGCGCGCAAAAGCAAGTCTCCTATATTTCTATAGTCTAAGTCGGTACCTATAACAAATAGACTAATTAATCAGCGATATCGTTAATAACAGTTATAGTCTTTAATATCCATTAAATAACTTTTGAACAGAGTTCGCCGACGTTAGACGTTAGACTTTATATTCTACTTCAGACTAATATAGCTCCTCGATGTTATCAGAGGATTATTATCGCGCGGCATGCGACAGAAACTCGCAAATCACTGCCGCCACGCACACTTACATATTTTACGAGCCTATTAAGTGACCGACAAAACTTAGCCAGTAGGTCTACCATGAAAATATCTATCCGAAACTTCGGGCAAACGGAATATTAAGATTATAGCTATCGGCAAGTCTCGTTGGGTTACTTTCTTTCAAGGTGACATTACTTCGTTGTTCAGATCACTTTACTGTAGAGTTTAGGATGATCAAAGTGTTACTTCATGTGTTTCATTGTCCTCATAGTACCAACAATAGGCACGAAACTTCGGCATTTACGTTTCATGGTTGGCCTCCAGGTTCGCGTTATATTTCGTTGAATCCATCTTGATAAATCCATTGGTTCCCGGTTAGCTACGTTAACTTCTCAGTGCCCTGTAGCCCTGTACCGGGTAATTAATTGTAAGGCGTCACGCGATTGCGCTTTTTGTAACGAACTTTATACTGATTGCTTAGACAGCAATTTTCTACAAGGATAAATTGTTGTAATTTATTCAAATGTCCAAAGTTGACTCTAGAATTGAAGGTTACCGAAAAATTTGTGACAATTATTTAGACATTGTTCGTCGCGCGAATCGGGACGATCCATCAAATTTCGTAATTATCATCGCGATGATAATTACGAAATTTGACTGATCACAATAAGTACGTATACAACCGGAATCCATACTAATATTATAAAGCTGAAGAGTTTGTTTGTTTGTTTGCTTGAACGCGCTAATCTCAGGAACTACTGGTTCGATTTGTAAATTATTTTAGTGTTGGATAGCTTATTTATCGAGGAAGGCTATAGGCTATATAATATCACGCTACGACCTACGGGGGCGGCGCGGCGCAGTTACGATAAACGCGGGTGAAACCGCGGGAACATCTAGTTTACTATAAAATTCATCATTTGTCATCAAATTTATTTTTTATTTTACTTGCCTGCTCTTGGGTTCACCCGCAACTCACGGTAACACACACCGGAAATAAAGGATCCTATTTGTAGCCGAAGACGTAGTCTATGTGTACAAAATCTGATACCAATCTGTTAAACGATTTACGCGTGATTGAGTCTGACAAACAAACATCCAAAAGCAATATTGCCCATATATAGTTAGATAATATAAGATAGATACGTATACGAAATACTAATAAACAACGCCTTCGCAGTTTTATATGTATATCTATTGTAATAAACGGGCTCTGGAACGGAACTATCTGAAAACTGTAATGACGCGAACTTTTCCGCTACCTACCTGCCTCAGATTAAAAGTCTGCTTGAACCAAACAAATCTACAAAGTTAACGCGTTAGCACGGGTAACTCTTTAATACTCTATGGATTCATTTAATATTTTATTAATATAAATGAGGTTGCCTCACAGATAATCGAATGATTTCATAAAAATGATATTACGTTAAAGTTAAGACTTATATGAATTACTTTATTTACGTAAGTGTTGCGTTTGCGTTTCAAAATGGCTGTAAGTGTAGAGTAGGCTGTAACTCAAAGTAAAGACTTGTGTAATCACATAAAACGGATGTAATATGGGTCAGCAGTCTTGATCTGGAAACTCAATGGAAAAGAGGGCCTTCAAACGATTTGTTCCATCTTTACGAGCTGTTACTCGTTCGGAAAGAAAGGAGCGGTACTCCGTTTTACGCTTTCCCTTCAGCTAAAGCAATTAAACTGTGCGCCATTGACGCACGTTAAGAAAACCGTGTTAAACAATTTCGGGTGTGTTGAACCTTTATGATTGTAATGGGTGCTACCGTATTTATAGGTACCTATTAAGCCTCGTATATTATATTGTTCTCCGTTTATTCTTTAGGCGAATAATGTATAGATAGATCTGGTTTAACTGAAGGCAAAATCGATTTTAGTTTAACAAGTTCAGTTTATTAAAATTAAACTACTATATACGGATTGTATCACGTTGTTTATTTGACACTTTATTACAAAATTTTGAAAAACTGTTACACTATAATTTAATTAGCTTAAAAATTTGTTAAGTTTAATAGTGATTATAGTAGTGTAACAGTTTTTCAAAATTTTGTAATAAAGTGTCAAATAAACAACGCGATAAAATCCGTATATAGTAGTTTAATTTCAATTAATAACATTCGCGTAAACAGAAGACAATATTAAGTCCAGTGTATAGAAAGGAATAGTCGTTTTTGCTTTCAGACTTATTTCTGCTTAGTGTTTGTAATATAATTACTTATTTCATTTATTTGATATGAAATCATGTAATATGATCTGTAATTCAATCGGATTTGCCTAAATAGCTTTTAAAACAAGATTTAACAAAATGACTAAACCGAAAGTAGTTGGTATCTAGTCTTTCTAGTAAATTCATATTATTGTTTTAATTAGTGCAACCTTGACTAAGTGTTACTTTGTGACCAAAATAAAGTTATTTTGATTTTCAATCACTATACAACTAAACGCGATTGCAAAACAACAGCAATAAGATTATACCGGCTTTTAATATATTCATATACATGAGTGAAAACAATCACCAAGTATCACCAAGTTTTCGAACCGATAGCTAAGATACCTTTAGTCATCAATAAGGAAATATGGTATAATATATGTCTGGCAGGTAGTAAATATGTGTTGTGTTGTAATGTCGTCAGAAGCGGAGTGCGAGGGTTGCGGCGGCGATGGCGACGAGGGGCGCAGCGTCAGCGAGCTGCTGCTGCCGCAGTACGCGCTGGCGACGGGCGGCCTGGCGCGCGACCACCGCCCGCTCATCACCTTCCCCGACAACAACAACTTCCACGTCATCATGCCCTCCGAGTACCGCCGCCTGCTGCTCTACCTGACCTCGGTGCCCTCGTAAGTACCTACCACTTACCTTCATGTTACCTCGTCCAAGAAATGGCAATGCTTTGCTCTGCCTTTATACCATATCGTACCTCAGTAATGTAACAAATAGGTTTACAGCCACAACACCAAAGCGGTTTTAGTAAAGTTTGAAAATTATATAAGTACATAGGTATACAAGGTATGCACAGTTGCTAGTTTGGAAGTGGATCTGGTGTGTCTTAGTTCTTATATAAGTACATAGGTACACAAGGTATGCACAGTTGCTAGTTTGGAAGTGGATCTGGTGTGTCTTAGTTGTTATATAAGTACATAGGTATACAAGGTATGCACAGTTGCTAGTTTGGAAGTGGATCTGGTGTGTCTTAGTTGTTATATAAGTACATAGGTATACAAGGTATGCACAGTTGCTAGTTTGGAAGTGGATCTGGTGTGTCTTATTTGTTATATAAGTACATAGGTATACAAGGTATGCACAGTTGCTAGTTTGGAAGTGGATCTGGTGTGTCTTAGTTGTTATATAAGTACATAGGTATACAAGGTATGCACAGTTGCTAGTTTGGAAGTGGATCTGGTGTGTCTTAGTTGTTATATAAGTACATAGGTATACAAGGTATGCACAGTTGCTAGTTTGGAAGTGGATCTGGTGTGTCTTAGTTGTTATATAAGTACATAGGTATACAAGGTATGCACAGTTGCTAGTTTGGAAGTGGATCTGGTGTGTCTTAGTTGTTATATAAGTACATAGGTATACAAGGTATGCACAGTTGCTAGTTTGGAAGTGGATCTGGTGTCTTAGTTGTTATATAAGTACATAGGTATACAAGGTATGCACAGTTGCTAGTTTGGAAGTGGATCTGGTGTGTCTTAGTTGTTATATAAGTACATAGGTATACAAGGTATGCACAGTTGCTAGTTTGGAAGTGGATCTGGTGTGTCTTAGTTGTTATATAAGTACATAGGTATACAAGGTATGCACAGTTGCTAGTTTGGAAGTGGATCTGGTGTGTCTTAGTTGTTATATAAGTACATAGGTATACAAGGTATGCACAGTTGCTAGTTTGGAAGTGGATCTGGTGTGTCTTAGTTGTTATATAAGTACATAGGTATACAAGGTATGCACAGTTGCTAGTTTGGAAGTGGATCTGGTGTGTCTTAGTTGTTATATAAGTACATAGGTATACAAGGTATGCACAGTTGCTAGTTTGGAAGTGGATCTGGTGTGTCTTAGTTGTTATACAAGTACATAGGTATACAAGGTATGCACAGTTGCTAGTTTGGAAGTGGATCTGGTGTGTCTTAGTTGTTATATAAGTACATAGGTATACAAGGTATGCACAGTTGCTAGTTTGGAAGTGGATCTGGTGTGTCTTAGTTGTTATATAAGTACATAGGTATACAAGGTATGCACAGTTGCTAGTTTGGAAGTGGATCTGGTGTCTTAGTTGTTATATAAGTACATAGGTACACAAGGTATGCACAGTTGCTAGTTTGGAAGTGGATCTGGTGTGTCTTAGTTGTTATATAAGTACATAGGTATACAAGGTATGCACAGTTGCTAGTTTGGAAGTGGATCTGGTGTGTCTTAGTTGTTATATAAGTACATAGGTACACAAGGTATGCACAGTTGCTAGTTTGGAAGTGGATCTGGTGTGTCTTAGTTGTTATATAAGTACATAGGTATACAAGGTATGCACAGTTGCTAGTTTGGAAGTGGATCTGGTGTGTCTTAGTTGTTATATAAGTACATAGGTATACAAGGTATGCACAGTTGCTAGTTTGGAAGTGGATCTGGTGTGTCTTAGTTGTTATATAAGTACATAGGTATACAAGGTATGCACAGTTGCTAGTTTGGAAGTGGATCTGGTGTGTCTTAGTTGTTATATAAGTACATACGTATACAAGGTATGCACAGTTGCTAGTTTGGAAGTGGATCTGGTGTGTCTTAGTTGTTATATAAGTACATAGGTATACAAGGTATGCACAGTTGCTAGTTTGGAAGTGGATCTGGTGTGTCTTAGTTGTTATATAAGTACATAGGTATACAAGGTATGCACAGTTGCTAGTTTGGAAGTGGATCTGGTGTGTCTTAGTTGTTATATAAGTACATAGGTATACAAGGTATGCACAGTTGCTAGTTTGGAAGTGGATCTGGTGTGTCTTAGTTGTTATATAAGTACATAGGTATACAAGGTATGCACAGTTGCTAGTTTGGAAGTGGATCTGGTGTGTCTTAGTTGTTATATAAGTACATAGGTATACAAGGTATGCACAGTTGCTAGTTTGGAAGTGGATCTGGTGTGTCTTAGTTGTTATATAAGTACATAGGTACACAAGGTATGCACAGTTGCTAGTTTGGAAGTGGATCTGGTGTGTCTTAGTTGTTATATAAGTACATAGGTATACAAGGTATGCACAGTTGCTAGTTTGGAAGTGGATCTGGTGTGTCTTAGTTGTTATATAAGTACATAGGTATACAAGGTATGCACAGTTGCTAGTTTGGAAGTGGATCTGGTGTGTCTTAGTTGTTATATAAGTACATAGGTATACAAGGTATGCACAGTTGCTAGTTTGGAAGTGGATCTGGTGTGTCTTAGTTGTTATATAAGTACATAGGTATACAAGGTATGCACAGTTGCTAGTTTGGAAGTGGATCTGGTGTGTCTTAGTTGTTATATAAGTACATAGGTATACAAGGTATGCACAGTTGCTAGTTTGGAAGTGGATCTGGTGTGTCTTAGTTGTTATATAAGTACATAGGTATACAAGGTATGCACAGTTGCTAGTTTGGAAGTGGATCTGGTGTGTCTTAGTTGTTATATAAGTACATAGGTATACAAGGTATGCACAGTTGCTAGTTTGGAAGTGGATCTGGTGTGTCTTAGTTGTTATATAAGTACATAGGTATACAAGGTATGCACAGTTGCTAGTTTGGAAGTGGATCTGGTGTGTCTTAGTTGTTATATAAGTACATAGGTATACAAGGTATGCACAGTTGCTAGTTTGGAAGTGGATCTGGTGTGTCTTAGTTGTTATATAAGTACATAGGTATACAAGGTATGCACAGTTGCTAGTTTGGAAGTGGATCTGGTGTGTCTTAGTTGTTATATAAGTACATAGGTATACAAGGTATGCACAGTTGCTAGTTTGGAAGTGGATCTGGTGTGTCTTAGTTGTTATATAAGTACATAGGTATACAAGGTATGCACAGTTGCTAGTTTGGAAGTGGATCTGGTGTGTCTTAGTTGTTATATAAGTACATAGGTATACAAGGTATGCACAGTTGCTAGTTTGGAAGTGGATCTGGTGTGTCTTAGTTGTTATATAAGTACATAGGTATACAAGGTATGCACAGTTGCTAGTTTGGAAGTGGATCTGGTGTGTCTTAGTTGTTATATAAGTACATAGGTATACAAGGTATGCACAGTTGCTAGTTTGGAAGTGGATCTGGTGTGTCTTAGTTGTTATATAAGTACATAGGTATACAAGGTATGCACAGTTGCTAGTTTGGAAGTGGATCTGGTGTGTCTTAGTTGTTATATAAGTACATAGGTATACAAGGTATGCACAGTTGCTAGTTTGGAAGTGGATCTGGTGTGTCTTAGTTGTTATATAAGTACATAGGTATACAAGGTATGCACAGTTGCTAGTTTGGAAGTGGATCTGGTGTCTTAGTTGTTATATAAGTACATAGGTATACAAGGTATGCACAGTTGCTAGTTTGGAAGTGGATCTGGTGTGTCTTAGTTGTTATATAAGTACATAGGTATACAAGGTATGCACAGTTGCTAGTTTGGAAGTGGATCTGGTGTGTCTTAGTTGTTATATAAGTACATAGGTATACAAGGTATGCACAGTTGCTAGTTTGGAAGTGGATCTGGTGTGTCTTAGTTGTTATATAAGTACATAGGTATACAAGGTATGCACAGTTGCTAGTTTGGAAGTGGATCTGGTGTGTCTTAGTTGTTATATAAGTACATAGGTATACAAGGTATGCACAGTTGCTAGTTTGGAAGTGGATCTGGTGTGTCTTAGTTGTTATATAAGTACATAGGTATACAAGGGGTATGCACAGTTGCTAGTTTGGAAGTGGATCTGGTGTGTCTTAGTTGTTATATAAGTACATAGGTATACAAGGTATGCACAGTTGCTAGTTTGGAAGTGGATCTGGTGTGTCTTAGTTGTTATATAAGTACATAGGTATACAAGGTATGCACAGTTGCTAGTTTGGAAGTGGATCTGGTGTGTCTTAGTTGTTATATAAGTACATAGGTATACAAGGTATGCACAGTTGCTAGTTTGGAAGTGGATCTGGTGTGTCTTAGTTGTTATATAAGTACATAGGTATACAAGGTATGCACAGTTGCTAGTTTGGAAGTGGATCTGGTGTGTCTTAGTTGTTATATAAGTACATAGGTATACAAGGTATGCACAGTTGCTAGTTTGGAAGTGGATCTGGTGTGTCTTAGTTGTTATATAAGTACATAGGTATACAAGGTATGCACAGTTGCTAGTTTGGAAGTGGATCTGGTGTGTCTTAGTTGTTATATAAGTACATAGGTATACAAGGTATGCACAGTTGCTAGTTTGGAAGTGGATCTGGTGTGTCTTAGTTGTTATATAAGTACATAGGTATACAAGGTATGCACAGTTGCTAGTTTGGAAGTGGATCTGGTGTGTCTTAGTTGTTATATAAGTACATAGGTATACAAGGTATGCACAGTTGCTAGTTTGGAAGTGGATCTGGTGTGTCTTAGTTGTTATATAAGTACATAGGTATACAAGGTATGCACAGTTGCTAGTTTGGAAGTGGATCTGGTGTGTCTTAGTTGTTATATAAGTACATAGGTATACAAGGTATGCACAGTTGCTAGTTTGGAAGTGGATCTGGTGTGTCTTAGTTGTTATATAAGTACATAGGTATACAAGGTATGCACAGTTGCTAGTTTGGAAGTGGATCTGGTGTGTCTTAGTTGTTATATAAGTACATAGGTATACAAGGTATGCACAGTTGCTAGTTTGGAAGTGGATCTGGTGTGTCTTAGTTGTTATATAAGTACATAGGTATACAAGGTATGCACAGTTGCTAGTTTGGAAGTGGATCTGGTGTGTCTTAGTTGTTATATAAGTACATAGGTATACAAGGTATGCACAGTTGCTAGTTTGGAAGTGGATCTGGTGTGTCTTAGTTGTTATATAAGTACATAGGTATACAAGGTATGCACAGTTGCTAGTTTGGAAGTGGATCTGGTGTGTCTTAGTTGTTATATAAGTACATAGGTATACAAGGTATGCACAGTTGCTAGTTTGGAAGTGGATCTGGTGTGTCTTAGTTGTTATATAAGTACATAGGTATACAAGGTATGCACAGTTGCTAGTTTGGAAGTGGATCTGGTGTGTCTTAGTTGTTATATAAGTACATAGGTATACAAGGTATGCACAGTTGCTAGTTTGGAAGTGGATCTGTGTGTCTTAGTTGTTATATAAGTACATAGGTATACAAGGTATGCACAGTTGCTAGTTTGGAAGTGGATCTGGTGTGTCTTAGTTGTTATATAAGTACATAGGTATACAAGGTATGCACAGTTGCTAGTTTGGAAGTGGATCTGGTGTGTCTTAGTTGTTATATAAGTACATAGGTATACAAGGTATGCACAGTTGCTAGTTTGGAAGTGGATCTGGTGTGTCTTAGTTGTTATATAAGTACATAGGTATACAAGGTATGCACAGTTGCTAGTTTGGAAGTGGATCTGGTGTGTCTTAGTTGTTATATAAGTACATAGGTATACAAGGTATGCACAGTTGCTAGTTTGGAAGTGGATCTGGTGTGTCTTAGTTGTTATATAAGTACATAGGTATACAAGGTATGCACAGTTGCTAGTTTGGAAGTGGATCTGGTGTGTCTTAGTTGTTATATAAGTACATAGGTATACAAGGTATGCACAGTTGCTAGTTTGGAAGTGGATCTGGTGTCTTAGTTGTTATATAAGTACATAGGTACACAAGGTATGCACAGTTGCTAGTTTGGAAGTGGATCTGGTGTGTCTTAGTTGTTATATAAGTACATAGGTATACAAGGTATGCACAGTTGCTAGTTTGGAAGTGGATCTGGTGTGTCTTAGTTGTTATATAAGTACATAGGTATACAAGGTATGCACAGTTGCTAGTTTGGAAGTGGATCTGGTGTGTCTTAGTTGTTATATAAGTACATAGGTATACAAGGTATGCACAGTTGCTAGTTTGGAAGTGGATCTGGTGTGTCTTAGTTGTTATATAAGTACATAGGTATACAAGGTATGCACAGTTGCTAGTTTGGAAGTGGATCTGGTGTGTCTTAGTTGTTATATAAGTACATAGGTATACAAGGTATGCACAGTTGCTAGTTTGGAAGTGGATCTGGTGTGTCTTAGTTGTTATATAAGTACATAGGTATACAAGGTATGCACAGTTGCTAGTTTGGAAGTGGATCTGGTGTGTCTTAGTTGTTATATAAGTACATAGGTATACAAGGTATGCACAGTTGCTAGTTTGGAAGTGGATCTGGTGTGTCTTAGTTGTTATATAAGTACATAGGTATACAAGGTATGCACAGTTGCTAGTTTGGAAGTGGATCTGGTGTGTCTTAGTTGTTATATAAGTACATAGGTATACAAGGTATGCACAGTTGCTAGTTTGGAAGTGGATCTGGTGTGTCTTAGTTGTTATATAAGTACATAGGTATACAAGGTATGCACAGTTGCTAGTTTGGAAGTGGATCTGGTGTGTCTTAGTTGTTATATAAGTACATAGGTATACAAGGTATGCACAGTTGCTAGTTTGGAAGTGGATCTGGTGTGTCTTAGTTGTTATATAAGTACATAGGTATACAAGGTATGCACAGTTGCTAGTTTGGAAGTGGATCTGGTGTGTCTTAGTTGTTATATAAGTACATAGGTATACAAGGTATGCACAGTTGCTAGTTTGGAAGTGGATCTGGTGTGTCTTAGTTGTTATATAAGTACATAGGTATACAAGGTATGCACAGTTGCTAGTTTGGAAGTGGATCTGGTGTGTCTTAGTTGTTATATAAGTACATAGGTATACAAGGTATGCACAGTTGCTAGTTTGGAAGTGGATCTGGTGTGTCTTAGTTGTTATATAAGTACATAGGTATACAAGGTATGCACAGTTGCTAGTTTGGAAGTGGATCTGGTGTGTCTTAGTTGTTATATAAGTACATAGGTATACAAGGTATGCACAGTTGCTAGTTTGGAAGTGGATCTGGTGTGTCTTAGTTGTTATATAAGTACATAGGTATACAAGGTATGCACAGTTGCTAGTTTGGAAGTGGATCTGGTGTGTCTTAGTTGTTATATAAGTACATAGGTATACAAGGTATGCACAGTTGCTAGTTTGGAAGTGGATCTGGTGTGTCTTAGTTGTTATATAAGTACATAGGTATACAAGGTATGCACAGTTGCTAGTTTGGAAGTGGATCTGGTGTGTCTTAGTTGTTATATAAGTACATAGGTATACAAGGTATGCACAGTTGCTAGTTTGGAAGTGGATCTGGTGTGTCTTAGTTGTTATATAAGTACATAGGTATACAAGGTATGCACAGTTGCTAGTTTGGAAGTGGATCTGGTGTGTCTTAGTTGTTATATAAGTACATAGGTATACAAGGTATGCACAGTTGCTAGTTTGGAAGTGGATCTGGTGTGTCTTAGTTGTTATATAAGTACATAGGTATACAAGGTATGCACAGTTGCTAGTTTGGAAGTGGATCTGGTGTGTCTTAGTTGTTATATAAGTACATAGGTATACAAGGTATGCACAGTTGCTAGTTTGGAAGTGGATCTGGTGTGTCTTAGTTGTTATATAAGTACATAGGTATACAAGGTATGCACAGTTGCTAGTTTGGAAGTGGATCTGGTGTGTCTTAGTTGTTATATAAGTACATAGGTATACAAGGTATGCACAGTTGCTAGTTTGGAAGTGGATCTGGTGTGTCTTAGTTGTTATATAAGTACATAGGTATACAAGGTATGCACAGTTGCTAGTTTGGAAGTGGATCTGGTGTGTCTTAGTTGTTATATAAGTACATAGGTATACAAGGTATGCACAGTTGCTAGTTTGGAAGTGGATCTGGTGTGTCTTAGTTGTTATATAAGTACATAGGTATACAAGGTATGCACAGTTGCTAGTTTGGAAGTGGATCTGGTGTGTCTTAGTTGTTATATAAGTACATAGGTATACAAGGTATGCACAGTTGCTAGTTTGGAAGTGGATCTGGTGTGTCTTAGTTGTTATATAAGTACATAGGTATACAAGGTATGCACAGTTGCTAGTTTGGAAGTGGATCTGGTGTGTCTTAGTTGTTATATAAGTACATAGGTATACAAGGTATGCACAGTTGCTAGTTTGGAAGTGGATCTGGTGTGTCTTAGTTGTTATATAAGTACATAGGTATACAAGGTATGCACAGTTGCTAGTTTGGAAGTGGATCTGGTGTGTCTTAGTTGTTATATAAGTACATAGGTATACAAGGTATGCACAGTTGCTAGTTTGGAAGTGGATCTGGTGTGTCTTAGTTGTTATATAAGTACATAGGTATACAAGGTATGCACAGTTGCTAGTTTGGAAGTGGATCTGGTGTGTCTTAGTTGTTATATAAGTACATAGGTATACAAGGTATGCACAGTTGCTAGTTTGGAAGTGGATCTGGTGTGTCTTAGTTGTTATATAAGTACATAGGTATACAAGGTATGCACAGTTGCTAGTTTGGAAGTGGATCTGGTGTGTCTTAGTTGTTATATAAGTACATAGGTATACAAGGTATGCACAGTTGCTAGTTTGGAAGTGGATCTGGTGTGTCTTAGTTGTTATATAAGTACATAGGTATACAAGGTATGCACAGTTGCTAGTTTGGAAGTGGATCTGGTGTGTCTTAGTTGTTATATAAGTACATAGGTATACAAGGTATGCACAGTTGCTAGTTTGGAAGTGGATCTGGTGTGTCTTAGTTGTTATATAAGTACATAGGTATACAAGGTATGCACAGTTGCTAGTTTGGAAGTGGATCTGGTGTGTCTTAGTTGTTATATAAGTACATAGGTATACAAGGTATGCACAGTTGCTAGTTTGGAAGTGGATCTGGTGTGTCTTAGTTGTTATATAAGTACATAGGTATACAAGGTATGCACAGTTGCTAGTTTGGAAGTGGATCTGGTGTGTCTTAGTTGTTATATAAGTACATAGGTATACAAGGTATGCACAGTTGCTAGTTTGGAAGTGGATCTGGTGTGTCTTAGTTGTTATATAAGTACATAGGTATACAAGGTATGCACAGTTGCTAGTTTGGAAGTGGATCTGGTGTGTCTTAGTTGTTATATAAGTACATAGGTATACAAGGTATGCACAGTTGCTAGTTTGGAAGTGGATCTGGTGTGTCTTAGTTGTTATATAAGTACATAGGTATACAAGGTATGCACAGTTGCTAGTTTGGAAGTGGATCTGGTGTGTCTTAGTTGTTATATAAGTACATAGGTATACAAGGTATGCACAGTTGCTAGTTTGGAAGTGGATCTGGTGTGTCTTAGTTGTTATATAAGTACATAGGTATACAAGGTATGCACAGTTGCTAGTTTGGAAGTGGATCTGGTGTGTCTTAGTTGTTATATAAGTACATAGGTATACAAGGTATGCACAGTTGCTAGTTTGGAAGTGGATCTGGTGTGTCTTAGTTGTTATATAAGTACATAGGTATACAAGGTATGCACAGTTGCTAGTTTGGAAGTGGATCTGGTGTGTCTTAGTTGTTATATAAGTACATAGGTATACAAGGTATGCACAGTTGCTAGTTTGGAAGTGGATCTGGTGTGTCTTAGTTGTTATATAAGTACATAGGTATACAAGGTATGCACAGTTGCTAGTTTGGAAGTGGATCTGGTGTGTCTTAGTTGTTATATAAGTACATAGGTATACAAGGTATGCACAGTTGCTAGTTTGGAAGTGGATCTGGTGTGTCTTAGTTGTTATATAAGTACATAGGTATACAAGGTATGCACAGTTGCTAGTTTGGAAGTGGATCTGGTGTGTCTTAGTTGTTATATAAGTACATAGGTATACAAGGTATGCACAGTTGCTAGTTTGGAAGTGGATCTGGTGTGTCTTAGTTGTTATATAAGTACATAGGTATACAAGGTATGCACAGTTGCTAGTTTGGAAGTGGATCTGGTGTGTCTTAGTTGTTATATAAGTACATAGGTATACAAGGTATGCACAGTTGCTAGTTTGGAAGTGGATCTGGTGTGTCTTAGTTGTTATATAAGTACATAGGTATACAAGGTATGCACAGTTGCTAGTTTGGAAGTGGATCTGGTGTGTCTTAGTTGTTATATAAGTACATAGGTATACAAGGTATGCACAGTTGCTAGTTTGGAAGTGGATCTGGTGTGTCTTAGTTGTTATATAAGTACATAGGTATACAAGGTATGCACAGTTGCTAGTTTGGAAGTGGATCTGGTGTGTCTTAGTTGTTATATAAGTACATAGGTATACAAGGTATGCACAGTTGCTAGTTTGGAAGTGGATCTGGTGTGTCTTAGTTGTTATATAAGTACATAGGTATACAAGGTATGCACAGTTGCTAGTTTGGAAGTGGATCTGGTGTGTCTTAGTTGTTATATAAGTACATAGGTATACAAGGTATGCACAGTTGCTAGTTTGGAAGTGGATCTGGTGTGTCTTAGTTGTTATATAAGTACATAGGTATACAAGGTATGCACAGTTGCTAGTTTGGAAGTGGATCTGGTGTGTCTTAGTTGTTATATAAGTACATAGGTATACAAGGTATGCACAGTTGCTAGTTTGGAAGTGGATCTGGTGTGTCTTAGTTGTTATATAAGTACATAGGTATACAAGGTATGCACAGTTGCTAGTTTGGAAGTGGATCTGGTGTGTCTTAGTTGTTATATAAGTACATAGGTATACAAGGTATGCACAGTTGCTAGTTTGGAAGTGGATCTGGTGTGTCTTAGTTGTTATATAAGTACATAGGTATACAAGGTATGCACAGTTGCTAGTTTGGAAGTGGATCTGGTGTGTCTTAGTTGTTATATAAGTACATAGGTATACAAGGTATGCACAGTTGCTAGTTTGGAAGTGGATCTGGTGTGTCTTAGTTGTTATATAAGTACATAGGTATACAAGGTATGCACAGTTGCTAGTTTGGAAGTGGATCTGGTGTGTCTTAGTTGTTATATAAGTACATAGGTATACAAGGTATGCACAGTTGCTAGTTTGGAAGTGGATCTGGTGTGTCTTAGTTGTTATATAAGTACATAGGTATACAAGGTATGCACAGTTGCTAGTTTGGAAGTGGATCTGGTGTGTCTTAGTTGTTATATAAGTACATAGGTATACAAGGTATGCACAGTTGCTAGTTTGGAAGTGGATCTGGTGCGTCTTAGTTGTTATATAAGTACATAGGTATACAAGGTATGCACAGTTGCTAGTTTGGAAGTGGATCTGGTGTCTTAGTTGTTATATAAGTACATAGGTATACAAGGTATGCACAGTTGCTAGTTTGGAAGTGGATCTGGTGTGTCTTAGTTGTTGTTGGACTTGCTAAGCGATTCGGATCGGAATGACTTACAAATGAATAGTCACTGAAATAATATATTTAGTGCGATAGCTCAGTCGAGAGACCAACAGACTGCGATGCAGAGTGTCAGGTTCGAACCCAAGTCGCGCACCTCTGACTTTCGGAAGTTTTATTTTATTTTATTATAATTTGGGATAATAAACAGTTACAATACACAATATGTTAAAATATAGAAGCTGCATAATAGTATGTTACAATATTGCAGCCCACTACATTATCCACGATTTAACAAGAACAGTATGACAGAAGACAAAAAAGCCACTAAAATGCATCATATCAATAGTACATAAGTATGTTTAAATATAATAATTAATTGTGCATATCATTAATAAATAATTATAAATACAATGAAATTATTAGTAGGAATAGGAATACTTAAAATGTAATAATGAAAATATTGAAATATTAATAATAATAATAATGAAATTATAATAATAATGGTATATGACTTTTCGAAATTATGTGCGTATTGATTGACAATTATCGCCTGCTCCGTGCCTCGGAGAGCACGTTAAGCCGTCGGTCCCGGCTGCCATGAACATCTATGACAGTCGTTATTGGGAAGTCAGTGCCCTCTAATATCCTGACACTGGTCTAGCCTTAGGATATCGTTAGCCTTCAGGTTGCGGAGATCAGGTGGCAGTCGCTCCGTGTAAAAACTGATATCCAGTCAAATCCGGTTAGACTAGAAAGCCGACCCCACGTGACTTGGGAATAATAAAGGCTAGGGAGAAGACTGAAATAATATATTTAAGTAAGGTTATAAAGCTTTTGGTAAAATGATGAAAGTATGGCGGCTTTAGTGTCTTGTACAAAAACAAAGTACCTACTTGGTTAGTGGCAATAAGCACACTTCCTATACAGCACCTAAACATTATGTATGTCATATGTGTGATACAACTCTGCTTAATCATACGTCAATAGGGATTTACACTATTTACAGCGTAGGTAACAGTTTAACGGGAGTGATGCCATATCTATACTAACTAGCGGTCGCCTAGTGCTCGAAATTCGACCAAAGTTTTCCTGTAAGATATTGCTGACATATGTCATTATATATTGATATATGTAACCATAGTAACGCGCTTCCACTGCGTGTGTCAAATGCATGGTTGTGTGCGTGTACTGTTTTTTCATTAATTTAATGTATTTTTACGCATAATTTAAAAAAAATATTAGCATTCGTCACTTCTTCTCTGTATAAACTATAAGTGTGCGAAATTTCATACTCCTCCGTTCGCCCAATTTTCGTAAAAAGGGATCCAAAGTTTTCACTTCATGTATTAATATATAGATATTATAAGCTGAAGAGTTTGTTTGTTTGAACGCGCTAATCTCAGGAACTACCGGCTCGATTTGAAAAAATCTTTTAGTGTTGGATAGCCTATTTATCGAGGAAGGCTATATAACATCACGCTACGACCCACGGGGGCGGCGCAGTAACGATAAATGCGGGTGAAACCGCGGGAACATATAGTTATGTACATATATAATACACTAGATGTGCTCGCGGTTTCACACGCGTTTATGATTATTGCGCCGCTCCCGTGGGTCGTAGCGTGATGTTATATAGCCTATGAGCGAAGCCACAACACTGCGTTGCGTTGCGACAACGCATCGCAAAAATCTACGACGCCGCACAACGTATCGTGGAAATTTCCGATGCGCTGCCGCATCGTACAAATCTGCAATGCGACGACGCGCTACCATTCAGTGATTAATTAATTATTCATGATTGTTAGAAATGGGTACAACTCAGTACTTTCTTTTCTGTTTCTTTTTCTTAATGTGTCTTCACGCAAGCAGAAGTAGGACCCTTGTAGTGCGCCGTGCGGTCCATGTCTCACTAGAAACTGGACTGATGGTTGGCGTCTTGTCGTACGATGTCGTATGCGATGAAATTATTGCGTTGAATCATCGCATTGTATTACTGTGCGTCATCATTTTTGCGATGCGTTGTCGCAACGCAGTGTTGTGGCTTCGCCCGATATGTAGCCTTCCGCGATAAATGATAGCTCATTTATCGCGGAAGGCTACATATCGGGCCAAACAATATTTCCAACAAAAAATATTTTCCAATTTGGACCTGTAGTTCCTGAGATTAGCGCGTTCAAACATACAAACAAACAAACTCTTCAGCATTATAATATTAGTATAGATATTATACCGAGCACTCAATATTCATAATGATATCGTATGCTTTTGAATTAGATTAATCGAAAATCCATCCCTTGGGCTCAACGCTGCTTTGAGAACAGGGATCCATCAGAGAGCGCTACTGCTGTCGCTGGTGAAATCATCCTGGGTATGGAATATTATATTCCATACAGTGATGTCACGAGCGGCGGCAGGAAAAGGCCCTGATTCGGGCGTGAATGCGCCGATGCTGTTGAACGCAAACAGACAGCGTATCGCGCTTGGACCAGGGCTCGCACTCTCCACGACCCTAACGTGGATCACCTGAAGGCAGCGTTCAACCAAGCCACAAAGGTCTGCAAGAGGGCATACTTAAGAGCGGATGCCCAGCGCGTCGCACGGTTCGGCCAGGAACTCATGGCGCATCCTACGGGCAGTCGTAGCTATTGGCGCCTGGCCAAAGCCGTGCAGTCCAACTTCTGCCAGACCTTGCTGCCCCCTCTGAGGTATCCGAATGGATCACTGGCTCATCGGCCGCAGGAGAAAGCAGATCTGCTTGCAAATCTCTTTGCGGCCAACTCCCGAATCGATGACTGCGGTTCGCAGCCGCCTAACATTGCCAACTGCGGCTACACCATGCCTGATACATGTATCAGGCAACGAACCGTTCGTGCGATACTGCAGTCTCTCGATGTTCGGAAAGCCAGTGGACCTGACGGCATCCCAGCTGTGGTTCTTAAAAAATGTGCAGCGGAGTTGTCTCCCACACTTACGCGCCTATACCGGACGTCTTACGTCGCAGGCATTGTGCCTGAGGCTTGGAAGGAAGCGAACGTTCAACCGATTCCCAAAAAGGGGGACCGTTCCGAGCCAAGCAACTATCGACCCATAGCTATCACCTCGGTGCTTTCCAAGGTGTTCGAGCGGATTATAAACACCCAAATTGTCCGCTACCTGGAGGATCAATCGTTGATCAATGATCGCCAATACGGCTTTCGGTCTAAACGATCAACGGGTGATCTTCTAGCGTTCGTCACGCACCTCTGGGGTGAGGCTATGGACAAGCACGGCGAGTCTTTGGCTATCAGCCTTGACATAGCCAAAGCTTTCGACAGAGTCTGGCACCGGTCTCTTCTTTCCAAGCTTCCGGCCTATGGCTTGCCCCCTCAACTGTGCACCTGGATTGCAAGTTTCCTGCAGAAGCGTCGTATTCGGGTCCTTTGCGACGGTCGCGCTTCCGCATTTATGCAGGTCAATGCAGGAGTGCCTCAGGGGTCTGTCTTATCCCCTACGCTCTTTCTTCTGCATATCAATGGTATGTTGAATCTCGGCAACATACATTGTTATGCGGACGACAGTACCGTGCATGGGCGATATCTCGGACATCCTGGGGCCAAACAGGCTGAGGTTGAGGGGAAAAGGCAGAATCTTGTCGTTGAACTTAGCCAGACCTTGGATCGCATCTATGAATGGGGTGCCAAGAACTTGGTAGAGTTCAACGCCAAGAAGACCCAGGCATGCGCGTTCTCAACAAAAAAGTCTCCGTTCCTTCCCCTCCCTTCTCTGAAGAACACTCCACTGGTAATACGTGACAGCCTCTCCTTCTTAGGTATGGATCTTTGCCGCTCCCTTAATCCCAAAACCTACACCGAGAGCGTCATTAAGCAAGCTTCGCGAAAACTCGGAGTTCTGAACAGGGTGAGGCGGTTCTTCGCACCTGGGCAACTGTGCCTATTGTATAAGGCACAAGTGCGCTCTTGCGTGGAGTACTGTTCTCATCTTTGGGATGGCTCCACGCAGTACTTGCTGGACGCTCTCGACCGGTTACAGCGGCGGGCTGTTCGTATTATCGGAGATCCAGAGGTCATGAGTTCACTGGAACCTCTGCAACTCCGTAGGGACATTGCCTCATTGGCATGTTTCTACAGAATATACCAAGGGGAGTGCTCTGAAGAGTTATTCCACCTTATCCCGCCCTCCCCTTTCCTATCCAGAACAACGCGTGCTGGGCTCAGATGCCATCCTTACACGGTAGAGTCGATTAGAGCGCGTACCAAAAAGTTACGGTCCTCATACCTCTGCCGAACGACCAAGACATGGAATTCTCTGCCAAGGCACGTGTTTCCTTCTTCCTTCAATCCTGGGTCCTTTAAGCGGGGCGTGAAAAAGCACCTTCTCAGGCCGTCAAAGTAGAGACCTCAACATCGCCTCGGCTACTATGAGGGCGGTGTGGAGGCCACTGCTCTTAGACCACACGACTGCTTACCATCAGTTGGAGTGTGGTCATTTTGAGGAGCACGATAAAAAAAAAGAAAACAAAAAAAAAACGTAGGAGTGTAGCAAATGATTTTTACATTTACATTCACCGTAATTAGTTTCGGCCAAGTGATAAATATTCTTCAATAGCTTAAGCAGACATTAGTGGTCTGATTAATGTTGATTCATTTGAAATATATATTTTGCCTAGGGGCTTGTGATTTAACTTCGATAATAGTGTACGTACTAATGAGAGTGAGTGATGGTCAGAATTTACACGCTCGTCAAATAGATGATCACTGCTATCATCTATCTAGCATTTTAATTCATGGCTAAAATTAGTTTAATATTTGTTATTTAATAAAATACACTTTTTGGTCTATTGGTTTCATACCTCAGTGACGCATAGGAAACTAAATTGAAGTAATCAGTACCTATTTAGTGATTCTTATTACCAATACTTAAACTTTAATAACTTACACTTATTACATGTTGTAGGTATATTGAAGACACACGCTGGCGAAAATATTAATGATAGATATATTTTCAAAACCTTATTAGGTTTAAGTTATTACATATTTTAACCATGTATATGTATAATAAGTTGTTTGTTTCCCAAAGAAAAGCGTAACTTGGTTAATTTTATACGTAAATAATGATTGAGAAGCAGTTTGTTGGATTGACAGATCCGACGATTGCAATAAATACTGATATTAAATAAAATATGCAACGACTGAAATAAAAGAAGTCCTGTCTTCATTATAATACCATTACTTTATACTGTAATACATTGGTAGCTAACGCTAATTTGATGAATACTTGATGTATTAGGTACACACAATCACAAATTCATGAATTATTTAGTTAAGCTGCTACACGAGAATCGATACCAGACTGAATTCGTTATGAATTGATAACTGCTAAACGATCACTCACAAGTAAAATCAGTATTTAATACATAAGTAACGAGTTAATTTTTCTTTTCCAGGTTATTAGAAGCAGATATGGGCTTCCATATAATAATAGACCGGAGAAAAGACCGATGGAACTCCGTCAAAACAGTATTATTAAGGATTTCAGTAAGTTTTATTGAGCAATTCATTTGAAATATTATACATAATATCTACTTTTAAAATACTCCTTTACTCCTGCCTAAAAAATTATTTACTAATTTATAATATGACCGTCAAGCTTTGGCGATATTATGAAAGTATAATCAAACCACAGAATCAATCCCTTCAGCAAGACCAGTAATCATATAAGTACATATAAGTTCTAGGAAATTTCAACAGCCCAGGTACGACTTGCAAAATAATAAATAGTTGAACGATTAAAATTTATCTCTTAGGCAACAAAAATACATACCTACATATGTATGACTTAACCATAAATTCATGTAACGGCACCATTATGATATTAGGTACCTATGTAGTTTTTATTAAATCTACCGCATTGTTTGGTTGTCATCACTGATGACTGTCATTAGTTTGACCATGATAATAATAATATATCACATTTAAAAATGCCTATTCAATTGTAATTGAACTACTACTGTCTACATACTTTAAATCTAATAACACACAATTTGAATTCAATATAGTTTCGATTGTTCCTTTGTTTGAATTATTTGCCAAGTACGAACAATGCACGAGAAAAATAGTAATGAAAATGTAAAAACAAGTTGACAAATCACAATACGATATTGATTTTTATCCCTTCGTTTGAGCCATGAATGAATGGATAGGTATTAGTTCATTGTAGTGCTTGTGCAGTTCTTAACCACTCTGATAAACCTCAAACACACAAACTGACAGTATGCACTGATATACACACGCAGTGATCACCATCGCTGCATTGTATGATCATTTTCACACTGAAACAAATTGCAGATAACTACTGTTTTTAAACAGCAAGATGATTCGTATTTAATTTTATTTATATAAATTTTATAGTATAAGACATTATTCAAACGCAAACAATAAATCATTACGATTGTAAAAGATCACGTGAGTCTATTAAATCTATAATCCTTAAAACATCCAATTGCATTATATTTATTAAAGGATTTTTAAACTAGGTAGGTATTACAAAAGGCAATTTTCTCTTTTCAGGAATTCTTCCCTGGCATAATTCACACCGTTTTCGTTCTTCGACCCGCAAGTTTCCTACAGAAAGCTCTATCAGAAGTCAGTAGTAAGCTATTCAAGGAGGAGTTCAGGTTCAGGGTGCTGGTCTGTTCGTCTGTCGACGAGTTGTACGAGCACTTCGACAGATCACAGCTGACGCCGGACCTCGGAGGAGAACTGCAGTATTCACACGCTGAGTGGATACAGCAACGGATAGTGAGTTTTTGTATTAAATTAATAATATTAAGTACGTTTATACATAGGTATGTTTATTACATAAACGGCTCCTGACATAGTGTTTGCGCAGATCAGTCAATTTAAAAGGTTAATCATCGTCATGCTCGTAGACGTGTCCGTGCTTCGGACAATGCATAAAGCGATGGCTTCGACTTAAACTTAAAACCGATGGGTTTTAAGTTTAAGTCGAATCGTATAGGGAATCAATATCATAAAACATGCCTTAAACAATCAATATCTGGTTTAAACTAAGTAGTTAACTCTTTGGGTTACGAATATCGCGGTCCCTGTGTGGTAGGTAAATCTGATTAAACTATAGACGTATATTGTAAGTATTCATCCCTATGTAGGGGACATGCTCCCCTTGGCAAATAACCCTAGATACTCCAATGACGTTGATCTTTAACTCTAATATAGTAATGTTTGAAACCTCTTTTTGGTAGTAACTTTGGTAGTAAGAAATGTGCTAACTAATGCAACTAATGCCATCTATTAATAAATATAAAAACTAAAACGTCCTGAATCGCGATATTAAAGTTTTCCGCCTCACATTCATACGAATTGAAAGTCCGCCGCTGTTATTAGTTCAATGATGTCTATCCTTCCTTGCGCACTGAACTTTGTGTGGAAATGTGGGACATTTCGTATTGTGCTGATCGCCTTTATGAAATACTGAGAACAATTACCTGCTGCCGGAGGACTCACTCATGCGTATAATTAACCGATTTCATAATTAAATTTCAAGTGTTTTTTTTTCCTTTCGTAAAGTTTAATATCTACTTGTATTTTATGTTTAATTTCAGGCTTTGGAGAAATTTTCTACGTTAATGAAGGAGATCTCGAGTAAATTGGACGAGTTTATGCATGAGATTGTAGACTGCGATATGGGAAACGACCCGACACAAACCAAAGAATTATTAGACTGTCAGGAAACTAGGTAAGACAAAACTATATTTTTGAAACGTATAACATAATTACTATAATTTAGTGCCATTAACTTGCGTTCAGTACTACGAGACAAGATAATTTGTTTTTATAATTAGCGTATTCAAACCCGCGTCGTGACAAAAATGTACTTTTTGTGATCTATGGATAATCGTTTTTATTTAGATTGTCTATTTCTTTGCTCATTCATATTTTATTATGATTTAAATGATATTATAATTTCAGGTATAAAGCTTTAAAGTCAGAACTAGCGTCGGCGACAACACAAGGTGAAGATTTACTGGCGCAAGTACGGAAACCAAATCTTACATATAATATTATAAGCCACGTCGCCGCGGTTGAGAGGTACCTAACTATAATTATCTTGTTTATACATTCATATTGTTCTACTAGCTGGTACCTGCGATTTCGTCTGCGTAGATTTTAGCCGTTTCGGAGATTAGCCGGAACAAACAGACAGACAGACAAAAATTTTAAAAATAAATATTTTCGTATAGTTACCTTATATACTTTCATATGCATTAGATAAAAAGCTGTTATTTTGACATTACAAACAGACACTTCAATTTTATTTATTTGTGTATATTTAAAATCTAACTGAGCTGACTGACGTTGTTCAATTTAAATGGAAAATTATCTTAAATATGACTTATAATTTTTTATAAATAGGCCTGGTTTGTTTCAAAAAAATAATTCTAATTTAATTACGCTTAATAGAAGTTTATGTAAAGACTACAGAAATAATAAATTGATGTCTGAAATATCATGATGACAGCACAGTTTTCGAGGAATCAGCAAATATCTTCTAAGTATATAAAAACTTAGTTTTACTATCGGTGTACAATCGTTGCGATTAATATAAGTGAATTAGTCTCTATACCGCACATTCGGTAGGGCAGCGTTAGTGAATGCAACTGCTGTGCAAATAAGTCTCAAGTTCAATTACCGGGACGGTGATTATCCCTCAAAGAAAATCTCCGTAGGAGTGCGAGGTTAATCTATACTAATATTATACACCTGAAGAGTTTGTTTGTTTGTTTGGTTGAACGCGCTAATCTCAGTAACTACTGGTTCGAATTGAAAAATTATTTTTGTGTTGGATAGCCTATTTATCGAGGAAGGCTATTAGGCCATATAAACATCACGCTACGACCCACGGGGGCGGCGCAATAACGATAAACGCGGGTGAAACCGCGGGTACATCTAGTTATTTATAGAAATTCAATTTGGTGTTGTAGCAGGATAGGATATTTAATAATGTTATAAGATTGTGCTACGGGAAAACCAAACAGCATTATAATTATTTATTTGAATAGATAAGAGATAACGTCAAGACTGGTCGATAAACACATATTTATTTTAGCTTTAACTATAAACTGACTCTTTCGTTTACTGGAATCAAGTTGTCGACCAGATAATAACTAGATTCATCTCTGAAAATATTGTACCAATAGAAAACTTAATTTGAATATAATACCTACTTAAGTTTTTATTTATTATAAAATACATATATCCAACTTTTCGTGTGAGTATTTCCCTTTTGATTGAAGAAGCATGTTGCCCATTGCAATATTATGTGTCATGGTAAACTTTTCGTAACACAAAGACTTGCAGAAGCTTTGTCTGTCACACGCGACCTAAGCAATACATAACTCTACTAGCAAAAGGCAACGATTCCTTGGTCCCCATAATTGCTAGCAGCCGGTACAACAAGTCCTTAAGGCATTGCTTTAAGGCCTTCCGGCAGTTAAGCTCAATGCAGGCTCACAGCACCAGGTTATTTGGTAGCTATTTTTCGCAGGGTAAAAGTCCATGTCTAGTCGAACTGCTCCCGGTACAAGTGCAGTGGATACCTTACTGAACCCTACGTCAGTTATTTATAATCCTTGTAAAAAGCTTGTATTGAACCAATAACAAAATTATGTTATCTCGCTATTAAACGGTTGTATACAAACCTCTTATTTTCATGTGTAACGTCACCGAACCTCGCAAACGTATATGTATAACTCTTATAAAATTTTTGTTGCTTTTTTTTAGATTATTGGTGCAACTGGACGAGACTGAAAAACAATTTGACAATTCATGGCAAAAACATTCCACGAAATTAAACCACTGGCTGAAATTCAGAACGTTTTTATTGAACTTTAAACAGATGCAGGTAATCTTCACTTAATCTATTTATACACTTAAAATTAAATACCTTTACAATACAGTTGACATGCCATCTACTGCGTATTGCGTTAAAACTATTTCTAGGCGCAACGAAATTCAGTCTTTTAATTTGATGATATTTATTAAGATTTTACTGGTCTAAAGTGAAAATGTGAAGGCTGTTTATTTCGATTTCGAAAGTCAAACATCGGTGTCCTCGGCGAACACGCTCGATGCGAGTCGTCATCATCTTTCGCCGGCCTGAAAACAAATTCTGACGACGCTCTTTTCGCAACCAAATCCGATATATCCATACATTTCTCTTGATTATCGACACCGTTAAAATTCCGGATGTCTTTTCTCTTGTGAGCGTCTAGTTGAAATGTCAATTTCTGTATTTTTCTGGACTTTTCTTCTAAGCGTGCTTTCATATCCTCCGCTTGTTTACTTCTCTTGCTGCATTCTGTTTGTAAGGAACTTATTTTTCGTTTGCAAGTTTCCAACTCAGCTTTGAGTTTTTGTAGATTTAATGTATTCATTTCTTCCATACATTGCAACTTTTCTCGCGCATGTTTAGCTACACTCTCCTGGTATAAAGTTTCCTGTTCAACCTGGTAGGCCCAGAAAGACATGGCTCGCATAGCAATATCCATAATTGTTTCAGGTCGCATACCAGCTAAAACTATTGATTTGAAAGTTTCATTAGGTCTAAGATCTGCTTGAATAACATCAAACTTATCTCGTAATTCCGTTCCACATGCTGGACAAGTCAACGAGTTTTCGGCGGTTCTTTTGAATTCTCTTTTACCGTGTTCAACACAGAACGCGTGCGAGCAAGTCGTAACCCACGCTTGACTTGACAAAGACTTTCTGCATTTGCGAAAGTTACACACAATTTCCATGGCCATTACTTTTAATGTATTTAAATGTTATTCAAACAGAAAAGCAATCAATTAGATAAGTTTTACAATATCACATAATAAAAGTAAAATGACATTAACAACATTTGACACTTTATTTGATGTGAGAGAGTAATAAAATTTATTTTTAATTTTATTTCGTAACGTTGTAAAGAACCTTCTTTCTATATGTCAAATATAAATAAGTTTGTATATGTTACGGACCAAAATTGTATGTCATGTTGTGCTCTTTTGTTTATTTTGTTATTACGATAGCAATTATTTAATTAAACTATGAAAGTATTTAGTGCCTCATAGAATATTTATTATTAACAAAAATAAATAAAATTGGTTCAACTCTTTTCTACGAGATTACTTTGACATAAAGGAAAAAAAACTTGCTCGTAGAGTTATCTGATCATGCAGGCAATGACAAATTTAAATACCTAACATAATTCGTAAAATTTTCCAAAATATTTCGGATTTTCTTCGTCATAGACGGGAATGCCTCATGCAAAAACATGTCTCGAGTTCAAACCCAAGGCGCGCATTTCTGACTTTTAGAAGTTATATGCGTATTAAATAGTTCATTATCGCTTGCTTTAACGATGAAGGAAAACATCGTGAGGAAACCTGCATATCTGAAAGTTCTCCACAATGTTTTCGAAGATACATGAAGTCTGCCAACCCGTACTAGGCCAGCGTGGTGGACTATGGCTTAACCCTTCTCACAGTGAGAAGAGGCCCGTGCCCAGCAGTGGGACAGTTTAATACAGGGCAGATATTATCATTATTATAGATGGGAATATACTATAATTAATAACGCCATAAATAAATTATTTTGTAAACTTCGATTTTTAACACGTCAAATTAATCTTATATTTTCATCATCATCATTTCAGTCGATTTTTTATACTTTAGTAGTTATTAATGGCATATATTAACATTTAACAGGCGACTTTAGACAATCATCTAAAGACAGCATGCGACATGACCGAGGTGGGCGAAACGGCCAGCAGAGTAGACAGTCTGCTACAAGAGGCGGGAGATTTTGAAAAGCTTTGTAACTGTGACCTTGAAACTGCAGCAAAAATTATTGAAGATGGTACGTTTATTACTATACTAGCTGACCCGCGCAACTTCGTCTGATTCATAAAAGAATTTGCCCCGTTTTTGCAACATTTTTCATTGCTGCTCCGCTCCTATTGATCGTAGCGTAATTTTATATAGCCTATAGCCTTCCACGATAAATGGGCTATCCAACACTATTTTTCAATTCGAAGCAGTAGTTCCTGAGATTAGCGCGTTCAAACAAACTCTTCAGCTTTATAATATTAGTATAGAATATTTGATTATGGCATACAGAAGTTTTAGAAGTAGAACCTAACATGTAGTTATTTTACCAAGTACATACATTGTACCTACACCACCCCAACATACAAAACCGTTACATTACGTTAAAATGCTATCGTAGCTTGTAGTATAACTTTATTTAAATGATATAATAGTAAGACATATTTTTAACCAATGCCTAACCGCCCCCGCCGCACTCAGAGTTGTGTGGGTACAAATTCCACACGGAAGAATAATTTGTGTGATCTACAAATGTTTGTAAAGACCACAATTGTCTTTTTTTTAAAGTGTCTTAATTTTAAAGTAAATCATATAAAGTAGAACATAACATAATTATTTGCTTTGCCAAATATAAAACTTTTTTTTAAATTGAACTTGAATATTCATACTGGCTATACATTCAAAACAAATAAAATAGATAAAGTTCTAAATTTGAATTTCGATAAAAATAACCTTTTTCTGTTTTACCTTTAACATTTGTTTCGATTTATTCAATGTTATGGACGACGGAGTAATCATTATTGTACAGAGAAAACTACACAGTCTCTACAACAATTGTTTCTTATTTACTTTAACTTAATATGTATGATTTATTTGCAGGTGAAACGTTGATGAAGGATCCATTGAGCTCAGTCGACCACATAGAATCAAAATGCGAAGAGCTAAGAAGAACCAGCGCGTTGCTCGTAGATAAGATACAGAAACGAAATCTACTTTTGTCCAAAGCTAGAGAACTAATGGACAGGATAGATAAGGTAAATCTGATCCAGATTCATATTAGGTACTTATGTGTTTTTTTAATTATCGTAAAATGTTAAATTACCTATAATCTAATATAAAAAATATAAAAAATCAACAGGTTGCACTCCGGGAGTACCGGCAGAAGTGAAAACTTGAATATTAACGTTGTGCATTTTTGATATTTTTGAAGGTTAGGAAATAATTTTGCACGAATTGCTTTAATTATCAGTATAAAAGTACTATCATTTATGAGGTAAAATACAATATTAATTTATTGCGCTATCGCACACAAACATGACAATTCTCCCTCCGTCTTACGAATTTTCGATCAGGTCACGTGTCCTGACGCGAGTTTAACATTTTTTTACCCATCACAAAAAAGTGCTTAACGCCGCTAAAGAAGTTTTCACTTAAAAATACAGCGGTAATTCAGTAGGGAGACCAACACACTGAAATGCAGAGGTCTCGAGTTCGAACCCAATTCGCGCATCACTGACTTTTCGAAGTTATATGCGTATTAAATAGTTAATTATCGCTTGCTTTAACGGTGAAGGAAAACATCGTGAGGAAACCTGCATATCTGAGAGTTCTACATAATGTTCTCGAAGATATGTGAAGTCTGCCAACCCGCACTCGGCCAGCGTGGTGGACTATGGCCTAACCCTTCTCACAGTGAGAAGAGGCCCGTGCCCAGCAGTGGGACAGTTTAATACAGGGCAGACATTATTTTTTTATATTAAGTGTGTTATATAATATTCGAGTTTGTTTTTATGTCTCCAATGTCATAATATATTCAATCTATTAACGTTTCATGCCAATAATACACATTAATAAATTATTATTTTTACTTAATATTCTCATTATTATTATCACCATTTTATACCCATAAAGATGGTATATTCTAGTTTTAATGTATGTTACTTATTATTCTACTAGGCGAACGACTGGTGCGCGACGGGAGTGGAACTGCTAGCAGGCGAAGGAGGACTGATAGCGGTGGACAAACTCCTGGAAGACGCTCAGAGCTTCGGACTCTCGGCGCCCGACCCGTTCCGAGACATGTTGATGCATTCTGCTACTCAAGAAACAAGGGCACTAGTTACGCAGGTATACTAGACATGTCATATCATTCACTACAGAAACATTTATACAGGCTGTCCCAGAATATGTGAATCAAAACGGCTCCCTTAAAAATATGTTATCATCATAGCGAGATAGAAGAAACTGATGTAACATAATATGTTATCATCATAGCGAGATAGAAGAAACTGATGTAACATAATATGTTATCATCATAGCGAGATAGAAGAAACTGATGTAACATAATATGTTATCATCATAGCGAGATAGAAGAAACTGATGTAACATAATATGTTATCATCATAGCGAGATAGAAGAAACTGATGTAACATAGTTTCTAGGTTTAAATATCGATAACAAACTTAACTGGAAATTACATGTTGACTACGTCTGTAAAAGACTAAGTCAGTTTTCATATGCTCTCAACAGGTTAAGAAAACTCGCAAATCAAAAGACTCTTCTTGCAGCATACCATGGCTACGTTAATTCAACCCTAAGATACGGAGTAATATTTAGTACAGACAAAGGCCGGGCATTTGTAGCACAAAAACGCTGTATAAGGGCTATGTTCAATCTGCAGGTAACCGATTCGTGTGTATCATATTTTAAAAAGCTTAACATTTTAACTTTGCCAAGTCTATATAAGTCATTATTTATTAAAAATAATTTTGAGTTATTTAACTATCGCAAACGTATAAGACATGACAAGAAATTACACATAGTTGCTAGCAAGACTTATTTAATGCACGCAAGTATATTTTGTATAGCATCGCGCATATTCAACAATATTCCGAGGGAGATCAGAATGGTTAAAGAAATAACTATGTTTAAAAAGAAACTACAGGGCTTGTTAATAAATAAATGTTATTATACAGTAAATGATTTCATGAGTGACAAATCTCTGCTCCATTACTCTATACCTCAATCATGACGTGTTCAGTAATCTCTACTTTTGCATTATTATTGCCTGTTTATAATTTCTGTGACATTGTGACCCATAATGACATAATTGATATTATTATTTAATGCATGTACAATTCTAATTATTATAACTTTTGTATGCCCAATGGGTGGAACATAGCTGAACTAAATGATGTAAACTATAACTTATGTATTATGTACCTATGATCCACAATAAAGAATTATTATTATTATTAAAATTGGTATACCTTAGGAATCTACCGTTACAATTTGATTCACATATTCTGGAACAGCTTGTATATATACCTGTACTTGACTGCACAGATGGCGCAGCGGTTTAAGTGACCGCCTCGCCGCGGCCACTGCGCTGTGTGTCGTGGGTTCGATGCCCACGCGGGACAAAAATTTGTGTGATCCACAAATGGTTGTTCCGACTCTAGGTGTTCTTTGTGCCCAATATTTATTAAGTGCCCCGCAACACATTAATAATTCCTAGTGCGGGAGTTGTTTTAATTAACAAAAAATAAAAAATCTGCCTAAAACATTACTGATATAAATAATCGCCATCTTTATATCTATTAAATAAATAATCCTAATAAAATGACTCGCTAATAAATATTAATATTAAGTCTACTTATATAAAATAATTTTATAATAAACCCCAATACAAGTATATCAAATAAATCATTTTCTGGGGCACAATTAGAAGAGTTTGTTTGTTTGTTTGTTTGAATGCGCTAATCTCAAGAACTACTGGTTCGATTTGAAAAATTCTTTTAGTGTTGTATAGCCTATTTATCGAGGAAGGCTATAGGCTATATAACATCACGCTACGACCCACGGGGGCGGCGCAGTAACGATAAACGCGGGTGAAACTGAGGAAACATCTAGTACTGTTATAAATATGCTTTGTTTTAATATACCCTTAACTTATAGTCAAATCCATATCCGAGACATTCTAGTTCTAATCATTACCTTATTATAGATTGCCGTTAATTAATGCCTAATTCGATCAATTATTTAGTAAACGTGGTACTTCAATTTATGGCATTGTACCACGACGCACTTTAATGGTTTGTCGTAAACCTTGTTTTAAAGGCAAGCTTGGCAAGAGCATTAACCTCTTGATCTTGCACGACTCGAAAACGTACATATTCGGCTTCTAACGGATTTAAGGATTTTAAGGCACGCAGGTACACATATTAGCAATATCCTATCCTAACTAATATTATAAGCGAAAATGAGTTTGTTTGTTTGTTACCTTTTCACGCCTAAACCACTGAACCGATCATCCTGAAATTTTGCATATACGTTGTCAGGTATACAGAAACGGACATAGGCTACCTTTCATCCAAAAAAAAAACTGTTCCCGAGGAAAACAACAATAACGTTCTTATGATAACAGATGGCGCCACGTGTATTTCGAATCATGATTGAATTATATTATTACAAGCAGAGTACAACCCGAATTGATTGTCAAATTCTAAATTAACGCGAGCGAAGCTGTGGGCAAAAGCTAGTAAGATAATAATGTAAAACCTCGCATGCTATATTTGCCTCATTGGCATGTTTCTACAGAATATACCACGGGGAGTGCTCTGAAGAGTTATTCCATCTTATCCCGCTCTCCCCTTTCCTATCCAGAACAACGCGTGCTGGGCTCAGATGCCATCCTTACACGGTAGAGTCGATTAGAGCGCGTACCAAAAAGTTTGGGTCCTCATACCTCTGCCGAACGACCAAGGCATGGAATTCTCTGCCAAGGCACGTGTTTCCTTCTTCCTTCAATCCTGGGTTCTTTAAGCGGGGCGTGAAAAAGCATCTTCTCAGGCCGTCAAAGTAGAGACCTCAACATCGCCTCGGCTACTGTGAGGGCGATGTGGAGGCCACTGCTCTTAGACCACACGACTGCTTACCATCACGTGGAGTGTGGTCATTTTGACGAGCAAAAAAAAAAAAAGTAACAAGCGATTTTTGTGTAGGTACTCTGATCTCCTTAGTGTTCGTTTGAGAGGCGCGTTACAACAAGCGCGGTCGCTTACTACATCATTTATGCTCGTAAGGTAGGCGTTAAGATGTCCAAATATTACAAATTAGATTCAACCTTTGCCACAGGTTAACCACACAAATATCGCATTGATGATATGATCAAGTTTCTTTGTGTTTAAGAAAATGATCATAAATCTATACTAATATTATAAAGCTGAAGAGTTTGTTTGTGTTTGTGTGTTGTAATCTCAGGAACTCCTGGTTCAATTTGAAAAATTATTTCAGTGTTGGATAGCCTATTTATCGAGGAAAGCTATAGGCTATATAACATCACGCTACGACCCACGGGGGAGGCGCAGTAACGATAAACGCGGGTGAAACCGCGGGAACATAGTATTTACTATTATTAAAGACTAGATGTTCCCGCGGTTTCACCTGCGTTTATGGTTACAGCGCCGCCCCCGTGGGTCGTAGCGTGATGTCATATAGCCTATAGCCTTCCTCGATAAATAGGCTATCCAATACTAAAATTACTTTTCAAATCGAGCCGGTAGTTCCTGAGATTAGCGCGTTCAAAGAAACAAACTCTTCAGCTGTACAATATTAGTATAGATTATTTCAATGATAACAAATACGCATACCACAAGATAACAGCAAGTACAAATCCGGAATATATTATGTAATAAGTGCTAGATTTAGCCCGCGGCTTCGCTCGCGTACCTAAATATAAGTTAGGTAAGAATAATAACAGAACCTTTTTCTGGATGAAACGTACTCTATGTCCTTTTATGTTCCCCTGACAACGTGGACGTATCGTGTCGGTAAACTCGTCAACACTGCGCCTGCGCGAAATGTGCCAAAACAGGCGCTCACAGTTAAGTGAATAAAATCAACACTTTTTGTTTAATACAAATATAAAATATACATTTACCATAACAATAAATGTGTTTACAATTACTTCGTGTAAATTTAAATAATTAATACTTTCGCCTACAAAAAACGTAAGCTCGTATTAAGTGTTTTTTTAGATTATAACAGTAGAAATCTATCCTATTTTACAGCTTAAACGAAACATAAATAGTTAGGTATACTACAATTTGTCCGTCCAAAATATTTAAGTTATTGGTTGACAATAAACATATTTATCAAAAAAGCACTTCAATTCCTCCTTACAATAATTTTACTATGGCGGCCGCGCGCCGATTTGGATATCGAGCTCTGTCAATTAGTCCAACCGCGTCTTACGCTCGGCGCAGTCTTTATGTGTAAGCAAAATTTCATGATGTAGTTAAGGTGTGAATGTGTAATAAACAAACAAACTCACATTTGCATTTATAATATTAGTTCGGAATGTTAGGATATACTTCGATAAGATTATTATCAGAGACCATTTGTATAGGTAATTTGGGTATATTAATAAACGACTACAATTCATTTTGTTGGTGATAAATCGAAAATTCTATGAAATGCATCAGAATGTTAATCGATTATCAAATAGGTATTCGAAATTTTATTCGATAATGATAGGATTATACGATGGTAGATTCTAATAAATCGAATATTTCATTGATAGTTCATCTCTAAAAAGTTAGGTCTGATCTAAGATTATGATTGACGTGTGTGTGTGTGTGTGTGTACGCAGGTGGCGCAGCGCGTGGAGGACGTGTGGCTGATGGTGTCGGTGAAGCGCGCCACGCTGCAGCGCGCGGCCGCCAAGCCGGCGCGCCCCGTGCACGCCGTGCCGCCGCACAGCGCCGCGCCCGCCGCGCCCGCGCACCAGGTCAGTTACTGCCATTCACCCTACACTGACGGTGCCGGTGAAGCGCGCCACGCTGCAGCGCGCGGCCGCCAAGCCGGCGCGCCCCGTGCACGCCGTGCCGCCGCACAGCGCCGCGCCCGCCGCGCCCGCGCACCAGGTCAGTTACTGCCATTCACCCTACACTGACGGTGTCGGTGAAGCGCGCCACGCTGCAGCGCGCGGCCGCCAAGCCGGCGCGCCCCGTGCACGCCGTGCCGCCGCACAGCGCCGCGCCCGCCGCGCCCGCGCACCAGGTCAGTTACTGCCATTCACCCTACACTGACGGTGTCGGTGAAGCGCGCCACGCTGCAGCGCGCGGCCGCCAAGCCGGCGCGCCCCGTGCACGCCGTGCCGCCGCACAGCGCCGCGCCCGCCGCGCCCGCGCACCAGGTCAGTTACTGTCATTCACCCTACACTGACGGTGTCGGTGAAGCGCGCCACGCTGCAGCGCGCGGCCGCCAAGCCGGCGCGCCCCGTGCACGCCGTGCCGCCGCACAGCGCCGCGCCCGCCGCGCCCGCCGCGCCCGCCGCGCCCGCGCACCAGGTCAGTTACTGCCATTCACCCTACACTGATGGTGTCGGTGAAGCGCGCCACGCTGCAGCGCGCGGCCGCCAAGCCGGCGCGCCCCGTGCACGCCGTGCCGCCGCACAGCGCCGCGCCCGCCGCGCCCGCCGCGCCCGCCGCGCCCGCGCACCAGGTCAGTTACTGCCATTCACCCTACACTGATGGTGTCGGTGAAGCGCGCCACGCTGCAGCGCGCGGCCGCCAAGCCGGCGCGCCCCGTGCACGCCGTGCCGCCGCACAGCGCCGCGCCCGCCGCGCCCGCGCACCAGGTCAGTTACTGCCATTCACCCTATACGGGATCACTTCTTTTCGCATAATGTTTTCCCCCTAATATTCTTTGGCATAACTAGTTTGGTATAATAATACTTTGCCATACTTGTCTTTGGACAATCCGAAAAATAGCGGCCAGTTGTGATAATAAAATTATGCGTAAGTTGTTATGCGTAAATATTAATTAGGACAAACAAAAGTATGCCATGTTATATTGTCTTAAAATTGTATGCAAATGGATAGGGAACCTCTCTATACCCCACAGCTTGTCACGGCGCTGAATGAGGAATGTACGGTTGCTTCTATAAAACTGCTTATAAAGGTGCTGACTGCAGAAGAATAAAGAATAGATAAGTACTCACGATACTTTTAGGTGCTGTGATCAGCGAACGAATTTTCGCAGTTCGTTACAGCAACTGTGTTATGCCTTCATTTTCTAGTACATTTTCTTTCAGGTTTTATAATTATGTTAATTTAATAGCATGCGCAACTAAACACAAGTCTGTTAGATAAAGCGTTCGATCGAGGGATCAAGTTTGCGCGTTTTAGCGACTGTCTCTATGATAGATCACGTACGCGCGACTTTGCGTGTTTTCGCAAGAATTTATACATCACCTAATCACCTAAACTTACAGAATTTCTATTCATATACATATATTTTTATTCATTATTATTCAATTGTGGCGTGACAAAGTCACCATCCCTACCTTCATCCCACCAGCAGAAAAGTTACTTCCGGAATATAAACTTCCATGGCCAACCTGGGCGGCACTAAATAGGCTACGTACCCAGGTTGGCAGATCTAAAGATATGTCAAGGTATAGATATCGACCCAAGCGCAAACATGTGCGCCTGCGGTGCATCCCCGCAGACAAAGGGTCATTTGCTGACGTGCCCCACGAGCCCAGAATTGTGCACGCTTGAAGAAATATACCAAGCAATGCCTAATGCGATTTGCGTTGCCAAGCACTGGGCTAAAACCATTTAAAAACTATTGCCATTAACATGATAAGAAGAAGAACAAAGAAAGCTATTTATTGCGCCCCGGCTTCGCACGTATAGTACAAAACCTTAACAAACTAAGTACTTATTGGTTGGTACTTATTGGTGAACCGCATGAAAATACAATTCATGCAGTAGTTTTTGAGTTTATCGCAAACAGACGCGGAGGGGCGGTGGGGGGATGGTCTTTGTTTTATAATAATATCTAGTAATACCTATTAGCAGACGCGACTTTTGTCACGTAGCATTTTATTATAAGATAGATGTTCCCGCGGTTTCACCCGCGTTTATCGTTACTGCGCCGCCCCCGTGAGTCGTAGCGTGATGTTATATAGCCTATAGCCTTCCTCAATAAACAGGCTATCCAACACTAAAATAATTTTTCATATCGGACCAGTAGTTCCTGAGATTAGCGCGTTCAAACAAACAAACAAACTCTTCAGCTTTATAATATTAGTATACATAGCCTATATTAGTCAGCGAATTTTTCTTAGCGTTTAAAGATTTTTGAAATCCGCCTCAAAAAATTAGTAGATATACTTAGATTTCTAGTTATTGGTATTATAGATTTTATTTTAATAGTTACTTTTTCCTGCAAGTTAAATATCTACCATGCATTGTCAGATATCAACACTAGTTCTTAGTCAAAGTTTTAGTCAAAAGCTGCTAACACGTAGATTACATCTATATATTAATACGTGAAGCAAAAACTCTGTACCCCTTTTTACGAAAATTGCGCGGACGGAGGCATATGAAATTTAGCACAGTTAAAATTTATATGGAGAAGAAGGAGCGAATCCTAATATTTATATAAAATATGCATTAAAAATACATTAAATTAATGAAAAAACACTACACGCACACGACCATGCATTTGACACACGCAATCGAAGCGCGTAACTATGGTTACATATATAATAACATATATCAGCAATATCTTACAGGCAAACGTTGGTTGAATTTCGAGCACTAGGCGACCGCTAGTACAAATAAATAAGCGAAGGTAATATTTAATTATGTACGGTTGATTTGGAAATTCATCATCATCATCATCATCATCATCAGGCTATAATAGTCCACTGCTGGACATAGCCCTCCCCCAAAGAGCGCCATAGCGCCCTGTCTTCAGCTTGCCGCATCCAGCATCTGCCTGCAGTCTTTCGCAGATCGTCATCCCACCTGGTCGGAGAGCATCTTACACTACGTTTGCCGAGTCGCGGTCTCCACTCAAGAACACGCTTACCCCAGCGGTTGTCGGTTCTTCGCGCGATATGGCCAGCCCACTGCCACTTCAGCTTGCTAATTCTCTGAGCTATGTCGATGACTTTGGTTCTCTGTCGGATATATTCGTTACGAATTCTATCCTTCAGAGAAACTCCGAGCATAGCTCTCTCCATAGCTCGCTGAGAGACTTTGGAAATAACATTTGTTAACTGCAAATTTATAAACGTGCATGTGTAATTTAAAATCTACGGTTTTAACAATGCTACTAAACTGCAAGACACGGATTAATTAATTAAATTCCAGAAAGCCTAAACATATCTATACTAATATTATAAAGCTGAAGAGTTTGTTTGTTTGAACGCGCTAATCTCGGGAACTACTTGTTCGATTTCAAAAATTCTTTTAGTGTTGGATAGCATATTTATCGAGGTAGGCTATAGGCTATATAACATCCCGCTACGACCCACAGGGGCGGCGCAGTAATGATCAACGCGGGTGAAACCGCGAGAACATCTTGTAACGTAATATGACGTTAAAGGACAGTTGATTGTATTTATAATTACATCATGCCTTTATAAAGAAATTATAATAAATACTTTCATTATTCACATTTGACGTTTGTTTATTAATTTACGAGAATACCAGTTGTAATATGACACCGAGACTAGATCGGTACTAGACTTTGGACAGATTTTAACACGAGAATTGGCCCTTCAGACGAACTAATCATTTATCCATAAAAATCAGCAAACATTAAACTTGTGTAATAGTTTCTTTAAACAGGCATGATGTAATTATAAATACAATCAAGTGCATTGTTAACGCTGATGGTTAATATGGCGACCACTGTTCTGCGTGTGTGCATTGTGCGGCCAGTGCACGGCACGCGTGATAAGGAAACTACCAGATTCAGACTAAGAAAGTGATACACGTTTTGATGTCAGGGAATTATTATTTAAGGATTATTTACGTAAATGTAATAACTTTTTTAATTAGTTGAAATTACTTTAATGTTTGTTAACTCTAACAAATGTGTTGGAAAGTGACTGCTTGTGCTAGAAATGGATCCAAGTTATCATGGCAATAGGTAAGATCAGACCTGTATGTAACGGCTTAACCACAAAGCTGACGCGGCGACGCTTCAACCTAATGGTTGGGGTTACGCCACTTTTAAAACAGTTATAAACTAAATGAATTGTTTAAGCACTTGCGTCATTATATTTTCTGTAGAGAAATCTATTTATGGTAAATATTAAACATTTTGCTGCTGAACTTATCTTTATATATATAATTCTTCTGTACGTGTGTTGACAGTGGACTCCTCCTAAACGGCTGGACCGATTTGAATGAAACTTTTTGTGTGTGTTCAAGTGGATTCGAGGATTAGATGTTTTTTTTGTCTCTTTTGTACAGGACAACGTCTGTCGGGACAGCTAGTGTTAATGTAAAACTACAGATATTCTCAAAGAACCAAACGTTGGTAAACCGTTGCATACAATAAAAACCTAAATAGGTACTTGAAAGTAAATAAAGAAATAAAATTAAGCTAGCCCAGTCGCTAGTGCTCATCCTTTCTTTATGCCTACCCTTCGTAAAATAGATAACAATTGGGTCAACACGGCTAACATCCATCTGTGCATATATTTATTGTACATATTATTATAACTGATAACCCTAACTAATAATATTATAAAAGCGAAAATGAGTTTGTTTGTTTGTTACCTTTTCACGCCTAAACCACTGAACTGATCATTCTGAAATTTTGTATATAGGTTGTCAGGTGTACAGAAACGGACATAAGCTACCTTTCATCTCGAAAAAACTACTGTTCCCGAGGAAAACAACAATAACCTTCCTATGATAATAGATGGCTCCACGTGTCTTTTGGAATCATGATTGAATTCTATTATTACAAGCAGAGTATAACCCGAATTGATTGTCAAATTGTAAATTAACGCGAGCGAAGCCGCGGGCAAAAGCTCAGTCAACGTTTATGCAAAATTTCAGGATAATCGGTTCAGTGGTTTAGGCGTGAAAAGATAACAAACAAACAAACTAATTTTCGCTTTTATAATATGACATAGTTAGGATGTATATATAACCACAATTCTTTAAAACTAACTTATACCTAAAATATTATAAAACAGAAAGAAAAAGAAAACTAAAACCCTCTAATAGGCGTCATACAATTCCTCCGCATTACAGTCGACCGGTAGTGTGCCCAGAAGACTGGCAGCATTGCCACGTTGAATGGCAATGCTTATTCTTACCGCAAAATAAAGGCGAGCCCTCTGGTAACGGGAAGCATCGATTAACCTTTTTGCTATGTCTCTATAGAGAGCACGAGCACTGGGACCCCATGACCCTAACGTTTCGACTCCAAACAGCTCAAAACCCCTGCCAGGTTTTTGTATTTGCGCCGTTTGAGAGTCTCCGCAGATATAGTAGCTATCGTTGTACGTCGTGAAACTCCTCCAAAAGCTATATTTAGAATTTAGTGTTTGGTTATAATGAGTCTAGTTAACTTTTAACTAAGTAATAATAAGACTAAGTAACAAGAAGAAAATAGAGCGCATGACGGTTCTACAAGTTTACGTCTTCGCCATTTGTCAAACCTGTTGTTTCAGTTGCATTGTTATACGTATACATTGTTTCTAAGTAATTTGAGAGAAATCTTAATAGCACTTAAACAAGGCAATTTAAAAATAATGAAGTTTCTAAATCCTATATATACTTACTTGTATAGGTATTCATTAAAATAATGAGTTCAACGCTGTCAATATTAGCAATTAGAACTATTGCTTTAAAAGGAAACAAAATAAAATATACATTGGTACATTAAATGTATTGAGGCTCTAGCAGCCTCACCTCTCAATGGTGGAAAGGCGCCAAAGCTCTTCCGGCTATAAAACAGCCTCGTTATCACTAATGAAGACATAAATCGTGCAATTATCGCAGATTGCTCGCAAAAACGCGTTTAAGCCACACAGATTCGCACTATCACATCGCGTAGAAAGTGTGCGCTGTGCGCGCCAAGAGGTCGGGTATTACGCATGTCAAAACACAGCTTTCATACCATATGAGTAGTCATGTGTGACGCTATGTGTATAGATATGTTTCTATTGTTGAACAACATACGTGTATGGAAGTAATATGTAATTGATTCTAATCGGTGGGCGCGACGGCGACGTGAAAATATTCAATAAAAATTAAAAAGTAGCTAATTTCATAGCATTCAACTTGATATTAAAAAGGTCTTGCCTAATGTTGTTTTAATCATTTATCCACAGGACACAAATAATTTCACTTAGTGAAGGTTTGTATACCGATTTGAATAACAGACGCGATAGTATCTACATACTTAATCAATATAAATAATATATGTATACATACATACATAGATTCACGCCTGTATCCCAGAGGGGTAGGCAGAGACTACGGATTTCCATTTGCTACGATCCTGACACACTTCTCTGGCTTCATTCTCTTTCATCACATTCCTCATACACGCCCGTCGGTTCAAGGAGCTCTTAACCTGGCCTTTGTACAGAATGCCTCCGATCTGATCGAGAAACGTTCGCTCAGGTTCTTGCGTCTGTTCCATTCACACTAGCCTTATAAACTTTCTTAGTCAGTCTTTTCTCGTCCATTCTTTCTACGTGTCCAAACCAGCTTAACATATCCTTATCTATTCTTGTCACTATATCCACTTTCATGCCGCATCTCTCTCTAATCACACTATTCCTTATGCTATATTTCAGAGTCACACCACATATGCTTCTCAGCGCTCTCATTCCTACAGCATTTATTCTGCTCTCATGCTTCTTTTGCCATACCCAACTTTCACTTCCATACATAAGTATGGGCACTAATAGTCCTCTATGAACAGCCAAACGTGCCTTTTCGGATACATTTCGACTGTTCATAAAAGCGCGTAGAGCTCCATTCACTTTGTTGCCAACAATCGTTCTCCTTTCAATATCTCCGTCATGTTTACCGTCCCTTGTAAACAAAGTACCCAAATATACAAACTCTGTCACTTGCTCCACTTTTTCTCCATCAATCATAATATTACACATCGTCACGCACTCTTCCTTTTCAAATACCAATACTTTCGGCTTGCTTACATTTATTTTCATTCCTTTACTCTCAAAAGCACCATGCATAATAGTTACCATCGCCTGCAACTTTTCTGCTGATGACGCAAGTATTACTTGGTCATGCATAAAGAAGACATTTGACAAGTAACCCATTCATTTAAGAATGAATGAGTTACTTGTCAAATTAAGATTAAGATCCCCATTCACAATCTTTTAAATCTTTCAAACAATTGTCCATGTATAGGTTAAACAGCAAAGGTCTACACATCCTTGTCTAACACCTTTTTAGATGCTAAACCATTCTGTGTAGGTCCCATTTATCCTAACACAAGCTCTGGAATCATCATAAAGAGATTTCAGAGCTCGCGTGAGATTGCTATTCACTCCATACATGGACAATACCAAAGTTCATTCCTCACCACTTTATCATAAGCCTGTTCCAGATCCACGAATGCGCAATAGAACTTTTGACCTTTGGCCAAAACTTTCTCGGCTATGCTCCGTAAGGAAAAGACCTGATCCGTACATCCCATACCCTTTCGAAATCCCGTTTGTGTATCCCATATTTTCTCGTCGGTTACTTTCTCAATCCTTTCAATTAACACTTTCGCATACAATTTACCGATGACGCTGAGCAAGCTAATAATATATGTATATGGGTACAATATTACAAACGGACACTATACAATCTAAAAGGGAGAAATCGTCAACAATCTGTTGAACTAGTATAGTAAAAGGATTATGGACCCGGATTTCCACAAACATTCCATTGGTTATAAAGTTACATGTCCTTGGAGAAATGGAATATAAACGTATTGAAATATAGTTAAAACCCTACTGTACCAACAATATTATTGGAACACATTATTTATACCTAATTATACGGGCCAATGACCATACAATTGCTGCGGTCAGCATTTAACGTCCAACGTGACGATTTTGTAACCATCAATAAATCAGTTCACTTTCAGCTAGTGTATCGTGTACTCATTAGCAATATTAATCATAATTTAGCATAATTATCAAGTTTGTTGTATTATTTCAGTAATCAATAAAATAGTGCAATTATTTATATTATCTATCATTTCTATCATTTATCAAGAAGTGTACGTAACCCGTACACTAATGATGTTCTCCTTTTTAAATAACCTTGCGTATACCGCTATATTACTTAGAACTTACTGTTTACATAAATATAGTTAGATACTTGCTTTTGTAGTCATTTTATTATGGAATGTCTAGAATTTAAAGAGCAGCATGTATGAACACAATTTTAATTGTATATCAATATCCTAAACTCAATTGTCTCGAGTACTTCAATTCATCCATATTATGCCTGTATCTCAAAATAAACTTCCGTGATCGTTATAATTTAAATATTTGATCCGGCCATAATCTTTATAGTTGCAACCTATTGACCGACACACGTAACTGAATCTCACGGAGCCCATACAAAATGGGCCTTCGAATAAAATTTTATCGTATATCGAACTCAGATAAGAACGTTTTCTTCACATGGGTGTGTTGGTATTTACTTTTATGATATATTATTATCTACTAACCCGTCATTCAATAAGGCTAGGCCTCGCCTTATTTATTGCGATGTTGTTACCCTTTGAAGTTATATAACTATGTCAACATATTTAAATGCATAGAAAAATGTAGGCGATTGGTCTAAAACAGAAAATAAATTTAATAGGTATGTCTACATCCAATGCTTACAGCATTCCATCTCAGATGCAAATATATGTATCAATTAAGTATCTAGGCTTCTTGTAGCAACTACATACTAGTGCTTGTAACACTGGTTCTAGATGTTTTCTGTTTTTGCATTTATTCATCTTTTTGTAATATTTATTCTGAACTTTGACATTAAACTACTATATACGGATTTTATCGCGTTGTTTATTTTATTTGACACCTTATTACATAATTTAGAAACTGTTACACTACTATTACTATTAAACTTTACTAATTTTTAAGCTAATTAAATTATTGAAACTATTAAAACTATATATACTATTACTATACTGTTATACCTACTATTTATATTTGTGTTTACACTTTCTCCGGATCCGTATATAGTAGTTTAATTTCAATGAATAACATTCGCGTAAACAGAAGACAATATTATTCTGAACTTTCTTTTTTAATAATTCTGTGTTGATGACATGTTACATTCATGCGCATGATCGGCCATTAATGGAACGTACGAAATGTTTCTGTTTCTCCTAAAGGTTATAGAATTGTTTTAACAACGTATAGGTCAACAGTATGTGGCCATAAATATGTAGTATCACGATAAATAATAGAGAAACTTTTATGGAATGATAAGTACAACAGATTTGTATTGATCTTTACGGTATGCATTAACTGCAGCCGACATGAAAACGTCGGAAACCAAAGAGATTTAAAAAATGACTAGATGTTCCCGCGGTTTCACCTGCGTTTATAGTAACTGCGCCGCCCCCGTGGGTCGTAGCGTGATGTTATTTATAGCCTATAGCCTTCCTCAATAAATAGGCTATCCAATACTAAAATATTTTTTCAATTCGAACCAATAGTTCCTGAGATTAGCGCGTTCAAACAAACATACAAACAAACAAACAAACTCTTCAGCTTTATAATATTAGTAGGTATAGATTGGTAATAACCGTAAACTACTTTACAAAGTTATTAAATGAGATTTAGATACGCTTCATTTCGATACGTTATTCGTATTGAGATAGACAAATATTTTTTTGGTATATATACAAAATATCAATAGGTACGTTATAAGTCCAACCTTTAACCAAAGCTTGCCGTTCTTTGCTGAGTATGTCGTTGAAACCTCTCATGTATTCGTATGAAACATAAAGATAGCCGTAAGCGATACGGATACGGGGCTTTAAAACTTTCTGAACCTCAGTAACTAGCGTCGTCTAACGGTAACAAGTATCCCGGGCTCGACTTACCTAGAAAAGATAGATTGATGCGACTGCGTAAGCTCGGGTCAGCGGGTAAGGAACACCATGAGCCACATCTATTCGAAGTTCTAACAGTATCAAACCTTTATTACAAACTTTATCCCCGTGGCTTTACTTTGTAAACATTGTCTGCTAGAATAACTGCAAAAATAGTCACATGATTCGGGATTAAAAAAAGCAACGGGTTGCACTCCGGGAGTGCTGGCAGAAGTGAAAACTTGAATATTAACGTTGTGCATTTTTTAATATTTTGGAATGTTTAGGGAATAATTTTACACGAATTGCTTTAATTATCAGTATAAAAGTACTATAATTTATGTGGTAAAATACAATATTCATTTATTGCGCTATCGTATACAAACATGACAATTATCCTCCGTCTTACGAATTTTCGATCAGGTCACGTGTCCTGACGCGACTTTGACAATTCTCCCTCCGTCTTACGAATTTTCGATCAGGTCACGTGTCCTGACGCGAGTTTAACATTTTTTACCCATCACAAAAAAAGTGCACAACCCCGCTAAAGAAGCTTTCACTTCAAAAAATATTTATAGTAGTTTTATTTACATTTACTTATATGTTTTTGTATCGAGCCTACTAATGTAATAAACATTAATAGTTTGTCAAGATGTTGGCTTATTTGGATGTTTGGTACACAATCATGCATAAATTATTTTAGGGATTTAGGTGAACTTGGTACAAATATACATAAATACATATTAAACATTTATAAAAAAAAAAATGTCTTTGTCAAACGGCTGTGTATGACACAATTCTAGTACTGCATCCGTGAAGTACCTAACCACTTCTAGTATTTCGTTCGCATGGTCTTACATTATATTACAATAGTCAATCTAAGTGGTAGAGATACGTTGGACCCAAACAGCACAACATCAAACGCTGTGAAAGTCTTCCAATGAAACTTATGTTCAGTATTGTACGTCAGAATTTAATTTAAATGATATTACGTATACTATTCATAATCAGACAAGAATAATAAATGCATAGAGCATTTATTTTTCTTGCCTGATTATGTATAAATTAGAGATATTTATTAAATATTTTGAATATTTTAAATTCGAATCCCACGTTGGACAACTGTTAGAGTCGTCCGTTGACGCTTGTGCTGAGTCTGGAGGTACTTTGTGTTCGTAAATTGTATACTTGTAAAGTCACTCACGACACAAGAAGCAAAACCAAGCGCACTTGTCTTAAAAAAAACTTGGGGCAGTCTTTGGGGACTGCCTATAGAAGTGAAATCTTTAATCCTTGATCATAAGCAATGCTTTATAAACCAAAAAAAAAGGGCGGGTCGGGTGCCAGTTCCTGATACTGTCTTGCGGGTTACTAAGGGGGTCAAAATTTCTTTTTTGCGTAGAACGCACCATTTCTGAGATATTGATAATATTCTAAAAAATAATAATAAAGCACGGAAGCGTGACGATGACGCGAGTTCCATGATTTTTGTTCACCCAAGAAGTGCTCAACGCGCCTAAAAAAGTTTTCACTTCAAAAAGAGTATTCTTTTTTCCTGTCCTTCTCGTTCTTAGATGAGGCCCGTGCCCAGCAGTGGGACACTTCATAAACAGTGCTGCTATTTTTATTATCCTGTACCTTGCGTACTCCCACAGTGACGACACATATATTTATGGCTCATTGTATCGTGTAGCATTGCCTAATAAGATCGCAATAATATTTATGGAGTTAGTGAAAGTGTAGTACATAATAATGGTCATGGTGACCATGAGCTGGTGTCGCAATATCCGCGACACCCTATCGGATTACTTCTAACTTCTATGTTTGTTTCAGACCACCTAACACTTGCACAGCGCTTATAATATAATTTACTAGATGTGCCTGCGGTTTCACCCGCGTTTATCGTTACTGCACCGCCCCCGTGGGTTGTAGCGTGATGTTATATAGCCTACAGCCTTCCTCGATAAGTGAGCTATTCAACACAAAAATAATTTTTCAATTCGGACCAGTATTTCCTGAGCGCGTTCAAACAAACAACAAACTCTTCAGCATTATAATATTAGTGTAGATTATAATTTATTTGTTTTCTGCCCCGAGTCTCTGCTTCTAAGAGTCGCAGCGCGATGTTACATAATTATTCTATAACCTACCTCAATATCTATTTATTGAGGTAGTTTATATACTTTAGGTAAATTTGCATATACGAAAAACTTTTTTTAAAATCGTACTGCTAATGGCAGATATTAGCGCGATCAACAAAAAAATCTAACATATATTTATAGGTGGCAATAATAAAGAATGCCATCGTTTTACTAATATTTACAAATTTTATATTATCCACTACTGAATAAGATGCTGACAGCCTAAATTGTAATAATAAAGTAAAAAAAAATTGGGGCGGTATTTGGGGACTGCCGATAGAAGTGAAAACTTTAATCCTTGATCATAAACACTTCTTTATAAACCAAAAATAATTCAAATAAACATTTCTTTATAAACCAAAAATAATTCAGAAATGGAAAGCGTTCGGTGACAATGACGCCAGTTCCATGATTTTTGTTCACCCAAGAAGTGCTCAACGCACCTAAAGAAGTTTTCACTTCAAAAAATATTTCAATGCAACGTCACCCACGCATAAATAATGATGAAATTTCTAAATGATGTTTCATAGTCTTGAGTGTTCCCGACATTCTTCAATTAAAGATAGTATAAGTACTTCTTGTTACAAAGTATTAATACTGATTTTCAAGTATATTGACTTAGTTACCAAACGAATATTCTAGCAGAGTTATTTGATTTGTAAATCAATAAAGCAATAGAATCATCTGCTTCGATTAGCACACTGTCTTTGCCATGTCCTATTGACCCAGTGAATACCTAAACACTTCAAATATTTGTTCTCTAATAAAAACAAAAATCTTAAAAATTGGCTATTTATGATAATTTTTGTTATATTGAATTATTTAACAAACAGTTAGCGAAATCTGGGCTAATAAATTCACTTCTGCCTATCCCTTCGCATAAATACATAATATGTAAGTTCATGATTAGTTATATCCTTTACTAGATGTGCCCGCGGTTTCACCCGCGTTTGTGATTACTGCGCCGCGCCCGTGGGTCGTAGCGTAATGTTATGTAGCCTATATATAATCTTCCTCCGTAAATAGGCTATCCAACACAAAAATAATTTTCCAAATCGAAGCAGTAGTTCCTGAGATTAACGCGTCCAAACAAACAAACTTTTCAGCTTTATAATATTAACATAGATATGATTTGAATCTTATCCTAATAATATCACCCCTTCTTTTATACCCATCGGTTGTAGGATACGGGTTTAGTCTCCAAATGAAAGAACCATAGTCGACATCATAATTCAGGTTGCGGTTTGACTTTACATACCTTCGAGAACATTATGGAGTACTCTTAGGAATGTAGGTTTGCAAAGGCTGTTTTCCTTCATCGTTAAAGCGAACGATAATAATTAACTGTATGTAGTAAATAACTGCAAAAGGTCAGAAGTACGTCCCTTAGTTTCGATTCTATGAAATCTCGCTTTACTAGGTCATCGCCATTTTATTTTACTTCCATTAAACTCTCGATTGTCCATTTTTATTGACTTAAAAGTATTTGTGCGATTTATTCAGTACCTGCAGATGTAGGTGCGTGCAGGTAAACGACAGATGTGAAGAGATCTAACCGGTTGTATTTAGACGCAGGCATAGTTCACCACAGCTGCGTGCGCGGTGAGCCAATCGATATCAATTCAATCACGGAGCCTTGGGCAACGGGTGATGCCTACTTGCAAAGTTCACGACCCTTACATTAGACCTCATCTCGACGAGAATGGCGCCAACACACTCACTTTTATACACACTTACATTACTATACATATATTTGACATTTTATTTCATCAATTAGTATTGCAAAATATTAGACATGAAGTAATTTCCATGTTAGCATCACTTATTGTTTCTTTGTGGCCCGCCAGAGTCTAGCATTCGTCGGTGTTAATGACATGTATAATCAATAATCCCTCTGTTTAGCTAACATTTTAATTATGAATTTCGTAACACACAGTGACCTCGGAAATAAAGTAATTGCTATTTCCTAAAACGAGTGAATAATGCAGTCGTTTATTTGAGTGATGTGTCTTCTTCAATAACTCTACGTTTTAGAACGGATACACAACAAGTAGTAGTTGCTTTCAGCTGGCTGGAAAACTGCTGAATGTATTTAATATCTTAATTAAAATACAACTACTTAACACAAACCAATAAAACTAGAGACAAAAAAATTACCAATTATATTCATGGCACAGCACCACTCCTTAAAATACTGTTATATATTCAAACCAAAACTTAACACTGAGTTGGGATTTGCTTCATATAATTGAATCAAAGCCCTTATTATCTCTCAGTTCGTAACAAAAATGATCACTTAAATGCTAATATTATTATGTGCTATTATCATATACATACGTAATAGCCTTTCTCACAATACTGGCTCCACTTCCCGCTCCGAGGAATGTCTGCATCAAGGCGACTCGGCGACAGGCCCGATCTGTGACGCCTTCGATGATCGATATCTCCAATTAGATTAGACAGGTACACGATGCAGTCGCTATGTGGGTGTTTTTTAGGATTTTAGAGCACATTAGCCTTTAATAACGCAATATAATTTTAATACGTGGGCCTTAATTACATACCTAATTGTATGTAACAAAATCATACAGACAAATATTTCAAGGTTTAACAATTTCAACGCGTTCAGTGTTCGGTAAATATTGAATCAGAAAATTTCGTCGTACCCTCGTACAATTTTATTAGTGGTCATTATAAAATTCCAGGGTGACTTGTTCACGTTTCAAGATACATCCATGTCCATCTGTTAAGGGTTGAATGTACTCCCGCGGTTCCAAAGTCTTTTGTAACCCCTAACGCCATACAAATAGAGCTTATTTTCATGAGTCAGACCCTTGTATGGCTTTTCCCGTCATAGAAAATTAAATTCCCGATAGTTGAAGACTCTGTTTAATTGGATTTCAGGTTCCTTGTACGGCGTACTAACGGCGCGGTCTTGGGAATAATATAGCTTTGTTACATGTCAGTACATAGCCTCGGACGGCCTGGTTACATAGTAAATGGTAACATTCCATTCCCAAGGTGAACAGATTATGGCTGTGTTTAGTTTACATTTACAATTCATAAAAATATCTTATGTCATGTTCTACAATAGATACGTAATTCGCTTTACAAAACAATTGTCTAGCTGTATCGGTAAAAAATATATTATGTGCTCCATTTCAAATGTCAACCGCAAGTAATTATTATAACTTGTACCTACTGTGTATATTTGGAAGACAGAGATAAATACTTGCTTACGTAACTTTGAATTTTGATATTCTTTTGCAACTGTATGGCATGGTAAATTTAAAATTGTACTCGTATTCTTTTGCTCGAAAACTACGCTCATTCAAAACAAACAACTCTACTGTTTGGATTCTCTTGTATTATTGGATCGTTTAATTAAAAAACTGACTACAAAATATCAATATCCAGAGGCCAAAGTAGACAACATGCTATTAAGCTTGTGTGAATACCATTGAGCTTTTTGTTTAACCTCTTTCCGTTAGCACAATACCGGTGACACAATGTAGAATGAACATGTTTCTTTCGACCCCACCTGCTTCCTGTCGTAGCTGATGCATGTCGCATTGTCTTTCTTTTTGTCGGTTTTCCGTCGCTTTGTTAAACTGTGGTCGATTTATGACTGATCTATTATATTCCATCGAGTAGGCACACTGCACATGAGCTTGAATTCGACGTGGGAACATCACAACTTCCCAGAATTTATCATAAAACAATTGAAGACCTTATCCATTATGATTTCTACATTGCCGATGTGAAATTACTCAACATAGAAACTTCACCAATGGGGATCTCTGTTGAGCAGGTTTCTAAACATTAAGGTCTGGAGTTCATTTGCGTACGCAAATTATAGTGTCTACTTTAACTGCATGTTATACTGACGTACTTCACGGACTTGTCGCGCGTTGTGTGCCTACTGTACTCGGTAAATAAATATTATCTGCTGAATACGCACTTTTCATTTAATTTCATTTAATCGCGATAGCTTTCCTTATGTTTGCCTCCTATAAAAATAATCACGATAACACCTCTCCTTGCCTCTCAAATTCTCAATCTGTATTTCTATTTTAACGATGTCGTATTTCCAAGTTTGTAATATAAAATGTTTCAAGTCATCCGCAAAATGTCCATATATGATGGCGCGTAGCCTAAATGCCGTTCGCCCACATGCCACCTTATTTAGCGACAGTCGGGCACCGGTCAGTTTAAAAGATTGCTTTAGAAGCTGCAGTTTAGTATTATATTTATTAACGAACAGATTTTATTAATTATTGGGATGGGACTGTTTGAACGCACAAAGAATAAACATGCATGTGTCATCTTCTCCCTAATAAGATCAGAACATTCGCTTCTAAAATAACATAATATGCAAAGTTCGGTGTCCTCAAATCTTTCGATGCTTATTTGTAATCGCCTTACTTACGTCATAGGTATATTTCTAATACGTTGTGCAAAAAATTAGATATTATATAATCTAATTAATTATAAGTAACTGTAACCTGTTACCTACTCGTTAGTTAACTTACCATTATAATTTGTATCTAGGTAACTTGAACAACAGGTATTTAATATGCCATAGCATAATATGGCAAATTTAGACCATGGATGTCTTAACATTGATTCAGTACAATTTACGAGCGGCCCTATATTTCATAAGCGGCAATTTATCGATTTGTACGGCAAATAGCCTTAGGTATAATATTAATGTCAAATCAAAGCGTCCGTTTCTTAGTCGGTTTAGTCAGTCAGCAAACCACGTTCTCCTTCGTTACACCCACATCGGCCATTCACAGTTCACAGCCGTTGTCTTCGTAGGTACACATTTGCAATGTCCTAATTTGTACGAGGAAAATTTGCATAACACTTTCTAGTTTCATTATGGTATTGTTTTCCATTGAACATTAGGTTAACTATTCAAAGCTAACTATATCGTTGATTTGGTATGTTCAATGTATGTAACATCATCAGTTATATTAATCGGTGATCGTTTAAAATTTGATTTCCACCTAAATGTAGGCGGTACAACGAAAAAGGAAAGCATCCTAGACGAGAAATCAAAAAGATTATAAAACGGGTGTTTAAATTTAAAATAGTTTGCCAGTTGTATCGTACGAGGGCACGATTTCTAATTACCAAATGAATTCGAGCATGTTAATATCTATACATGTCTATAAATTAGCTTTTCGATTTCCAAGTTCAATGCCGCAGACAGCAGCAACAACAAAAACGATGACTCGCCACCTCTAAGCAAAAAATGGACTCTTGTTTCTGCCGCATCATCGTATCGTAATGATACCAATACAAAAGATCAACTCTTAGTTTAAGTGCTACTAACCTACAACAATAGCTCACAAGCGTGATTCGGACGAAGCTTTTAATTATTGTTTTTAAGTTTATTGATATGTCCATATATTTGTAAATAGATGTGCCTGCGGTTTCATCCGCGTTTATAGTTACTGCGCCGCCCCCGTGGGTCGTAGCGTGATGTTATATAGCCTATAGCCTTTCTCAATAAATAGGCTATCCAACACTAAAAGAATTTTTCAATTCGAACCAATAGGTAGTTCCTGAGATTAGCGCGTTCAAACAAACAAACAAACTCTTCAGCTTTATAATATTAGTATAGATATGCCTATTGATTTCGACACACAAGTACTTTTTATTAAGTGCACAAGTAGTTTTGTGCTTGAAAGCCCGGTTTTGGCAAATGTGGTCGAGGTAGTAAACCACTGGTCGCGCAACGGTAGAGCAGCTGGGCAACCGGCGCCGGCGCAACCGGTACTTGTACAAGGGTTTTCTGCTCACACCGCTATGTTTAGAAGCAGTACCGGCTTTGTCAATTAACGAGCTTACATTGCCGCATTCCGTTTTGCTATTTTGTAAGATGAGGGCCGTGTTGGGAAACCGATGGAAAGTTTTACCCACTTACTTTCAAATACATATAAATTGCAATGCGTTTGTGCTCTAGATTCCGCAAAAATCCGAATCACGTACAGATGGTGACACGAAAAGAGACCGCAGACAGAATACGCGCGTGTCCAGTTTTGTGGTAGATTTAATGAATAAGTTAACCCTGAACGGCAGTCATGATTTGATTCTGACAAGATTTCACTGATGCTCGCACAGAATCGAAAGTGTTATGTTTGACTTTAAAATAACGTGACGTAGGTATATCCAACTTGAATCATAAATATTGATATATTTTTATATGTAAGAACATGTTTTATTTCAATACATTGCCTGCCAATGATATGCATCATTGTTACATGTTAAGTATTAGGCCATTATAATAATTGTTTTTAGCACAAGCATACAAATGTTTTAAATGCCGACAATTTAAGCATTTGCTTTCTCACATTAAACCTTGAAGATGATCATCACATCGACAATTACAAATTATATAAGTAACAGTAAGTAACAGTGGGTAACCTGCTGCAATTCCGTTCGCTGCGAGTAATAGACATGAAATTATTTATTAGTCGTATGGCAAACGTACGAACTAAATTGAAAACTTTGTCTTCTGTTTACGCGAATGTTATTCATTGAAATTAAACTACTATAATATATGTGAACATGTGCAACAGGGGACCAACCACTACCTCAGATTTAACAAACCACAAATGCTCGCTAAAGAACACCGATTCCTACCAAGGTTGCTTCGCGAGGCTATTGAAATCAAAAAACATCCTAATTTCAGTAGAGAAGATGGTTGGAATTTACCACCAGCTTGGGATCCAGTAATTCAAATAGTCAAACCCAAGAAGAAGCAAACCACAGCTAGACTTCATGATACTTTGAGCTCAGTCTGCGTAAATAGAAACACCCATGATTAAATTATGTTCGGGTACTTTGAAATAACTACACTGGAACATTGAGACAACTACCATCTTAGTCTCCCCGTGACCATGGCTGCTGAAAAGCAACCGAAACGTCGGGGAAAGTGTAAACATAAATACTATAATAGTATAAATAGTTTTAATAGTTTCAATAATTTAATTAGCTTAGAAATTAGTAAAGTTTAATAGTAATAGTAGTGCAACAGTTGTTAAAATTTTGTAATGAAGTGTCAAATAAACAACGCGATAAAATACGTATATAGTAGTTTAATTTCAATGAATTGAAAACTCTTAAAGAAAGGTAACTTACTGGTGTTATAAGTCTGCAATACTTTGTATCTAGACAAAACGGGCCCTACATACAGTACAGTGACGTCAAAAGCTCATTATGCCGACTATCTATACTAATATTATAAAGCTGAAGAGTTTGTTTGTTTGAACGCGCTAACTTCAGGAACTACTGACTCGATTTAATAAAATATTTTAGTGTTGGATAGCCTATTTATCGAGGAAGGCTTATAGGCTATAATAATATAACATCACGCTACGACCCACGGGGGCGGCGCTGTAACGATAAACGCGGGTGAAACCGCGGGAACATCTAATAACTTTATAAGCAGTGCCGTTTAACGGAAAAGAGTTACAATATTACTCTCTTATAACGTGCTAACCTTGTAATATATTATGCTTATTGCAATTTTGCAAATTAAATTATAAATGCATAATCTTCGCGTTTATCGTGCCTGTATTAATTAAGCTGAGATCATTTAATTAAGTAAATAAAAATAATATATTATCTTTTACACGTTCTTAAGTAAATAATATACCAGTATTTACCATAATATGTTCTTATTACATTCTAACTGACAGACAGATCAGGTTGCAGTTACGGCTCTAATTTCCCAATTAAGTTTGACACCATTGTTTTGTTATACGATGCAATAACCCATTAAATTATGTACTCAATTACTCAACTGTTTTTGTTAATTGTACTACGTCTTAATTCGTTCTAAGTCACTTAATTCGTGGGAAGTTGGCTGCAGTTCGTGTGACCGTCAAGTGATTGAAATAAACATTGAATAGGCAACTTCGCTGCTTGATTGCATGAAACCGAAACAAAGAATGCATGTTTGCGTTAGATATTGGACAACAAGTGTTATGTCGCATTGATGAAAGCATATTTACTATGTGAGCAACAATGAGTAGGCGTGATCATTCAGTTGGGGCACTCATTCGGCAATCGTGTGTTGGATTTATTAGTTTTTCAATCTTATACTATCAAATAATAAAAATTAAATAAAATTCAAATACTTTACTTCCAACGCTACTCAACCAACGTATTTTTTGGTATCCAGTGCTACCGTCTGATTAAAATGTTTACTTTACGAATATTTTTGGTTATTATCAGCAAATATTATGTAAATTCTTATTTGAAACCCAAGTTTATTTTATTTTGAGGATTTATTTAGTCCTAATCATCTCATGCCTATTTGTATACTTACACCGTAAATATTTAATTTTCTTTAAAGTATATTATTTTGTATTATGGGTACAATAATGAACTTTCATAATTAAGTAACTGTAATTAGAATATTGTTACTTAACTATAAATGTGAAGATTTATCAATTTATCCCATGGCCACGAAAACCAGCATTATTTCGGGTATTGCGATGATAGAGACTTCCTAGCCGGCGGTGAGCGCCAGGCGAGGCGTCGGAATTGCGCGCGTAGCAGTCTGCCCGATGAGCCGTAGAGCGGCGGACTTGCCGCCACGCTCGTCCTACCTTCGCGCCTCTCATGCCTGTTCCAATCTTTTGCACAACATTCTAATATTATAAAGTGAACTTGGAAAATTCGGTGTATTGTTTTTGTAATCGTGTTGAAATCAGTGACCCTTACGCGTCAACCTGTGTTTTGGTTAGCAATCATTTGATGGTGTCAGTGACATTTTACATAGGTAGTGTGAAGTGATGAATTGGGACGCCTACACGAGTTACATCATTTGGTGATGTTGACTTCTTTTCGAGAGTAACAAGTGTTTTAGTACGTTATATTAGTTGTTAAGTGTGTCGTGAACCAGGAGATATTCCTGATGAAGCGATCGACGTGGGTGGATGTGGAAACGGGGGGCCGTCTCGGCTGCAACGGCGAAATCTTCTGGAGTGAATGCGCCGAATGTTATTGCTCTGACTGCAATCCTAACTACGTGTGCGTCTGTAGTGACAAGGTATTATAACTCGTGGATATTCGCCAACTCGTTCTAGCATCGATGGAATGCCAATATTATATTTGCAGAAATCTTTTCAGTATGAATGGACTCCAAACTTTGAACAGCACACTGTCAATGATCATCATCTTCAATAATTTGGTATAAAATAATGTACGCAAGAGCCTAATTAAGTCACTGGGATAGGTAATCGAAAATCTCTACGTAGCAGGTCTAGTTAACAATAAAATGTAGCTACCTAATATAATAAGCCGCTGCAACATTACTACACACACACAAAAGAGTAAACCGCTGTTGATAATGTAAACCAACGTAAAAAATCGTTATCTTTTCGTAATATACAAATATTGGCTAACACGCAAACTTCAAGGTCCGTCGACCTTTCAAGTCATGTGAAATTGCAGTAAAATAATACTTTATAATTACTTTCCAATTCATTTTCCGCTTTGAGGAATTATTTATTGTATACACTTCACGTTTGACATACAAACCTTTTTGTATTTGTATTTATAATGCTCGCGTACATATATAACCTACTTTCATTCAACAATCGAGAAATTAATGTTCTAAACTTCAGAAAAACTATCGCGGCAATCATTTCTAACGCGAGAATGATGAGCGATTGATGACTTTGGAACATTGCATGTTATACTTAAGTATAGGATGCACATTTACAAAGTATATCCGAACCCTATCTCGTATTGTTTATGACGACGAAATGCTACATTTAACCCTCTAATACAACTATGATAAAGTATTTCAAATGTATGTTTCATTAGAAAGCTATAAGCTTATATTTCTAATCACGAAATAGCTTATAATTTTGACGCCACCGCTATCCAAAAACTAAAGACTGCCAAGTAAGTTTGTCTGGTCCACATGCGGACGGCAGTAAGGCACTTTACACTAAAATCAATTAGTTGTTGTGTCTATCACAAACACGACATGCTTACGATGGATGGACGGCTAGACACGTGTCATATTCAGAGACAGTTTAATGTAGAAAGTTGATATTTGGTACAGTCGATTAAGAAGTGGTCGGACATGATATATAAGTTAGTTTACCTCGATCTCAGGGGTCAGTTTTTGTAGAGATAAAAAAAGATTCAAGGCAATCGTGTAGGTTGTTCAACAACAGATTTTGCAGTACCTACTTATCAGCAGACTACAGTATCATAATATATTTATCTTTTCAATACATTTAAAATGTATTTTTATATTAGGTTTAAGAAATATATAGATATAATATAAGGCATCAGTTAATTATATTTGCGCCATCTTTTAAAACATGCAAGAAAATTATCTTTATCTAATATGCTTTATATCTATACTAATATTATAAAGCTGAAGAGTTTGTTTGTTTGTTTGTTTGTTTACTTGAACGCGCTAATCTCAGGAACTACTGGTCCGATTTAAAAAAATATTTCAGTGTTAGATAGCCCATTTATCGAGGAAGGCTATAGGCTATATATCATCACGCTAAGTTCAATAGGAGCGGAGCACATTAAAAATCAGACATGTAAAAATAAGTAAATTTCATCTATTTTTTGTGCAGCTTTAAAGCGGCTGACAAAAGTTTTGGTCCATGGAAAGTGTCTGACAGTTTTGTTACTACTTTAGAATAATATTCCACAAAACATATATAAAAATCAGCCATGTAAATTTAAGTTAAGTAACTCTTATTTTTAGTTACCTTTCTTACCTGGTACTTGCCCAGGTGTCACTAGGCGAACTCCACAAACTCGCAGGTATTCAAAGAACATGAGACGCTACTGAGAACCTAAGGTTTCATCTATGTGAAAATAAGTTATGTCTTATCGCTCTGAGATCTTGGACTATATGTATACATATAGCTACGTTATTATATAGTGACGTAGATAGACATTGCCTGAATTGACAGGTTTGCATTATCATGTCTAAAACGGCCACTGTTCTTTAAACTAAAGAAATATTTTATTTAGGTTTGCGTTATAGTTGTTTTTGTTTGCGTTATTGTACGGAATAGACTATAAAAGAAAACATTTGCGTATAATCGTGACGTCTCGGAATCGATTCTAGAGTTGTATGAAGGGTTATTGGGTTATTCCAAAGATGAAATTCTAAGTAGCATAACCAAGTCAGAAAATGTATTTCGAAAAGCCTCGCCTACCGCCACCATGGAATAGCAGGCGAACAATGTCATTAGCACTCATGTAAATCTTGTGGAATTCTAAATCATAACTGGCGAAATTTGGATGCAATACACTTTCGTCCATCTCTTCAGGGATATACCTACATATTGGCTTGTGTGCATGTAAACATCCAAAAGGAAAATCCAGCAGACTCGTGCTACTATTATGCTTCAGTATTTTCCTCCCTCGAGAACATGCAGTTATAAGTAAAATATTTACTAAGGGAAGATTCAAGATTTAAGAAATATATTACTGAGATTATAACTATCTCGAATCCATCTCAGAATGAATGTTAAATTGCTACATCATTATTGTATAACCAAATACGTAGGGCTTGCTTAATCTTATTTTATGATTATGTTATAAATGGTCATGTTTCCCATAAATATGGACTTGTGGCCTGCGAACAGACCTACGGATTTGTACCATATATATATATATTCGAAAAAATGCTTAGATGTTTCTACTTAAGAATGTCTTGAAGAAGGTGAATGAAAACCTTACAAAAAGACGCCAAGACTCTTGTGTTGGTTTACGTAGTGTGATATACAATGGCGGTTCACAATACATGAGGAAAGTGAAACTCCAGAGGGATTTTTTCTTGGCAGCTCGGCTTTGTCTAAAGCGTACACACGTGAAGCGGGCTGTTATACCCGTATGACGCCTGGGAAAAGCTTTTATGATATTGTTTATCGATTGGACGATAGTGCTGGGAACTTGTTCAATCTTCTCCGTGATTTACACGGACGATAGTGCCGCAACACGCGCAGTTGCGTTTATAACACGTACAATGCCGACAGCGATTTGTTCTCAACCACGATATACATCATCCCACTCAAGTTTAGTGTTATTAGAGTTTTTTTTATTTTTTTATTCTTTTAATATTTATGGAGGATTTTTCCTTACAAAGGAATGTCAGCCTCATCGTGCCCTAATCTTAATATATAATTACAATAATTATATTACCTTTTATTTACACTCAAGAAGAAGAGGTACTTATTGCAGCAGCAACCATTTTATACAATAATTTAGCTTTTTGCGAGTCAGGCTCTACCAATATGGCAGAGCCTGGCTCGCCATATTGGCAGAGCGTGGATTATTAGAGTTACTTAACCTAATCTTACGTGCCTAATCTCTACCAAATTAAAGAATTACGCTAAACGAAACAATCAACCTACATTTGGATAAATATAATTAAAGTCTCTTACCGTTACTCAGACAAATTCTCATTGCGTGTCTCGTAGTAATATTTTGTCTAAGTATTAAGAAATTATTATCATTACCATTTATACACGTATATACTGTTACAGGTAGGTATTAGTTATCGCCTTTACTCCACAGTAACTACTTTGTCCTACATATTTCCAAATCGAATATTTGTATTCAGGTTATATCCGTATATCCTTAAATACGTTTATATCGCAGTACATTTAGTATCTGTTATAGTTCATTTATATTCAATTACTATTAGCTTCGTATTTATAATTCAATTGATACCTTGCTCAAGTTCGGTTACTATAAACTAAATAGTTTATGAAATTAATGTTTTTCTCTAACTAGTCAACAAAAGAAAACACATTAAAAACATCTTTTGGATAAAATGATTCTACAGTTTAGTAATTACATATTACCTTAACATGTTTTGCTATCTAACAGCTCCTAATAAAATTGTTACATGAACATATAGATTTAAGTTTATACTTAAAAGGGAAGGCAGAAGTGCTACACCTACAATATCACAAACATCTTGTTTTAGATTTCACATCAAAGCAATAGCCAATATGATTGCTGAACTGATATAATTGAAGTCGGTCCCAGGCAATCATGCAACGCCACGAGACCTACCAGGCTTAAACAAAAGTCGAACCATACTAGAACTTCATCATGGTAGAATGTGTCTATACTTGTTCCGATAGACTGAGTGCAAAGTAACATTCCTATATTTAACGTCGGCACTCATCAACGGCTCGTAAAACGCTCTACTACTAAATTGCCATTCGCTACGGGACAGTCGTAATGTTCTTTGTGATACGCACGTAAGTAATTTATAATTGTACGGTACAATTTGTACCGCCGTGATTATCTATTAAGTATCTGGAACACGTGGGCGGGACGAGCGCGTCTTCACACACAGACTCGGTGATATCACTGAAAGCAGATAATTGTTTATATTTGACTAATAATAACTCATGTTGGTAAATGTGCTGTTGCCGAATCAATTGTTTTCGCTATTAGCTAAAACGTAATACGTGAATAAGATGATTCAATGAGAAAGACAACACAAAGAGTTGTGACATCATATTATATCGTAATATATTTTGTTATTAGTAATACCTGCTGAATTGATATAATTTTTATAAACAACAAAGAAACCTGAAGATCCGTAAAATTATTTACGATTATAATATAAATACGAATAAAGTATGCAAAAATGAAAAGAGAAATCGCTATGATAACGCACGAGTCATATAAAGTGATGACTCTCGACGCACAACAGCTGATCGAGAGGAAAACTTGTTTCAAATAATTTTGAGAGTAAAGCACCTCGTTCAGGTGTTTTCGTACCGGGAGACGACAAAACGGTACGCGTTGATCGTTTTCCGATTTCTAATAGCCACATTACCATACCTTGGCCTTTCACGTTCTCCGTATTGGATAACTCACGCGATTTTGTATCACAGGTGATCACAGCGCCTGCAGCTTTATTTTTAAATTTCAAACTGCAATTTTATTTCTAAACTATTGAAAGTTATGTTGGCATTTACGGATACCAGTTACTCAACTATAGAGGTAAAATCTTAAATCAATTAAGGTAATATTTTTATTTAAATAAGAGTCTTTGTTTAGTAATTCAACTGAATACATAGTTAAAACGCGGAGTTATGGTAGGTGTCAATTAATAGGTTTATAAAATATAAATAGATTATAAAACGTCAAACAAGGAAAGTTGAACAACTGTAGTCTGTAGCCACATTTGATGTGATTTATTAGTTTTCCTTGATTTCGTTACTGCTCACACGCGTCTGGAATGTATATTATTGTACTTTAAATATTAATATCCATATTGTGCGCAAAAGTGTTAAATACATACTAATAAATAGTGCTATAATCAAATATATTCTCGGTTTGTTGTTATGGTGTGAAAGTAAATGTGTGTAATGAATCGTGTCATGGACGAGGAGTGTCGTTTAAGTTTCTAGAGCATTCTAATAAAAAATATATTAATTATTTCGTGCTGGTCTGTATTCAACTGTAAATTTCTAAACCTTCTTGTATTTGAAATATTAAATTACACATTCAGTATACAACTAATGATACTAATGTTTAATCCATACGTTAAGAAAATGATGACCTTCAATGTTAGTATTTGCCCCAACTCGACAAACAAAGAGATGTTTAGCATCGACGGAGGTGCTAACTGCATGTTTGAGAAACAAACACGCCGCCATACAGCTTTGCAGATAACGTTCACTACGGATACCTCGTATACCTACTTATGTACATTTTTACACATTCTATTTATCTCCAATGTCATTACATTACTTACATTAAAATCTACAATAACAACATATACAGTAATACCAATAATTAAACGACCTACACCAGACGACCTCGGCAATATTTAAAACAATTTTTACAATGTAAAAACATGTGTACGCATAACCTAGTATCAGTTTAACAAAAACATTTATTAAAGCTAATGTTTATTACAATAATAATTTGTTCTAAATTTCCGCTACTACAAAACTGATATTACAAGTAATTATGACTTGACATCAATTGGTTAGATAATAATTAATTATTTACGCAGATTCACAGTATTTCAGCAAATAGGTTTGTATCCGACCATAATAATATTAAATTATTGATATTTTCGAGTCAAGTAAGGTTTATTTAATTATATCAGAGTGTACTTGGTACGTATCGAGCGTATCGAGTTTGAACTTGAATATTACGCAGCCCATTCGTGTTGAGCTGTACGTATTAAAGGATGTGTATTTTTACACAGAAACAGTTTAGGCTTCAGTTTCTTGATTAATGGCTGCACTATTTGTGGAGTTAATATGGTATTTGTTTACATGTGGCTGGGCGGGGCGTTGCCCTTTCAGGCACACTTTACGAAATAGCTAACCTCCCTCCCATCTCATCCGCCCGCGGTTGAACTTGTTTCAACTAGGCTCTCAGGGATGCGGTCTGTGGTTAAAAATTCTTTCTTAGCTGCATCTTGCACATTTTATGAGCTAGCTGTGCTTTTACGTTTACGTATATTTTACTTATACTTGTTGAAATTTTACCTCGTTTTAATCCATAAACGAGTGTGAAATTGGATTGATAATAATTAGACAGCTTATTACTTTGCTTATGTCCTAAATTAGACGTAACCTATGATTGTCGAAATCCGTGCAGATAAATAAAAACTCTTTTAAAATATGATCTCAGTGGCAAGACATTTGTGAATGTTTTATTAAAAAAGAAAATATAAATATTTTCGAGTTCCACACGTATTTTCATGTGTAGAGGCAATTCCACAACTGTATCGTTTCCTGTGATTAAAACTCGTCAATTAGACAAATTACACGTTCGGTTCGTTGTGGTTTTAATTGCAGACTTCGATTTCTCACCAGTAACGGAATACGTTGGTCCAAGTGAAAGTAAACTTATTCGACTTCTGGGGTTCGACTTTAAACATTTATTATTCATTTATCATACAGTAGGTATATCACTCGGTCGTGGCTCCGAACCAGTATGACGTTTCACTAACAATAATAGGTACATGAGTTAACTTACTTTATATGTCGCAAATACTCCTTTAAATTTATAAATAACAACCTCCTGAAGGAAGATTAATAAGTTCAACCAAAGTTGAACGCTTGATGACATGATTTTGTCCCACATTTGATTAAATATTCGTTGAGTACTTGTACAATCCATTTACCGTTACGAGTTTATTGCTATCGTGCATGACGGCTTTCGTGAATTAATTTGATCTGTCTGCCGTAAGTGACATAAATCCGTTTGTGAATTAGTAATGAGTTCCCGCCGCTAATTGTTTAAAGTGTTACACTTACAGCTTTATAAAGCTATGTCGATGTTCACAGAATCAATTCCATTGTTGTGATGTTGCTAACGGGACTAGAACCATATGTCGGTGCACCGCAACTTTTTAGATGTATGGTTTATGACGCTATTTCCCTCGCTACAAACATCGGAGCTTAACGGATGTGGCACTCGACAATCGACATCAGCAAAACCTTCACCGCTAATGCGCGCGTCATGTACGCGTTTAGCACTAATGACTGAAAGCAACGGCAGAAATTACAAAACCATGTCTACTAGGTATTTTTCAATTGACCTTAGAAAGTAGTATTGTAAGTACTGCTGGCTAGGTTTACTCATAAAAATGTCACCCAGAAACACATTAGTCAAGCTAGTTGCTCTGTTTATCTTATTGCCATTTAAAACATGTACGGTTTCGTATGATAAATGGAAGATAAAGGATTTGATAGAATAAAAATAATTATATTGAATGAACGAAATTACACAGATTTACAATGGATTTGATAGTGATCGATACGCGGCGAAAGTGTAAATTGTGCGATAGATCGCCCGGAAAGCTGTTTGCAACTACTACTGATATATTGTTGATGTACTAATTTATATGTAATATTCTGTGTTTCGCTGCGCGTCGATGTCAGCATAAAACTGAAACTATTGATATGTATGGGTTTGCTCGTACAAAACATATTTAGATAAATTAACTTTTGCTTTCTAACAAACGTGCAGATTTTAATTATACGTAGTATTATAATAATATGGTTTAGCTCATAGAAATATAAAATTATATCTATGGTTTAGCTTCATTCGGGTCGCATGTTGATTGAGAAGTATCCCACACTCTTGGTCACGCTTCAAGTTGTCAGTCTTATAAATAAAAATGTCATTGATAAATTATTTTAATCAAATATCCACAGTAAGTGATTGCCGCGCTATCGGTTAATAGGGATTCGATGCATGGTCCAAAAAATACTAGTGCTGACTGTCAGATAAAATTATCATAAGCGTAGTACGTAACAACCACTTTCTTCAAGTCAGGTTTAGCATAATATGCCGAGGTAGTCTACATGAAGGTATTGATTACGCTCTCAAGCTGAGTACAGGAGCGACAACAGGTGAAACCTGTTCGACAGATAGTGCATATAATCAATTTTAATTTTACCAATATACATATAAAAGTTTGTATAATTATGTAATTGTTAATTTCTATAACTTTACCACCAGAAGTTACAAGACGATCAATTCGTCTGATGAAGACACAGAATTTAGCGCCTGTCCTTATTTTAGTTTGTTCTCATTGTAATTTTTATTAACTAATCATACAAATTACACGCCTACAAAACAGTATGATTGGAACACATCCTGCAATAAAGGCTACGTGGTACGGGATCCAATTACATTTACTGGGATCATATTTATAAATTTGAGTCCCATGACTCACGAGTCACGATATGACTTATGCAGTTCCTCGTATTTTTTATTCATACAGCTTATCAAAAGTCCAATTGCACAGCGAGCCAACAAATTGTGGTTTACTAAAGTCTCGTCAAATTATCATTTGTTTTAAATTGTAAAATCACGTTGAGCAGGTCAGCCAGGTCGTAATTTCGATTGATTATTCATAATTGATTTGCTGTTTCTTAACCAGCTTTGTCATGCTCTGGAATTTGCTTGAAAACCGACAAGTTAATTTATATGAATCACAAATATACCCAATACATATAGTTGGCCTGTTTCAATTTCATTGACATTCTACAGATTGCACTGAGTAATTTAATTTTAAACTATATATGTATAGTAGAACTCACTAGGATTGCTTGGTCTCGTGCGAATTCATTACAGTTTTAATTTGCATCTATCCATACACATGCGCTGTACTGTGAAAGTATATCGTAGGTGTCACGTTTTAGGTCACAGTTCAGTCTGCTTACTTACTCGTATCTACACATCTTGTATCAAATCATACGCGTGATGTAACTGTACTTCCGTGGTACATGTCCTATGTTTTATGTATTTAGATGCCTCCACTGATGGAGTATTCCGTCCAAGCGATTTGGAAATCAGCGTTTCTAAAATTATTGTATAATGACCATAATAACTCTGTGTGGTAAAGTTGATTGATGCTGAAGACGACGTAAAATATATTAGGGGTAATAATAGTTGTTACGGGCGCATTACGAACTCATGTTGCTTTTCTTTTCTATTACAGTACTATATTTAGCTTTGCATGATCAACACATGCTCGATGGATTTATGGAATTGAAATACACATCGATTATGCTAAAGGTGCTCTATTGAACCATCACGAGGACAGACGACTCAAGCTCGGTCACACTATAGTGAGAGCTTTACAATTCGGTCGTTAACTTTTCATTTTATTCAAATCTGAAGGTCGTCTGTATGTCGACGCATATGTTAGAGATGTTATTTCGAGTTTCTACAACATTGTCCCACTTCCTGGCTCGTTTCCGCAAGACCGGTTGTTTTGATTGCTCCGTGATCGAGACTAACAAAAACATAGTCGCAAAACGGCGTGAGCGCAGGCGAGCCGACGATCATCATCCGGGTCAATGGAATACGTTTTAGACAGTTTCGATTATTTACAGTCGCCATCACTTCTCTTGACTTCCTGGATATGTTCAATAACAGCTTAGGACTCATACTTCAATCATAAAGAAATCGATTCACTTTAATTAACCAATAAAAATGATTTTAATAAGTGGTAAGTCAGAAGTAGGTATCTCACAATATCGCCTTTGAATGAATAACGCCATTCATACACAATTGGAATGTAAATAGAATACCACACCTATACTCACTTATAATTATATCATTATACAATATTGGTATCTTACACGGACTAGGTCGCATACCTTACATTATATTGGTCCCTATTGCTAACATCACTCATTCAAAACAATTATGACATACCTAACTTAATTTCAAATCACTGAGTTGCACGCATGATTAAAAACAAACACTTTCACATTTGTAGATAACAACTCCGATGGTCACTGATAGTTTTCCCTTCATCAACTTTCAAAAAGCTCTTAGCAACAAAAAATGACATTTACATATCATTTAAGAACAAATGAACATTAACATAATGCAATTTCACTGAACAGACCTTCTACTGACAACAATTATCATTAAGCGTTGCCGGAAAAATACACTTCGACCCCATTATAATTAACACAGTTTGTGTATCAACTAAATTATATCATAGCTATTTATCGTTCTGAACTGATGTCATTTATTTGTTTATAATTACGACGCACGGACGGACAATTCTGTAGTGTCAGATTCATGATGGCTGCGGCAAGTGTACTGCAAGGTTTCTGTGAAAGACCAAGTGTGCATATTCGGCAATGACGTCGTTAGCAGTAACAGAACTTGCAAAACGTGACAGTGCAGTGTCAAACAGTAAAGTATCGTTAAAAGACACGATGGGAGTGTGGAAGTCCCTCTCGAGGACGCCGACGCCTCCGCCGCCGCCTCCTGTAGTGGAGGTGGCGATCAGAGCGACGGCCGGCACGTTTCACCAGCCCAGGACGAAGAGTTACCACATGGGATGGGCTCAAGTCGTTGAAGAGCTCTCATGGAAATTTAACAATCCCAACTCAGTGAGTGCATGTTACTTGTGATCAATGTCGTTACTAACCGGCACGTGCTTGCTCTCTTAAGTTGTAAACTATGGACTGAGCTTCAACTTTAACTATGTGTTACAAACTGTAGTTAAAATCGTTACACACGTTGTAAGTAAAATAGCAACTATGGTCCTTATAAATATTGCAATAAACTTTGCTTAGTGTTTACGTAAACTTTTATCAAATATCTCATCCTACGCGGATGCATGTGTTCCTGTATAATATGTGTAATTACACATTAATCTTAATATCGTGTGACTAAATGGTATCTTCACATTCTTTGTAACAGACCAGACATACTAGGTTCCTGTTTATTAACATTTTCTCACACGAACCTATTTTGTCTTCTAGTTTATAAAAGTATTTTTGATTTACTGGATATAGATATTTTGGATATAGATTCATGAATAGTTAACGAATTAACAATAATTGGTTTCAGAGAGTTTTCTATAAACTAAGATTATTCTCAAACGATCTTTCTAAATAAAACCTAGTAGTTTTACATGAGTATATATTTATATACTATTGCGACATATGAAATAATTAATTGTATCTCTATCCGCTAACATGTCAAAACGTAGACCCTCGCAATATGCAATGTGTTTCTTTTACTCTTTTTCTGCCAGGAGGTACGGGTTTATCTTTATCTTTCACTTAATTGGCTAATATAATCTATGAAGAATCACGTCTGCCATTTTAATCGCAGCTACTGACTAACTTCTTTGTCACTTTATGTGTATCTAATGCAAATATATTCTATAATGGTAGATATAAGATACTAAGAAAATAATGCGATTGCTTGTATAATCATCTAATTACTTACCTAATATTCATTACGACCATTCATGTAATATTGCTACGATATCAGAATCCTTTAAGATATTACACAATTTTACGCTACGTTTTTTATATTATTTAGTTGGCAAACTAGCGTGCGCCCATTCATGGTAATCTGTTCTCAATGCGTGTGGCCGATACTTGCGACACCCTTCTTTTTACGTGGATAAATGCGCCTGATGCATACCCCCTCGCCACAAGGAGATGCGAAAGGGTTATGTCTGACTCTCCCGTACTTCGGGCCTACGGACCAAAACCCCACGGTGTGCCTACTCGCTGCCTTGTATAGTGGATGGGCCGCTGGTAAAGAGACTACCTCAGCGACCCACCCAGCAGACTACGACTCCTGGGCGACGCCCGGGCACTACAGAGGCGTCGGACTGACTCAATGGCTGGCGGGTGGGAGATTCGGGCGATCGTGTGCAGGTATTTGACAAAGCAACCGTACCCTGACAACACCTGCACTAGCCGGAAGGAAAGGGTGCCATGCTGCCGCCTTGCCCACCGCTTCAACACCGGCTGGAGGGCCCCAACAGTTCTGAAACCGGCCATAAGAGCCTCCAGCCGCGCCTTCCATTTTAAAATCATGTCCTGGTGGGCTCGATTTCGCGTGCTTTGTATGATTTCCGGGAGGGGACGACAACCGGCCTCCTTCCGCACTTCCTCACTCACTGTATACACTTCGGCGAGCACTTCAACCTCCAAATCCCACGGGGGTGTCCCGGCCAATGCGCAAGCTGCATCGGTCGACTCACTGCGGTCTCCGCAGAAGAATCTTGCACTGAGCAGTCAGGGAGTCCGCCCACACCGGTGCACCGTAAAGTGCCATGGACCGGATAACCCCCGTGTAAAGTCGCCGGCAACCGACACTGGGCCCGCCCAAGTTTGGCAATAGCCGCCCAAAGACAGAAGCAGTGCCGAGAAGCTTCGGAGCGAGCTGTCTGAAGTGCTCGTGGAAGCGCCACCTTCCGTCCAGGACCAAGCCCAGATACTTCATTTGGGCCTGGACAGGAACGCGCGTCAAGCCCACCATTATCGAGGTGCCGCGGGGTGGACTGTGACGGGGCCCATGAAAGACCAGGGCCTCCGTGTTGTTAAGAGCCACCCGTAAACCCAGCGCCTCGATACGCCTGACCATACACATGGCGATACTTGTGTATCATTCGAGCGTTGTCAACTCTTCATAATAACAAGTCTCCGTGGTACCAGCGCAAGAGGCAAAGAACACACGGCCCCTTGACGACAATACTCGACGGTGTATTGTTGTCAGCGGGCTAGTCTTCAGTGTCCCTGATAGATAACACGTCATCAAGAACCCTAGAATTCCTATTCGTTTTTTTCTTTTTTATACAACTAAGTTGGCAAACAAGCATACGGCCCACCTGATGGTAAGTGGTCACCGTAGCCTATGGACAGCAACACCAGAGGCATCACTTGCGCGTTGCCAACCCTTTAGCAAAAGAAGTGGGAAGGAGAAGGAGCGGGAAGGGGGAAAGAGGGTGATTGGGCCTCCGGCACTCTCACTCGCCGAACGAAACACAACAGTAGGAATACTGGTATTTCACGTCGATATTCTGTGAGAGGGTAGTCCTTCCCCGGTCGAGCCGGCCCATTCATGCTGAAATGAGCGAGGCTCTACTACTTTCAAACTAAGCTAAACAGCCTAGTATTCTCCTCTAGTTTGGATGTTCCAGGTCAAACGAAATCACAAGACAGAGTAGATGAATGCTAGTAGGGTAATATACATTTACTAAGTTTCGTTATACAAATTAAAAGACTACTGTGGTGCTGAGATCTTGCTATAATTTCCTGGTACTTATAAAGAAAGTTGGATGTAAACCCTCCGGTAAACTAACACTGACATTACCGATGAGAGCCTTTTCTTGTCGCTGAGGTTTTAATAATGCTCTTTAAATAATTATTTTGAACTAGTTTCTACCAACAGTTTAGTCAGTGTGAATCTTACGGGAACGCATACTAGCATAAAAATATCCTTTGTATATGTTAAACCACGATATGGTCTCATTGTGTGTCAAGATCCATCAAATCTGTTCAACGATTCACACTTAATTGATTCACAAACATCCAAACATCGTCAAATAGATACTCTAACATTTATAATATTCGTAGAAGTAGCATAGTACCAATAACAGTACCTTAAGTTCCAAATACAACAAGTATAATATAACGAAAGTGTATTATTAAAGTGAAAACTTCTTTAGCGGCGTTGTGCACTTTTTTGTGATGGTTAAAACATGTCAAACTCGCGTCAGAACACGTGACCTGATCGAAAATTCGTAAGATGGAGGGAGAATTGTCGTGTTTGTGTACGATAGCGCAATAAATACATATTGTATTTTACCACATAAATGATAGTACTTTTATACTGATAATTAAAGCAATTCGTGCAAAATTATTCCCTAACCATTCCAAAATATCAAAAATGCACAACGTTAATATTCAAGTTTTCATTTCTGCCGACACCCCCGGAGTGCAAACCGTTGTTTTATTTTTGATTCGAAATGTCACCACACGTCTAAGTAGATAATTTCTTATTCCTAATTACTTTCATTAGGTTTAATATAATTTATGATCGCGAAGTAATTTAAATAAACGATTACTAACAATGACCCGGAGCCGGAGCTAATGAACCGAGATAGGTATATTTAAATGTTATATCTACTTAACCGTTTATTACAGTAATTTCGCGACACGCGACATTTAGGTCAAATTAAACATAAAGCCTTAATGCATCCATGATATGCCATGACTTTAATGTCTTAGCTTTGTAATGGGAATTTAACACTCGAGAGAAACGCATGACTCATGGTCACCATCGAATTAATATGTACGTACGCACAACATATCTAAGTACTTATTAATTATATTATAAACTAGCTGTTACCTGCGACTTCCTCCGCGTAGATTTTAACTAAAAAGTGTTTGTCTTTGCGGAACCCTATTTCTTTTTTTTTTAAATCAAAGTAACCTAAGTTACTCCTTATAACATCAGCTATCTGCCAGTGAAAGTCCCGTCAAAATCGGTTCAGCCGTTTCGGAGATTAGCCGGAACAAACAGATAGACAGACAAAAATTTTAAAAATAGATGTTTTCGTATCGGTACCTTATATACTTTCATATGCAGATAAAAAGCTGTTATTTTGACATTACAAACAGACACTTCAATTTTATTTATTTGTATAGAAAGTAAACCTCATAAACACAGGACTCGATGAAAAAGTCTAAATGCTCTGTCTATGGGATAGAAACATATTATTACCTTAGTCCTAAGTAAATGTTTCTGTCTGCTATCATCTAAACTGCTATTACATGTGGTGTCACTTGTGAAATGTAATCTATTAAATCTGTAAAAGATTTATTGATTCCCGGTAAAGTGAAATGAGTTTCATATAACAGCGATTACGGTAACGGTCCGCGTAACGGGAGCGCGTTCCAGTTACGTTACGTAGTCGCGCAACTGTTATTCCTGGGATTATTCAAAAATATGGTTTCACATGTCTGGTCATATGTCATCTGACTTAGTTACCTGGCTAAGGTAATGGAATGTTGTCTTATTTGTGCTGCGTGCTGGGCTCAGATGCCATCCTTACACGGTAGAGTCGATTAGAGCGCGTACCAAAAAGTTTGGGTCCTCATACCTCTGCCGAACGACCAAGGCATGGAATTCTCTGCCAAGGCACGTGTTTCCTTCAATCCTGGGTCCTTTAAGCGGGGCGTGAAAAAGCACCTTCTCAGGCCGTCAAAGTAGAGACCTCAACATCGCCTCGGCTGCTATGAGGGCGTTGTGGAGGCCACTGCTTTTAGACCACATGACTGCTTACCATCAGGTGGAGTGTGGTCATTTTGACGAGCAAAAAAAGAATACAATTTTTTCATTATAATATTGCTCCCTGCGATTATTCTTTCGATTTACAATTATATTACAGTTGTTTAATTCTGTTTACTACGAAACTCACTTTCGAGTCGGCTGTAACTTTATATTGAGATTTTCTGCTGTAACCATGGCAATAACAGTTGGTTGAAAACAATGTTTACTGGCGAGGTGACAATCAAGTACGAGATGAGTTTGAGCATAACAGCACGGCTGGTATAGTTAGACCACCAGCGGCAGCGTGCAGCGATACCGCAATCCAAGCCAATAGAAGCTTATTATTACTAATAACTTAATAAGTATATAAAAATATTTTATGGTAAGCTTGAATCGTTGAACTGTTCAACATTTATCATATACATGAAACTATTTACATTGTGTGAATTGAAAATGATTACATAAGTAAAAAGGCAATCATAATAAATTATTAAGCGAATTTTTTTATCGCCACTGCGATTAGTCTCGTTTGTCGCGGTAGTAAAAGATGTATACATATACATTAGACTTAAAAAGTAATTTATGGATTAAACGTTATAACGTCGCTCATCGAACGAATTATCCATTGTAACAGCTTTCTTACGAAAAAAGGTTTTAGATCGGTTCATTAATTTACTTACAGATCCACCAATCAAAATCAATCATTATCTAATATTAATGAAACAGCAACATACTTAGACATCACATTGTACATACATATACATATTTCAAACTTATGTCAACTTCTTATCGCTCTCTTTCCACAATTAGTTCTTATCTGCATATATATATTAACTTATACATTTGCGGTTAGTAAGTAAAATAGATTTAGCGAGCGAACTAAGAAGTTTCTTTGTAGGAACAAACTAATGTCACCGGCATAACTTACAAAATAATTGTAGATTGGGTATATCAGCCGACGATCTAATTTCCTTTAAAGCAAAGTTATCTTAGATCGAAGTCCGCAAATTGGTAAACGTAAGAAAGAACGCTCAAAGACTTAGTGAATCGATAACTTGAAGAAGATTTGATGGACTGGAAATGGATGTCGGGAAGACCGGCAGTTGTAAGTGGCATATACTCGTACGTATTGGGAGAGAGCAGTAAACTGCTCATATACAGCAGTAAACTGCAACAGGTATATTAAATTATTAATACAAGGTAATCAGTTTCTAGGTATTAAAACTGTTTATAATAAAAATAGACGCTAAGGAGAAAACTGAACACTAAAATGGCCCTGTGGTATTAATTAAATTTAATAGCTGACTTAAGTAATAATGTTTATAATAAACTTAGGTTTTAAAGTTACCGTAAGCTTTTAAGCACCGTTATACGTCTAACAACTTATGCATAGAGTTCAAAACCTACGCATTTGTATTCATAGATACAGTGTAGCGTTATGGTGACGTCTACTTAAATTCAAATCGATCCATACACTATTAAAATTAATATCATTAAAATAAAATGAGTTCTGACTACGCCATTGTCCTTTTGAATCAAACTTTCACTGATTCTAATTTGTATTCCAATTGCATTCATCATACTATTAATATCATAATAAAAAACTCCACTTTTGAATAAATAAGTGTTTATAAGAAAGTTCCTTTCTTTTTTATAGAGCTCCGTGGTAGTGATACCCACCGTCCCGCTTTTCATGAGATTTTTCTTAGTTATTTGAATAAACCTATCTGATTATAGGACAAGCAAAGACGATTCCGTTTTGAGGTTTAAATAACCGCAGCAACACGTGATAAATGAACCTGTTACAAACATATACAACAATATTTCTAGAGAAGACTTACATAAACAAACTGTTAATTAATAAACAAGAAGGCTTCTTTTTTATTTTATTTGATAGTAAGCAATAAAATTTAATATTCTTTCATTTCGCTTTAGTCGATTATGTCTGTGATATAAAAAGTGTATACTTTGTACGTTACTCTTACTAAGAAAACTAATATCAGTTGTGGTGTATATCATCAGGTCAATCACATTTAGACCATATTGCCACCATATTTTTGTCTCATCTATCAAAGCTCACTTTACCAAAGCAACACACAGCTGTACATATTATTATATACACATGTGTAGCAGTATGAATCACAGCGGCGCCGCCCGGCGCGGCAGCGCGCGCGCACCCGCCGTGCCGCAATTGAACACATAATATGGTCAATCAGTTCAAGTGCATTTGCTGTCGGGGGTCATGGATTAATAAAGCTGACATATTATATTCCCATTTGCAATGAACATGTACCAAATGTTACTACCAAATGCTAAACCCGTCCGTTTTATCTGTCTTCTTGTATGCCCATTTCAACAAAGCGCTTAAAATATCTTAAACTCTATTCTTTTCATACCCCATAGCCCTTTCGTTCTCATTATGGTACGTGTGCAAAGGGAATCAAAGATTCTATAATGTTTAGACGCAGACTTACAATCTCCAAACGTATTTTAAAACGTTGTCTATAGTTATTTTAAATCTTTTTGGATATTTGTATCGATTAGTTTGGGTTTTTTAGAAACCCTTATTTTTTTGCTCGTTTTATTTATAGTTTATTTTTATGACATTTAAACCTGAGAAAAGGGTAGTTGCCTATGTTTTCTACCTATCCAAAGATTTTATTGTACAGCCAGTATCAAGATTGGTTGCAAAATAAGGAAGTATTTTAAATTTTAGTATAAGTATAAGAAAAAGTGATGTAGTGGGGATATCTCGCTATTTCTCTCGAACAGCTGTATGCACAGTTTATATCGTGCATCCATTTCTAAGATTTAAAACAGTGCAGTGGTATCCTATTTATTTTTGAGAAGATTTCAAATATTCTTTATATTTTAAAGTTAGACTTTAAATAATCAAACATTGTAAGTTACGATTACCTTAATGCTGTAGTTAATCCTCGTTTAATAATAGAACCGTTTGGCTCTGAGTCGAACCAGACCAGTCCTTTGCTCTCATACTTCTTAAAAATAATAAAGTATACACCTATGTAGATCTATAGTGTTGTTATCATGCAACTGCGTACGAATAGTAAAGCAATAGCAGTTTTATTTCAATTGAAAAAAAGAAAAATACAGACATAGACCCTAGACTTAACGGTCAAGTCATAAAATATAATGGATTAAAAATACCTTGACTTTTCACGCGAAAGTTTAAAATAACGACTTTGACATTTAATACTACCTACGCCTCTTACCGTACGTACTTAGACCATTGAAACAATAAAAACGGTTGTATTAGCCACGCTAGTGTACTGTGTAATATATAAGTAACGGTCGATAAAGTATTTATTGGCTTACCCACCCACATATATTAAAATATATGGTATATAGAAATTAGATTACAATAGTAACTCTGAATAATTTATATATACTCATAAATATTTATATTAAATATGCGTAAACGAACGTCTTTTTTATACGAGTCGCTTGTTAATTCTGACGTAAGTACCTATTTAATTAATCAATATTACTTTCTCTTTCTTACAAAGACAAATGACAGAACATTTAGAACTGTCACATTAGTCGCGTTGTTGAGGTGGACGTAAGATGCTCACAAATCTTTTTTGTTCCAAACAAGGACAATAAATTGTCAGTATCTGTAAATCCACTTAATGATCCATTATGAGCTGTGACGGCATATTATTGATCGTGAGATTTACCATCAAATTAGTTTAAGAGATACGTCATCTATATCTGGACACAATAAACATAGTATATGCATACATTTGACTGCACGGTTAGCGTAGTGATTTAAGCGATTGCCCTCCTTCTGTCCCGTAGCCAGTTCCACTCACTGATCGGTAAACGATTAGCGAGGTTAAGCAACGTTGGGTGCGGTCAGTCTATAGATGGATGACCGCTTAGTGGTATTTCATCTGAGCGTCTCCGTGCTTCGGAGGGCACGTAAAACGTCGGTCTTGATTGTTGTCAAATTGACAGCAGTCGTTAAGCCATGTCAGAGGCCTACGGACGGCTTGAATAACTCTTGACAACAGGTTGACCACTAACCACACGAAAAGAAGAAGAGTCCCCGTTGCGAATGTTGGTTCGATCTGCAAACAGGACAAAACATTGTGTGATCCACACTCGGCTGTACGGAGCCTAGATGTTCTTTGTGTTAGTTGTTTGAATCTTGGTAAAGTCCACCGTGACCGTGACACAAAGTTTACCAATACTCTCTATACCGCACAGGGGTCATTTCAACAAACCTGGGATTACGTCTACCCTACTAAAGGCCTGTTCAAACCTAAGCGGTATTCGCTACTATCTGCAGTAGAGAAAACCGAGTGGGTATGCGGTAATATTACTGTTCACACCAAAGCGGATTTCGCTATCCTTGTGGGTAGAGTTGATACTAAATACCTCAGCGAAACCCGCGCGGCAGGCACTTCTACCCACAGCGGCAGCGAATACCGCTCAGGTCGCTCTAGCCGCGGAACTTGATACTAAATACCTGAGTGAAACCCGCGCGGTATATACCTCTGCCCACAGCGGCAGCGAATACCGCTCAGATTTGAATAGGCCCTTAAAGACCGCAACCCAACAACCATGTGTTGTTCTTGCAGTGAATAGGGCTGCCAGTGTTTTTGACGAGGAGCTGTACACTCAGTTAAGGTCCAATAAACATTTCCCTTGCGCTGGTAGTACAACAAATGACACTTCGTTGGATAGCTTGATGATGCACTCGTTGTATTCCTCCTTGGTGTTGCAAGTGCCCATACAGTTAGTATGATTACTTGCCACATCAGGGGTATGTCGATATTAATATTAATAACGATACAATTTTTATCATTATTTTCTTCGAGCCCAATGACGAATGTAATAGATTAACATACCATGACAAAAGTATATGCAGCATATCAATGCGTGATTTTATTATTTATTTATTAAGGTTTACTCACAGCACATACATACATATTACATTAAAATATTTTAGAATAGGTACATGTATTCTCATGCATATACCTATTACGAGTTAACACAACATTGTCATATTATATACTTCTCCTTAAGAGATGCTACTTAATCGAGATAAACTCCAATATCAAAAACAGAACTAAAACTAAATATTGTGTTAATTCATATAGGTAATACATACATAGATTCACGCTTGTTTCCTAGACGGCAATAGGTAATTATATAACACAAGTACCTATGTTATAATAACTGAAAATGTTGCTTATTGTTTATATGGAACCTTGTCTCACTTACAAAGTCATATTGTTTCAGAAGTCAATATAATAGCTACATAAATTACATAATTCCTTTAACTGATTATTTAAAATAAGTAACTAACTACAATTCAAAACAATACTTGCTTACCAAGTTACCATTAAATGTTTAATCGATCTTTGCACATTTACAGTAGGATATAAGTTGGTTCAATCAAAACATTGTATATTTTGTATCTGTGAACGACTCCAAATGTCACGTCAGGATCATCTGACCGCTTCGCCCAGAAAAACGACAAAATAAAAAATGTTCCCGCCAGCACGAAGCACGTGCTTAAACTTATGTCCGACCTATCCGCAAAACGAAGGAAATCTACAGATGTTTCGGCGAAGCGAGATAAAAACTCTATACAATACGTTTTGAATAGGTATTTGAGATCAATAGCGTTGAACACAAAACATAGCTAGAGACTTAGAACTAAGAAAATGTTGGCAGGTGGTGCTCCACGAATACGATGATAAGACGTGTAGTCACACACACACACACACACAGCTGTTCTACAACGTGCTCGGTGTAGTGATGTCGCTGCCGCGGCCGGGCGCACGTAACTGCACGGCTCCCTTTATTACCGTTGTACTGCCATCAATGTGAACATTGCTCTACTTCCTGTAAACATCTAGTTTTTATTCTACGCAAAGTCATATTAGCTAAAATATTGCATCCATCACTTGATGTGTAGTAGTCTAGAAACTGATAGATTGCGCATGAGTCTATTTCTTAAACATTCTAGTAGAATTTATGACAACATTTGTATATTCAGTATATCTATTTTATTAATTCAATTCCATATTTACAGACGTAAAACGTGGGTAAATGTTAATGTCAAAAAGAAGTTACTTAATTATAAACATTGAATAAAATCTAAGAACCAATCTTTATGAAGTGAGACACAACATTAACACGATTTCGAAAATGCCACGTTACATTTTCACAACTTTGCAAACCAAGTCGCAGGCACAAGTTATTTTATAGACAATTTGTTAACCTCCATGTGTGCGCAAAACTATTGCTTTCGTAAGATAAAAAAATTCGTCGGTATTGTTGCAAAATCGGCGAATGAAATACATACTTTTCACCAATCATTTAGCCACAGTACTCAATCTTTTAAAGACATTTCCTTATAGCCTCTTTATATACACGTGTTAATTTAATTGGAGTCTTTGTTTCAAAGTAAATTGTTACTTTGCACATTAGTATTTTCTAATATAAACCAAATTATATAGGGTGCGCGTTATTTACCAAGCTTTTTATATTATTGGTGAACTAAGTGCCTTTTATGGCCATATAAATAAAGTAGAGCTACTACCGTGCCAGTTTCGCTGCATAAAAGTGGAAGCAACAACTTTTTTTACGGTCCCAACGTATTCCCGCGGCCCCTTCTCATCCCGTCCCTCAGCCATCAGTTCCTTATTCTTACACACGGTTAACAGACACCATGTGCTCGGGTTTGGATTTCAACAAACTGATTACGCTACAAATTGATTTTAAAAAGACTGTGCGGGGCAACTTAGTGCTCGCTCGGTGAAAAGTGTGTTTATTTGTGATAACTTGTTGATCGTTAAGTATGGATACGTTAAACGTTATGCTCAAAACTGGATATAAAATTGTTAAAGGTTTTTCAGAACAACATAAACCCGTAAGTTCAATTTACAAATTGCGTATAAAACATTTTTATGTTTTGTATATAAATGTACTTGGGACTTATTGTACGGTTTGTTAACTCTTCACTTAACTGTAATTTTTATGTTATGTATTGTTATAACTTGATGATTTTTCGTTTTATTATCCACTAGACTACTATAAACTGTTTATGTTCACGTATATCTGTTAACTATGGTGCTACAATAGTAGAAATGGGGTTAGTGTTACTTTTATTGAATAAAGTTGCATATTAAAATAACTTTTAAATCAATTTTTGGTATTCATAAATTTTGTTTAATAAAATACTCTGAACTGTATTATTCTATAAGTAACGAAAGTTGCCATATGAACGCCAAAAACAAGTTTAAAAGACCACTTTTGATAAAATGCAGCTTTTCTAAACTTTGCTAACTCGAGATAGCTTATTTTAGGTATAAAACAAGAATAAAAAGGTCCTTACTATTTTCCAAAAACAATTGGCTGTCATATCAGTTTATTTTTGCCGTAGACAGAGAAACTAATAGACCCAATGATGTGTCCTTTCTCTCTTACACAAGAAAGAGCGGAAATCACGTTTCAAATGCTTTAGAGAAGGATACAACTATGCTTTTTTTGTCCTTTATTGCGTAACCTGTTTTTGCAAGGCCAGCAACTAAGATTGTGAAACAAAGTTTGACAGTTCTAGGCATCGTAGCATCAGATTGGTTTCCTCTGTCTACGATTTTTGCCATTACCATAGATAACCCTTGTCATAAAAAAGCAACAATAAAAATGTCGAAAGCACAGATCTTGGACTGAAAATATTTTACAAAATTTTACAATATATCTAAAACAATATATCTAACACAAATCGCTAGATAACGCCAACGATACAATCATTATAATTTATAAGGTCATTAAATGCCAAGTTTTATGGGGCATTCCCAGGTAACTCGCGTGCTGAATTGATAAATACGTTGTGTGAAGTGCAAATAATGCGATATTCAACATTTTAGCTAATTACTTACTATTTATAATTTGATAACTTTGTGTTCTATCGTTCAATTAGCCTTGGACAGCGATTAATTAAAGTCCAAATATTCAAATTAACAAATGCACCTACTTAGGTATATTATCTCAGATGACTAATTTCAATTATGTATCTAGAACAACTGAAGTTGGCGCTCATATATCATTTAAATAATTGGAAAATGTGTACATAGTGGTTATGATGAACAGATGGAGACGTCGGGAGGCTCGGAAAGTTCCGGCGGAGAAGATGCGGAGGCGCGGCGGTCACGGCGCGGACACGTGCTGGCCGAGCTGATGCAGACCGAGCGCGTCTACGTGCAGGAGCTTGGCTCCATACTCTCTGTAAGTTATGGCACCTGCCGCCACTCAATCTGCTTTGTTACTATCTCAGACTACTCACGACTCTTTCTAATTGCTCATGTAACCAGATTATTAATTGCAAATCATTATGTGTGTATTGCGTAAGTCTGAGCATAAAATATATATTCGCGTGATCCTAAAGAATACGGCATTCTACCACAGCTGATAATATAATTAATCACTGCCGCACTGAGTATATTTTATTACTACAAAGTATGCGACTCATTATATTCAAACGGATGCTTACACTTTTTTGGCTTGACGTCACTCGCCAAAATGTTTGTAAGAACAAGTCCGTTAACCTATCGAACGAACTCGCTAATATAATTACACGATACCAGAATTGGAATAAGAAGCGAAAGCAAATGCCTTTCTCTGCAAGGACCACGTCCACCAACTTAAAACTATGATGATACCTTTCTTCCTCATAAGAAATGGCTATTATAGGGTACCTGACGTAAATAACCGTCAAAATCCAAGCTAAAATCATAGTATCAAGTAAAACTAATCACCTCCGTACGTACGATATGATTTCGACATTAGAGCGTATCGAATTGTGAAAGTTGTTTTATTTCATTTCACCAAAATTCTAGTTCCCATCTACCTAGCAACGTATTACGATCATGTTTTGAACGGATGTGGCCGAACAAATTCTACGTATGAAATATGTCATTTCAATTAGATCAAGACAATCATTGTATTCGTTACGGAAGATTAGTTCCAATAAAACGCATGCATATCTCTATGCCATCGCTGCGCTCTGAAAGTCAAATGTGCCACTACCATTTATGTTGTGCGTGTTCTACTTATTTAGGTATGTTGTACTATGGTCCCACCAGCCGCTTACCGCTCACGGACGAAGTAGCTCAGTACGTGTATCTAGTGCACTGGATGCACTGCACGCAGCCGACTGCGTCAGGCCATCGAGCGGAACGCAATGCATGCTACTCGTTTGCCAACTGCACGCCAGTGCAGGCTCTCAGTCGCTTGTTACACTGCGTAGCTCCTTGCACCATGAAATATGGAAAATACGACCTCCATAAATCTTCCGCGAATCTTAGTGTCGGTACTTCCTACTCGTGGTACTACAAAAAAAACGACAGCGTGGTGGTCACCGCTCGCAAAAAGAAGCGCTTAAAAAGATCCGCCTCCGACTCAACGCTCTTCAGTGACTATACAAACCAAATATCGTTGTTCGAAAGGGGCAATCTTCGTAATAACAAGTGCAAGAAAACAGTGAGCGATGTGGAAAAAAATAGTCGTGTTAAATATAACCCGCGTAATATTAAACCGGTGCGTATGGAACCGTTCACCGGAAATTTCTTTTACGGTAAACCACTACCCGGCTTCGAGTACACGGAAAAAACAGAACAGAAAATAATTTACTTACCGGATTCCGACGCGGTCACTGCCTCTGAGGACACTACCGCTGAATCTCTAACAACTACTGCACCCACGGTAGTCGATGTCCCGGAACTAGTCAAGAATCCTCTCTATGGATGTCTTGAAGCGGAACTTCATGAGCTGACGCCTGAATATTTGACAAGCTCATCTGCTTCTAAAGATTCTCAGTTGAAGTCGTCTAGCTGTACTGAACTAAGAAATACTATGGATAGTAGTAAACGCTCCAAGGACATACTATCAAACATTTTGAGAGATTATAAAAGAATCATGAAGGAATGGAATCACACTGTAAATGAACATTGCGTATCTGATTTCCACCGTACAAGTACTAACACAGCCCCGGCGACGTGTCGCGGGAGCAATGCCGACAGCTATGTTAGGAGCTTACGCTCCACTTTGTCGTGCCGAAAATCAAATAAATGTCTAAAATCGTCCAGCAACAACCATTACAGCTATCCGTACGCAAGAAAATATCAGCACAACAGTTATGACCAAAGAAAAACACAGAGTTTGCACCGTAACCAAACGTTCAGCAACTGGACATCAACGTTGCAAAATTTGAAAAAGAAATCTAAATTTTGGAAAGTGAATCATAGTTTAACTCGTTCTGAGTGTAAATGTTTAGAAGCTGTTTATGAAGACTATGACAGACGTTTACAAGACTGGTGCGATACTATCAGTCATTGTACATCTCTTCTTAGCCCGGTATATGTATAAATAATAATTATGATCATTTATTGTATAGTGTTAGTTAGTTTAAATTAAAATTGACCAGTATTCTTTTGGTTCCAGGGCTATAAAGAAGAAATCGAAAAGCCGGAGAATCAGCACTTACTGCCTGCAGCTCTTGTCGGCCAGGCGGACGTGTTGTTCGGCAACTTACATGAACTCTTCACATTCCACCAGGACATATTCCTAAAGGATCTGGAAAAATCAATTTCAGCGACAGAACTAGTCGCATTATGTTTTGTTGAAAAGGTAAGTTCATTATCTCGTTGATTAATACTGTTTCCAAGCAGAGCGTAGTGAGTAACATCCGTATATTAAAATATGGAGCCTTGTAATTTTTTTCGGCTTCCTGTGTTGCTCAGTATAAGTCTATTTCAAGGAACAACGCTCGGTCCGCTTCCTTCAACCTCTCGCTTTTGGTTCAGGTTGTCCTTTCACATTGTTTTATAGACATATACATGGATGTATGGCAATAGTTCAAACCTCCTTAAATAGTTCAATGAAATAAACTTTTCATTTTTCAGGTACGTACATTGATGTTTGGAAACATCAATGTACGTACCTAAATGAAAACCAAAATGTTAAGAAACCTGAAAGTGGGGCCTGGTACCCATAACACAAGTTAGATCTTACCTTGAGTACCAGTGTTCAATAATTACTGTGTCTTAATTATTTGTGTTTAATAAATTTAATTTAATTTCAATTTCATTTCACTTCATTTCCATTTCATTCAACAATCAGTTCATTTCTGTGTTATTATAAAACTAGTCTGGGCAATACGAGTAATTTCTGTTGCATAACTTTATAAGTACACTAGATGTTCCCGCGGTTTCAGCCGCGTTTACCGTTACTGCGCCGCCCCCGTGGGTCGTAGCGTGATGTTATATAACCTATAGCCTTCCTCGATAAATAGGCTATCCAACACTTAAATAATTTTTCATGAGATTAACGCGTTTAAACAAACATACAAACTTTTCAGCTTTATAATATCAATATAGATGTGTACATAGTGTCAAGCTTATGACCTCGACAGAGCTGGCAGAGGTGTAGTACACCCACTGGTACAGGTAACTGCCTCCGTGGCGCAGCGGTAGGGAATGCGACTGCTGTGCATGAGGTCTCGGGCTCGAATCCCGGGTTAGTCCAACAAATAGTTCTTGGAATTTTCTGTTAAGATTCTCAATAGCAACCCGGAGTTAGGAAGTTGGGCGGTGTTAGTCACCTCCGTGCCTCGGAAAGCACGTAAAGCCGTTGATCCTGCGCCTAATCTCTCTCCGGTCGTGTCGGATTACCGTCGGATTGGATCTTGAGAGTTAGCGAACAGAGAGTGCACTCGTGTTTGCGCACACACTTGTGCACTATAATATCTCCTGCGCAGATGACCAGTCTCCGTTAAGATTGGCCGCCATGACCGAAATTCAGTCTGGAAGACATTATTATTTTTATTATTACACCCACATTTCACTAGATATAATCTTAGGGGATAAGCCTATTGTTCTATACTGGTCACAGTCTGATTTCTAAAGATAACTTGGTCAAATTTTGCTCAACCCGGGCTTCGCATCCGAAACCCGATGCACAACAGTTGCATTCATTATGTCTGCGCCACCTAGGCAATCTAAGTAGTTATAAAATGGCTACTAAACTAACGATAGAGTCATACTCACTAAGTACGCGGTTTAGTAATGTTTAGTTAGATAACCTGTTTCCCAATGCACCCACCTTACAATCAGTAGGTAGGTACAGTTAGTGCATATCAGGTCAAAGTAATAAAACTTTACGTATGTGATTTTCTCGATAAATGGCAAAACTGTACCAAGTGCTTCCGCGTCGTTATTTTAAATTCGCTGCATTATTGTTGTAGATATGGCACGAATATTTTTCTCTATACGGTGTTTAAAGTTAAACATGTAGTTAAAGTGGTCTACTGCGGTTATACATCGCCTCCAAAAATCTTTAAGACTGCGCCGAGCGAAATGTGCCAAAACAGGCGGTCACAGTTAACTGAATAAAATCAACACTTTTTGTTTAATACAAATATAAAATAGGTATACATTTACCATAACAATGAATGTGTAATAAACTTAAATACAATTTTACAATTACTCTGTGTAATAAACTTAAAATAATTAATATTTTCGCCTACAAAATCACGTAAATTTGCAAAAAATGCAAAAACGTAAGCTCGTGTTACGTGATTTTTAGATTATAACAGTAGAAATCTATCCTATTTTACAGCTTAAACGAAACACAAATACTTAGTTATATTACAATTGTTCGTTCCAAATATTTAAGTTATTGGTTGACAATAAAGATACATATTTATCAAAAAAAGCACTTCTAATCCTCCATAAAATTTTACTGTGGCGGCCGCGTGCCGATTTGAATATGCGCCACATGACTCACGAGCTCTGTCACTCATCTGTCTGACGCTCGGCGCAGTGTTAAGTAACGATGCTGATGTTGCTTATGTTGTTTGGTGATGTAGTAGCAGCGCTACTCTAGTGGGAGCCTGCACTGCCACGCAGAGGTCTCGAGTTTGATGCCGAGGCTTTGACTTTTCGGTCATGTGCGTTACCTTAGAAAAATGAATAGTTAATATCGCTCACTTTAAGATTAAAGGAAAAACATCGTGAGGACAACTGCATGTCTGAGAGTTCTTCGTAATGTTGTCGAAGATTTGTGAAGCCAACCCGCACTGGGCCAGCGTGGTGGACCTAAGCCTGCTCACAGTGAGAACTGGGCTGATATTATTATAATGTTTGCCTGATAATCGAGTATTGTTCAATCATTATCTTGCTACCATTTGATCTGCTAAGTACGCGCTGTTTGTCCGACAGAGGGAGACGTTCTTCCGGCTGTACAGCTACTACTGCCAGAACATCCCGCGCTCGGAGCGCCTGCGCGAGACGCTGGTGGACACGCACCTGTTCCTGCAGGCGTGCCAGCTGCGCCTCGGACACAAGCTGCCGCTCGCCGCCTACCTGCTCAAGCCCGTGCAGAGGATCACCAAGTATCAGCTCTTGTTAAAGGTATCACTTTTAGAGTTCAAGAAACTCTTATACAACAGCTTTGTCCGTCCGTCTGTCTGTTATACAACTTTCAACTCAAGAACCATAAGAGCTAGAAAATCTTCACCTTTTTTGAAATATTCGTCAGTGTCTTTTCAATGTTTTATATGTATATCGATGGCGTAGTGGTTAGTGTAACCGACTGCCACGCCTGAGGTCGCGGGTTCGATTCCCGCACAAGTCAAACATTTGTGTGCATGGACATGGATGTTTGACTTGGTCTGGGTGTTTCTATGTATTATATGTATGTATTTACAAAAAAATATATATATGTATGTTTATCCATTGTCTAGTACCCATAGTACAAGCTCTGCTTAGTATGGGCTAGATGGTGTTGTGTGTTTGTGGTAGAATATTATTATTATTATTATTGCGTAAAATTAAAGCTCGTTCGATACAAAACAAAACAAAAAGTCTATTGACAAACAGAAAAGAAAATAATTAGAACTGTTTTGTCTTAGCCAATTCTACAGCTTGATTACTCCTAATTGATACATTTTCGTCTAATAGAGTAAATGTTTTTATTTTCAGCTTCTTATGTAAACCGATTTTGTATATGTATATTGTTGATGTGCCTTAAAATAAATAAATAGAAATTATGGTTCCCCTACTCAAACATTGTATGACATAACATAATTTTTAAGATTACACCCGTTATAAACTGTTCTGAGGGTAAAACGATATGTCATTTTAATGAGGTAAATATGTCGAATAAATGAATGCTCACACCTAAATCGTAGTAATTATAGATAATAAGAAATTAGCGTTCAAAGTAACGTATCGAGCGCGCGGCCACGTACGTACTTTTTGTTTAGAACTGATTTCGTCTGTTTCACTAAACTTTAGTAGTATTTATTGCTTTCGTTAGTTTTGACAAATTAAGATATTTCTTCTTGTAACAGTTTTAGTCTTAAGTTTTAAAGAAATAATCAATAATAAAGAAACAACAAGTGAACGATTGCGCGGCCATAACTTCCATAGTGAATATTTTGTTAAATATTGATCTAGAGCTTATAATTCTTATTTCGACAATTTTTGACAAATTCAATCTGCAATTGACAAAATGAATTAGATCTCTAACCTAAGTAGTCGCTGAGATCTCCATGGCCGCGCAAGCCTCCACGTTACGTTCGCGCGGCCAACTTTAAACTCTTATAACTTCTTTATTTCTACTTTGACAAATGTTTGTTTTGTTTCCTTAGATTTTGATAAATTCCCACAATTTTATTGGCGAAACCTTTTCCTGCTTGGATAACTTGGCGGAGCAGTCGTAACGCACACCCAAAACTAACATTGTCACGTGGCGCCGTATTCAAATATATTTTGTAACATTGTTTGCAGGACTTACTGCGGTATAGTGAATGCGGCTCAATGACGACGAAGCTGCAGCAGGCGCTGGACTGCATGCTCGTCGTACTCAAGTGTGTCAACGACTCGATGCACCAGATAGCCATCACCGGCGTCCCGGTCAGTACTGCACTATATTCACTACTTGGTTGATTTCATTTTTGTCTGCCTTTCGACGAATATGTCGTAAACATTAAACAAATCCGTGTAGAATAAATAAATTACCTCGTTCAGGAGAATTTCTTAAATAGGTATTTACAAGTTTAGGTACTAGTGGATCATATTCATGTGATCGACATTCTCATTATATTTATCTTCTTTTCCCTAGCCTTTATTATTCCCAAGTCACTTGGAGTCGGCTTTCTAGTCTAACCGGATTTGACTGGATATCAGTTTTTACACAGAGCGACTGCCATCTGACCTCCGCAACCCGAAGGCTAACGATACCCTAAGGCTAGACCAGGGTCAAGATATTAGAGGGCACTGACTTCCCAATAACGACTGCCATAGATGTTCATGGCAGCCAGGTCCGACGGCTTAACGTACTCTCCGAGGCACGGAGCAGGCGATAATTGTCAATCAATTTCGAAAAGTCATATAACTTCCGAAAGTCAGAGGTGCGCGACGTGGGTTCGAACCCGAGACCCTCTGCATTTCAGTCTGTTGGTCTCCCCACTGAGCTATCACTGCTTATATATTTATCTGCGCGTGTATAATTCTATGTAATCTGTCTGTGAGGAAATCCCTCCTAAAGACCCTCTCAAAAATCAATACTATAACGGCATAATTATGTAGCCCTTGTTGACTTTTATCATAAACACCATTTTCTATGGTTTTGTCAAATTTAAACAAGAAAGTTTGCATTAAATTTAACTGTTTTTACAGTTTTCATCTCGGTTTATTTGAATAAAACTTTATTAAAATATTATTGTTGTGATAATGTGATAATAGTGTTTTGCTTCCACATGAAGCATCCTTGACAGTTTAGCAACGAATTACTCATATTTTGTCCATGGAGGCCTCATACAGTGCCCCAGGTCGAAAACCCGAGGGCGCATGGAAGTTTCCTCTCCTCACAATTATTATATTACTAGCTTTTGCGCGTGGCTCCGCCCGCGTGGTACCTACATCAATAAAAAGTAGCCTATGTCCTTCCCCAGGTTTTAAACTATATCTGTACCAAATTTAATCTAAATCGGTTGAGTGGTTTAGCCGTGAAAAGGTAACAGACAGACAGACAGATAGACAGACAGAGTTACTTTTGAATTTATAATATTAGTAAGGATGATGTCTTTTAAATGATGACAATCTTTATTGAATATGTATAAATTAAAACAATTTATAAAAATAAAAAAGTATCATCCCCTTATAAAAAATATTCAAGAATTATTGATGTAATATTGACGAAGAAGCATAATTGTTGTAAACTAACAAATTTGTATGATTGTTACAGCTGGATATAAGTCAGCAGGGTGAGCTGCTGATGCAGGGCTCGTTCCTGGTGGTGTCGGAGAACAAGCGCGACCTGAGACTGCGGATACGACCGCGCAGACGACACATATTCCTCTATGAGAAGGCGATGCTGTTCTGCAAGCCCGCCACCAAGAATAGCCACAATAAAGCCACCTATCATTTTAAACACGATCTACAGGTTAGTTCAATCTTGTTCATCCCTGTTATCATCTACTTCGCGAATGATTTCCGCAGCCTGTCTGTGCGAGCGACTTCGCGGTATGTAGTAAATATACCTACATATAAATTGAAATATTTACAGCGGAAAATATTCTAATATCGACACTAATATTATAAGCTACTATATACGGATTTTATCGCGTTGTTTATTTGACACTGTTACAAATTTTTTTGAAAAAACTGTTACACTACTATAATCACTATTAAACTTTACAAATTTTTAAGCTAATTAAATTATTGAAACTATTAAAACTATTTATACTATTACTATACTATTATACTATTTAGATTTATTTTTTTCCAAATTTTGTAATAAAGTGTCAAATAAACAACGCGATAAAATCCGTATATAGTAGTTTAATTTCAATGAATAACATTCGCGTAAACAGAAGACAATATAATATTATAAGATCATTTTACATCATCATCATCTAACTAATCTATTTAAATATAATTTTATTGTCATTTTGCGATGACCTTGAGGTAAATTAGTTGTCGAATAAAAAATAAGTTAATAAAAAATGCGTTAATAATAATATGAGCCCTGTATTAAACTGTCCCACTGCTGGGCACGGGCCTCTTCTCACTGTGAGAAGGGTTAGGCCATAGTCCACCGCGCTGGCCCAGTGGGGTTGGCAGACTTCACATTTAATTACTAGTTGCAGCTTGTTTAGCTTTTTGTGACAAACCAAAATTGAAAGAATTTACCTTATCTGTGGGCTAACATTTCAGGTAAGCCTCACCTCAAATGTTATTTAACTGATAACACCATGGCATGTAGAATTGGCTTTACGAAGATGTGATGTCTAGTGACTGTAGCATATACAGATAAAATAATACATATCTATCATATTTCGAGCTCATGCTGCATAAATAGAAACATCCATAAATACTTTGCACAACTTCACACTTCAAAATTAAGACTGCGCCGAGCGAAATGTGCCAAAACAGGCGGTCACAGTTAAGTGAATAAAATCAACACTTTTTGTTTAATACAAATATAAAATATACATTTACCATAACAATAAATGTGTTTACAATTACTCCGTGTAAAAACTTGAAATAATTAATATTCGCCTACAAAATTACGTAAATTTGCACGATAAATTCAAAAACGTAAGCTCGTGTTACTTGATTTTTAGATTATAACAGTAGAAATCTATCCTATTTTACAGCTTAAATGAAACATAAATATTTATATTACAATTTGTCCGTCCCAAATATTTAAGTTATTGGTTGACAGTAAAGATACATAATTATTTATCAAAAAAGCACTTCAAATCCTCTATACAATTTTATATGGCGGCCGCGCGTCGGTTTGAATATGCACCGCACGAGCTCTGTCATTATCTGTCTTACGCTCGGCGCAGTCTTAAGATCGCTTGTATAATATATTATTTTATTACTAGTCCCTTACTGTTGGTACAGATGTCACAAATCGGTCTGACGGAGTCGGTGAAAGGTGATATGCGCAAGTTCGAAGTGTGGCGGCAAGGCCGCGCGGAAGTGCACACGCTCACGGCGGCGAGCGCCGATGTGAAGCGCGCCTGGGTCGAGCGCGTCAAGCGGGTGCTGCTCGACCAGCTCAACGAGCTCAAGGGCGAGCGCGTGCGGCAGTACGGCGCGCAGCACAGGTACGTGTTAGTCAGGGTGCACTCGCTCACGGCGGCGAGCGCCGATGTGAAGCGCGCCTGGGTCGAGCGCGTCAAGCGGGTGCTGCTCGACCAGCTCAACGAGCTCAAGGGCGAGCGCGTGCGGCAGTACGGCGCGCAGCACAGGTACGTGCTAGTCAGGGTGCACTCGCTCACGGCGGCGAGCGCCGATGTGAAGCGCGCCTGGGTCGAGCGCGTCAAGCGGGTGCTGCTCGACCAGCTCAACGAGCTCAAGGGCGAGCGCGTGCGGCAGTACGGCGCGCAGCACAGGTACGTGTTAGTCAGGGTGCACACGCTCACTCTTGTCCTTCATTTTGGCAGAAGTATGTGTTTGTAGCTTAAGAAATACTTCGGTCATACGATAAATGTATAAATATAGCACCTACTACGTTACAATGAGTAAAATGATGACAGACTAATGAGTCTGACATCATTTTACTCATTCCTCCTGTTTGAATGCAAACAGGACTAAATGTTCCTCTAATTTTAGCAATAATTGCTATTTATTTTTCACAGGACATTAATTCAAACGAGTTCATGGGATTTAGGCCCACCTGGTACTGAAAATAAACGGCCCTCCGCGACGGTGACAAACCCTACACGTACTGCATCATGTGACACTCACGACGAGCCCTGCTGGTCCACAGATCCCTCGGATGATGATGACGAGGAACCTGAGCACCCGCCGGTATGTAGTGATATGTTGTGGAGGAGGAAACGTGTATAAAGGTTGATTAGGTCATGGCAAGGGAGGTGCTCGATACATTTATACATTTAGGACTATTTGAAATTTGATCGACTAAGTGTTATCTTGATAAACCTGTTAACGAAATTAATTATGTGCATTTCCTATAATCTTAGTCTATCAATATTCCAAAGTAAAAAACAAGAAAATTACCTAATTGTGAACGTGACTAAATGTTTATAAAAATTAATTGATGTACACCTACCTAATAACAGATAATTGATAACTTCACGATTGTTATTTTATTTGGGCTAATTTTAAATATAATGTTGGTATTCAAATAAACCTAGCTGTCCACGTGTGTTACTCATATTTCCAGTCAAATGTGAATGATGTCGTAAGGTAACTAAGGTCTACTAACATAGGCCCGTGGTAACGCTTACTGTCGGGGTAGCTTTACTAAAACGTGGCTCTCTGAAATTAATGCCAACTAATTTTGGGTTTGCAGTGTTGAGTGAAGTGAAACCCACTCTTTATGTAAGTGTAAAGTGTATTTTTAAAGGAATGCGGGCTGAATAGTCACGGGTAGCGCATGACAACGCTGGCAACCCCACGCACATGATGCTTCCCGATAACATTCAAATCTTAAATCAACTATAAGGGATACGAACATTGATCCAAATGGTGGCAGAAAATACGCATCGCTAGAGAATTTGCAGTATCTGCTTATTAGATCTAGTCATGTAAATGATGTAAATACTACAAATTCTCGATAACAAATGTCATAACGTCCTACCCTAGTCCAATAGGTTTCACGCCCTCACAGCATAATAAATTAAGTTAGCCATCATCGCTTTTAGTTCCTTTCAAATAATTTAGCGACACTAGCACAGAGAATTTATGAATTATTTAGTTCTGCACGGTCCACGTGGCACCTCACCAGATACTGACCAATAACTTTTGGAGGTGTGCCTTGTATCGACGCCATTTTGCAGTACGTCGTGCTCACGAAATGGCCGCCATGCTCTAAGTTGTGTTGTTCAACAGGTGACGGAGGCCGTCGGTCTCAACGGTACCATACACAGAATGGTACAGTTCTTTTCTGTGGCGGGCTCCGCACAAGCCACATCCACGTTTTACGTGTCACAGTACTGAATATAATAAATGTTTACGAGCATACAGCCAAGTAGAGGCTTTGTACATATTGAAAAGAGACTGAGTTTATATCCAAAGTTAAAGTATCTAACCAAAGAGAACGTGGATATTTCGGTTGTATTCGCTGAACATTAACTATCGTGTAAGTCATGTTTTGTTTGTTATGTCACTCATTGTCAGTGTGCTTATTGGTTTTATGTTCAATATGCGCTTGCTTCGATTACCTAAATGTTATAACAACATCCGTGTCGATCTCTATTATTATTATATCGTTGTATTAAGTACTTAAAATATCATGAAACATTTAGCGGCAACGCACTGTATATTATAAAATATCTACATATATCTTCCTTATTCTATTTTACGTAAATATATTTCGGCGCATACATATTTGGCTTGCTATAAATTACGTATTTGTCTACATGAAGTACCTACAGTATTTACAAATTTTGTAGTCGATGCTCACAACAGTACGAAATAAAGATTTTGATCTTAAAATGTTTGTTCATCCAATGAATCTACGAAACGAACCGAAGATAAGAAGATATTTAGCGCGATTGGACACCGCTCCGCACGGCATCACAGCTTGCATCATTCACTGACCACCGCTTTCGACGTGCAATCTAATAGCTTATATTTTTGTTTAACTTGAGTGTGACACGATCTGTTAATTAACAACACCTGAAAGTCAGTGATCCATACTATAAGCGCTCTAAAGATTTCTATCTACCGCTATTCATTTGAAGAATATCTTACGTATCTACATCAACAATTATCAAACAATGTAAGAAGCACTACAATAAGAATATAATGTTATTGTCGTGACATTTGACGCGTGTAGTATGACCATTGACATGTTCAGGCTTTCGATATTTTGCACTCGTATCTACTGGACCTTACTGGACGTGAAACGATCTATACTTATATAATGTTATCTAAGTGTTATGTGTGATTACATCTTACTTGAAAACTATCTAAATATATATGTAATATACGCTAAATTAGATAAACATCTATCAACATAACATATACTATATCTATTTTCTACAATATCTTATATCACCAAGATTATTTATGTCGTATTGCGATCTATACCTAACGACTGTTTACATAACAATGATAAACATAGAACATATTCAATGTTACTTATATATTCTATCACATCGCTTTACTAACATGCATGGTCTGGTCAAACACCAAACTAATAGATGGAGTGCAAAAAGGATAGCTACTTTTTGCATCACTCTAACGTTAATACTTAATGCATGTCTGTGTTTTATGAGCGCAGTCATATTGCGACAAATCTTGTTACATTAGCCGGTTACACACTTTCTAAGAGTCTACCATGAGTTTTCATAAAAGCTCTTTACGCAACATGACACGTGGAATCGTCGCCAAATGACTGGGTTAGTTCGAGTTGCTTCTCAACCATGGAGTGTAATGTAAACTCATGGTAGTCATTCCGTTTTGGCAAGTTTATTAGAAGAGTATATCTGTTATTACACTACGAGTACTAGCAGAACAGATATTTTGTATTCTCATGCCGATATAACAAGAGTACGTAATTGACACTAGCAGAATGCGACCGGCGCTTTTGAGGCGATTAAAACAATTTGGAGTAATGTGACTACGTTCAGCGTTTGGCCAGTGGTGAAGGAATGCATGTCTCGATCGATGTACAGGGTGAATGGTGTGTTTACTATAAGAACGCTACAATTTCATTTCTACTGCTAGAAAGTACATACTCACATTACACGATACACTCAACAATATTTAAATAACACAGTGAAACGAGTTGCGTAGACTAGGATATTAAACAACTGATAGATAGATACTCAGATTCATAAAGCTAGTCAGGTAATACACGTCAACTATCTTGAAATATAACATGTCCTTTCTCCATTTATGAAAAATCTGTGAATATTGTATCTGTTTGTCGAGGGTACGTATTACAATACCGAAATTTAAAAGACCGTATTTAAAAATACCTATGGAAGAAATCCCGAAAAATTAAACGCCGAATGATTGTTTGGCCGAAAGTTTTAAATCCCGAAAGTTCATTTGCCCGAAAGGTTAAAATCCCGAAGATCCATATTTCGAAGTCATCCGTACGATTCTGACTCGGAAGCGGTAGGTTGTGTTAGGTTCTCTCTTGTAAACCCACCCAGAAATAGGAGCCCCGCGAAGCTCGAAAAAAAAAGCGAAAGCTCCTATTAGTTCTACCATAGAACTGAGGAATTCCTTTCGGGCATTTGGACATCGGTATTTTATGTTTCGATATAACGGCTATCGGCATTTAAAACTTTCGGTATTTTGAATTTCGTTGTTTTGAACGTCGGTATTTCAGTCATAGTTATTATGAAATTTCGGTATTGTAATACGTACTCGTTTGTCGAATATAAACGGACATCAACGGTTGGCGTGTATTTGTTTACACGACATCACAGTACCTACAGTGACAGTATTATCTAGCAAAACTAGAGGCGCTATGACATGGAGTGTGTTGTGGGTGGCAGGCGGTGGGCTGCGCGCTGGTGGCGCTGTCCGACTACGCGGCGGTGGGGCCCAGCGAGCTGGCGCTGCGCGCGGGGCAGCACGCCGAGCTGCTCAAGGTGGGCTGCGCCGGCTGGTGGTACGTGCGCCTCGCGGGTACGTCTCCTGGCCTCGCCACACCAGCTCTGTGCACTGCGAGGTATCGCGACACTACAGACTCTTTGCATTTCCAATGTTTATTATTTGTTGAATGTGTGCAGGTGGGCACGGCGAGGGCTGGGCGCCCGCGGCGTACCTGGACCAGCGCAAGACGTCGCGCTCGTCGAGTCGCTCGCACGACCGCCTGCACGAGCACTGAGCGCGCGCACTGAGCGGCGCAGCGGCACACCGGCGCCCGGCGCCCGGCGGGTACCTCTCAGCATATTGTTACTAAGTCCAAATTGTTCCATCGGCCCTTCTCACTAGTGTTGGGCTGGAAAAACAAGAACTAGTTTACATTGTTCTCCTAAATCTAGTATCGGATGTAGCTCGGTAAGTTAATACGTGTTTGATTATGGAGGGACCTGTCCGTCACTACATCTGAAACTAGTTTGTATAGACGAAGTGCCTCAGTCTCCTTCGTAATCATGTCCAGTGGAACGTCGAGGAGGTTGTAGATAATATAGTTGTTTTCCAGCACCAGTAGCGAACGCCCCGGAACCACACTTGTTAATATATTTCAATGTATGTAAATGTTGTTCTAAAAAGCTTTATTGTAAATTAGTTTTAGCCATAAACGTGTTGTCGTTACGATTATCCAAAGCTATATATAGTGGCGTAGGTCGTTGTTAAGTAGCTGTGACTGGTGTCGTATCATTTCTGTATATAATTTACATTTATTTTTAACTATAGTTATTTATTTCGATGCTAGTTGAGCTTTCGGTGTTCATTCGTGTTTACGTCTCAATTTCCCATGACAGACCCTGTACCTACTATGTAATACCTCTGACTTATTAAAACATTTCTTGACGAGTGTCTAGCTAAAAATTATTGATCGTTTTCATATCATTTGTTACTATCCTTAAACTATAACTTAAACATATTTAAAATAAACTTTTATAAATATTGCAAAATTTAATAACACATATGTATTACTTTGAGTATTACGTATGTTTAGCTAGTCGACGTGAATTATCTTTACGATATCATATAAATTCATGTAATTAAAAGCATATCATGATGTTTCGTTGCTTGTTTTTGAATTACGTACCTAATCGTTTTTCTCTTGTTTCGCCACAGTGACTGTGTTTTATCGTTGTATACTTATGTAAAGTCAATCCTAAGAGTTGTATTATTAAAATGTTCTTTTGTATAAAATTACGTTTATACTTATTGAAAATGATCACAATTACATTGAATCGGTCCATTTATTTTGTGTTTTATTTCATTCCTTTTATTTGCGTAGCTTTTATATAGGTACCATTCATATCGTACTCATGCATTTATCAAAACAACTAAGTACATGTTTAAGTGTCAACATTACAGGTTATGAACAAATACCTTCTTATCTCTATAACTATCCACTACGAACAACACCTACTTAAGTAATATATAGGTATGTTTAAAGTAGGTAAGTATATAATAATAATACGACCTTCAACACTTCAAGAAAAGAGCGTACTTCTTTTAAAAGGCCGGCAACGCACTTGTAACTCCTCTGGTGTTGCAGATGTCCATGGGTGGTATTATAAACCTTCTATAAAGATATACCTACAGTAGGTATACCTTCCTAGATCGACTCGACGGGTTGATTCTACCCTTTTGGATGTTAACCCTCAGGATAACAATTTTTATACTTCTCGACTTCGTTGAATGTCCCGTCCGCGTCGCCGTCATCGTCTCGAACATCTCAAAAGGGTGATTAATGCGTGTAGCGTAGTTAAGAGCAATAAAATCTCATAGATCAACCCTAGTACAAATTCTCATAATTTTCGAGTTCCTACGTTAGCGTGTCTTTTCATGCATTTAAAGTAGGTTTTTGCCAGCTTATGTGGGCAGATATGCTAACTTCCAACATAGTCGATAATTATGAAATCTCGTACCTACTAACCAATGATTGTTGCTTGAGAAGCAAGAGATAGATCTGCAAAGAACATTATGTTTTTACATAATATTGTCTTCTGTTTACGCGAATGTTATTCATTGAAATTAAACTACTATATACGGATTTTATCGCGTTGTTTATTTGACACTTTATTACAAAATTTAGAAAACTGTTACACTACTACTACTATTAAACTTCTAATTTTTAAGCTACTTAATTAAATTATTAAAACTATTTATATTTAAGTTTACACTTTCCCCGACGATTTGGTTGCTTTTCAGCAGCCATAGTCACGGGGAGAGGGGAGGGGAGATCTAAAAGGGTAGGATAAAATCTGTATAAAGTATGTAGTTTAATTTAATTATAATTTTTATGATTTTGGTCTAAGTTTAAATGAATAGGCACCTGATAGGGTGCAACTTTTATAATAGATATCTAACTACCATATGACTTTGTTCAAGTCTTAAAATGTATGTAAGAAAATGTATTAAAACATCTCTTAATTAAAATTTCAAAGCTATTAAAGTGCAAATATTATAAACGGCTGTGAAATATCCAGTGATGAATTTTATAAAATTTTAATAATTTACTCCTAATTGTAACTAGATTTTATCTGAGGTAAATCTATTATAACTATAGTGAGTAGAAAGATACTTGGTTTCCTTAATATTTAAATTTTTAGATATAGTTACATTATGCACATTTACGTACGATAATTATTATGATGGCAACATTCTTATACGCTCCAGAAATAAAGAGTGAAAAATAAGTAAAATAAACTTGTAGTTGATTTATAATTTTATAATAATTTATCAATTTTAATAGATTAATTAACCTTTCAGCGCATTGTGTAAAGTTGATTTTTCATTGCGTTTCTATATATCTACCTACTGTCAGATAATGACTGATATTCATTCCACACTTGCATACTCATGTGCTTGCATTTTGTACCAGTGGCGGTGTCACCTTATTATGTAAGCCCAAAATATATTATACGAAATGGAAATCCGTAGTCTCTGCCTACCCCTCTGGGAAACAGGCGTGAATCTATGTATGTATGTAAAATATATTTACAATAGTTGATTATAGGTAGATACCTAAGCAATACTGCTTCGAGTGTCGAAACTATTTTAAGGACTGCTTCGGTGAAGCAGCATATTCGAGTTTGATTGATGTTTTTGGGTATATTTATTAAGAAATTCTTTGATTTTTACTGAGTATTCCTACACATGTTTCACATCAACATGCCTGTTAGATGGCAATACGGCGCATTCTCTATTCCGTGGGACTTAATACCGTAATAAGTGAAATTTGGTATACCTACCTATTACCTATTTCTGCCTTCTGCCACATCAGACGTGTGTGCCTACTCGAATGTATAATTATTCAATTTAGTACTTGCATGGCTTTAATGTGGTCTGATGAGCACGTCCACGACATACACGAATCCCATTTTGTTAAATAACAGAATGCCATTCACTTCATTTGTTGTTAAAAAGCCATTATTATATTATCTGGGTTAACTTATTGCGAAATTAGATACGCAATTGCTTTTGGGCCTTTTTAAACGCCTTAGGGATATGACCATCATTTGCTGGGTTCTATCTGCAGGTATGTAAACTTAACTACCCATCTCTTGTACCTAGCAGAGAGTTTATCAGGTAGGCAAAATATGCAAATTTACATATTATGGAGGTACCTACTAAAAAAAATATATACGGTCGAATTGAGAAACCTCCTTTTTTGAAGTCAGGTAAAAAGTAAATTGATGCTTTATGTAGGTAGTTAGACGTGACGTTTACCTATTTGTAGAACAGTAGGGTAACCTATACAGCATGTAACAGGAAGGTGTGGTCACGGTAATACTATCTAATTATGTACTGTGGTGTGGTTATGTAAACTGGGACAAATAAATCCGAATATACAATTTCCACTAGAATATAAGTAGAGTTTTCGTTTTTATCGTTTCATTAATATTAGCTTAGTTAATTAAACAACACTAACAGCTGGCTCGGTGACCGGTGAACCTGAAAATGACCAGGTATAATAATTTTGATAGTGATGTAATGCGTTTGTTTTGATGTTTAAATAATTAATATACAGGCTGATTGGTAAGACTTGGACAAATAAATATATAAATAAAAAAAATAGGTAGGTACTTAAAATTTGACCTAGTTATCCAATAAAAACTTAATGTGCGGACACTTGCGCATATACTAAAGCTAAACAAAACCTCCACCCCCGCCCCCAGCTACCGCACTCCGCACTCGCGAATTTGCACCCCCGCCCGTCCTTTTCTTATCAAAGGTCATTAGCATCAAGCAAGGTCATTATTATTAGATATTTCATACAAATTTTCATAAAGATTTTCTTTGCACTTTACACAGTTTTTTTTTATATCTTTTTTTTACGTTACGTCTGACCATAAATTATCATGTAGGTCCTTAACAATGTTTATCCAGTCACACTGTATAAAATAAGTATAGTGTAGTAGTGTCATACAATTTGTTTCGATTCGGGTTAGGACGCATTGGTTAGGTATTTTTCAGATAATATACTTACATTAGGTACGGCCCTAAAACATGACACACCTTTCTGTTACACGTCGTATATTCGTACGAAACTACTTGAGGATATGTATAAACAATAGATATATATGCACAAAACAATTATAAAGGAAACCCTGTATCTATGTACCTACCTAAATAAAAATTTCATATTCGTGTTATGATTATGAATCACTTAGCGTAGATGTACCTATGTACTTAGTAGATATGTGATTATCACCAACTGTTAATAGGTACTTATACTTATCGGCATATTTACAGTAAGTACCTACTAACTCATATTTTATACCAAGTTTGTATCGATATAGATAGAGTAGACTCGTAGCGTGCACAAATACCAATTATGGACAATAAGCGAGTTGAAATCGCATCAATACTGATCGTATCCAATTTATTTTCATTGCAATGAGTGGCAGACGACTAAGACGTAAGAGGCGAGGGTCCACATACGCACGCTCTGTTACTACCTACTTATATGCAAAATATGTCGTGTTATAGTTTAATAACATAATAATAATATTCTATCACATACACACAACACCATCTAGCCCAAACTAAGCAGAGCTTGGACTATGGGTACTAGACAATGGATAAACATACATATATACTTTTTTTTGTAAGTACTTACATATTATACATAGAAACACTCAGACCAAGACAAACATCCATGTTCATGCACACAAATGTTTGACTTGTGCGGGAATCGAACCCGCGACCTCAGGCGTGGCAGTCGGTTACACTAACCATTACGCCCGCGCCATCGAGGCCGTAATGTGTGCATGCTCTATTGCATTTCCCCTCTATCTAATTCAAACTAAGTTAGCCTAAGTACCTACTTTTAATATCATTTAATAAAATTCATCGTTGATTTTTGTGCACTTATCGTTCTTCGCAATTAGATTGTGTCATGACCTCACAATTATAACAATTTATATTTACTCTATCTATAGTCATACTAGAACAGTCGTTTTAAAGTAGCATAATATAGTGAAGAGAAGTGAGGCCGTCAGTATCATCTAATATAGCACATAATAATAGGCACTTGTAGATATTGAGCAGGAGAAACGCCAGTATGCGTATTGAATTAATACAGTACTAAGCATTTGCATATTGATAAGATATGCCCGTTTTAATGCTACTTTTGTACCTGTATGTATCAATTATTATTTTTCCAATCAATCTATACTAATATAGATGTTCCCGCGATTTCACCCGCGGTTGTTGTTACTGCGCCGCCCCCGTGGGTCGTACCGTGATGTTATATAGTTATAGGCTATATAACATCACGGTACGACGAATAGGCTATTCAACACTAAAATATTTTTTTAAATCGAACCAGTATTTCCTAAGATTAGCGCGTTCAAACAAACTCTTCAGCTTTATAATATTAGTATAGATTATAAAGCTGAAGAGTTTGTTTGTTTGGTTGAACGCACTAATCACAGAAAAATTATAAAAGAAGAACTACATAATGGTTCGAATTAAAAAATTATTTTAGTGTTGGATAGCTAATTTATCGAGGAAGGCTATAGGCTAAATAACATCACGGTACGACCTACGAGGGCGGCGCAGTAACTATGTATAAACGCGGCTGAAACCGCGGGCACATCTAGTCTTCTCATATTTGTACTTGTATTGTACCTATTTTAAAGGACTATTCGAGTTTTATATACCTATACCTACTTAAATAAGATAGACAATTATAAAAAAGAAAATATGTAACTTATAAGTTAACAAATATATAATAATCCAATATACTATTAAAATTATTTTTATTGTATCCAAATTTATATAACGGTGGCTTGTGGTATCAATCATTTGTTTGGTACTCAACATGTATGACTTTAGCCTTCCTTCGAGCTTATTATCTTGAATATCTTGTGAAGCAACACGTGTGAACAACTATGTTAATGGAAATAAATTTCTCAAACGAATCACGTTTTTTATTATGTTATAATAATATCAGCTCTGTAAATAGACTGTCCTGCAGCTGGGCAGCTGGGCGCGGCGCTCTTCTCAGTGAAAGAAGGATTAAGTCATAGTTTAACTTTAGCACACCGGCTGTGTGGGTTGGCAGACTTCACATATCTTCGAGAACTTTAATGTAGATCTCTCAGACATGCAGGATTCCTCGCGATGTTTTCCTTAACTCAGTAGTAATTCATGGAGAAATGGTTGCAGCACCTTACTGTCACAAAATTTTACTGTAAACTTGGCGATTAAAAAGAGTGGCCATGAGTTTCTTGCCCGTTCTTCTCATGAGCCCTACACCCTTGCTTTGCTGAACGTGGCAGTAAATGTAAATTCACAGGAAAAATGTAGTGTAACTTTGACATTCATAAGTATTACCTTGTAACCTAACTTGAATAAATTTATTTTTGATTTTGATTTTGGTAAAAGCGAGGAATAATTGACTTTATAATTTCGAAAAGTCCGCGGTTCTGGGCGCCTTGGTTACGAACTCGAGACGCCAGTCGGGCAGAGTTATTAGGTTTTAGTTTAAAAACATTATGTTTACTTTCGCTTTTGAAACAACCAAAAGCAATGCAGTTGCAATGTGACCGATGTGAAGAACGTTTAAATAGGCTCGACCTTGAATATGTGAAAGTTAAAGTTGGACCTATTCAGGCGAGACTCCTTTATCCCGTAGAGGACATAATGTGTGAAAACTACCAGATTTGAGCAGTGAAATATATACATACATACATAGATTCACGCCCGTTTCTCAGAGGGGTAGGCAGAGACTACGGATTTCCATTTGCTATGAAGTGAAATATATGAATGTATAATACAAGCATACTATTAGCCTTATATGAAACAATAATAAAATGCACAGTACTTCTTTAATTTAATAAAGCAAATAACACTCTTTATGCAGAGGTAGCTCAATTGTTTTGGCAATGTGTTTGCTATCAAGGGGTCATGGATGGGATTCCCGACCATTGCGTGACTGAAGTAAAACCCTTTTAATACTAGAGTTGAGTTAACCTAGCGTCTAGGAACCATTGTAGATCACAAAAATAATTAATTTCTAGGTATATAGTTTAAACCTAGTAGTGTCCTTTAAGGCCAAGGCTAATAATAAGCTTATTTACTTCAGTGTGACCGCATGCAACAACAAATTTATCAGTATTATGTAAACCAAGCAAGTACTTATCAACTTAGGTATTAAGCAATAGATACAGCACCAACATTCTGTACACATTTGATAAACAACTGATCACAGCACCAATTAATTAAACAAGTAATTCCATGATTCCAGTCCCTTGTATTTGTTCAAGAAAAATACTCTCTAAAATAGATATATATAGATAAGTTTCACAGTACCATTAAAAAAATTTGTTTTTAAAAACTGCAATATGGAAATAAGATTTGTACAAAACACTTTACTTATAATACTAAGTTACTGGGCCGATGTTTCCCTGCTAAAGATTCTACTTTTAAATATGCTGTCAATCCTGCTGAAGACCTTGTCGGCAGAATTTGCAGCATCTACCCTCCAGTGTAGGCCTTTCCTCATGTAGTAGTCCACAAGGGGTACAGTTTGAGCATGATATGTAGCTAGACGTTTCTTTAGAGCGTCAACATTGTCATCAGACCTTTTAACCAAAGGTTCTCCAGTTACATCATCAGTCATGGGTTTCTTAGGTGGGTGGAATTCTTCATGGTAGCTGCGTCCACTGGACGGATGAATCAATCTGCCTGTAATTCTCCGCACAAGCAAACTGTCTTGAATGCCAAATTCAATTACTGCATCAAGATGAGTTTTCCTTTTAGCCAACAAGTCATCCAACTAAAAGTGAAGATATAATTGATAATTAATGACATTGATTGATTGATAAAAGTAATCTATGCCTGCAAAATAATAAATTACAATAAAAAATATACTAAACTACTTAGAATTATTAATATTCTATTATTTCTTTAATTAAGTATTTTTACTTGTTTTAAATTTTATCAAAACTTTGTTATACCTTTTCAGCTTGGGGTACAGTTCTTGGGAAGCCATCAAGAAGAAATCCATTCTTACATTCAGGCTGGTCAAGATTCTTGTCAATCATGTTTACAACCATCTCATCAGACACCAACTTGCCCTCATCCATGACTTGCTTCAGTCTGCGACCCAGTTCTGACCCTGACGAAACCTCTGCTCGTAGCATGTCGCCAGTTGATAAATGACACACGCAATATTTTTCTTTTAGAAGTGGTGCCTTAAATGAAAGTTATAAAAGTAAGATTAACTTTCTGTTACACAAAAATATTGCATACATAACAGAAATGAAGATCATTAAAATAAGTACCTAATAAAAGAATCAATTACGTAAAATCATGAATTCTGGAATCTTTATGATAATCTGAATACTGGAAGAAAAGTGATAAACGTGAAGTGCTAAAGTTCGAAAGGTCAAACATGACATGTATCTTACCTGAGTACCTTTCCCAGATCCTGGTGGCCCCAGAAGTACTGCTCTGATGCCAGTAGGGTCATATTCAGGCCTATGCTTCACCGCAGTCGCTGCTGGAGCCATTTCGCAGGAATATCAGTAACCGGGCAGTTTGGCTATAACCAACAAATTTTTGATTATCTATATGAAACCTGAGTTATGCGTGCATCCAGAGCAATAGTGTGACGTGTACTGTCTATTATGTAAAGTAGTGCACATTAAAAGTACCAACCAAATTAAAAATGATAAAGGTAGGAGGAGATACTGTTGACCCTATGTGGTGACGTCGCGTCGGTCGATAAATGTCAACAAAATGTCAGGTCTACAATCTACTAGTGATGGTAATTAATGCGATTTCGCAAATTTCATTAACATGCGAATTCGTGACTCTTAGCATGCAATTGCTATAGTTATGCTATTTGCTAATAAGACGATGATTGATAATAATTTTGTATGTCAAGTGTGAAATTTATTAATATGCGAATTAAAAAGCGCGTTCGCCTTGGAAAGTCTCTTGAATATTTTATGTAATTAAGATAATGATCATAATTATAATTAAATAACAACTTAAAACCTTCGATTTTACGGACCTTCTGTCATACTTTATCCAGATTTGGGACTGACAGTAAAATATAAAAAACTGATGTATTTAAGAGTTCATTTAATCGTATTTATTTGGTCTCGTTTTGTATTTTACATAAGTATGTACATAGTATTTTACAAATTTACATTAACCTGTTAGGGCATTATTTTTTTGTAATAAAGCATAAGACTCAAGAAAGCAATTACTTAATTTTATTATATTTATATATATAATTCTACTGTACGTGTGTATGTCACTGAACTCCTCCTAAACGGCTGGACAGATTTTGATGAAACTTTTTGTGTGTATTCAAGTGGATTCGAGAATGGTTTAGGTTTTTTTTTTCTCTTGTGTACAGGACAACATCTGTCGGGACAGCTAGTTGTTTATAAAATACGTAAACAAAACTCTCACTATCACTAAATACCAAAACGTACTGAATTTTGACACAATACAAAGCGCGCCAAGCGTGTCCTACACATATTATTATTAAACAAACATTCACATACATTAACTCAATATACGTCCCTAAATACGAGTAAATTGAAGATAATAATATAATAATTGCTTAACATCATCCTTTGCATTCGCGCCACCTGCTAATAATTTTACTTGTCGTTCATATGAAACGGATAGATTGAGTATTCCCGTGGGTGAGACGCAGAACGCGTTGCCCGCGTTAGTATCAAATTAGGAATGAAGCGAATCGCGTACGAAGCGATGAATTCACACTTCACAGAATTTCGCAACTACATTTGCTAAATTCTAAATGAGCATTCGCATGCTAAAAACGAATGTGAATGCTAATATATCCATCACTACAATCTATGTGAAGAATATCTAATAGTATGTGTGTTAATAGTTCTGAAACAACAGAAACATTAATTTCAGGAAATACCTTTTCTGAATAAGTGGCAATAAATATAAGTACCTATTATAAAATAAACTTACTATAAAATTCTACAGCAGACTCTATAATTTTCCGAAATACATACTTTTAAAAGACAAAAGTAGAAAATCCTAATATTCAAATACGTTTTATTAGAAATTATACAAAAGCAAATAATATTTTAATGTATAAAATAATATAATATACATACGGCAAACATGGGTAGGATGCTTGTAACTCTTTCATGGAGCTATTATGTGAACAACAGCACTTTTAAGTAACGTGACTTGCATACGGCACACTTCGCCATGGCCTAATTTCACCATAAGATACATTTTGTAAGCGAAGATTCCCAAACTGGAAGGAAGCTATGTACTCATAGCTTTTAGGTAAATAATTATGAGGCATTTTAATTAGAACTTAAGATAGCAAAAAATAAAATAATATGCCTTAAATAATAGTAGGTAATAAATCTACGTCAAAATGAAATTGTCATGAAAAAAAATGTACAGAAACACAGAGTCACAGAAGGAATCATGTAGGTAGTTGAAATGAGTTTATATTTAAATATTTTAGGAAATTATGGCACAGTAATTACTAATTAAGCTCTACTTGAGGTCAATTGCCATCTTCAGAAAATATTAGGTATATTATATCATATAGTATTATACTCACGGAAGAAAAGAGAGATCATTATTTAGAGATATTATAGTGTATAATGTGCGAGAATTTTTCGCTCTAAGGTTACATGTACATGTTCTAATAAACAATATCTTTGAACATGTGTATATTCTGTCCTCTTCTAATTATCGGGTCACGAGCATGCCGCATAACATTGTATACATCATTTAATTTCTGGAACACATGAAAAGTTTTGACATTGACAATCTATTACAAATGACGGTTTATTTTATTTCTGTTGTAACCTAAAATGTGATGGCGGTAAATAAATCTAACAAAAAGTAAATATAGAATAGACTGTTCCATTTTTTGCGCACTCTTTCAATCATGGATTCAATCACTATAAGGTTTATATTAAAATATATAATATGCGTCTTTCCTTTAATATAACTTTATACACAACTAAGTTTGTTGTTAATTTTTTAGTTATTGGAAGCGACTATGGCGTTGGACTACCTCAGAGAGTTTATCTAAGGAGGATTTAGCATCCATATTAGGGAAGAAAGAGGTTGTAGAAGGGTTGAAGCAAGGTCTAGCCAGTTATAAGTCGTACCAAGCTACAAGTTTTGCCCAACTTCAAACCAAACATGCAGATCAAACTAAATTATTAGCTGTGGTGCAAACTCTACAAAATTATATTGTAAGTATATCATTTTGTTTAATAAGTTTACTGTAACTTTGATTATCAATTGGATTTGGAACTAGGAGTCCACACAATCAACTCCTAATTATAACCAATTTCTTTGTAGGATGTTGACAGCTTTCAAATATGGGAGATAACTAAGAACTACTTATGTGATATATCATATGGTACCCCAGCAAATGCTCTAAAGAATGTTGCCTTTGTTGATACAAGACCAGTGTTTCTGTTGCCAAAAGTGTGGTCCTTCTATTATGCTGAAAGATTGTTCCTACTCAAACTTCTACAGTACATCATCCAATTCAAAAATGATGCTAGCCATAAATATCAAGAGCAGTTCAAGAAAATAATAGATGACATTGGAATCTCAAACCTGAAGACCTCCCTCTTGTCTCAGTTTGACAAATTACTGAGTACAGCTCCTCCATCAAGAAAAATACAAATAGATTTTTCAAATGAAAACATTAGGCAGGAGTGGGCTGACTGTAATCTAAGGGAGCAGCTAGCTATCCTACAGATACTACTACACCTGGCACATGAAGACACATTCTCAGACACAGAATTTGTAAAACTATTTATGTTGTTCAGAAAGCATGGCTTTGGCAAGAATCAGGGTTACAGTGAGTTCCTTGAAGAGAGACATAGAGAGGGATGCATGAGAATTATGTACATGGAAGTGTGTTTATTTATGGTCATTGCAGATAGTAAGAAAATGTAAGTATATATCAGTGCTATTTAAATAAGCTTCTCCAATAATAAAATTAAAACTGCTAATATAAACGTTAGATGGTTACTCAAAGCTAGTCCCTCTTACCAGGCTTTTGTTTTCTTTTAGTATCTATTAAATGTTACTTATTTTAACTAATACTGATATTACATTTAACTTATGAATAAATTATTTTGAAAATAATTGATATGTGTATATGTTTTAGCAACAACTTGTCATCATGGATAGAGAGCACAAAAGACATAGTGGAGACAGAGCTCACAAAGCTTCAGATGAATGCTGAGCACAGTGCCATGCTCATCACATGGATGATGCTCACCCTGCAGGTATTATCATTTAAAATGCAGCTAACAGAATTGTCATAAATATAATCAAGTTGTTCATTAAACATCAGAGTCACTAACAGTGGGTTTTTACTGAATGACTACTTACTATTAAGTTAGATAAGTTTTATTAAGTTTTTCCTATAAATAAAACAGTGTGACTGGTTAAACATTGTATGTACTTAGGACATGATAATTTATGGTCAGATGTAATGTATAAAAAAATAAAATCTGTGTAACCTGCAAAGAAAACCTTTATGAAAATTTGTATGAAATATCCATAAAATGTGGACACTGCGCGGGTGGCACACGGTCGAGCGCGCCGCGCTACCCCGGGGTGCGGTAGGCGGGATCGGTTTTGGCTACCGAGTCGTTTCATGCAATTACCAAGGCCGCACGGCCAATCGGCTCGTCGTTTGATTAGCTTTGGTATATGCGCAAGAGTGTCCGCACTTTAAGTTTTTATTGGATAACTAGGTCAAATTTTAAGTACCTATTTTCTTTAGATATTCGGGTCCAGAATCCAGTACTGAATGGTATTTTCAAATATCTAAAGAAAATAGGTACTTAAAATTTGATCTAGTTATCCAATAAAGAAGGAGGGTGCGTTCAATATGTCCAGTCTTTTACCAATCACTCTGTATATGATTATTCAAAAGTAAGAATATATTATGTATTTGCAAAGTTTAAATATTACATTTTGTGATGGCTTCATATACCATTTCAGATAAGTATTAATCTTGTTTTAAATTGGGTGTTATTTAAATGGTTAGCATAGTATTGGTATTTTTGTGAGCAGAAATAGCTAATTGATCAACAACTCATGGCCAGCAAACTTTAAAGAGATCAAACTAAGTCGACGGAGCCCAGCTTCGCGGGGCTCCTATTTTTGGGTGGGTTTAAAAAATGGAACCTAACATAACCTAACACTTCCAAGACGGAATGCAGTGATTTGAGCCGTATAGATGCTCGTTATGCTGTGCAATATTTGCTGACTAATTAATATTTTTGATGATCATTATATTTAATCCCTTTAAAATCACATCTCTATATTGGCATCACAATTGCATGGAATTTTTTTATTCAGTCTTTGTATTATAAAACATATTTTTTGTCTTAAATATTGATGATATTGATTATTTGCAGAGTGATAAGCATGTGAAACTGTTCGAGAGTCAGTATCAACATTTTGGTGCCACTGCATTAAGAATGCAAGTGTTTGAATTTTTACAACAGATGCTGAACAGTTCTGTTTTTTCTGTAAGTATATATTTAATTATTATGTCTATCAATCTGTTAGTATCGCTTGTATACTGTGTTGTCACTGGTGCAATGCAAATGTATTTAAAACCAATTATTGCAAGTAGTGGTAGAATGTGGGACTTGGTATAGTTAAACTTTATATCAAGAAGGAAAAAAGGAAGAGTGCACAATACAAAAATTTATGTTATACAACTATAATTTATGATGTATTTTTTAAATTTAGTTTATTACGGCCGAGTATCTTACTTTAACCCGTCAACTGTCGAGCGGACATACGCCGTCCGCAAAAAAGAGTCATAAAAAAAAAAAAACGACAAATGTATGTCCGCTGCACACTTGACTTGTTAATGAGTCAAGTGTCGAGCGCACATACATTTGTCCGTTTGTGTATTGTTTGCACAATGAATTTTAATTATTTTTTACGTATTTCCTCTAGACGTTCAAGAAGTTATTATATTCGTATTCTGCTTCATAAAATAAACTTTACCGAGTTTCAAGCTCCTCCATGCGCCCAATATACCTAAAAAGTGCTACAACATTTTCTATTCACATATTAATCTATAGATATCTTCACAGGATAAATCAAAGTGTTCTCTCATTGCTAGAGAACGAATATTCTGTCTCCTAAACCAACTTTGTAACAAATTCGATGGTGATGGAACAATAAGCCATCAGCATGGCATCATGGAACTGTGTGCTACCCTCCTTGCGTCGCCACAGCTCAGCACCGAGTTCTGGAAACTACACGAGAGGGATGACAATTATGGTGTTGTGTCGTTATGGAATACGGGGCTGGAATACTTCCCGTTTAACTTTACAGCTATGTCTACTTTAGCGGCAGGCTTGGCGGAGGGAGGCAAGTCTAGCGTACGAAATGTGAGTATACTGCATGACGACAATAGTCAAGTATTTTAGCAGACTATAACCATTTATGGCAGATAGTTTGACTGCGCGGATGGGAAGCAAGCGGTCTCCTAGCCACTGTTGCCGCACCAAGTGTTGTAGGTTCAAATCCCGCACAGGACCATTTACAAATCATTGTTCTGAGTAAACTTAGTGTCCATTTAGCATTAAATGAACAATTCAACACATATTAAGAAACCAGATTAGTCAGCTTTTTATCATTAATCTGGTTTGTTTATCAGAAGTGCTGCCTTACATTTAATTAAATAAAATTATTTTAATTATAATCTTGTTATAAAGCATTACTATTATTTTCTTTCTAGCTCTTAGCAGAACTTAAAAACTTGCCAGTATATACAGAAATATATAACCCAAATGCGGTGCCAATAATGTCATTACAATCTGACGATGCCATCATTGGCAGAGAGTACTATCCGCTCGAAGATCCGTCATATCGCATAGAAATGGGCTCCAAAGCCACAATAATGGAACGCAAAGAAGGAACCATGATCCATTTCAGAACACCTTATTCTTACTGGACAGTATTCAATAGTGAAATAGAAAAAGCGTTAGATAGGAAACAGCATCATCAACACAACATTAATATTACATTGCAAAGGATTTACGAAGGTACAAAAATATTGAAAGGTATTCTAAAAGCTTTGGTACATGACAGAGAAATACCTAAGAACCTGGTGGGCCCCAGTGAAGGAGTGTTCGATGTGTTGGTGAGGTTCATGAGAACTGACGCCCCACCACTGGCGCTGCTGGTCGAGTGTGTTGGTGTGTGTACTGCCCTAGTTCCTGTGTTTCCTAAGGAAATACATTTGCGGTATGTATTTGCATTGACCATACAGTGTTGTTAAGTGATCTAGAGTTTAATTCCTTATGATTTGGTAATGTCTAATTCAGCATATTAACTGTACAACCAAGGTTCATTCATATTTATCATGCAAAATGAAGTCAAATATCATTATATATATCGCATGCTCAAGCGATAGCTCAGTGGGGAAACCAACAGACTGCAATGCAGAGGGTCTCGGGTTCGAACCCACGTCGCGCACCTCTGACTTTCGGAAGTTATATGACTTCGAAATTATGTGCGTATTGATTGACAATTAGCGCCTGCTCCGTGCCGTTAAGCCGTCGGTCCCGGCTACCATGAACATCTATGGTAGTCGTTATTGGGAAGTCAGTGCCCTCTAATATCCTGACACTGGTCTAGCTTTAGGGTATCGTTAGCCTTCGGGTTGCGGAGGTCACATGGCAGTCGCTTCCTGTAAAAACTGATATCCAATCAAATCCGGTTAGACTAGAAAGCCGACCCCAAGTGACTTGGGAATAATAAAGGCTAGGGAGAAGATATCGCATGCTTAACTAGAACCGTCTTTTTATCATTGATTAATAACTTTATAATGTACAATATGTGTTGTGATCTAAAACGGTATGCATCTTTCATGTATTTATATTTTGCAGACTGGTAAACACTGGACTACTGCCCCGGATCATAAATCCAAAGCTGACTCACATAGAGTATGCAAATGGCAACTCATTCGACTCAGCGGCGGTCGGCTCGTACCTCGTCACTATTGAACAACCTAGCGGCACATACAACTTTCTTGGAGCCTACATTGATATGCTCTGCGCTTTTCATGAGGTATAGTGAATATTTTCATACATGTATGCTTTAAGGATTATAAAATTAATTTACTATTAAATATTATCCAGTATTATATCATAACCTAGTGACCTAGATAGCCTAGTGGGAAACCGTTGGACTGCCTCGCAGAGGTCTTAAGTTCGAACCCAAGGCGCGCATCTCTGACTTTTCGAAGTTATATGCGTATTAAATAATTAATTATCGCTTGCTTTAACGGTGAAGGAAAACATCGTGAGGAAACCTGCATATCTATGAGTTCTCAATAATGTTCTCAGAGATATGTGAAGTCTGCCAACCCGCACTAGGCCAGCGTGGTGGACTTTGGCCTAACCCTTCTCACACTGAGAAGAGACCCGTGCCCAGCAGTGGGACAGTTTAATACAGAGCTGATACTATTATTATTATATTTTTCCTATAAGATAATTAACTCAAAAACGTATTCATGTCAAGGTTTGGCTATTCTCTCCAAGACCCCAAATGTAGACAATGATCTAAAATAGTGAATAAACTTGTAATTTAAAAATAACTTGGGAGATAGTGATTGCGCCATAATTAATTAAATTCAAATTACTAATAGTAATAATAATAACATTTATTTCTCTTCCACAAAGGCATCTTATATCTAACACATATATATATTACAGAACATAAGCTGATCATTTGTGGGAGACTGGTATCTGCACTAAAAAACCCTACCACGCAGATTACCAGGCCCCCTCTTAAAATAGCTATGTATAAAAATTACATCAATTAGGTAAAATAAAACCTTTGCTGAGATAAATATAAAAGGTTGTCTAAAAATTAACTAAAATAAACACGTACATATTTTAACTATTAATTTGCCTCTATGGTCAATATATGCGTGTGTTAATTACTATTAGCAACTTAAACAGAAGTTCAACTTAAGTTCTATTCGTTTGAATAGAACTTAAGTGTGAACTTGCACTGATGCACTTATATCTGACACAGCATTGCCCTTCACCATAGAAAAATTTAATTTGTGGTTGCAGATATCGAACGATGACCGCATCACGACTGAGATCATTCTGCCAGGTCTTATACTGATCCTCCGCGAGGTGTTCCCGAACGTGTACGGCTGGCGTTACAACAACAGTCGCGAACGTCGCAACATGATACAGCGTTGCGCGCAGTTCTTGACGCTCGTGTTGCAAGACATCAGGCGTGCGAGCGCTGGCAACACGTTGCTGAAACAAACCTGTGTATACAGTTTACTACACACGGAAAATGCACTTGAACTGTTGAAGCTTATTTCTATTGGTATGTATAGCAGCCTAAATAATGTCAAAGAAGTGAGTCCAAGTAAATAAATAATAATAATAATATAATACATATTTACTCAATAAATAAAAGTCTTTACAAAACACATTACAGGCTACTTATTGTATTAAATTCACATTAAAACCATATTTAATCTAAAGAAAAACATTTGCTATTTAAATATTGGACACAAGAGACTTGTTAAAAATATTAATAATAATTAAATATATTAATTGATTAATGAAATATTTTGGATATTAATAATAATAAACCCGCTCCGGGTCTCCGTTGTCACGAGACCCGTGATGGTGAAACCGGCGCCGCACCGCTCGACACCCCTAGCCGCTCGCACCGGTGTTGCCCTCTGCTGCTGGCTTGTATGCCTATGGTGGCTATTCAGGGGGCCCATCTAGTGAGATTGCGAGTCACCGTCTGCCCATTCGATTGATGCTATTAGAGTATTCAGGGCAGACGCTGTTTTTCATCCATAGTTTTCATTATATCAGCCCATCAAACACCCATTCCCATAGCCCAGATTTATTAGGTTCCATATGTAGCAATAGTCTCCTACACTTGCCGCGACTAGTGTCCCATCTCACTCTAAATTAAAACTCTCGAAGGGCCTCTGTATGTTGGACTCGTATCCCCGTGTAAGCCTCTCAAAAGGCCGGGTTTTTCCTAACGCATTAGGAAAATACCCGTGAAAGAGAAACAATTATGTATAATAATTATTTATTTATTCATTCTTCTCCCTGGTCTTTATTATTCCCAACTCACTTGGGGTCCGCTTTATAGTCTAACCGGATATGACTGAATATCAGTTTTTACACGGAGCGACTGCCATCTGACCTCCGCAACCTGAAGGCTAACGACACCCTAAGGCTAGACTAGTGTCAGGATATTCGAGGGCACTGACTTCCTAATAACGACTGTCATAGATGTTCATGGCAGCCGGGACCGACGCGTGACGGCTTAACGTGCTCTCCGAGGCACGGAGCAGGCGATAATTGTCAATGAATACGCACATCATTTCGAAAAGTCATATAACTTCCGAAAGTCAGAGGTGCGCGACGTGGGTTCGAACCCGAGATCCTCTGCATTGCAGTCTGTTGGTCTCCCCACTGAGCTATCGTTAGACAACTAAAATAGTAAACTATTATAAATAGTTTAGTATTTTAGTTGTGTAATAATTTTACATATAATATTCCTCAGGTAACGAACAGCTCGAAAGCGTGATACGCAACGAGACTAACTGGATATCCGGCACGGGCTCCCAGTACATCTCAACGATCCAGCGATGCGTGGCTATCGTGATATTCGCGCTGCGACTCAAGACTCTTGTGACAGACGCTAATGAGGTGACGCCGCTGGAGCACCTGATATTCGCGCAGAACAAACAGAAGGACTCCCTGAAGGTGGTGCCCAAAGTCACGAGCTACATCAACCACGCATTCAACAAGGGACTGCCGGTGCTCTGCTGTCGATTGCTGAAGAGATTCGCTGATGTAAGTTGAATTAATTAACCACAATAATACAATCAAATACGAACAACCAAACAGACATATTTAAATAACTCTTAATAATATACATTTATAATTTTTTTTATTAGCGTATTTGACAAAGGCTAGTAAAAAAATATATGGAATTAACTATAAAATGATTTTATAGATTTGTTTGGTACAATAGAGATTTGTTTTTCGAAAGGTTATCTATATGTAAACAAAACAATATTTAGCATGTAGAATTAGCACTAGCAAGTTTGTAAATATAATGTCTAAATTTGGTGATTAGTGAATCATTATCTTAGTATAATTGCCCCGTGTGGAACTTGCAATACACAACACTCAGTAGGATGGGAGCGGAGAAGCGATCACTTGCCAGCTACTTCATATATGATCGGGCCAACAAAAAGTTATTGTGTTTTCTGTTAAGAAATCTCAATAGCAGCCCGGAGTTAGGAAGTTGGCAGTGTTAGTCACCCCCGTGCCTCGGAAAAGCCGTTGGTTCTGCGCCTGATCTCTCTCCGGTCGTGTCGAATTACCTTCCCATCGGATCTTGAGAGTTAGGGAACAGAGAGCGGACTTGAGTTTGCGCACACGCTTGTGCACTATAATATCTCCTGCGCAGATGGCCAGTCTCTCCGTTCAGATTGGCCGCCGTGACCGACATCGGTCTGGAGGACATTATTATTATTATTATATGTATATTTTGTTTTATGCAGACTGAACCAACTAATATAATGAATATTATGCCAATAAAGACGTTTTTGTTCCAGGGTTTTCAAATGTCACTATTTGCATCACTAGATATGACAGCATACCAGGTTCGAGTTATGTTCCTCGACCGATTACGTGACGAGTTTGAAACGACAGAACTTAAAGTGGCTATCTTGGAATTCGTGGCCACCTGTGTGGGGACACAGCCGGGCCTCACTGAAGCTTTCTTTATGATTAACCATACGAAAGCAAAAGATGAAGTGAAGACTGATGAGAAAAAAGATGCTGTGGAGAAGAAAAAGGAAACGGAAGATAGTTTTGAAGGCATTTTAGGTTATATGGCTGATTATCTTGGAACTGTGAAGACGGTATGTAAATTACACATATATTTAGAACAATCTACCTATGTGTGTTCTTTGCCATGGATATAAACACTTTAACTTTTCCGTTTTAGGATGCAAAGTTACTTCACAGTCCATTATTGGCGTGCATCATGGCTCTATTCCACGCTCTATGGAAGAATAATATGCAAATACTAGTGAAAAAGTTACGCGAGCATCCCAAGTTTTGGGAGCACTTGACCAGCCCACTATTCAGTGAAATCCAACCAGGGCTAAGAACGTACGCACAGATCTTCAACGTCCTCGGAATAGAATTATTTGTGTCAAGGGATAAGTTAGAACCAAATTTAAAAGAAATGTTGGAACAGTTCTTTGATACCAACAAAAAACATTTAGATACATGGATAGATTTCATATTCTCATTCAAAGGCAGGTGTGATTGTGAAGAAATGGTCGACAAAGTGCCTGTGTGGCTCGGTCTGTTGACATCGTGGAAGGACTTTATCACCATATTCTGTAAATGTCTGCCCATTAGTCTGAATATCGCACACAAAGCTAAAATGGTTGCCCCGTGTATGAGCGCTCTGTTAAACGAACTGGACGATTTGAAAGATGGCCGGCTAGTCGTCATACTAGCCGAGTTATATGTCATAATGCTGGCCAACTGGAAAGACGACTGCTTCGACAATAGAAAGTCAAGTGCCAAACAAATAGACAGCTTGCTCACTAATACTGCTATTGTATACGAGTGCTTGCATCCTCGAGCAGTTCGAGCGATACTCTCGATATGCACGGTTGCTATAAGCAGCCTAGATTACGAAATCAAAGCTAACAGCGTGACCGCACAGAACATCATAAGATCTGTTACGAACATCAACAGTTTAGAACTGGAAAAGTTGTTAGATGACATCAAGGATGACACGAAACTGGAGACGAACGTCAACGGTCATGCGGTCAACGAGAACATTCCACCCGTAGTGTTGTCTCTAGCTATGTTAGAACAGTGTCTGGACTTGTACGATGACATGTTCACGGGTCTGTCGCAGTGGTTCCAGTCGAACAGATTTATAAACAAGCTTCTTTGCTGTTTACAAACTTGTCTTCAGAATCGCCGGCACTACCACACATCTTTAGCTGCCCTGCGATGTCTGACGGCATACTCTAGAGGTCCGTTCTCGAAGGACTTGCTTATGAGTGATGTGGACCAGTTCCTGTGGCTACAGTTACTGCCGCCGAAGTTCGATGGCAACTCGAGTTGGAAGCCACAGGAGTGGTGGCGAGTTTACGCGTACAGTTTAGACTTTATATCCATGATGGTAATGAAGCACGGTCAGTTCTTCGCCAGCGATGCCATCACCTTCGTTGGAGTGCATCTAGAGCATCTGATTGAAGCAGTATTATTGCCGAGGCAGGTGTTCAACATAGATGCGCTGAATCTCTGTGCCTCCACTTTAAATTTAGTGGTGCAACTGGTTAAGTTTGAGGCGAGGTGGCGTATGGAGAATATTAATTCGTTAACTGGGATCATGGTGAGTGTTATTTTATTTATATTATATTATCTACTAGAGGATGCCCGCAGCTTCGCCCGCACATGTTTTTTTATTTATCCACTTCTTCCCAATCCCGTGGGAATTTCGGGAAATCCCTTCTTAGTGCACCCCTACAGTACCCAAGGAACATACATGTCAAATTTCAGCTTCTTGCGCCCAATAGTTTCGGCTGTGCGTTGTCTGTCAGTCACTCAGTAACGGCAGAATTATATATATATAGATCTATAAATATCAAAGAAGTAGCTACCTTAAGGGTATTGCTGGTAGCCAATGGCGTAATCGATCATGAGGGACTGAATTTGAATTTCAAATTGAGCAAAGAGTAGGTGATTTTTCTCCTGTGAGGATATTTTTTTTGTAATAAGTTGTCTGTGCCTGTGTGTTCGTTGCACGGCTATAGCGTGTAGCTTGTTTTATTTATTATTCGCTGGCCGCAAGAGTGTAGTAAATAAGTTAGATTTGTATGAATAGATTTATATGTATTAGCCACCAAATAAATTACAAATAAAAGTGAGCTCTGCCTCCTGGACTAGGTTGTCAATATCAAAGTTAAATCATTTCACCGTTTTTGATAAGTTCTCGTGTGTCCACAGCGCAGTATAAGTGCGTGCGTGTACCAGTGCGTGACGCTGCTGCTGCGCTGGCGCCGCGCCGCCGATCCCGCGCTGCAGCCGCCCGACGACAGCACCGGCGCCGGCCAGACCAGCCAGGCGCCTCATGTATTGCATAGGTAAGTGCGTGACAGGCCAGCCAGGCGCCTCATGTATTGCATAGGTGAGTGCGTGACAGACCAGCCAGGCGCCTCATGTATTGCATAGGTGAGTGCGTGACAGACCAGCCAGGCGCCTCATGTATTGCATAGGTGAGTGCGTGACAGACCAGTCAGGCGCCTCATATATTGCATAGGTAAGTGCGTGACAGACTAGCCAGGCGCCTCATGTATTGCATAGGTGAGTGCGTGACAGACCAGTCAGGCGCCTCATATATTGCATAGGTAAGTGCGTGACAGACTAGCCAGGCGCCTCATGTATTGCATAGGTCAGTGCGTGACAAACCAGCCAAGTGCCTCATGTTTTGCATAGGTGAGTGCGTGACAGACCAGCAGACCAGCTAGGTGCCTCATGTATTGCATAGGTGAGTGCGTGACAGATCAGCCAGGCGCCTCATGTATTGCATAGGTGAGTGCGTGACAGACCAGCCAAGTGCCTCATGTTTTGCATAGGTGAGTGCGTGACAGACCAGTCAGGCGCCTCATGTATTGCATAGGTGAGTGCGTGACAGACCAGCCAGGTGCCTCATGTATTGCATAGGTGAGTGCGTGACAGACCAGCCAGGCGCCTCATGTATTGCATAGGTGAGTGCGTGACAGACGAGCCAGGCGCCTCATGTATTGCATAGGTGAGTGCGTGACAGATCAGCCAGGCGCCTCATGTATTGCATAGTGAGTGCGTGACAGACCAGCCAGGCGCCTCATGTATTGCATAGGTGAGTGCGTGACAGACGAGCCAGGCGCCTCATGTATTGCATAGGTGAGTGCGTGACAGATCAGCCAGGCGCCTCATGTATTGCATAGTGAGTGCGTGACAGACCAGCCAGGCGCCTCATGTATTGCATAGGTGAGTGCGTGACAGACCAGCCAGGCGCCTCATGTATTGCATAGGTGAGTGCGTGACAGACCAGTCAGGCGCCTCATATATTGCATAGGTAAGTGCGTGACAGACTAGCCAGGCGCCTCATGTATTGCATAGGTGAGTGCGTGACAGACCAGTCAGGCGCCTCATGTATTGCATAGGTAAGTGCGTGACAGACTAGCCAGGCGCCTCATGTATTGCATAGGTGAGTGCGTGACAGACCAGCCAGGTGCCTCATGTATTGCATAGGTGAGTGCGTGACAGACCAGCCAGGCGCCTCATGTATTGCATAGGTGAGTGCGTGACAGACGAGCCAGGCGCCTCATGTATTGCATAGGTGAGTGCGTGACAGATCAGCCAGGCGCCTCATGTATTGCATAGTGAGTGCGTGACAGACCAGCCAGGCGCCTCATGTATTGCATAGGTGAGTGCGTGACAGACGAGCCAGGCGCCTCATGTATTGCATAGGTGAGTGCGTGACAGATCAGCCAGGTGCCTCATGTATTGCATAGTGAGTGCGTGACAGACCAGCCAGGCGCCTCATGTATTGCATAGGTGAGTGCGTGACAGACCAGCCAGGCGCCTCATGTATTGCATAGGTGAGTGCGTGACAGACCAGTCAGGCGCCTCATATATTGCATAGGTAAGTGCGTGACAGACTAGCCAGGCGCCTCATGTATTGCATAGGTGAGTGCGTGACAGACCAGTCAGGCGCCTCATGTATTGCATAGGTAAGTGCGTGACAGACTAGCCAGGCGCCTCATGTATTGCATAGGTGAGTGCGTGACATACCAGCACATAATATAGACAAACAAACATTAAAAAATCAATTGTTTTGGGTGCAGAACCATCTAAATAATAGAAATCTAATTTATAATTCACTTCCTGTATACGGACAGAGCCTCGTTACACTTTCGAATACTATATGCATAAAGATAAATTAATATGTATAAGTACATTTTTCTGTCTGCTAGAACTCTAGAAATCCTGCATATGGCGACGCTATGCCTGCTGTCGTTCAGTCCGGAACTGCTGTCATTACTGGCGGACCCGGGGCTGGACCTCGAGCGCTGGCAGCCGCTAGTAGAGCTACACTTCGGCGCGCCCAAGATATCGTACGAGCCGTTCCCGCAGCTGACCTTCGGGACGTTGGTAGCGGCTATCTGTTTGCTTACGAGATCGCTTAATCATGTAAGTTTTCCATGAACCACATTCAAATTTACACCTAAATTCTTGGACAGAATTAAAAAGATGGTAAGGTTGAGACAGAAAACGACAGCCAAGAATGTGAATAGTTACCTATATTACGCTACAGGTAACTCTGTTTGAAGATTCCAGCATGTCAAAGTGCTTATTAGTTAGTCATTTTCACTGTACACATATGTACCTCTCAGTGGAATGAATTATCTGCTGTAGTAATTTAAGCACAATCGTAACGCATTCTATACCAATTCCACTGTATGGAACCCCTCCAGTAATTTGAGCAACCATAACTTTGAAGCTTGACCATTTATTGACGTAAAACGAAATTCTAAAAGATACATAGTAAGATCATCCTAATTAATATTATAAATGCGAAAATGAGTTTGTTTGTTACGCTTTCACGCCTTAACTACTCAACTGATCAACATGAAATTTTGCACACACGTTGTTAGGGGTACAGAATAGGACATAGGGTACCTTTCATCTAGAAAAAATAACTGTTGCAAACCTAACCTAACCTAACCTACATTTATGCGAGCGAAGCCGCGGGTGAAAACTAGTACTTTATAAAGTCAAAATCTTATAATATATAATATATCAGGGGTCTAATAACAAAGGCGGCAAAGTCCCCTAAAATGTGAAAGGACTTTGCCGCCTTTGTTATTAGACCCCTGATATATAATTATAATCATACATATTGCAGCAGCGATAGCTCAGTGGGGAGACCAACAGACTGCAATGCAGAGGGTCTCGGGATCGAACTCACGTCGCGCACCTCTGACTTTCGGAAGTTATATGAATTTTCGAAATTATGTGCGTATTGATTGACAATTATCGCCTGCTTCGTGCCTCGGAGAGCACGTTAAGCCGTCGGTCCCGGCTGCCATGAACATCTATGGCAGTCGTTATTGGGAAGTCAGTACCCTCTAATAACCTGACACTGGTCTAGCCTTAGGGTATCGTTAGCCCTCGGGTTGCGGAGGTCAGATGGCAGTCGCTTCGTATAAAAACTGATATCCAGTCAAATCCGGTTAGACTAGAAACCCGACACCAAATGACTTGGGAATAATAAAGGCTAGGGAGAAGAGATGGAGATAATCATACATATTATGTGTCATGCTTATTAAGTGATAACAAGTATCAGTAACACTAAATGCTTATGTACAATACTTTGTGTTATTGGCAGGCGTACCACGCGGAAGAAGGCAGCGGGTCCCGGTCGCCTCGCGCGCGGCGGCGCGCGTGCTCGTGCGGCAGCCCCGCGGCGGGGGCGGCGGCGGGCGGCGAGCGGCGCGCGCACCGCAGCGAGTCGCTCACCAGCGTGTCGTCGGCCGCCAGCCTGCCCGCGCTCGACGAGCGCCTCGTCGCCACCGCGCTCGACGCCAGCGCCACACTGCTCGCCTCGCAGGTACCGCCATGTACCATTATAGAACAGCTTGTGACACTACATCCCGCACTAGGCATACATCCTGTGTCGCGCGGATCTTTACAAACATTCAAACAAGGAACAACCAGACTCGCAACAACTATTTGTGGATCACACATTTGTAAGGATTAGAGTAGTATTACCTAGTAGAAGATATTTAATATTATATTACTAGTCATTTGCCGGCAGAAACTCTAGATAAACGCTAACACTAATAAGTATTTCTCTTGTTAGGCGCTCCTGGCTGTGCGCGACGCCAGCGTGCCGGCGCGCCACAAACAGTTAATCCGGCGCGAGCTTAGCTCCGAGCTCACAATGTTCCACGACTTCGTGCGCAAGCGCATCCTGTGCGCGGCGCACGCGCGCCCGCACCTCGTGCGCAACAAGCTCGGCGCCTGGCCGCTGCACGCCGACGAAGAGGAGACTAAGCGTATAGAGGAGGCGCGGAAGGAGAGAAACCCGATGTGTGATGATGATGAAGACCAATCCCTGCCCCCTCCCCCGCCGCCGAAGCGCGCCTCCCAGGACTCGATGCGCGAGTACATCCTGCGAAAGCATTACCTCGACAAGTGCGCGCAGACACCGACGAAAGGTCCGCCTTCCCCCGTCTCCCACTCCACGCCGACGTCCGACAAGAAAAAGGAAACTTCGAGAAGCTCAAAACGTGTATCCTGGGCGGAAACTACGAGAGACAGCGATGAGACTCTAGACAGTTCGCTGGAGGAAATCGAATCCGTGTACTCCAATCTCACAGATGTACAAATCAATAACGACGAGGACTACTTCCACTTCATGTCCGTCGTTTTTCTTTACATTTGTCAAACTGATTTATAATTTTCTTTTTATATTAGTTTTAAGTGAATAAAATAAATTGTTTGGCATGTTTAGCAGAAGCTAAGCCTTTATTACATTCAATTCTGTTGTCCATTACTTTCGATAAGCAAACTAAACTGACCTTTGTCTTGCGGAATAGTATGCTATTCCACATAAAATAAAATATTATACATGCTAAAAATTACTTTTGTAGACATACACCTCTTTTTAAATATACTATACATTTGGTGGTGCCTCACTTCTGTAACATATATCATACATATCCATGTGTAAATATTATTTTAGGGCTATATATATACTATACCATTGCACTTCCCCAATCTGGCACCTTGCTATACCATATGTATGATCTTAGAGTAGTAGAGCCTCGCTGATTTCAGCACGAATGGGCCGGTTCGACCGGGGAAGGATTACCCTCTCACAGAATATCGACGTGAAATAGCAGTATTCCTACTGTTGTCTCGTTCGGTGAGTGAGAGTACCGGAGGCTCAATCACCCCTTACCGCTCCTCCTTTAGGGTCGGCAACGCGCTTGTGATGCATCAGGTGTCGCAGGCGTCCATAGGCTACGGTGACCACTTACCATCAGGTGGGCCGTATGCTTGTTTGCCACTTTGGTAGTATAAAAATATAAAAAAATATATTTACTCTTATATAGTCATGCATAAACAATAGATGACTGCCCAAACAAGATTCACTTCAACAAGCATCCGTAAGTTGAACTCACAAAGTAATATAAGTACCTAAGTACACCTATGCTATGGCTTATTAAGTTATCATATCTGACTATTTGGAGTTGTCAATTTTGGACTAAAGGACTGGAGGAATGAGGTGTCATGTCCCTCCAACACAAAGCGAGGATCCTCCAACAGGCTGGGTGATCTAGCCTGACGGGCCGGGATTAATCATAATAATTCCGGGCCGTGGCCTGACTGTTGATGTCTGTAATTAGCATATATACGTAGTCACTGTGTAAACTTCACCTGCGTGATTCAGGATTGCATGGCGAGCATGATTATAGCGCCAGCACCATCTGTTGTCTGTCGTCGAAACTTCTTCATCTGGTATGACTTATCTTGGCACAGCCACCATCACAAATTATCTAAATCTATTTACGTAGTGAATTAGTCAAAATTGGTCGTAAAGTAGCAGAATTGGTCGGTCCGCCGTTTAAAAGATACAAGGGAATATTGGTGGCTATGCCAAAGTAAGAGCTCATCTTGGCACAGACACCTTGTATTTCCAAAACCACAGCACCGAACGAAGATCTAACTGTACCAATAATTAGTCGACATTGATCACAAAATATCAGCATTGATCGAACCCCTGTTGGTGGCTGTGCCAAGACCGACCAATACCAGAATTACTTGGTGCTTCTGTAAAGAGAAATTCAGGCTTATTTTTGTACATAGATTCGGTCGACGAACAGTGGCGTACATACTTATTGAATGAACAAATGGAAGAATGTATTGAATCTGTTTATTTTTAAAATTAAAATGGTTGCAGTAGTGCAGATTTAAAAAAAAACATCGCGGTGTTTATATATTTCTATATTTACTATTTATTGATACTATGAATGAAAACATAATTAATCTTAAGTAATTTAATATGAAAAGAAAACGCTGATACTGAATCAATTCATGAAATAGGGTTTTATAACAAAAAATACCATGGAATATAAAAATATTTTTAGCTACACTAACCGACTTCAAAAAACGAGGGCGATTTCAATTTGGCTTTATGGATGTTGGGGCGTAACTGCTGCTTATGAACCGATTTTGATATTTTTTATGTGGTTCGGTATAGCTCCAAAGTCCCATATAACTTCAACCATGATCTGATAACGGGTTTTAGAAATAAGTAATAAAAGTTCTCAAGATATTTGATTTTGGGGAAGTAGTCGTGACATTCCCGCTTAATTGGCACTCAATCAAATTCTGTGTCTTCTGCCGAAATAAGTGGCAATCGGTGGCAATATGCGTAGCATCTCTACTTAATCTGTGGTGGCAATCTATCAGGCTTGCATTTTTTGGCCGGCTGAACAAAGACTAGAGAAGTAAACAGTCAAACCTGAGACAACGTGCCATAGACACAAAAATCTACTCGCATTAATCCTTGTTAGGCCTATCATCTAACCTTAAGTAAAAATTATCTTAGAAAAGCAAAGATGATAGCTCTACGAAGATGTTTTTAAAATCAAGTTAGAAATCATTTAAACGTTTAGGTCACAAAGTAACACTTATGGACGTCAAAGTTTGTGAGTTAGTGCGTTTAATGAATTAACATTAACATCCCATTGTCATATTTTACACGTATAGAGCACCCTACATTTTCATAAAAAACGTGCATCGTAAGGGTTATTTTTTAATAACCCTAATATTGTTAACGAGACGAATAGTCACAAATATAGACCGAATGTATAATTCGTGCGTTCATTTAATTACTTAGAATTTAATTATTTCTACAAATAGGTAATAGCACGATAAGTAAACTAAACACTGATAAGTATACGTCCTCTTGTTTCTGTGTCTAGTTTACAGCTCACGCCCTAGGTTGGTTCGAGTTCTCATGCCTCTATGTGGCTTACCCGGCCTCTTTGTTTGTCGTAGTGCCTCCGTAACCTACTTACCACTGAACACGATCGTGTTGCATGGACATTTTGCATATTACAGCTACTACGATTTCATTAGTTTTGGTGCACAGAAATAAATTATAGTATCTCTAATAAAGTGCAATTGTCGAAAAACGCATAAAAATAATGAAAAAGCTCTATATTATCTTAATAACCTTTTTCAGTGCTGAAGGTACTTAGTACGTTTTAGTAGATTTTTTAATTCAGAGACATTAATTTGAATTTTGTCGAACTTACGATGGCAACATTTTTAACATGGCCGCATGTTGAACGAAACGATTTTCTTTACTGTTTGCCAAAATAAACTAACATAGGCGTAATTAGTGAGCGGATTTAAGTTGATTGCATAGCCGAGGGACTGATTTGCTCGTGACGTTAAATAAGGGTAAGGAATTCAGTGCAAACGTTCGTAATTGGAAATCAAAATTTGCGGTGTTTATTTGGTAGCAGATCAAGATATATATAGTTTGTTTGTGTCCCGAAGACAGTGGCTCGTGAAGATGATGCATCACCCGAACATGCATCATCAGCCGATGTCGGGGCACCCGCCGCAACACATGGGCGGGCATCAGGGCATGCCCGCGCACCATCAGATGCCTCCACATCAAATGCACAGAGAGAACAGGCATGTAACACTGACTAGGTAGAGTAACGTCCAGCTTTTCATTATTATTTGCTTCTAAAGCTTTGCACCAAGATTTTGTTGTATACATGACAATCCGTCACAGTCACAATATTGAGCAGCCACAATCACAAGCTAGACGCGCTTCACTTGTTACACTATCAGACAAGAAAGTCGTACATCAACTATGTAATAAATAGGTCATAATAGTTAAATATATGAGCAGGCAATTTATCAACACAGTGCTTCTTTGGTAACTTTCAGATAAGTCGAATTTACAGTTAGCAGAATGCACTTGTCATTGTCATGCTATATACAAAAATAATGAACTATACTGTCAAAGTTGTTTATAACCTATATTGTATTGAGTATGTATGTATGTATTGATAAATTTATCTTTTACAACAGCACTAAGCTGTACTAAGTTGGCATAATATTGAATATTCAATGAGATTTTATGTTCACATCACTTTCACATGCCTATAGCATTTTATAAATGTTTGTATCTATTAACTAATTTGTTTAATTGAATTTCTATTAATATTTTATATTTAATAAGGTGTAGGTTAATTATTTTTCGACATTAGATCACTAAATTGCTTAACATCAAATAGAAACAGGATATGGTGAACAGTGAAAATAAACTTGATGTAAATGTTACCAATTTAATCAATGTATTGGTAGTGTTAAAAGTACAACTTTATCCCTATCTCTTGGAGCCATACAACTCTTGTCATAATACCAGTGTTGACTGGCCATGTGCAATTAATAGATGGAATGAAGTAGGAACATCATTTCATTATTAATTAATAGATAATTTAACACGTTCAGCGCCATGTGTATATGTCCTAGTGCAACTCTCACAGGCCAGTGAATATCTGGACCCCTTGAGTAGTCAGCTTCAGAGGCCAGTGTATCATAGAATATACACTGCGCCAAACAGAACTGCCCTCTGAAGGTGACTACTCAAGGTGTATAACCAGATACCAACTCAACAAAATAAGGACCGGTTTAAAACTTATTCCAGGCTATATAAAAAAATTATACGGTTAACTCAACGCGCACAAAACAATCACAAAATAAAATCTTCTAAAAATCAGTCAAAAGCTACTTGGCATATAATAAACCAAAATAAAATGATCATACCGAAGAATTACATTAATAAAATTCAAGAAAATGACACAACTATTGTAAATCCTAGACATATTGCAAATTTATTTAACGACTATTTTATTGACAAGATTGAACCGAGACATAATCCCCAGATAAAAGTTACAGAACATATTTTAAACAGAAAAAACTCCATGTTTATGGCCCCCTGTTTACCGCAAGACGTACTGAAAATAATTACAGACTTGAATAATACACATAGCACAGGATACGACTGTATACAAACAAAAATAATTAAAGCTGTAGCCAGAGAGATTTGTAAGCCACTAGCCCATATAATTAATTTAAGTATTTGTGAAGGTTGTTTTCCAGAGGCTCTAAAAAAGTCAATAATAAAACCACTACACAAAAAATCTGATAAAGAATCAAAAGAAAATTATAGACCAATTTCTTTAATTTCAATATTTGCCAAAATATTTGAATCATATATTTATAAAGAACTAAATAGGTACATAGAAAAACATAGCATACTTTGTAACGAACAAAAGGGATTTAGAAAACACAAAACCATAAATATGGCAATCTACGATTTTTTATACATAGTTATGAGTAATTTAGATCGAACTAATCCAGTGTGCGGTATTTTTTGTGATATGTCGCAGGCATTCGATTATGTACAGCATGATATACTTCTAGAAAAGCTTGAGAAGTATGGAATTCGCGGCAATATCTTAAAACTCTTACAGTCTTACTTACACGGTAGAAAACAAATCACGGAAATCTGTAGGATAAATGGTGACACAAAACGAGAGGAAATATTCCTATCCGAAGAACGTACTGTCATCTACGGTGTACCGCAAGGAAGCGTACTAGGACCTTCTCTGTTTACGCTTTACATAAATGATTTTCCAAAATCTATTGATCATCCTATGACACTATTTGCAGACGACAGTACGATCACTATACCTTGTCATCATCGAGATTTGTATGAAGAAGATGTAAATAATACCTTAAATAAATCAATTAAATGGCTGGACAACAATAATTTAAAAATTAATATAAATAAAACAGTAATTATACATTTTGGCCAACGTGCATTGACATTTCCTACATTTGACATTAAATATAATAATAATTCGATAGACCCGGTTAATACGACAAAGTTTTTAGGTTTAATAATTGACCGTAATTTAAACTGGAAGGCTCATATTGAGACAGTTTGCAAAAAAATTAGTAGCAGTGCATTCGCCTTATACACGCTGTCGTGGACCCTTAATACAGATGCTCTGCTAACGGCGTATTATGGACTAACTGAATCTATTTTAAGATATGGAGTGATTTTTTGGGGCAATTCGACTGACAAGGATATTGCCTTTAAAGCTCAAAAACGATGCTTAAGGTCAATGTTTAGACTGGACATTAGAGATTCCTGTAAGCCGTATTTTATACGCTACAAAATTCTAACACTACCGTCACTTTATATATTAGAAACAGCTTTATTTGTCAGAACTAATCCAAATTTATTTCCGCGTATGGCAGATATGTTTCCCCGAAATCGACGCAATAAAGATAAACTTTGTCTGCATAAGTCTAAGACTACACTTGTGCGCAAAAGTGTTATTTGCATGGCTCCAGTTATTTATAATAAGTTGCCCAGTAGTTGGAAAGATTTAAGAACTGACGCATTTAAGCAAAAATTAAAATCATTTCTTGTTGAAAAGGCCTATTATAATGTCAACGACTTTTTAAATGATACATTTGATTTGACATAATTGACTAGGTACATTATAATGATCAGTTGACATAATATTAAGATTGAATACGACTATATTTGATTAATTATTTTAATACAATTTTATATTATTATTACCTTGACATTTGTAAACATTACTTTATAGATTGACATTAATGAATACACATTTGGATTGATTTATATTTGCACGCCATTGTACATGGCAAACATGTCGAGAACTTTATCCCACTGTATATCTTGCATGCGATTGTTTATTGTATGTACACATGTGTTTATGCAAATAAATAAATTATTATTATTATTATTATTATTATTAGATATACACTGGCCTGTGAGAGTTGCACTAGGGTGTTTAATCTATACTAATATCATCAAGCTGAAGAGTTTGTTTGTTTGTTTGAACGCGCTAATCTCAGGAACTACTGGTTCGATCCACGGGGGCGGCGCAGTAAATATAAATGCAGGTGAAACTGCAGGCATATTTAGAGAAGTATAAACGTGGTGCTGAATGTGTTAAAAATAGTTATTTGCCTTGAGCTATTTTGAGAATAATGAAAGGGAAACTTACTTATTTAACTTACTCAATGAAATGTAATTAACTAATTGGTATCAATAAATAGAGTATATTATTATCTATTATGTTCTGTGAAATGTCAGGCAAAGTATTAAACTCTTTATCAGTTGCCATGCTTGCACACATAATTCTGCCTTTATCATCCACATTAAATGTTTTTAGATGCTTCTTGCAGCATATTATGAAATTGGTTGTACCACTCCGAATTTGGTTGAACATGAATGGCCAAGTAAATCACTTGAATTCTTCGTAATTCTCTTCTTTAACTCTTAGACCTCAGGTCACAGAATATGCTTTTTTATTACCTTATCTCTTATTCTCTCAATATATTATTATAATAATACTAAATTTTGACCTCAGCTTCGCTCTTGATGACCAAATAATTTAATTTCATCAATTAATTTCTATCCCTCGGGAACAGTACTTTTTGTTCTGGATCAAAAGTACCCTATGTCCTTTTCTGTACCCGTAACAATGTGTATGTTAAATTTCTGGCGTGAAAGCATAACAAACAAACTCACGTTTGAATTTATGATATTATTAGTTTGAACAATTGAAATGAATTAATAAAAAACAACTTTTACAAAGTTCCACTTTAATCTCTTACTTATTAGTAAGAGATTAAAGTGGAACTTTGTAAACCAAAATTATGACTGTAAACTTGGGTCTCAAACTATTAACAATATACCCTCACACAGTGTACGTAAGGTTGGATGGATTATAGGGATTAATCAATCAGCTAGTGGAGATATGTTCCTTAGTCTATATGTTAAAGTTAAACTTGCTTGTACCTAATATAAGACAATTTGAGGACCTTGTAGCTCAGACCAATATCCTAAAATTCACTCTCCTGTTTATGTGCTATATGCATAGTCAACAATGTCTCACATATATTACATATATACATGTATGACGTATGTATGTTGGCATAATTCCAAAAGTTGTCACTACGATTTTTGCCTACTACATAACTTATTTGTATATTAAACTAGCTGAATTTGTATATTAAACTCCATCTGCTTCAAAAAAAATTGCTTTATAAAATTTGTTTTAGCAACATTTTTAATTTATGTTCTGCTCCTATTGGTTGTAGCGTGATGTTATATAGCCTATAGCCTTCCTCGATAAATGGACTATACAACATAAAGAATTTTTCAATTCGAACCAGTAGTTCCTGAGATTAGCATGTTCAACCAAACAAACAAACAAAAACTCTTCAGCTTTATAATATTAGTATAGATGTAAATTCTTTGTTTACTATGTGGAACTTCTTTGTCATATTGGGTTAACTTGAATAGCCTAAATAAATATTGTTATCACATTAATTTTAAATTTTTGATTCCTCATATTTTGATAAAATTGCCAATTGATAATTATCTTAGTTGTTTATAAGAAATATGAAGCTCTTGATGAACAGACTTATCACTTAGAAAATGATCCTTTATCAATTCTACTGTAGGTAACTGTAGTACTTCAAGATAATGTGACTTGTGATGGCACAAAATAATATCTGACTTTAGAAGAAAGGTCAATATTTATGTATCCATTTTTAATAGTGATGCTTTCCATACATTATAGATAATATGAATGAAAAATAAAACAATTGTAAAGTCAGTAATCAATTAGCTGGTAACCAGACAATGAAAAAAGCATTGTGTCTGGGCATCAGGTGTCAGCATGCTCAAAAAAAAAAAAAAAGTATATATGTAATATTTATCCATTGTCTAGTACCCATAGTACAAGCTCTGGTTAGTTTGGGCTAGATGGTCTTCTATGTATTATAAAATTTTATAATTATGTAAAAGTTTAAGATATTTATCTCTGGGCCTATGCAGCCCGAAATAGATGATTTGATTTGAATAAGTTAAAGTACCTACATTATAAAATAAATAATTCTTTTTTAGAATGTTTGCAATAATAGCCCTACACTAGGTACTGAACCAGTACATCACCCCATTTTATATAGTGGTATAGATCTAGTTATTATAATTAAATTCAAGCGGTAGTGATATTGTAATCCAAATAGCATGACTTAATTTAATTGACATCATTAAACAACTTTTTATTTATATTATTTTACATTTTAAGAAAACTTACAGCTATATAAAAGTAGTAAACAGAATAATATGAAAATGTAGGCCAATTACAAGTTTTCACTTATAGATATATGACTAAGAATAATTACTATGGTAAACATTAAAAATATTATCTACATACATAATGAACGAAAACAAGATATGACATTCAAATAATGTGTCTACAAAAATACAAAACATGACACTACAACAACATGTGATACATTTTGCAGTCTATTATTTTATGGTGTCAAGAATTGTTTTGTCAAAGAACATAATAAAATAATCTAATTTATTGACTTAATCTTTGTAGATCTTATTTTAACACAACCATATATGTGAATAAGGTAACCCCTTTCGAACTAATAAAATATAATTCTTTCATTCATATTATTATCCTTGGCAGTAATAATAACTAAATATTGGTTACTCAAACTTTGACACTATTTAATAAAATAACACTGTGTTTATCGAACCAAAGAGTGGTGGCTGCATTGATATGTAAATGTTGTGTAATTTGTTGATATGTCGAGGGTCTTTTGCGGCGCTCTTTGTAGCGTAAACTGGTTGTGAATGACCCTCACAAAGGAACATATGACGACGTCTCTATTGACGGCCGGACACCGAGGTTTTGAATGCGGGGCCTTTCTTCGCTCAGACTAATATATTACGTGCATTGACCGACCGGCAGTTGGAATAACAGTATCCCGGTTGCACCGGAGCTGGCAGGGTCGCTTTCTCTCGAGCTGGGACCGCGCTAGAGGTAGCAGTAGTGTAGTGTGGTCTGGACTGGTGTTCGATGCGACTTGTAATGGATACAACATCGCGTGGTGCTCTCGCTATTGCTTCAATGAGTGAAGTGTCAGATAGGTGTGCTCCCCTGACCGAGTGTCGCATGTGAAGGGTGCCGCTGGGTCCGGGCGCGGCGGGCGGCGCGATGAGCGCGCACGGGCCGTCGCTGGGGATGGGCGCCGCCATGGGCGTGCCGCCGCCGCAGCGACCGCCTCACCCCATCAGGGCTATGCCACATCATCCGCAAGCGCAACACCACTCCGTGCCACCGGTCAGTACCCACTAATACATCTACAATCCACTACTATTAGATTTTGCTTGATAATATTTGTCATATAATTTCAGACCAACTAGATATATTTTGTTTGATAATATTTGTCGTATTATTTCAGACCAACTAGATATATTTTAGGAATGTTGAATATAATACTCGCACAACATCCTTTGTCTAATGGATATTGAACAAAATATTCGCACAAAATCCTTTTACTTGGTTCATAAAATAAATCCTACATCGAACTGGTGATCGATGTGTTCATTAGGCACTCGTAAGAATAGCCAGAAAATAATTTCATTTTGGACACTAGCTGTTACCTGCGACTTCGTCCGCGTAGATTTTAACTAAAAAGTGTTTGTCGCCGCGGAACCCAACTATATTTTTCTGCCCAAGTTACTTAAGTGACGTAGTTTTTATAGTGTAAAGCTAGATAATAGCATGGCTTACTCAAAAACAACATTTAAATATGCGTCGTTAGATTACACGCTGTCACAGAATGCGTAAGAAAAATTAAGATTCTTAGCTCCTCCCCCATAGGTGATAGCGTGATAATATGTAGCCTATATGCCGACCTGTTAGTAATATTCATGCAAAATTTGAAGTAAATCCATGCAGTACTTTTTGAGTTTAGCCCGGACATACATACAGACAAACAGACAAAAATTCTAAAAACTATATTTTTGGCTTCGATATCGAATGTAGATCACGCCCCAAGTATTCTTTAAAAAAATATTTAATGTACAGTTTTGACTTTCCTACGATTTTATTATATGTATAGATTACCAGTCAATCGATTAAAGCTAATTGAAAACAGATATTATATTAATTAGCTGTTTTTATTTGAGCTTATATCTTAGAACGACAGACACTGCCTATAATATATACCACATTTAAACTATCTACAAGAATATGAGGCTGAAACATTAAGCTAGAACTTTTGAGCTCACGTTGTTATTCATAGTAGACTATGTCGATTGATATGTATTTTTATTTCGGAAATGGCACGGCGACTATTTTGCATTTCGTTATAGAAATATTTTCTTAAAATTTTGGAATATACAGCTTGTGAGAATTGTCGGGAGTTGTATAGTAAAGCTCGAAGTATATGTTTGTTGCAGCAACAAATGAAGCCTCTCCGGCGGCCGTACGCGGTGAGCGGCGGGTACGGCCCGTCGGGCGGCGTGATGCCGCCGCCGTACGCGCAGCCGCCGCCGATGCAGCAGCCGCCCGCGCCGCAGCACCCGCCACACACCGGTTAGTTCACGTGTACTCACACCACCCATCCCTATTACGACCTTCACGATACAATTCAAACATTTGTCCTTCATACCTATGTATAAATCTTCTAAATACAAACATACACTACCGTCCAAAAGTTTGGAATCACTAGGGTAATTTTAATTAAAACGACTATAACATGTGTAAAGTATACTTTATCACACTTAAATCTTAATCAAACCTTAGATTAGCATTCAGTTAAATATAATCAGTACAAATAAGAACAAAAATATACAGTCATCGTTAAATTTTGGCTTCGTCAAAATGGCCACCCTTATTCTTAATTAATTGTTCACAAATTTTACTCATTCTTTTGATTAATTTATTGAAGTATTCGGAGTCCAGTGACTTCCATTCGCTCTGTAAATATTCCCACAACTGTTCTGAGCTCGATGGACACCGGTTCTTCACTTTTCTATCCAGTTCATCCCATACTAATTCAATCGGAGACAAATCTGGCGATTGTGAGGGCCACTTCATAATTAGCAAAACTTTTTCCACTTCGTTTTTGCTCTAAGAACTCCTGGCATAATTCGGATGAATGCTTAGGGTCATTATCTTGTTGAAAAACAAAATTTCGACCGATCACATTAATTCCAGAGGGAATGGCATTTTCTTCAAGTATTTTCAGATAGCCTTCTTTATTCAGTTTCCCGGTGATTTTGATCAGATGGCCGGGTTTATTATTACCAAAGCATCCCCAAACCATCACAGTACCACCGCCGTGCTTAACAGTCTGCACAGTACACGCTTCTAAAGCCCGCTCCTCTTTTGATCGGCGCACAAAAACTCGTCTATTAGATCCAAAAATTTTAAATTTGGACTCATCCGTCCAAAGGACTTTTTTCCAGTCTTCTACTGTCCAGTTTTTATGTGTTTTGGCCCACTCCAGTCTTTTTCTTTTATGAACACTAGTCAATCTGGGTTTTTTGGCTGCTACACATCCTCTTAGACCAGCAGCTAGCAAACGCCTTTTTACAGTTGTTATTGAAACTGGCTTTTCTCGGCTTTCATTTAAAGTAGCGGCAATTTGAGGTGCAGTTAAACGTCGATTTCGTTTCGATAACGTCACAACGTAGTTATCTTCCTGCTTTTTCGTAGATTTGGGACGTCCAGATCTCTTCCGGTCTTGATTTCCTCCAGTAGCCTTTTTTCGTACAAGAGTATAATGTACACCTTTGTATGAAACACCGACCTTTTCTGCGATTTGGCGCATAGAATAGCCTTCTTCGCACAAAGTACAGATAGCACTCCGCTGTTCAAGCGAAATCTGTTTCCTTTTTGCCATTTTATGAGCTTGCGAACTTTTGTAACTATCACATGAACGTCACAAATCACACTGAACTCTAAACTGATAATTTTTGCAATAATACACCCATATCCCAAAGATTAGACACTACTCATTACTACAACAATGCTTAAAAGCGCCAATTCTAAGAAATCTTCAAACGGCGGTGTCGCTACTTGAGTGGTCATAAAACACGTGTGTCGCTCTTTTTTGAAAACAATGGACAGTTGATAAGAAATTAGTGTTTTTGTTAAATGTTAATGTTAGTACGGTCGTAAAAATACTACTCACCAATAACAATACGTTTTTTGATGGATTTATTGCGGTATAGTTTTTCTGTCGACGAAAATTAGGGTGATTCCAAACTTTTGGACGGTAGTATATCTCTTGTCGCCAATTTTAGATGTTGATTCAGAAGTAAGTTCTTTATTAGGAAAGCTTTATTTATATCATGGAATAGTGAAGGATTTGTCAATTATAATTAGTTGACAGGAATCCGGCGTAACGCAGTAATAGTTGCTGTGTTTCGCCTGGTGAGTTCTGGCGTCTCACATACTTACCCCTGGTATTGCAAGCATATTTGCAATTTTGCAATTATATATTAAAAAATCTCAATAGCAGCCCGGAGTTAGGAAGTTGGCGGTGTTAGACACCCCCGTACCTCGGAAAGCACGTAAAGCCGTTGGTCCTGCGCCTGATCTCTGTCCGGTCGTGTCGGATTACCGTCTCATCGGATCTTAAGAGTTAGGCAACAGAGAGTGCACTTGCGTTTGCGCACAAACTTGTGCACTATAATATCTCGAGCAAATGGCCAGTCTCCGTTCAGATTGGTCGCCGTGACCGAAATTCGGTCTGGAGGACATTATTATTATTATTGCAAGCAGACAGGACGTTCACCACAGAAAAAGGCCAATATTTAGGCTAATTATCTCCACATTTGGCATTGTTTTGATTCAAGAAAGCAACCTCCTAGATGTGTTTTTGCCCATTAAGAGTATCATTTTAGAACGCTAGTGTTCCAACCATTTGAATATTTACTTTCACAGGGTTCGAGTAGATATTTGATTGTACTGTAGTTAAAAATTGCAAATACATAATCAATTATCAATTCACGCATTTGAATAACTATCTAAACAATGAAATAACATTCAAAAACAGCAAAAATGTATCTCGGTATCAGTCATCTTGGTGTATGATTTATACACCAAGATGATTTATACTGAGATAAAATTTGCTCAAACATTAAGTTGGCCGCGACTATAATACTATTGTAGTCATCACAAGTTCGTGCCGATTGCTAGCGCTATGCGATTATCGATTAAAATTAGCATGAATCGATTTCAATCATAATTCATCTCGGTGTTCTATTCTGCTCAGATCTACGGTAGGTTCCTGTCTTGTAGTTTCATGATTCGTTAGGTTGCCAGTCAGAAGGAAATGAAAAATAGTTTGATTGAAATGTAATAGTATTTTATTGCTACCTAATCAGCTACATATAGAATTGAATCTATGTATTATAATCATAATCATAATCATAATCATTTATTTGTCAAACATAGGTATTTACATATAAAGATCTTGGATACAAAATATTTAGTGCGCTATGCTTTGCCAATATTGACATACAAATTAGTAACATAAAAAAATATTAAATTGTCATAACCAAAATTTCAAGAGCAAACGATAATAAAAAAAAATTAAAATATTAGATAATAATTTAACAGAAATACTCAAAATGTCAATTTAACTTATGATATCAATGCAGTCAAACAAATTTATCATTTAAGAACTCGTCTAGTTTATAATAACACTTTTCTATTAACAGGTCAAATAAGAGTTTTCTGAACTTTTCTAGTGGCATACATTTTATTTTATTAGGTATTCTATTATATACTTGTGGAGCAGTACCAAACAGACTTTTTTTTAATAATGCTGTTTTACAAGTCACATGACACAAAGTATTGATGTATTGAGAACGTATTGGGTTTCTCTTTATTGTGGCTACTTTTTGGAATAGATGTGGATTGTTTTTAACAAATAGTGCAGTTTCAAAAATGTACAATGAAGTTAGAGGTAGTATTCTTAACTTTTTAAAGTAAGGAATGCAACTGTCGGTTGTTTTTAATCCACACATTGATCGTATGCATCTCTTTTGGACTCTAAACACTAATTCCCTATTTGTTGATTGTCCCCAAAAAATGACACCATATCGCAAAACGGAGGCAACTAATCCGTGATATGCTGCTAGTAGTGTATCAATATTTACTTGTTTTGATAGTTGCAAGAGTAGATACGCCGATTTGCTTAGTCTCTTACAGATTTCTTCCATATGTGGTTTCCAAGTCAATTTATCATCTATAATTATACCTAAAAACTTTGTATTACTAACTTTGTCTATTTGGGTATCCTTATAAGTAATATTAATAGGAGCATTTACAAGTCGCTGGTGGAAGTGCGTAACTTTGGTTTTATTAAGATTAATTACAAGATTATTGGCATTGAGCCAATTAATTAATTTTGATAAAGAATTATTAATGTCAAGTGAATAATTATTTGAATTATTGCATTCTATAATAGCCGTACAGTCGTCTGCAAATAGTACAGTTTTGTGATCTATGATTTTTGGGAGGTCATTGATATATATCAAGAAAAGCAGGGGCCCCAAAACGCTTCCCTGTGGTACGCCGTATTTTATTTGTGTAGCTGTAGACATATAAGTTGTTTCTAATTTAGTTATAGGACAAATTCTAGTAATTTCTGTGTGTTGCAATCTATTACTCAGACAAGATTCTATAAGATTTAGGACGTTTCCCCTAATACCATAGCAATATAATTTTTGTATAAAAATTTTATGATCCACAAAATCAAAGGCTTTCGTCATATCTGTATATAAAGCACAGACACGATTTCTTTTATCCATAGATGTTAATATACTAGAAAGCAGATCATATATTGCCATATTAACACTGATATTTTTCTGAACCCTTTTTGTTCATTGCAGAACAATTTAAATTTTTCGAAATAACTATATATAGAATTATAAATAACTTTCTCAATCACTTTTGAAAATATAGGAATTTTTGCGATTAGTCTATAATTTTTAACATCAGTTCTGTCATCTTTTTTGAATAGGGGCTTAATAATTACTTTTTTAAACTAGTTGGAAATGTACCATCAGCAATTAAAAATTAATAAAGTTAAAGATTCGTCAAAAATGTAACGGATACGGATACGGATCTTTTTTCTTCCGCGGATATCCGCGGATACGGATACGGATATCTGGAACATCACTAGTCTATTCCAACAGTGAGTAAAGATCGCTTGATTAGATGTGTTATTATTATGTACCAGCTGGTTTTGACATCATTGGTAAGCTGTTTCACACATCCTACCTTCATTGCTAACGACACGTGTGGTAATTGATACACTCTAATTGAGTAATAGCGCCCTAGAACTTCATCAAATGTGAGGCGCTTGGCAACATTACTCATGTACAGCTGCCGTCATAAGGGAAAAAGACGTACCTATCTAGCATTTTTTTCGAAAACGAGTTCTCACGTACTTGAAATCACAAAAAAAGACGCATCTGGCAGTATTTTTATATTTAATACTAGATGTTCCCGCGGTTTCACCCGCGTTTATCGTTACTGTGCCGCCCCCGTGGGTCGCAGCATTATGTTATATAGCCTAAAGCCTTCCTCGGTAAATAGGCTATCCAATACTATAAGAATTTTTCAAATCGAACCAGTAGTTCTTGAGATTAGCGCGTTCAAACAAACAAACTCTTCAGCTTTATAATATTAGGATAGATATGTACGTAGTTACGTCTTTTTTCCTTATGACAGCAGTATTATAGTCGGTCTCAAAGACGTGGTCTACCACCCTACGGTTGAAGTTCATTTGAACGTGATGAAACAACAAGGTCGATTTCCCCTTGCAATAATATTATCAGAGTTACCATTTGCCCTCATTATTCTGTATTATATCTTCTTGAGCGTCAAGGGGAAATATGAAAAACAAAAATAAAAAATATATTGTGCAAACAATACACAAACAGACAAACGTATGTCCGCTCGACACTTGACTCGTTAATAAGTCAAGTGTCGAGCGGACATACGTTTGTCTGTTTTTTTTTAATTTTTTTAGTGACTCATTTTTGCGGACAAATGTATGATCGCTCGACAGTTGTCATTGCCATGTGTCAAGTTAATAAAGTCAACCTTAGCGATAATTAGATCTCACAGAAACTTTTGTCAAAACTGGGAGACCACTTTCTTGGCCGACTGTACAAGGAAATAAAAACAATATGTACGTACCTATACTGGGTGTAAGGGACGGCGGGCGTACCGAAAACTGAAATAGTAGATTCAGACTATTATTCTGAGTTAAAAATTGTTGGAATTTTATTCAGAAAAAATTACAATACTTTTTCTGTAATTTATCATTTTTCTGACTGTGTGTACGGTTTCGTTACCGTACATACTTATTCTGTCTACGCAGCAATACTAAAATGAGCACACAAGATCGTTGCAATTTACCTCATATTGCTGTGATATATAATGATGTAATTCATAACAATATTAGAGTACATTTATAACTATAAAACTATATACTTGCCGTGAGAAAGATCACACTAAATAATTAACTTGTAACCATTTTACTTTAACTTTAACAATATAACTTATAAACTTAACTTGTGGTTCTTTCTGTGTACTCCAACAACTTACATATATCTTCGAGTGTAGGAAAACTAACTGGCTCCTACATTACATCATTATATATCACAGCAATATGAGGTAAATTGCAACGATCTTGTGTGCTCATTTTAGTATTGCTGCGTCGACAGAATAAGTATGTATGGTAACGAAACCGTACACTGGGAATCATAACATAATGCATAAACCATTTATCCTAACTAATATTATAAAAGCGAAAATGAGTTTGTTTGTTACCTTTTCACGCTTAAACCACTGAACCGATCACCATCAAATTTCTCACAAACGTTGTCACACAATCCATACAATCCAGAAAAATATTACTGTTCCCGAGGCAAACAACAATAGCGTTCTTATGATAAAAGATGGCGCCACGTGTCTTTCGAATCATGATTGAATTATATTATTATACAAGCAGAGTACAACTCGAATTGATTGTTCAATTCTAAATTAACGCGAGCGAAGCCGTGGGCAAAAGCTAGTCATAACATAATGTATAAACCATTAATTTTATTAAATAAAAACAAAGAAAACCAGTACGCGCGGTGCGTTGTACTGGAAGCAATCCATTGCGTATCACATAATAAAGTTAATCAATATAAAATGTTAATCTTGCGTTTTTATGATTAATAGAAATTTGTGTCGAGATAAGTATCTATAGAAAGTCGTTTTGCTAAAGTTTTCGGCACGCCGCGCGCCGTCCCATACATCCAGTATATCTCCGGTAGACCATTACCATTGTACGGGTCAATAACCCTACATCCCGTGTATATTTTAAATCATTTATTTTATTGCACTTTACGCAGCAATAATGAACTAGTTCACCGTTAGTCGTCATACCGCGCGCGTGACTCAAATCTCTTACATTTCATTATTTTCAGTCAACCTCATTCTTTAATTAATTTGATCTTTATTATTTTATTGTGGACTTAAAATATAGCGAATTTTATTATCTTTTATCTTATTTTATTTTTATCTCACCCCAACCCCGAACAATCATGATATATGATTAGTGATTACATAACACATTTGTAATGTTGTATTCCATTGTCAGTAGTGTCAAGTCCATCAAACACAGTGGCAGCTAAGAACGCCAGCAGTGCTGCGAGCGCGGTGGACAAGGCGGGCGGCGACGCGTGCGCGGCTGGCGGCGGCGCGGGCGCAGCCGGCGCGGGCGCCGCGCAGGCGCCGCCCGCCGCCGACGCAGACGCGGCTCAGGGCGACGCCGAGGCGCCTCGCCCTGCCGCCGCGCAGGCCAACAGTAAAGAGAAGACTCCCATGTGCCTGGTCAACGAGTTGGCCAGGTACAATAAGGTAACGCCGCCACCGACACTCCAACCACTCGGTATCTGTTGTGAATAAAATTATACCAACGACTGTTTTACTTCCAGATTAAGCATCAATATCGCCTCACATCAGAAACGGGACCCGCGCACAAGAAAGTATTCACAGTAACACTCCGGCTGGGTGATACTGAGGAATATACTGCAGAGGTGAGTCTTATCAAGTATTTGAGTATTTATGGCAGTAACACATACATTCGCATGTTTATATTGTCAGCTCCAAGGGTTATGAAGATGAAGAATTAAATTACGTTACAGTAGAGCTGTGCTCAATACTTATTACAATCTCGGTTTTCAGTAAGCATCAAAATGTTTGATTGCAGGGCTCGTCAATAAAACGCGCGCAACACTGCGCGGCGAGCGCGGCGCTGGCGGCCACGCACTTCCCGCCGCCCCCGCCCCGCGCGCCCGCGCCGCACACCGCCGCGCACCCGCACCACCGACACGCAGGTCTGTGCACACACTACACACTAGCGTCAGCGCACACCAAGAGCAGAGCAGAGCATTTTTTGAGACTATTGAAAAATTAATCTTATGACAATTCTATACATTGCAAAATTAAATACACGTCCAAACTTGATGCTCGACCATGCTCGCGCTTGCAAGATGCGTGTTCGAGTATGCGTTCTACATGCGCGAGCGCGCTCGAGCCGCCGCCGCGCGCCGCCCGCGCTCAGTGTTGCCACAGCGAGAAAACTGTCTGCACGTGTGTTTACTACCTACATCTTTCCCGCAACGTTTCTTCTACCCACACTGTTCTTCTCATTTTATTTCCATATACTTCCTGTTCCTCTTCTTATGCCAAAAGGACGATAATTACTAAGTCCCAATCAACCATATTGAACACGTCTTCCAACGTCGGATTTTTGCATCAAACTGGTCATGCATGCCCGCCTGGCAACCCAGAGCATTTTCAATGGAGCTTGCTCACGAAGGGGCGAGCATGCCGTCTGCATGGTCGAGCAGTCAAAATTCAGCTGGAACATGCGCGAGGATTTTGCAGTTCGGTGTGCGTTGATCCCTACACGGTACAATAGAGCGAGCGCGTACAGACATATTATATCAAATAGTAATATAAATGTTACAATAAGCGTAGTGGTGGGCCCCGCAGGCGCCGTGATGCCGACGGTGGAGCTGAACGCGCTGGCCATGAAGCTGTGCCAGCCCGCCATCTACACGTCGGTGCCGCCGGCGGTGGCGGGCGGCGCGCGGCTGGTGCGGCGCGCCGGACTGCGCGCGCACCCGGCAGCGCTGATGGCGCCGTACGCGGCGCCGGCGCTGCTGTACCGCGTGCGCGTGGCCGTAGGCGGGCGCGCGTGGCTGGGCGAGGGCGCCACGCCGCAGGCGGCGCGCCACGACGCGGCGGCGCGCGCGCTGCACGAGCTGCGGCCGGCGCGCGCGCCCGACCAGCCCGAGCCGGAGCCCGACGCCGACGCGCCCATCGCCGCCGACCTGCTCAGCTCCGAGGTCAAGTCGCCCGTCTCGCTCGTGCACGAGCTCGCGCTCAAGCGCAACCTCTCCGTGCACTTCACCGTCAAGTCCGAGCGCGGACCGCCGCATATGAGGGTAACTATATCATACAAATTATACACTTACAAACACAACAATTTCTAACTAGTAGATGACTGTACCTGTGGTGACTCCGCATAGACGAAGAAGTTCAGCCTACGTCCAACAAATAGCGCAATATACAAGCGCTTAAAATGATGTTGCCCATACAATGCTGAATCGCACAAGAACAGTTTACTAAGCGACTAAGTATATATACAAGTTCCCAACATTAACAGTCGGGCCACGGCCCACCAGGTACGATCATCCAGCGTGGTCGGAGGACTCTCCCTTTTTGTTTAAAGAACATCAACACCACGTTCCTCCATAGTATGTTTCTGGTACACGCAATATAAGAATCGTTTTTGTAATACATTAAAATGTTATACTAATAAATGTTCTGAATTGTTCAGGTATTCGTAACGGCGTGCACGGTGGGCGACATGGAGACGGAGGGCGAAGGCAACGGCAAGAAGGTGTCGAAGCGCCGCGCCGCCGAGCGCATGCTGGACGAGATGCGGCGCCGCTGGCCGCCGGCCCTACTGCGCGCGCGCCCGCCGCACGACAAGCGTCGACAACAACCCACTAAGAAGAAACCTAGGAATCTAATCAAGGTAACTCATTTTAACAAAGGAAACATTACTAAATATAAATACAGAAATTGCTTTATATATTATCGTAAAGGCCTAAAATAATATTGGTTGTCTTGTTAGTAAATAAAATTCTATGTCTTTTGTGAAAATCGGAGGCATCAGAGCGTGATCCACGGTGCCAGAGCGTGATCCGCGGTGCCTCGGTTTATTTTTCATTCAAAAGAATTGGTAATATTTGCTTTGTTTGTATATGAGTTATAGTAAGAATGACAAACGTCAGTTCGAGCCGCATATAATTAAACTAGTCGTCGTCGGTCGCGTCGACTACGGCACTGGTCGCAGCAGTGACAGTGGGTGTGTGTCCGCAGCCCGAGCCGGCGGAGGGCGCGGGCGGGGGCGCGGCGGCGGCGGGGGGCGCCGACAACCCCATCTCGCGCCTCGCCGTGGCGCGCCACGCCGTGCGCGCGCGCTCGCCGCAGTACCGCGTGCTCGAGGAGCGCGGCGCCGCGCGGCGCCGGGAGTTCCTCGTGCAGTGCGACGCGCCGCCGCACCAGGCCACCGGCCTCGGGCCCAACAAGAAGACCGCCAAGCGTCGCGCCGCGCACAGTACGTACCTCACGCACACTCACTCACAGTACCGCGTGCTCGAGGAGCGCGGCGCCGGGAGTTCCTTGTGCACTTTATTTATATTCCTATAAACCAGACATTAGGTTGTTTATGGACAACATTTATTAGACTAACTTTTACCGTGGGAGAGCCACGCTTCGGCACGAATGATAAGTGATACCACGGCCTCACAGACAACCGACGTGAAATAGCGCTTGCGTTGTATTTCGTCGAGTTAGTGAGGGTACCGGAGGCCCAACCCCCACTCCTCCTGGGTGGGCGGATCACATTTAAAAGGCTGGCAACGCACTTGTGACACCTCTGGTGTTGCGGGTGTCCATGGGCCGCGCTAATCGCTTACCATCAGGCGATCCGCCTGCACGTTAGCCTCCCATACCATAAAAAAAGCTATTGAATAAAAATGATTACGTACGTTTCAGATGTCCTGCTTGCTATGGAGATGAGCGCCAAGGGCTCGGACGGTGCGGCGGCGCAGAACACCAGCTGCGGCGCCGACGCCACCAACAACAACACTTCCGCTGACAACAATAAGAATAACAACAATAATGATAGTAAACGAAAAGTAAGTGTTCACTGGAGAGCAGCGATAGCTAAGTGGGGAGACCAACAGACTGCAATGCAGAGGGTCTCGGATTCGAACCCACGTCGCGCACCTCTGACTTTCGGAAGTTATATGACTTTACGAAATTACGTGCGTATTGATTGACAATTATCGCCTGCTCCGTGCCTCGGAGAGCACCTTAAGCCGTCGGTCCCGGCTGCCATGGACATCTATGGCAGTCGTTATTGGGAGAGTGTCGACACAAAAGATCCCACTGGGTCGAAGTGTCGCCGGTCTGCACTGACTGGCCCCCACATAAGATAAGATAAGTGTTCACTGTTCCCTTCGCACTCACTCACAGTACCGCGTTACTCATAGTTAAGAGGGCGGACGTGACTCGTCAGTCCAGCAGTGTCCACTGAGATTGCGTCGCTGTTTTTGGTGTCGTAAGCAGACCTTACTATCAAAATTTTCCTGTTGTATACTTGCGCTTATCATTATTTATACTAATAATAAAAAGCTGAAGAGTTTGTTTGTTTGAAAGCGTTAATCTCAGGAACTACTGGTTCGATTTGAAAATTCTTTTAATGTTGGATAGTTTATTTATCGAGGAAGGCTACATAACATCACGCTACGACCCACGGAGGCGGCGCAGTAACGATGATAAACGCGGGTGAAACCGCGGGAACATCGAGTGAGAAATATATTACAATTTCAAATAGTTGATCGTCCAAATTTTGTAACAAATTGGTAATGTGAGCGATTGCCTCAAGCGAGAGTGTGAGGACGTCGTGTGTAACAGCTGGCTTCCAAGGTGACTGACACGGGATAGTCACTGATCCGAATCATTGAAGTGATTCAAAAGATTGATTCAGCAACATCGTTTCAAATGCATCATTTGGATCTGAAACATTACTCTCTCATCATTCCGCGCGACGCGTCGCTTTGCTCGCGCGCGAGGCAATTGAGCAGTGAGCGAGCGAGAGACATACTGAGCTATTGACTCGCGAGTCGCGAATGAGCGGGCGACATAATTACTACAAGTCAGAAAGAGATACCAAATGAAATGTGTATCACTCATACACTCACAGATTTTCGTTGTCCATGCACGTAAAATGACCACTAAGGTGTTTACTTATCAAATACTATACGGTCGTTTTTTGCATAAAATGTTTGCATAACAAGTAATCGTTTTACGTTGATGCAGCATTGAGCCGATGATCCAAACAAATGAACCAAATGAAACATATCAGTGATTCGGATCATTTCAGTGATCGAGATGCAAATGTTCCAATTGCAAAAATTGTATACTTTGCCCACCTCTAATAGTCAGTGTGTGCGATTGCGTGGCGAAGTGAATATACATATATTTAGGCGTTATGACTGCGAGCTTACGATATGTGCGACTTTGAAGCTGTTTAATTTCAGTTCATATTATTGATGTTGACTGAACTACGTTTAGCTTATGGTACATTTCAAAAAGTATTATAAATATCACAAATAAATAACATCCTATTATGTATATTTCAGGAGGGTGAAACCCAGTCCAACACCGCGGGCGGCGCGAACAGTGAGGTCCGGCAACCCGTGCCCGGCGTCCTCATGATGGACTACCACCAGCGGTCCGGACAACCACACCAGCCTAATGGTTAGATGAACTTTCATATTGCGACACGGAATTTAGGTCAGATATCAACAAATCATTTTGCATTTATCGCGGTATAAAGAGAACACGAAGATCCACGTGGGTCATGGCTCGCTACTAAGCTTATTTGAGACCAGTTCATTAAAGGCACGCACTTTGTTACATTTAAATACATATGAGTCATACCATCGCCTGTGAGGTGAGAAAGGCTTGTGCGATCAGTCCCATGTACGTTATGAGCGCTACAGTGAGATGTGTGTGTGTTGTGCAGGCGTGAGCGAGGCTAGCGCGACGGGCGGCGCGGGCGGCAGCTCGCCGGGCGCCAAGGACCAGCTCATGTACCTGTCGCAGCTACTCGGCTTTACCGTGCAGTTCTCAGACTTCCCCAAGGTACGCACTCCCAACGGCTACAACTCGTGGCAGCACCACCTACCATGGTATAGATATACCATGCGTACAATGGTCTCGTGACAGGCAGGTGGCTATGTTACAAAGTTAAGCGAATGAGAAGATTCTCATTCGCTTAACTTTGTGACATTTTAATGTTTGAATAGTCATGCAAACAGATGATGTTAAGAGCCATTTCACGTTTTCGCACGAATATCTAAGATTTCAGTCGCCTAATTTACCGTCTTAGGTAAAACTCCGACATTTTTAAATACATGTAAAAAATAGGCTGATCTTTCGTATGGCCAATTCATAAAACACATTTACAAAAAAATATTTGTTTACTTTGTGGTGATTAATCTCCCACAACAAGTTTACTGAAAAAACAAAGCAGAGTTAATTTCATACTCTCATATCTATCACTAATATTTATAAATTTGACTGGAAAAATACGTATCGTATCTGAAATATAATTTTGTTACCATATATATAACTGGAATATCGATTATTAATAACATTATTTCGTAAAAAATAAAATCCGAGGCCATTTTTTACGTTTTATATCCCTATTTTATTGCGATTTTTTGGTTTAAATAAAGTGTAATTACATTTATAAAACCATGTCAAAATAAACTATGTTCTTCAATAAATCTAATTTCAAAGTTTGATGAAAATCCCTTCATGAAATTTATCATAAAATGTATGAGAATACAACTCTAATTTAGAATAAATTATGATGCACAAGCATGCACCGATTAGTACGGCGCGAGCGCCCGTTGAGGAAGGACCTGTGCCATTTTGTTTCGCGTGCCGAACTTCGAGCGTCCGTATCGTAAACGCATTATTATACTACGACTACAACATTTTGATTCTTTGTTTTTTTCCCTACGGTAAACTGTATTACTGTTTTGTTTACTATTAAGTGTATTATTTAAGTAGTTTGTATAATGTTAAGTTTTTATTTTATTCGTTTTACCAATGGGGCGTAAGGGTTCTGTATTCCATTGTATACAAAAAAGGAAAAACAAAAATTGTGCAGCCCTAAAGAAAGCAACGGAAGCGAGGTAGATATTTTTTATTTGCAGTTCATAATTATATACAGTTGTCGATCACATAAGTACCTACATATCGACATAAACTAACTAAGGATAGTAGGACTCAAGCACAATATGCATTTTATCGTTTGCAAGTAGAAGTTTAACTTAGATGTCTATTACTCTTTAATTAGTAAAGTCTAATGAGCCGTTATAATTTTCATTAAAATTTATTAGGTATATATGACACTATTTAGCATAGTTTATACATACCTAAATACTGCAGTTTAAAACATAGAGTGGGGGAGGGACACTTCAGGGTTTTCCTTTTTTATATTGAACTACAGGATGCCCGCAGCTACGCCCGCACATGTTTTTTTATTTATCAATTTCTTCCCGATCCCGTGGGAATTTCGGGAAATCCCTTCTTAGTGCACCCTACAGTACCCAAGGAACATACATGTTAAATTTCAGCTTCTTGCGCCCAATAGTTTTGGCTGTGCGTTGTCTGTCAGTCAGTCAGTAACGTAAGACTTGTATATACACAGATATTTCACAAACGGATCCCTAAATAAAAAAGCGGTTAAAATAAACCCCTAGTGTATTTGCTTGCTAACGATAACCCATACAATGCTGTAGAAAATTTAAAAAAACACTTTTCCATTTAGATGTATGGGAGCTACCAGTTTAAATAACTTTTTTAAAATTTGATTGTCCAGTTTTGTCCGCGTGGTTACAATATATAACCATGTTTCAGCTCTCTAGTGCTTATAGTTTTTGCGTTAAGCCGCGGACGGACATGGCGAAACTATAAAGGTTCCTTGTGGTTTATTACGAAACCCTAAAAACGTACGTTTCGTGGAAAGTTACGTAACGCGTGGTCACTCTAACAATACAAAAGCAAGGGGTTGTTGCCCGGGTTTGCGGGCGCTTTGTTCTGGACTAGTTATTTGAACTGTTTCTTGCGCGCGCTCGGTATTTATAAGGTATAAGTAATACATACATATTATTTTTCAAAATTAAGGCATTATGTTTTTATTACTTTGTAACTATAATCTAACACGAAAATTCGTCCGATGACCTACAAAACATTCTGTATAAATTATACAACGTTATTTCTCTTTAAATGTACCCATCATTATGGACTACTTTAGTCCTAAGACTTTGCCGAAATCGCGAAATAAATACCTATCAGTTGTTTCATACATTTTGTCGGTGTCATAGTGCAATTTTATATGGAACAGGTGATTATATTTTCGTGACTTTTCCAAAATCCCACAACAAAAGTTAACCCCTAAGAGCTTTGCACTAAAGATAAAATAACTTTGTATATGTCTTAGGCTGCATTGATTTTGCTGAAACGTTTTGTGTGGATTGTCAAGATACTTTTAATTTTAGATGGAGAAGTAAGATTACTCGCTCAAAGGCTGTAATAAAATCGGTAACAGAAAATGTGAGTTTATGTAAACGTAATAGTTTTATTGGACATCAGTCATAGTTCATTCAAATAATATAAAATTAATATAATTATTTGAATTAAATTCAAAGGAAAAGCGGCCACTTAAATTACACGCTGAGATAGTAAATTGTGACGAGTTTGTAAATTGTGTTGAGTACATCTTATAAGGAATCAGATTCAGCCACGTCTAGTTGTTTATAAAAATGAGTTCAATCACCCGCTAAGACATTTGCACTAAACAGAAATAACGTTATAAACTTATATTTTCCTGTAATGTTTTATTATAAAACTAAAAATTAAGTAATCTAGACTTTTTATTTATATTGACTGCACTGTTGGCGTAGTGGTTTAAGCGGCCGCCTCGTCGCTTGACACAGCGCCGAGTGTTGTGGGTTCGATCCCCATACGAGACAACACTTTGTGTGATTCATAAATTGTTGTTATAATAATAATAATAATATAATATTCTATCACATACACACAACACCATCTAGCCCAAACTAAGCAGAGCTTGTACTATGGGTACTAGACAATGGATATACATACATATATACTTTTTTTTTGTAAATACATACATATTATACATAGAAACACCCAGACCAAGACAAACATCCATGTTCATGCACACAACTGTTTGACTTGTGCGGGAATCGAACGCGCGACCTCATGAGTGGCAGTCGGGTACACTGACCACTCGCCGTCGAGGCTGGGTTCGAGTCTGGGTGTTCATTGTGTCCGTTGGTTGTATGTTTGTAAAGTCCCCCGCGACACAGGATTTAGTCCTAATGCGGGACGGAGTTGTATTCTTAACAAAAAAAAGTATTTATCTATAATTAATACAAATACGTTATTTGTTTTGAAAACTTACATATTGCAAAAGTATGTGTAATACAATTCAAGCAATAGGTACCAAGAAAGTATCAAAACCTAAGTGTAGACACGGTCGCACTATACCGCGACGATCCTAGACGCATCGTACTGTCTCGATCGCTCAGCGAGTCGGAATTTACCTAAACTACACTTGCGTAATTTTGTGAAATGGCTCTTAATAGATCTGTGTATTGGTAAGCAATCTTGAAATTTTAAATTAGCCTTAGACGCATACTGACAGTGCTTTGTGTGTGTTCCAGCGTAACCACGGCGAGTACCTGTCCCTAGTATCGCTGTCGACGGAGCCGCCAGTCATGTGTCACGGCGGCGGGCCCAGCACGCAGCACTCGCACGAGCAGTGCTCGCGGGCCGCGCTGCGCGCGCTCGCGCTCATGGGGCTGGACGCGCCGGCGCACAGGTACCCGCCCCACCTGTGTGTGCAGTGTACGTGTATGTGTGCCTGTCGTGCGGTACTCTAACTGGCTCTTGTTGTTGCAGCATGGCCAGCGTGGGCGTGGGCGCGCCCGCCAAGCCCAGCGCGGTGAGCAACGGCATCGCGGAGTGAGCGCCGGCGTCTGCCGCTAACATTTGTCACGTTCGATCCGATCCTTCGACTATTGCAATATTTATTACATGTGAATATTTCACAGCACGAAATGATTTGTTCGGGACGACAGCCGCAAACCTCTTGACCGTTTTGTGCCGTTTCTAGCTATGATATATTCACGACGTTTTTGTTTGATCTCGAATCTTGCAACAACTTTTAGTTTATTTCCTCTATGAAGCGTTCATATTTTTTAGAATTACAAATGTATATTTTTTGTTATACATGACGTCCTGTAAGAAACTATTTAGTTTATTTTATTTTTATCATTCCTGGAAATGTGTCTTTTCGCTCATAAAATAGGATAACGTTTTATATTTATTAATTTATCGAAAGTTCGATAGGCTCGTCGATCGTTCTGCGAGCGATGCTCATCTCAAATGAATTTAAATTTCAAAAGACACATCGGCCGAACGTGAACTCGTCGGCTCAGTACCGAAACTCGTCTGATGTTATTATATAAGAGTAGTAAGTATTTGAAAATAAAATATCATTAAAATTATGTACGAACGAATATTGTAACGAAACTGGGGCTGTGAAGCCAAACCAAAACAGTTCGTTCGGGACAGCGGAGTGGCGACCGGCGGCCATCAGCGGCGGTCGCGCGCGTCCCGCGAACGCTCAGTTGCATCATGCGGCCATGGTGTCTCTAGTGTAGCGTGCGGCGGTAATCGGCGCGCCCTCGTCTGTGCAGTGCACGTCCCGGGTGCTGCGGGACTCGGCGGGGCTGCGGCGATTAGAACGATGTGTGGCCTCGATTTTTAACTGACCACTAGTGGATGAGCGTGTGAAAGAGTTTCCCCGACCCTATGCTATGAAATGTGTAATTTAAGACGTATAATGGTTAGACTACATGAAGCTGACGTAGCTAATGCTTCCTATCGACTTAGCGTAAGGTTGGAGGTCGCTTATTACTGTTAGGCTCTGTGTAACCTATGTTTAATGTATGTACCACTTAACTGATTAGTATAGCGTTTGATTAACGACATTTAAACGATATTCTTATAGGTGTTAATATATAGTTTGTGTGATACAATTGATCGGTACAATATTTGTGTACTATATATAATGATATCTTGTATGTTGTGGCGCGGATGTGACCCGAGCGGGGCCCGGCGCCGGTCAATTGTATGTTCTGGAATTGCCGATTGTACATTTCATTGTAATGGGTCCGTAATCTATCGAAATTGTATCGTAACCGAGACGTACGCGGTACGAGTATAGTTATTATTACACTATAAGTATATAATTGTGTATTGAATTATCAGTAGCAATATGTTAACTTCTTCATTTGTATGTCGAAACGATTTTAAATCGAGGCCATTGATCAATTTCTTGATGTTAAAAGTTGCACAAGTAACTAAGCATAAAGAAATTAAGTTATTATTGGATAAAGAAAAACGCCAAAAGGGCATTAAGAAGTCTATTTATTTTGTTGTAAGCAACTAATATTTTATATTATTACGTAGGTTGGAGCAAGTCCCAATTGGATTTCGTGCTTTTAGCAACTGTACTGTAAGGATATAACATTAAAAGTTGAATATTAACATTGTTGTTTCATTTACTTCTACACTACGTATCACCTACATCATACTAAAAGTTTTATATCGTGAGAAAGTTTGTCACAAAGTAAAATTGCTACAGTTTGCATACATTTGCTTCAGGTGCGGTCAGGGGCTTTTATATTGGGCCTTTACGATGAAATTGCCGCTAATGTCCTAGGTACTTCTATTTTCATGGGTCATGTACAACATGAAATGGTTATTTTAAAATTCCTTTATTATAATAATAATAATATTCTACCACATACACACAACACCATCTAGCCCAAACTAAGCAGAGCTTATACTATGGGTACTAGACAATGGATAAACATACTTAAATTTTTTTTTGTAAATACATACTATACTTAGAAAAACCCAGACCAAGGCAAACATCTATGTCCATGCACACAAATGTTTGACTTGTGCGGGAATCGAACCCGCGACCTCGGGCGTGGCAGGCGGTTACACTAACCACTACGCCATCGAGGCCGATAAAATATTTAAGTACATACAGACTATATATTTTTTTTTAAAGGACGTCTATATAATTCCTGTATCGTGGAGGACTTTACAAAGTAAACATTTAAACAACTGACAAAGAACTCGTAGACTTGGAACAACTATTTGTGGACCACTAAACCACTACTCCATCCGTCGTATTAATATAAATATCAATAACATTAATGTAAACGTAATCATTTTCCGAAGATATACAAAGAAATCAGTCTCGGAGATATTTGAAATATTACAAGTATATCTTAACATATTTCTAAATAAATAATTGTTGTTCATCCATAGTCAACATTTTCACTCCCCCTTTCTAACTGATATTCTAGTAAACATTCATAGTTATATACAAGTGTAATGTAAATTGAGGTTTTAGTGGTTTATTAGGAATTGTAAATAAGACAACAAAACAATGAATATCAAGAATAAAAACAAAGTTTTATTAATAAAAAATAGTAGCAATGCGTAACAATATCACCAGTCTTAGAGAAGACCCTGAGGTAATCATCGACACACTGTTCTCGGTACAGTTCTTGCAGTTCACGAGCGCGTCCTGCTTACTCGTGTCACTTGTATAACATCAGGTAGGAGTTCCGAAGGCGTTTCTTAAATTTTAAATATTTGTATGACTAAGCATGTTCACGCAGAAACAGTAAACATTAAACGTGACTGTGTATGAACATGTGGTTCACAAACAAGAGCTACGCGCGCTTGACTCACAAGAACTGTACATTTACATAATACTATATACGTTTATCTCATCGTCTAATACTATTTGTAAAGTATGGCAGGTGGGTTCACTTGACAAACTTAAGTCCTAGTGATTGACTCATGAAGCAGAGAATGTCCGTGTGCTCTTCAATCTGAAACGAGACAAACATACAATTATAAATATATTGAAATTTGGTTAAATATAGTGAAGCACTCACGTATAGACAAATCAAGTCGGTTAAAAATCTTAATTAATCTATACTAATATAATAAAGCTGACGGGTTTGTTTGTTTGAACGCGCTAATCGCAAGAACTACTGATTTGATTTAAAAAATTCTTTTAGTGTTGGATAGCCTATTTATAGAGGAAGGTTATAGGCTATATAACATCACGCTACGACCCACGGGGGCGTCGCAGTAATGATAACCGCGGGAACATCTAGTATTATATATAGTTATATAGTTTATTTGTTTGTTACACTTTCACGCCTTAACTTCTTGACCGACTCTCATGAAATTTCGTATAAACGTGGTCAAGGATACAGTAAAGGACATAGGGTACTTTTCATCCAGGAAAAGGTACTGTTCCCGAGCGAAGTGCGGCACAAACTTGTACAAGTTATAATTCTAACGAATTGATACGAATATGTGAGTGCGTGTGATTGTAATTTTTAGTCATAGTGAGAATATCGCTGGGATAATGGAAAATAGTTTTGACTGTGTGCGAATGCTGATTAGATGACATGTTATACGTAAGGTCAGCACGAATATTCTGCCGTCATAAGGAAAACAGACGTATCTGACAAAAAATTATATACTGACAGATGCGTCTTTTTACTGGTTCTAAATACTTAAAAATCTTTATATCGAAAACCAATGTTCGATACGTGTTTTATCGTTATTACGGCAGTATGGTCGGTGGGTGCGGTGTACTACTCACAATCTTGGCGGTGGGCTTGCCGCCACCGTGGCCGGCCTTGTTGTCGATGCGCGCGAGCAGCGGCCGGCGCTGGTGTGCCCCGCGCGCCGCGTGCTGCAGCGCCGCGATGAACTTCAGCGAGTGCAGCGGCACCACGCGGTCGTCGTGGTCCGCCGTCAGGATCAGCGTCGCCGGGTACTCTGTGCCTGCAGACATACCCGACATTGCGATATCAGCATATGACGATAGAGAGATATTGGATTAGGATACTGGATTGATAAGGCAACGTTATTAATTTAGCATATTTTATATACCTACATGCAAAACGAATGCACAACTTTTTCAGCGCCTCAAAATTATTAGAAATATATACTTTAAACTCATATATTTTGACAATGATTGTTATGGAACGACAAAATATATTAATGTTAAAATGCATCTAGTAAAATGTAACAAATTAAAATCTGTAGTATATCACAACTCCAGCGCAGCGATAGCTCAGTGGGGAGAACAACAGACTGCAATGCAGGGGGTCTCGGGTTCGTACCCACGGCGCGCACCTCTGACTTTCGGAAGTTACATGACTTTTCGAAATTATGTGCGTATTGATTGACAATTATCGCCTGCTCCGTGTCAAGCATGTTAAGTCGTCGGTCCCGGCTGCCATGAAGATCTATGGCAGTCGTTATTGGGAAGTCAGTGCCCTCTAATATCCTAACACTGGTCTAACCTTAGGGTATCGTTAACCTTCGGGTTGCGGAGGTCAGATGGCAGTCGCTCCGTGTAAAAGCTGATATCCAGTCAAATCCGGTTAGACTAGAAAGCCGACCCCAAGTGACTTGGGAATAATAAAGGCTAGGGAGAAGAGTATATCACAACTCCATAGGATATATCAACTCAAACGTTGTTAATCTAACAAAAGTTATCTACGCTGTTATTAAAATCTTCTGTAGTCTCTCGGGAAAAGGATGACCAAAATCATTTACAACATAATTTGCATGTATGTGTTTATATAAGAGGCAAAGAAATGATTTAAAAATGTACCGTTTTCAGGTTTGTGTATGTTGTGTAGCGGTGAGTACTTGAGCAGGTATTCGAACTGCTGCTTGTTGTCCGAGCTGCCGTAGTCCGACACCCACGCGTGACCGATCGTGAACTTCTGGAACCGGAGCATGTCTAACACGCTGTGGACAAGCAAACCATATAATATAATAATGTAATTTGTAAGTAGTAGAGCCTCGCTGATTTCAGCATGAATGGGTCGGCTCGACCGGAGAAGGACTATCCTCTCACAGAAAATCAACGTGAAATAGCTATATTCCTACTGTTGTGTTTCGTTCGGTAAGTGAGAGTGCCGGCGGCCCAATCACCTTTCCCGCTCCTTCTCCTTCCCACTTCCTTTTTCCTAAAGGGTCGGTAACGCGCAAGTGATACCTCTGGTGTTGCAGGCGTCCATAGGCTACGGTGACCACTTACCATCAGGTGGGCCGTTTCAGAAGGTTATATATGGAATAGTTGTATAAAAAAAATGTATCAGAGCGAACACATACAAAAGGTAAACCTTCTATGTAAAGTAGTTATAAGTACCTCGGTGATTAGAATTTACACAACAAAATTGTTTAACTTTTATATTTATATAAAAGCTTTCTTAACATGACGCATACAGCATGCGTCACGCGTCTAGTTTCGAGCGCTATTACGTTAAGTTCTCGCAGATATGGTGGTTCTATGGAGAATGTTAGGGAGCAGTGTGTGTAATTTATAAACATGAATATCACCAGTCAAGTGTATTTCTATAATATTGTCTTCTGTTTACGCGAATGTTATTAATTGAAATTAAACTACTATATACGGATTTTATCGCGTTGTTTATTTGACACTTTATTACAAAATTTGGAAACTGTTACACTACTATTACTATTAAACTTTACTAATTTTTAAGCTAAGTAATTAAATTATTAAAACTATTTATTTTTATGTTTACACTTACCCAACGATTCGGTTGCTTTTCAGCAGCCATGGTCACGGGGAGACTAAGATGGTAGTTGTCTCAATGTTCCAGTGTAGTTATTTCAAAGTACCCGAACATAATTTAATCATGGGTGTTTCTATTTACGCAGACTGAGCTCAAAGTATCATGAAGTCTAGCTGTGGTTTGCTTTTTCTTGGGTTTGACTATTTGAATTACTGGATCCTAAGTTGGTGTTACATTAGTACAAGTGTATTCCTCTCTCTGCCGTGTGTCCCAAACCAGTCATAATTCAGTTTGCTAAAAAGCTTATATACTTTAACATAAAAAAAGATGGAATTGGGGTTACAGGTGGCAAGTAGACTCACCCGACCTGGACGATGGCCGCGCCGTAGAGGTCGGGGCACTGGTTGATGCAGGCCGCCGTTGGAGCCGCCCTGGATGGTGATGAGCGACGCGCGCGTGCACTTCTATATAAGAGGACAGCAGGTGGCAAGTAGACTCACCCGACCTGGACGATGGCGGCGCCGTAGAGGTAGGGACGCTGGTTGATGCAGGCGGCGACCAGCAGGCCGCCGTTGGAGCCGCCCTGGATGGTGATGAGCGACGCGCGCGTGTACTTCTATATAAGAGCACAGCAGGTGGCAAGTAGACTCACCCGACCTGGACGATGGCGGCGCCGTAGAGGTCGGGACGCTGGTTTATGCAGGCGGCGACCAGCAGGCCGCCGTTGGAGCCGCCCTGGATGGTGATGAGTGACGCGCGCGTGTACTTCTCCGCGATCAGGTACTCCGCCGCCGCCTGGAAGTCGTCGAACACGTTCTGCTTGTTCAGCAGACGACCCGCGTTGTGCCATCTCTCGCCGTACTCGCTGGAAACAAACATTACTTGTTAAATCTCTAGTTACCTACAGCTTTAATTTAAATATATATAATGGGCCGGCTTGACCGGGGAAGGACTACCCTCTCACAGAATATCGACGTGAAATAGCAGTATTCCTACTGTTGTGTTTCGAGCGGCGAGTGAGAGTGCCGGAGACCCAATCACCCTCTTCCCCCCTTCTCGCTCCTTCTCCTTCCCACGTCCTTTCCTAAAGGGTCGGCAACGCGCAAGTGATGCCTCTGGTGTTGCAGGCATCCATAGGCTACGGTGACCACTTACCCATCAGGTATGCTTGTTTGCCACCTTAGTTGTATAAAAAAATAAAAATAAAATTTAATATTATATTTGTAAAATAATAGCATATGCTATTAACTTTTTTAAAACCTATTAGCTACATTTAGTATGTTTGTCTTAGAAGTAGATTGACAGTTAAAATAAATTATAAAAATAAACTATCGCCTCATAAATATAACCCTAACGGTTACCATTGGGGTATGCTTCTAAAAATCTAAAGGATTGATTGATAATTCCGACATACATAAGTTTGCACTTTTTTTTGACTTGTTTTATTTATTTCTTGACTTGTTGACGACTCGATGGCGTAGTGGTTAGTTTAACAGACTGCCACGCCTGAGGACGCGGGTTTGATTCCCGCACAAGTCAAACATTTGTGTGCATGAACATGGATGTTTGTCTTGGACTAGGTGTTTCTATGTATTATATGTACGAATTTACAAAAAAAAAGTATGTTTTATTATGTTTATCCATTGTCTAGTACCCATAGTACAAGCTCTGCTTAGTTTGGGCTAAATGGTGTTGTGTATATGTGATAGAATATTAATATTATTATTTCTAGGTAATTTTCAATATAAGCATGTGGAATGCAAACGTGGTCAGTAGATGACAATAAGTTAACTCTTTTTTACGTGAGAACTAAAATCATGAAATTAGGATGTAAAGCACCCATGTCTTTGTGATTACAGCTTATGTATGTAAATTTTATTTAATAGGTTCTGTGTATATAATAGTATAATAGGTAAATGTTATTGTAGGTAATAGTGTGTGTTACCCTCCGCCGCGTATGTTGGGTATGGCGACGAGGCCATTGAAGTGTTGCATGAACACGAGGCGCGTCACGCTGAAGCTCGGCTGGATGTTGATGTTGAACCCGCCGTAGCCGTAGATCAGCGCCGGGTTCGACCCGTCTTGAGACAGACCCTGTATAACAAATAATTAGGTATATAACTACAATAATATAATTTGTAGGAGTTAGTTAGTTACTAGTTTTTAGGGTTTAAATCAGAGGTTCCCAGAGTTTTTTCTCATAGACCACATTCAAAATTTAGCTGGTTCCAGTAACGCCCTGCAGCTACATTTCTACTATATTCCTTGGCATTTGTATGAATATACATTTCTACTATATTCCTTGGCATTTGTATGTATATACATTTCTACTATATTCCTTGGCATTTGTATGTATATACATTTCTACTATATTCCTTGGCATTTGTATGTATATACATTTCTACTATATTCCTTGGCATTTGTATGTATATACATTTCTACTATATTCCTTGGCATTTGTATGTATATACATTTCTACTATATTCCTTGGCATTTGTATGTATATAAAAAGCATTTTAATTGCATGAACTTGTTTGGTTCTTCACCAATATTGGTGAAGAACCAAACAAGTTCATGCAATTAAAATGCTTTTTTTAGACATACTGTACCGAAGAATCGGTAGGTTCGAGTCCGCTGGTATTGAATATGGAATATGTAACAGTCGCTGAGCTTCTGAAAATATTATCTGCCTACATTAATAGGTGAAGTCAAGCCAACATTTTAGTTCTTCACTATCGAAAGCAAATACATTTTCGTGGACCCCCGCTTACGAATTGTAAACCCCCATTTTGTTGTCACGCCAACGTAGACCCCCGTCGAGTCTACCGTGGACCCCTAGGGGTCCACCTGGACCACTTTGGGAAATACTGGTTTAAATGTTTGAGATAAATTGGTATTTGTATGTATTGATTTTTAAATATAATTATAATAAAATCAAATGTAATAGTTATGTTTCCATTAGCTACAATAGTATTGCAATCTCATTAAAATAGTGGAAATTGTATTTTTACTAAATGGATTGGATGTGTTGTAAAGGGTTGTCATTTAATTTGTAGGGTTATGATGTAGTCATGAGTATGTACAAAACGTGAAGTATTATACTGTATAAGGCTTCATTCACACGTGTGGTACGTGAACCACACCACAATGACTCCAGGTGGGCGGACACTTTTGTATTGAAAATGAATAGTAGAATTTATAGGGACCACATTTTGCGGCCAAATCACATACAAAAGCATATGTATAATAATCAATAAATTACCTTCTTAGAGACAATAAACATAGGAACTTTAGTGCCATCTTTGCTAGAGTAGAATATTTGTTTGGCTTCGTACTGCGACGCGTCGAACCCTTTCACCTTCACCTCTCTGAACACCTGCAATACACAAAACATCGCCGTATTAATAGATATATACAGCCTCGATGGCGTAGTGGTTAGTGTAACCGACTGCCACGCCTGAGGTCACGGGTTCTATTCCCGCACAAGTCAAACATTTGTGTGCATGAACATGGATGTTTGTCTTCGTCTGGGTGTTTCTATGTATAATATGTATGTATTTACAAAAAAAAAGTTTATATGTATGTTTATCCATTGTCTAGTACCCATAGTACAAGCTCTGCTTATTTTGGGCTAGATGGTGTTGTGTGTAAATGATGGAATATTATTATTATTGTTACATACCCGAAAAGACAAAATACTGATTTACTCATAACTTATTAATTTTACATATTAAATCTGTAAACTAATAGGCAGAGTTATATTACACGCACATTTCACCAGAAATATTGTTAAGTTTCGTAAAAGAAAACGAACCTATTGGCATCTTCTCAATGTGCTCCAAACTTCATGCTTAGACTAAACATGTGCTAACAGAAAACCCAATTACACAGATCCATCGGGATCTCACTCAGGAACACATGATGAACTTTATGCTTATATTAAATATGTTTATCTGTACTGATTGTATATGTTTTAAACATGCTGTGTACATATATTAAAACAGAACACATTGTAAACCTACGATAAATTTATCTATGAATAAAGTTTTATATAAAAAAAATATCTATTTGACAGCTTAATAATATCGACACATAATGATTATCATTTCATTGTGTCTGGACATAGGTTTCCAGCCGCCGAAGGATGATTTGAACGCAGACTTAACCCATTCAATGCGGCGGACGCCGATCGGCGTTTTATTTTTTCATACTCAGATTCGGAGGACGCCGATCGGCGTCATGTATAGTTGTTTTATATTTTACCTAAATTTAAAGATATTATATTAATAAAACAACAAATGTGTTTGGAATTTACTAATGAAATGCCTGATATGAGTAGTTTTTAGATATATATATATTTTTTATTTCATCAAGTGCGGCCGACGCACGACGCTTCAATATGAGCCGTTTCTGGCTAGTGAAAGCAAAATTTATTGCCGCATTGAATGGGTTAAGGAATCTTCGGATGCGGGTGGCCCAAGACCGGTCTGTGTGGAAAACCTTAGGGGAGGCCATGTCCAGCAGTGGACGTCTTTTGGCTGAGATGATAAGCCGCTCCAATAAATAAATGTACAAACGAGATCTCACCGTCGGTTTGAAGGGCTGTTGTTTAAGGTCAACGTGGTAGATGACGCCGGGCGTGAGGAATGACATGAAGTGGTAGAAGATCTCCGAGTACTGTTTCTTGCCGGAGAAGCCCACCACGGAGCCCACGCCCAGCTCGAAGTTCTGCAGGAACTCGCCGCTGTTCAGGCTGTGCAGTTGTAACACGCTCTGCAATATACACGTTGGTTGTTTAACACTTGGAACATGAATGTGCGCCCACTAATTGTATAATTCCTGTACGATATTGGATGAAGAGTTACTCAGAGTCAAATTTTAAATCCATTTAATTTATACTAGCTTTTGCGATCGGCGTCGCTCACGTAAAAGTAGGTTAGGTTAGGTTACGTATTTTTATAGTGATCTTTCTTTCTTTTCGTGTGGTTAGTGGCCAACCTGTTGTCAAGAGTTGTTCAAGCCGCCCGTAGGCCTCTGACATGGCTTAACGACTGCTGTCAATTTGACAACAACCGGGACCGACTTTTTACGTGCCCTCCGAAGCATGGAGACGCTCAGATGAAATACCACTAAGCGGTTACCCATCTATAGACTGACCGCACCCAACGTTGCTTAACCTCGCTAATCGTTTACCGATTAATGAGTGCAGCTGGCTATGAGCGCCTCATAACCAGTTGCCTCGCCTTTATAGTGATGTGAGCCGTGTGGTAATGGCTTCACAAACAGACATACCGACTAATACTTGGGTTAGAGGTAATAGGCGGGTTGTTTGTTAGTTTGTCACCAATATAATAAGAATAACTGTATAAAAAGGAGAAGCTTTAGCACAATATTGTCCTTTTATCCTTTACTCGGTAGAGAATTATCCTCACAGCTATATTAAGTTGTGACGTCATAGTCCAGTATTTAAATGATAAATATTAAAACGGTTTTAACATAATGGTTACAAATTTAATCTTGGATTTAACTGTAGGATATAGTTTATATTTATTATTAGGTAGTTTAGTAGAAGAAATTACCTTAACATCTCTGATGTAGTGTATGACGAGTTTATCATTGTCTACAGCGAACGCCCAGTCCAACACGTCGGTAGGATGCTCCTGGAATCACAACACATGTTATAAATATTACTTCTACTAATATATACAAACTCATAACACAGGGTGCGTTGCACTTAGCGTTCACAACGCCCAAGATGCTCCTTTAGCAGTTCCACATGACGACTGCGATCGTTGTGGTCGCGGCGTCACAAACGTCACTCTCACGACGACCCGACCCGGGAGGTGGGTCGTCGTGGGCGTGGATAACATTAGTGCTATTTTAAAAAATATAAAGTAACTAAGATGGCGACTACGAAAATATAACTTTATTTGATGCGATTTTGATGAAACGATGAATACTTAAATAAATAAAAATTTTATAATCTACAGTGTTTCAGTTGTCAGTCTTTTGAATTCTTCATCAGAGTAACGATTAATTACATTATGTAAATCGTAAATACGCAGTTGAAGTTTAAGTTTTTCACGATTTTGTAAAATGGTATTCTACTCTTCATCTGAACTGGATGAACTAGTACTTACTTTCTGGAGCATTACTGCGACGCACGACCAAATATCCTACTGTTGCCGTAAAATACATTTTGAATATATTTGAATGTAAATTTATTAAATACTCCACAAAATTATGAAATATTACATTTTGCCCGCGGCTTCGCTCGCACTAATGTAGATTTACGTTAAAATAGATTTTTAGTAGCCTGTATGTTATTTCGATGAATAAACAATAATACAGTAAAGTTTCATCAAAATCCGTTCAGTAGTTTTTGCGTGAAAAAGTAACAAACATCCATCCATCCTCACAAGCTTTTACATTTATAATATTAGTAGGATATTAAATATTTTTTTTAATATAAATCCAGTTAAGCAATAACTATAAGAGTTTATTGGTCAGACTTAAAAATTGTAACTTAACCTTTTTAAGTTTTCGCTTTTTTTTTTGTAATTCACCATTTGTATTATTTACGTCAACGCTCGAAACACTACATTATCCGTTCCACTTGAGTTTATAATTGTAACGCTCGGAAGCAGGTGGAACGGAAAAAGCCGTGAGCGTGAGTGTCGTGAGCGCTAAGTGGAACGCACTCACAATATACTCACAAGAAATCAGTATGTTTCTTGAGGGGGTCTATTGTAGAACGTTCATCGCTTAGTTAACATTGAATACAGAAAGTAAACAAAGTAGAAAAGGCGATGGAGCCAAGATAATTTTTTCTTTCTCCTAATAGCCAGTTAGTTTCTCAACTATCAAGTAAAAGTTATCCGGAAGATAAATCGCATGGTCTCAATCTTTTTAGTTTAAAAAAGCTAACAAACACGCTTTATTAAAAAAAAAAAAAAATAATTTTAATGTAAAGAAGCGTGGGGTAGTGAGGTTATCAAAATATCCTAGAAAGTACTCCACGCTATTTTACATGAAAATTATTTTCTACTTTTTAGTTTGTTTTTTTAATAGTGTTTTTTTAAGTTTTTAAACTATATATATATTTTTTAATTATTGTATTGTCATCGGTCCTTGATAAGTCTACAATGTTTAAATGAAATCTGACCGTTTGAAGTGGGTCAAAATCGAGCTCAAAAGAGTCGGTTACATACAGACAAACATACAAGTGAAACTAATAAAAGCGTGTTAAAAAGAGAGGTGGTGAGACTTTTATAGATGAATGCTATTTGTAGGTGGTGGGACAGGCCCTAAATGTTTTAAATTCAAGTAGAAAATGTTTCGCCAAGTGGTTAGTTTTGTATCTGCCTCATTTCGTGGTGTACACTGCATTATGTTTTTGCATAGTGCTAGCAATAAACAAGATGTTAAATGTATGTTGTGCATGTACTCACAGGTATGAGAGTGGTCCAGTTCTCCTCGGCGTGGTTGTGCAGGTCGATCTGCACCAGTCTGTAGTTGGGCGCGTTCTTGTTCGTGCGGAATATGCACACGGAGCCCACGTTCGTCACGTACTGTATGTAAACATATGCAAAACTATTTTATTTGCTTTTATTATATACTACCTGACCCGCGCAACTTCGTCTGCTTCATATAAGAGAATCTTCCCCGTTTTTGCAACATTTTTCATTGCTGCACCGCTCCTATTGGCGTAGCGTGATGTTATATAGCCTATAACCTTCCTCGATAAATGAGCTATCCAACACTAAAATAATATTTCAATTCCAACCAGTAGTTCATGAGATTAGCCAACTTTTCCAACGGTATTGCGAGTCTGTTTTTAAGGCTATCTAATGTGGACGCAATAATATTTTAGATAGTTTCTTTATTCCGTGACAATACGGTTCGAAGATCGTTTTAATTTTGACTTAAAATGAAGTTTTGCTAGGTTCTGCTCGAAATCAAGACAGGATTTTAAGACAGATACAGTCTTGAAATCCTGTTTTGAGATCCAACAGAGCCTAACCTGTAATTTGTGCATGTTCAGGCTTTTAATATTTGGGAGTCATTCTGAGTTAAACGTACCTCGAAGTCAGCTTCGAATTTGTGCACGATCTGCGTAAGGTGCAGCTTGCCGTTGATCTCGGGCTGCTTGCTGAGGTCTGCGAAGAACAGCAAGTTGTCGCGGCAGTCCTTCACCGGGGACACGATCAGGTACCGCCCGCAGTCCGTCACCTCCGCACCGCTAAAAACGTCAACATCAAAACGCAATCAGTACAGTTTAAATTCACGGTTTAAAGTAATGTATATGTTTCATTTTGCAGCGATAGCTCAGTGGGGAGACCAACAGACTGCAATGCAGAGGGTCCCGGTTTCGAACCCACGTCGCGCATCTCTGACTTTTCGAAATTACGTGCGTATTGATTGACAATTATCGCCTGTTCCGTGCCTCGGAAAGCACGTTAAGCCGTCGGTCCCGGCTGCCATGACAGTCTATCTCATCTATGGCAGTCTTTATTGGGAAGTCAGTGCCCTCTAATGTCCTGACACTGATCTAGCCTTACGGTATCGTTAGCCTTCAGGTTGCGGAGGTCAGGTAGCAGTCGCTCCGTGTAAAAACTGATATCCAATCAAATCCGGTTAGACTAGAAAGCCGACCCCAAGTGACTTGGGTATAATAAAGGCTAGGGAGAAGAGATGTTTTATTTTATGGCATCCCGATCTGTGCTTTAGTTTCAGTACACACAGCAACTGGCGAGTTGCCATCGTCTATCGTCACAACTTAGCTAGCAAGTTATACAGACAGCGCAAGCAAGACCGGTACTACATATACAGTATCAGCTGCCACATAATAAGTACCAATTTATTAGTATAGTATAGTACCACTACAAGTGACTACTGCAGGTAGAAAATGCATAAAATACTGCTTTATTGAATAACTCTGTAAAGCAGAGGGTTCCAAACTTTGTTTCTCATAGACCACTTTCGAACTTTAGCTGGTTCCGGTGGACCCCGGCAGCTAAACAAGTTCATGAAATTAAAAAATTAGATGAAATCTCTACAGCCTGACCATTTTTTTTTAGTAATTCTATACCGAAAAATTTCTGGTACTGAATATGGAATATGTAAGTTTTTACAAGTAACAGTCGCTGAGCTTGTCGAACGTCGTGGACCCCCATTTTTTTGTCACGCCAACGTAGACCCCCGTCGAGTCTCCCTGACCCCTGGAGGTCCCACCTGGACCACTTTGGGAACTAATGCTGTAGAGCTTATACGACGGAACAGTTGCGTTTGATCATGGCGCATCGCAGATTTTAGGCATTAAACAAAACATACTTTATGGCCAGTTCCTATGTTCAAGAAACGAGTCGTTTTACTTACGAACAGTTAATTTTTGATACATATTCTATGAAATATATGTCAAGATTTTACGGACTAAGTAAAACAATTATTTTCTTGAATATAGTGCCTATTTCACGTTCTTATCAACTCACATTCCACACTAATCCAATAATATAATCTATACTAATATTATAAAGCTGAAGAGTTTGTTTGTTTGAACGCGCTAATCTCAGGAACTACTGGTCCGAATTGAAAAATTATTTTAGTGTTGGATAGCTCATTTATCGAGGAAGGCTATAGGCTACATAACATCACGCTACGACCCTCGGGGACGGCGCAGTAATCATAAACGCGGGTGAAACCGCGGGCACATCTAGTAAACAAATATAAGCTCTAACCTATTCTACACAATGTTTGTTTCTATATAAGCCTACAGTACTAAAAGCGTTGAATACAATACTAAAATGTTTGTTCAAAGTGTTACGAATGCGACAAGTGATCTCGTCAGTACGAGAATGAAGCATACATGAGAATATAAATAAACATGACGTACGAGGGCTTATCTTCACTTCGGACTTGCTTGCGATTGTCACTGTAGGTAAACGGAAGTTATAGGTTACACTCTGAACAAACATTACGAAATCACACCAACCTATATTTTATACTAGCTGTTACCTGCGACTTCGTCCGCGTAGATTTTAACTAAAAAGTGTTTGTCTCCGCGGAACCCTATTTTTTTCTAAAATCAAAGTAGCCTATGTTACGCCTTATAACATCAGCTATTTGCCAGTGAAAGTCCCATCAAAATCGGTTCCGGTTCAGCCGTTTCGGAGATTAGCCAGAACACAAGACAGACAGACAAAAATTTTAAAATAGATGTTCGTATAAGTACCTTATATACTTTCATATGCATTAGATAAAAAGCTGTTATTTTGACATTACAAACAGACACTTCAATTTTATTTATTTGTATGTAGAGACTAGATGTTCCCGCACATCTTTATATATATAATTCTTCTGTACGTGTGTTGACAGTGAACTCCTCCTAAACGGCTGGACCGATTTGAATGAAATCAAGTGGATTCGAGGATGGTTTAGATATGCTTTTTATTTCTCGCTTGTACAGGACAACATCTGCCGGGACAGCTAGTCTAGTATAAAATATAAGTTGCTGTGAATCTGTCGCATATTCAAACGGTTTCTTTAAACTTTTGCCATCGCATATTTATGACAACGGTTAAAATGTCAATATTTAAAATACTTCACATCTGTATAGTTGTGAAGTATTTAAATTATACTAACTAACTATAACTGTAACCTACAACTATTAAGAAAACATTAAACTTAAAATGTTCTTCGAAAAATTTTGTCTGGCGGTTTCTCCCGCGTTTATCGTTACTGCGCCACCCCTGTGGGTCGTAGCGTGATGTTATATAGCCTATAGCCTTCCTCAGTAAATAGGCTATTCAATACAAATAATTTTTCAAATCGAACCAGTAGTTCCTGAGATTAGCGCGTTCAAACAAACAAACAAACTCTTCAGCTTTATAATATTAGTATAGATTATTAGCAGCTGGTTGTATTATATTAGTATCTAGTAATTGTCATTATTAAATGGAATTGAGAAATTTCGAGGGTATACATGGCCAAGCCGTTGCCTCTCGTGACCGTAGTATGAACTTTAATCCTCGCTTATTAAAGACAATACCCTAGTGTCCTAGTCCCTAGGCTGGGCATTTATACTAGAGCCTACAACTATGTGTGAGAAATTATCGCTGAGATCTTATTGTGATGGACGAGAACAGTCCCAGGTGAAAAGTGCAAGCCATTCCCAAGTGCTACTACATCAAGTCGCAAATATTTATTCTTATAAAAACAAATATCCGTTGCTCCAACGGTATAATTTGACTTATTTAAACATATATCACGCATTAAGTGTGCACAAAGTGTGTAATATAATTATACTAGTATTTGTTATTGAATTTATACAAGGGATGGATTATTTTTAATTTAAACTCTATTAATCACATGTTGTTACGTCATATTATAGTATCACAGATAAGACATAACATAGTGTATACCAGAGGTTCCCAGACTTTTTTTCTCCTAGACCACTTTCAAAATTTAGCTGGTTCCGGTGGACCCCCTGCAGCTACATTTCTACCATATTCTATCAAATCATAATGATTTTTGTTCTTCACTAACGAAAGCAAATAAATTTTCACGTGGAACCCGCTTACGAATTGTGAACTCCCATTTTTTTGTCACGCCAACGTAGACACCCGTCGAGTCTCCCGTGGACCCCTGGGTGTCTACCTGGACCACTTTGGGAACTAATGGTGTATACTAACATCCTCCAGAGCGGTTCCTCGGGGAACTCTACGACGATGACGTCCTCAGCCTGCGGCGTGTTGAGGCGGTGGTAGCACAGCTTCTGGTCGCGGTTCACCTCCGTCTCCGAGCCGTCCGTCTTGCCCGTCTGCTCGGGGTATCGCTGGAAACAGACAAGAGATAAAGCTTACACAACGAATCAGTAGCCAAAGCTGACAATGTGTTAGTTACAAAAAAAAACTTCTATATTTAAATACAGATTCCAATACTAGATTGTACTACGCATTCGAATCTTGATTTTCTAATAACATTCGCATTCGCAGTTCAGACACAGCGTGCTGCTACACGACACATATGATAAGTCTTTTTAAAAAACGAATTTATAATTTCGATCTGACGCATACCCCTCCGCAGGGGCGGGCGGAGAGGTTATGTCGGACTCACCGGCCGGGTAAAAGAAAGATGTTGAAACGATGAAAATGGACCTCCCGGAATACCGACTAAACCTATCACGGTGTTCCTCGACATAACCATAGTCGGCGGGGTCGCGTGAATCAACACTATATTGACCCAAATACAAAATTACGATAAATTCAATTAGAACACAAAATAATGGAAAAGACGAGTGTTCAAAGTTAGTGCTAAAAGAAGACTGCCTGTTTCTCACGGATCTGTCACCTGCCGGGATACGTGGTATCTATGCTGAGTCATGTCTATTCTACGGAGGTCTCATGCATTAGGGGGTATTTAACAGTGCGCACAATTCTATCACTTATTATTAATAAGACGTTATTTAGTCGCACTTATAGAGCAAGCAGCGGTTACCACTTTCCATCAGGTGGGCCACTTGCTCGTCTGCCACCAATGGCAATAAAAAAAAATACTAAATAATATTAACCTTTATTTTGTACCGGTGCTGATACCACGCGCAATTGTTGATCAAAATATTATATCAGCTTTTTTGTTATCTGTATTTTAATTTATTTTTTCCTGTGGTCCCAAAATACCACTCAAAAATAATTATTGTATCTTTAGGTGGAATCCGGTTGCAAAAGCCCAATATGAAAGATTTGTGCGCACATATATATATAGTATATGAAAGTGTGTGGTGCGCACCTAACTGAAGTCATCTAACAATCGATCAACAATTGAAAACACCAATTGTTATTCGAATAAAATGAGTGGATTCACGCGCATTGCAAATGGAAAAATTTCGTCTGTTATTTTTCAATATTAATTAGGCAGTGCTATATTTTAAGTGTGCATCTTCCAAGCCGGCTGCTCACCGAGGAAGAGTACGACCAAAACCTTAGGGCCGATATCCAAAAGTAAAAACACTAACATAGATATAAGGAAGTAAAAACTACTAACAATTTAGAATCAGTGGGGATACAAATTATGTTATTTAAAGGGTAATCTTAACTAATATTATAAAAGCGAAAATGAGTTTGTTTGTTTGTTACCTTTTTACGCCTAAACCACTGAACCAGTCGTTCTCAAATTTTGCATATACGTTGTCAGGTGTACAGAAACGGACATAGGCTACCTTTAATGTATGTGCATGCTGTGGTCTCCTATAAGTAAAGGAGTACACTATACAAAACTAATGTTTATTTGTCTATGCAATTTTGTGTATATTCTTTGTTGGAGATCCTTAATAAATAAATAAATCCCGAAAAAAATAACTGTTCCCGAGGAAAACAACAATAACGTTCTTATGATAATAGATGTCGCCACGTGTCTGTCAAATCATGATTGAATTATATTGTTACAAGCAGAGTACAACCCGAATTGATTGTCAAATTCTAAATTAACGCGAGCGGAGCCGCGGGCAAAAGTTAGTGAGAAATAAAGGCATTTTATATTTTTATTTTTTATTTTTTACTAGCTTTCGCGCGCGGCTCCGCCAGCGTGGTACCTACATCAATAAAAAGTAGCCCATGTCCTTCCCCGGATTTTAAACTATATCTGTACTAAATTTCATCTAAATCGGTTGAGTGGTTTAGCAGTGAAAAGGTAACAGACAGAAAGACAGACAGAGTTACTTTCAAATTTATAATATTAAGTAAGGATTTATTTATTAAATTCTAATCAGCTCGCATCCCACAAAACGTACTTCTTTGTACTATGATCAATCAGAAAAAGCCGTGGAATGACATTGTAAACACCAGCACGTACAAAGGTAAAGGTATCAATAACGTGACGTCACTCACGTCCGCGCCATTGATACCTTTGTACGTGCTTTATAATTATTTGTTATAAACAAAAAGAGACATTTTTACAATTTTAATACTACAGACTTAAGACTTCGCCGAGCGTAACACAGATAATGATAGAACTCGTGCGGCGTATATTCAAATCGGCGCGCGGCCGCCATAGTAAAGTTGTATGCAGGATTTGAAGAGCTTTTTTGATAAATATGTATCTTTATTGTCAACCAATAACTTAAATATTTGGGACGGACAAATTGTAATATAACTATTTATGTTTCGTTTAAGCTGTAAAATAGGATAGATTTCTACTGTTATAATCTAAAAATCACGTAACACGAGCCTACGTTTTTGCATTTTTCGTGCAAATTTACGTAATTTTATAGGCGAAAATATTAATTATTTCAAGTTTTATTCCACCTTATCCCGCCCTCCCCTTTCCTATCCAGAACAACGCGTGCTGGGCTCAGATGCCATCCTTACACGGTAGAGTCGATTAGAGCGCGTACCAAAAAGTTTGGGTCCTCATACCTCTGCCGAACGACCAAGGCATGGAATTCTCTGCCAAGGCACGTGTTTCCTTCTTCCTTCAATCCTGAGTTCTTTAAGCGGGGCGTGAAAAAGCATCTTCTCAGGCCGTCAAAGTAGAGACCTCAACATCGCCTCGGCTACTGTGGGGGCGATGTGGAGGCCACTGCTCTTAGACCACACGACTGCTTACCATCAGGTGGAGTGTGGTCATTTTGAAGAGCAAAATAAAAAAAATAAAAAAAAAGTTTTTTACACGGAGTAATTGTAAACACATTCATTGTTATGGTAAATGTATATTTTATATTTGTATTAAACAAAAAGTGTTGATTTTATTCACTTAACTGTGACCGCCTGTTTTGGCACATTTCGCGCAGGCGCAGTCTTAACAACTTTAAACACATACACGTAAACACAAATAATTTCACAGCTCTACAACACTATCTAGTTTATTACCACTTATTTTACATCCTACTAGAATACTGAAAGTAAATAAAGAAAATCTATCTATATCTATACTATTTAAATTGTAATGAGGATGCATTAGTTCTAAAAAAAAATAATTGTATTTGATTATTCATTGGCATACGAACAATAGTCTGAATCTGATTGCAGCATCAGACAAACACAGGTTATTCCACATATCCCCATTGACCAATCATCAACTTCGCAATGGGGATTTATGAATATAAAGTTCACAAATTCCCATCCCTATTGATCCGGATGCAGTTATAACGATTTAGTATCTTGGAGATTAACTTAAAATGTGACGCATGTTTTAATCTAATGCCGTTCAGTAAAAACGAAAATAATATTAACGTGCGAACGAAAACATGTAAACTACAACGAAGTCACGGACAAATTCTATCATATACGATTATTACTAAAGACACTTTAATATAACATCTAGAGAGAATTTCATACAGAATACTTTTTTTTATACAACTAGTGTGGCAAACAAGCATACGGCCCACCTGATGGTAAGTGGTCACCGTAGCCTATGGACGCCTGCGACACCAGAGGCATCACTAGCGCATTGCCGACCCTTTAGGAAAGGAAGTGGGAAGGAGAAGGAGCAGGAAAGGGGAAAGGGGGTGATTGGGTCTCCGGCACTCTCACTCGCCGCTCGAAACACAACAGTAGGAATACTGGTATTTCACGTCGATATTCTGTGAGAGGGTAGTCCTTCCCCGGTCGAGCCGACCCATTCATGCTGACATCAGCGAGGCTCTACTACTACTTATTTCTTACGATACATTATTTATATTAACAAGATAAAGACAATCTATCTGCCGATAATGGAGTCTAGCTACGCTCTATGTACGGGCATCTAGCTATGTGACATACCTTTATACATTGTATGTCTTGTATAAGCCCCTGGTATATCTAAAACCAATATTACAACAATATTACTAAAACTTTCAATCAATACCACTCTAGAATTAGGATATTAAAAGCGCATATTTTCTACGATCATAAAAAAACAATATGTTTGATTCAATCAATTGTGTACACAGAATTGATCGATATTAAACTTTAAAGTAAATTAATTAAATAATATTTATTTCCATGGAGATTTTCCAATATCACATTGTTAATACAACCGTATCAAAATAAATTTATCTACGACACGTGTTAAACTTATAACCGTAATAATGCATATTAAAATTGTTAATAAAATTAATTTTTATGACATAATTAAATTGCTTAGCACATTGTGCACTTACAATTCAAATAGTTTTAACATAGATTGGATCACGTAAACAGGGACATTGGCATAAACAGTGCGTGGGTCAAGTAGACCCACAAACGTGACACGTCCAATGTCAGCTAATAAACAAGTGTGGTACAGTATGATGTTTTCCTTGTAAAATCGGTTAAGTGCTACTTACTGAGTAAAATAGTCCCTTGTTGTCTTTAGTCCACGACAATGAGGCGAACTTGACTTTTTCTAACACTTCTGGGTAATCTTCACCTGCAAGGTAAAATATTACATTTACAGAATTATTATATGTATAGAGCGATTATGTTAAGTGATCGACGATATGTATGTTATTTAAAGTAATAATGATTCGCCTTGCTTTTAATAATTGGATACAAATTTTTGTTAATTTGTTTATACCTGTTTGGTTTTAGTGAAACTTTTTGCTGTTAAAGGTTTAAATTATCCGTTAACTAATTAAAAAGTCAATCATTTTTTAAAACATGCTGTAAATTGGAAATAAAAGGCTTGTTCAAACCTAAGCGGTATTCGCTACCGTCTGCGGTAGCGAAAACCGTATGTATGTATGCGGTAATATTATTGTTCACACCAAAGCAGATTTCGCTATCCTTGTGGGTAGAGTTGATACTCAGCGAAACTCGCGCGGCAGACACTTCTACTCACAGCGGCAGCGAATACCGCTCAGGTTTGAAAAGGCCTTAAATACAAAGTCGGGCTGAATGGAACCCACATGAATCATAAATTCATAACCATCTCTGGTAACCGTAGGAAGGAAAGCAGAAAAATTATTTTTTGACTCGTACGAACGTATACGTATAGTAATGACGCGTGTAGGCATGGTATATTATTCATCCATAACGGGTTCGACGTTACCACATCAATGATATCTTATGCGGTATCAAAATTACATGATTACTTATATAAAGATTGTTTCGTGTGTTTGTTTATTACGCTTTCACGCTTCACCTTCTCGACCGATCATCATCAAATTTCGCAAACATTTTGTCCAGATAAAAGTACTGTGCCCGAGCGAGCGAACCCGCGGGCAAAAGCAAAGTAACACATATCAACTAATAGCGTAGCGAAGTAACATATTATGTACTAGATGCGCACGCGGTTTTATCCGCGTTTATCGTCACTGCGCCGCCCCCGTGGGTCGTAGCGTAATGTTATATAGCCTATAGCCTTCCTCAATAAATATGCTATCCAACACTAAAATAATTTTCAATTCGAACCAGTAGTTCCTGAGATTAACGCGTTCTAACAAACAAACAACAAACTCTTCAGCTTTATAATATTAATATGAACTAATATAAATGTTACTTCAATAGTTTTCTTTTGTATGACAGTTAATTTAATTGACAAAAAAATAAATATGTTTTTATTCGAACCTGTAGCGACATCTTTTAAATGTATAGTGATCCAATCGGAGCCGCTGGCGGAGAGGCCGTAGGCGTAGGTGCTGCCGTCCTCCGTGAAGCGTGAGCCGGACAGCGCGATCGTGCCGTCCTCCGATAGCGTGTTGGGGTCCAGGAACACGCGCGGCTCGCCTTCCAGACTCTCTTGTACATATAGCACACTGGGGACCAAACATATTGTGCATGTAGTTTAGTTAGTTTACAGCTATAGTACACTTCAATTTTGTTTTATATAAGGAAGAAGCACAGTTATGGCTGTGTTGCAGGATGGTTAGAGATGGTTGGAGATGGTTGGAGAGGCGCTTAGGTATAGCCAGTTGCACTCACTGATCGGTAAACGATTAGCGAGGTTAAGCAACGTTGGGTGCGGTCAGTCTATAGATGGGTGACCGCTTAGTGGTATTTCATCCGAACGTAAAAAGTCGGTCCCGGTTGTTGCCAAATTGACAGCAGTCGTTAAGCCATGTCAGAGGCCTACGGGCGGCTTGAACAACTCTTGACAACAGGTTGGCCACTAACCACACGAAAAGAAGAAGAAGGATGGTTGGACAAAACAGACAAAATGAACACCCAGGTTCGGAAGATCTAATTATTGATCACACAATATGGACGTGTTTGGGGATCGAACCCACAAACTCGTCGAAGTGAGTCATAACTCGTATGGTTATCCATTGTCTAGTACCCATAGTACAAGCTCTGCTTAGTTTGGGCTAGATGGTGTCGTGTGTATGTGGTAGAATATTATTATTATTATATTGTAACAACATATTGTATACTATATTTGTCAGATTAATGTGCAACTTAATGTGCGATAGCTCAGTGGGGAGGCCAACAGACTGCAATGCAGAGGGTCTCGGGTTCGAACCCACGTCGCGCACCTCTGACTATCGGAAGTTATATGACTTTTCGAAATTATGTGTGTATTGATTGACAATTATCGCCTGCTCTGTGCCTCGGAGAGCACGTTAAGCCGTCGGTCCCGGCTGCCATGAACATCTATAGCAGTCGTTATTGGGAAGTCAGTCTTCTTCTCCTTAGCCTTTATTATTCCCAAGTCACTTGGGGTCGGCTTTCTAGTCTAACCGGATTTGACTGGATATCAGTTTTTACACGGAGCGACTGCTACCTGACCTCCGCAACCTGAAGGCTAACGATACCGTAAGGCTAGACCAGCGTCAGGATATTAGAGGGCATATTAGAGACTAGAAAGCCGACCCCAAGTGACTTGGGAATAATAAAGGCTAGAGAGAAGAATGTGCAACTTAAAAGCGTGAATGTGCTGAATTTTCTATTTTAAAAGTCACCAAAGAGGCGATAGCCGTATTTGGTTATTGCGTAAAGGTCTCTTTCCATTCCACTGGCCTTATTGTATTACTCGCTTAAACTAGAAGCGGCTTTAAAAAGAAGTACCCTAGTCTTACAGAAGTTGACAAGCAAATTACCTTTCTGTTATTGTGACTTGTATGGTTTCCAGAGCGGTGTAAAGATGTTGTTTTCTCTTATGCTCCTAGTTATTGCAATCATGCTTGATTACAATACCTGGATCCTGAACTCTTCAGCTGGCAGCGACTCAATTTTAGCATTGTGATCAGTATGCAGTATATTGTGCTGGTCGATCCACAAATAGTTGTTATAAGTCTAGTTGGTCTTACGTGCGGGTAGCTGTCTTTAACTCAAAATCCCACATTGGCGGCAGAAATAATGTTTACAAGACACACAATTGACACAACACAAAGCGATACTTTTCTATGGTCATACAGATTAGCACTGCTAATTAACTGTACAATTCACATACTGAACGTCAATAGACTACGCTATTTCGCGTACGAGTATACTTGCAAGTCCACTTAGTAGTATAAAAAAATACTGGTTCTACTCACTCTTGGTTCTGTAATCCGGTATTTTTTGAGAAGAAATATCTGTTCCCCCGTCTGAAGGGACACGAGTATTTGGGATAGTTCCATAGCTCGGTGAGTCTCTGGTTGATGTCGTTCTTGACGAGGCAAGCGTCGAGGTACGGCCGTGTGATTTTGTTCTCTGCCTCTATGAACTCTTTGGTTTCGTTCGAATCTGGGTCTTCTAGCCAACGGTATGGGTCAGCCACCTGTGGGTGAACAGTTTTTGGTTAGCGAGTGATTCAAGAAAACTTGCGGTATAAAGTTAGGTCAAACATTTATTTTAAGTTTTTCTTTTCATTTAGTGTTTAAAGAGTTCTCATGTTATTTTCGTGAGAACTCTTCAAAATACTAAATGTAAATATTATAAAATAGAAAGATATATACGTGAACAATTGCGCAGTAAATGGTAACACTAATAGCTAGCGAATTGACAGCATGAATGGCGAAGCGGTTCAAATGATTGCTTGGCCGCCGTTTCTACGCTGAGTGTTGTGGGTTCGAGACACGCGCGGCACAAATATATCTGAGATCCACGTTTGTTTTACCAGTCTGGGTGTTATTTTGTCCGTTGTTGGCATGTTTGTTAAGTCCTCCGCGATACAGATGTTTTTAAAAAGAAACACCGAATATATGTTCAATTATAGAAGGTTTAATTCAGCGAACAAATCAATAACTCCTCTTCGTTGTCTCATTGTAAAACAGATGTTTTGTTTAATACGAACGTCAGAAGAATATACACATTCACTATAATCGAAACGCAGCTTTATAGCATATCTATACTAATATTATAAAGCTGACGAGTTTGTTTGTTTGGTCGAACGCGCTAATTTTAGGAACAGTAGGTTCGAATTGAAAAATGACTATAGTGTTGGATAGCCCATTTATCGAGGAAGGCTATATAACATCATGCTACGATCAATAGGAGCAGGGCATCAATGAAAAATGTTGTAAAACGAAAAAATTTCTTATGTTAAGCAGACGAAGTTGCGCGGATCAGCAACTAAGGTGGCAAACAAGCATACGGCCCACCTGATGGTAAGTGGTCACCGTAGCCTATGGACGCCTGCGACACCAGAGGCATCACTTGCGCGTTGCCGACCCTTTAGGAAAGGAAGTGGGAAGGAGAAGGAGCGGGATGGGAGAAAGGGGGTGATTGGGCCTCCGGCACTCTCAATCACCGAACGAAACACAACAGTAGGAATACTGGTATTTCACGTCGATATTCTGTGAGAGGGTAGTCCTTCCCCGGTCGAGCCGGCCCATTCATGCTGAAATCAGCGAGGCTCTACTACTCTCAAAACTACTCTACTAGTCTTATATACATAAGATCGAGGAGGACGATAGTCTATAATTTTCTTACGAGTTTGCCGTTTTTTTGTATAATCACGAACACATTTCACAGCAGGTTCTATAAAGTCGTTAGTCGTCGAGTAGGTACAATCAATAACTATAATTGATATTAATTATAGTGTATTGCATCGCTATGAGCATGTAGTACCATGCGTGATACGTTTATAGAATTATGAATAATGCTAACAATAGTCAAACACGTGGATTGTATAATTGATCACTATATTAATGACGTAGAAAAAACGCATATATTTTCTTCTATGTTTAAGAAACAGTATTACTGGTTTAGATACAACTATAGAAAAGAAAATAAGAAGGAAATCACAGAACCAAGAACAGAAAAAGAGTTTGTTTGAAACACCGTTCTTAGAATGTTTTTTTTATTGCCATTGGAGCAAGTGGCCCACCTGGAAAGTGGTAACCGCTGCTCATGGACTTCAGCAATGTCAGGATACATCAAAGCTGCTGCCTACCGTGAAAGAAGAACTCTCTTTTAACCTCGTTTGAAGTACTTGACCAGAGCTTGCACGTACGTGTGAGAAATGATCGCTGAAAGCGTACCGTCTTGGATTTGAACGCTTTCAGGTGATATGGATGAACCCTGCTTCGCCGTCGAGTGGTATGGTGATAGAAAGGGGCCGCTGGTACTAAATCAAACAGTTCTTTAGAGCACTCCCCGTGAAAGAGTCGGTAGAACACGCAGAGAGACCCAAAGTCTCCGTTGCTCCAACGACTCCAATCTATCCGTGAGATTGGGATCATCGACGATTCGAACTGTCCGTCTTTGTAGGGAGTCAAGTGGGTCGAGCTGGTATTTGGGGACCCGAGATGTTAGTAGTACTCCACGTGCAACTGGACCTGTGCTTTGTAAAACACAAGACATTGATCAGGTGTGAAGTACCGGCTCGCCCAGTTCAGTACACTCACCTTTTTGCTCGCTAATTTAGCTTTGTCGTCCAAGTGACTCCCAAACTGGACTTTATTCGAGATTTCAACGCCGAGGATACCAATACTCTCAGAAATACGGAGAGTAACTCCTTTGAACTGTGGCGCCATGATAAAAGGGTCCTTCTTGGCAGTGAAAGCGCACACTTGTGTCTTCAAGGGGTTGAACCGAACTAAGTTCTGTTCACCCCATTCGGAGGCTCGCCCAAAAGAGTCCTCGACTTCAGACACAAGTTGTGTTCGTCTTTCGTGTATCATGCTCCGAGGGACATTCTGACAGCTGATACAACGCGCATCACCCGTGCTGTCAACATGTTTTTATTAATTTATCTGTACTGCCTTGGTGGCCCAGCGGTAGTTAACGTGACTGCTGTGCACAAGGTGTGGAATACGATGCCCAGGACCGGTAGAATTGTTAGGTATTTCTGACAAGAAATTATAAGCAACAGTACGAAGTCAAGAATCATGCTGGTTAAACGCCTCGTCCCTTATTACGTAGTACCAATAACCATACTAACCCATCGATATATTATTACTATTGATGTATTATAAAAACCTTGTAAGTTGTAATTTATAAATAGAATGTGGTTTTCTATTAGGCTAGAATAAACATTACATTTATCACTATCCGATATAATTTACATACTGATCATCATATTGTCTAGAAGAGAGGTCTTTAGAGCCATTTTCTTTATTTCATTGATTTGTTTTTATCATAAAATGCTTTTTATGGTATTTGATGAGCTGGCTGACCATCAAACTTATTATTATCTGAATCCTTTAACACTAACAGCCAACTAAGGTCATAACAATAATTTTCTTTATATTATATGCACCTATATTATAAGGTTAACTTAAGGCACTTATCATAATTTATAATAAAACTTATTATAATTTGATTTTCCATTCGCTTGTTTCTCTTTCACGGGTATTTTCTAATGCGTTACGGAAATCCCGGCCCTTTGGGAGGCTTACACGGGGACATGGGTCCAACATGCAGAGGCCTTTCGAGAGTTTTAATTTAGAGTGAGATGTACACTTACCGAGACACTAGTCGCGGCAAGTGTAGGAGACTATTGCTACATATGGAACCTAATAAATCTGGGCTATAGCGATAGGTGTTTGATGGGCTGGTATAATGAAAACTATGGATAAATAATGTCGTCTGCTTGATATACTATGTATAATATGTATGTATTTACAAAAAAAAAAGTAATATATGTATGTTTATCCATTGTCTAGTACCCATAGTACAAGCTCTGCTTAGTTTGGGCTAGATGGTGTTGTGTGAATGTGGTAGAATATTATTATTATTATTATACTGTTTCAGTACAAATTCGGCCATTGGCTTAACCCTTCAAGTGTCGAGCGCACATACATTTGTCCGTTTGTGTATTGTTTGCATAATGAATTTTTAATTATTTTTTACGTATTTCCCCTAGACGTTCAAGAAGTTAATTATTATTATGGGTTGGCGTTCGCTTTGTTAATGCATACATACATAGTTTCGAGGCGTTATCCCTAAAGTGGTAGATAGAGGTGTAATAGACCTACATTTCGTCAGCTATGGTCTAAGGCATTAGTTTCCAAGATGGTCCAGGTCCCCCAGGGCTCCACGGGAGAGTCGACGGGGGTCTACGTTGGCGTGACAAACAAAATGGAGGTGTACAATTCGTTAGCGGGGGTCCACGAAAATTTAAAAGAAAAAAGAGAAACAAAAGATCAGACCGTAGAGATTTGATCAATTTTTTTAATTGCATGAGCTTACTTAGCTGCAGTGGGTCCATTGGCACCAGCTAAATTTTGAAAGTGGTCTATGAGGAAGTCTGAGAACCGCTGGTCTAAGGCCTCACGTAATACCGGCGAACCTATTGTCGTCGACCGGGTACAGGTCCAGGCACAATGCTGCTTTTGATCATTCCTTGACATGAACAACCCAATAATATTTTGCTCGGTCTTGGAATCGAAACCAAGACCTTATGAGACTATGTATGTACCGCCACCAAGGGAATGGACAGAAGACTTTTTTTTTATTATATATAAAGACAACAACAACCTTTACAAACATTCAAACAACGGACTCAAAGAACACCCAGTATCGGAACAACTATTTGTGAATCGCACAAAGGGGAATGCCTATTCTCCATAGTGTCTCAGGCCAAAGATGGACACCAAAAATTACTATAAAAATTGAGTGTTTTAAGATCATAACGGTATTACATATCAAAAAAATATATTCAAATTGACGCTACTATTTTAGAAATACCTATAAAAATAAATGTACCTTTTGAGTTTATTTTTCTATACGAAAATGTGTCTGGCTATGAGATAATTTCAAAAACAATTATTTTTCTCATTGCTCTATTATTTAATTGTGATAGGAGGTGTGTTTGTAATATATTTTTATCCAGATATACTTAATAGGGTATCAAAAAATAACACATTTGTCATATACTATTAACAAATCATCTAGAAAAGGCGCAGGAGGGCGTATCGCACTCTTAATAAAACAGAGACTTATCTGAGTATTTTGGATTAAACAAATTTAAACACTGCTGACATTACTTAAGACAAACATAATAGTACAATTTATAGTCGCACAATTAGAGTTCAAATTGCCATACTTCCAAAATTTAACTCGCTGTTTCATTAAGAGTGCGATATATTGTACTCATATCTTGCCCAATAGAATTCTATTGGGCAAGATATACAAAAAATAGTTAAAAAGAGTAAGTACTCTTTTTAACTATTTTTTGTAAATTGCAGTTGCGTCAATTTGAATGAAAGTAAATACATTTTATTTTACGATAAAATCAACTTGAAAGTATTTTTTCTCTAGCCTCTTGTCCACTCGTGGCCTCAGATGGGCGTTACCCTTTTTGTCCCGTTTTGTGATCTAATCGAAACGATTACTTAGAACACTACGTCATCCGTTCAGTCACAACACATAAGACTTGACACTTATAGTTATTTTATGTTCTTTAATTATAAAACACATTACTCAGGTTGATAATAATTGTTAAGTGTGATAGAGTTTAAATAGTTCGCTCCTACATAAATATATTTTACCATGAGATCACCAGACAATGTAGTTTTATACATTACTAGATGTTCCCGCGGTTTCAACGTCGTTTATCGTTACTGCGCCGCCCCCGTGGGTCGTAGCGTGATGTTATATAGCCTATAGCCTTCCTCGATAAATGGGCTATCCAACACTATAATAATTTTTCATTTCGAACCAGTAGCTCCTGAGATTAGCGCGTTCAAACAAACAAACTCTTCAGCTTTATAATATCAGTATAGACTTGTCCATAAAATAAAAAAATGTTCGTTTATTTATAACGTCTTTATCTTTTAGTTGCATATAAATTAGTATATTTTTATTATTTACGACGATACAACAGTTAGGTCGTTCGTGAGAGACTATAACGCTATAAACTGGCGTGTAGCACGAAAATGGTGCCTAACGTTTTAGAACTAATTTATTTTATTATTTAGTGCCGTTTATCTGAACTAGTTTACTAAATTAGAAATTTTTGAACTTTTTCAAAGCTTTCAACTGTACATTTTAAACGGTTTCATTATGAAGATTTATGGATACATCCTTATTAATATTATAAATACGAAAGTAACTCTGTCTGTCTGTTACCTTTTCACGGCTGAGCCACTTAACCGATTGAGATGAAATTTGGCACAGATATAATTTAAAACCTGGGGAAGGACATAAATCTTCTGTGCGTGTGATTGTAATTAAACTCTTCCTAAGCCGATTTTGATGAAACTTTTTATGTGTGTTCAAGTGGATTCGAGAATGGTTTAGATTTGTTTTTTCGTCAAATAAACAAACATTTATTTGCATAACTCATTCATTCGTGTGTACAGGAAACCTTCTGTCGCGACAGGTAGTAGCATATAAATGTCCATGTATAAAATATCCCAATATATGCTATTTATATGTATATATAAAGCACTGCTAGATTAAGGCGCTTCTTAAAATGAGAAAATTTGGCTACCGCGACTGCGTTGATCATAATTATGCAGGTTGGTAGATATCGTAGGCCTTAAAAACATAAGTACCAGTAGTTAATCTACAATAATATCCAAACAGAGACCGATCATCCTGAAATTTTGCATATACGTTGACAGGTGTACAGAAACGGACATAGGCTACCTTTCATCCCGAAAGAAAGTACTGTTCCCGAGAAAAACAATAACAACGTTTTTATGATAATAGATGGCGCCACGTGTCTTTCGAATCATGATAAATTATATTATTACAAGCAGAGTACGACCCGAATTGACTGTCAAATTTAAATTAACGCGAGCGAAGCCGCGGGCAAAAGCTAGTAACAAATAAAGTAAAATTAATCAGCATTACACCTTGTAAAAAAGTCAAGACTGAGCATGCGCTTCACTACATCCGGTTGAGTTTTAAAAACGTCAATGTCGAACTTTCTTGCTTGTTCGTTTAAAATATCACCCGGTCGCCAGAGAAATTTAATTGTGGTAATATTACTTTAAGACAGACTGTGAAATAACAACACTTTACAAAATAATATTACAATAATGCCGCATTAGAGACGTTATTACCGACGCTGATCCTTAAATAACGATGACCCATCATAAGGCTAAGCTTGCAATAAGCAACATTTAATCTGCTGTACGATCAAGATCCTATAACTTAATCGTGCTACACATACCGGAGCCCTGTGAGGAAATAGTTTATAAATTCCAAACATGTCAAGTTCTGAGAAGTACGATAGACGTCGCCGCTAGGCACGTCCTTCAGCGCTAGGCTTGACTGCGACATGGATTGTCGCCATAAGCATAATTGTACGCAAGAAAAGACTTTATAAACATAGCTTTTTTTAAAAGTCATTCTACTTTGTTTCTGTATGACGGGGTCACGGGGAGCATTTAAGCCGTAAGTTCTCAAAGTGGTCCAGGTGGACCCCCAGGGGTCCCCGGGAGACTCGAAGGGGGTTTACGTTGGCGTGACAAAATAGGGGTTCACAATTCGTAAGCGGGGAGTCCACGAAAATTTATTTGCTTTCGATAGTGAAGAACTAAAATGTTGGTAATATCTTAAGAAGCTCAGCGACTGTTATTTCTAAAAACTTGCAAATTCCATATTCAGTAGCAGTGGTTTCGAACCTACCGATTTTTCAGTAGAAAATTACTAAAAAGAAAAAAGGTCATCCCGCCTACCGTGAGTAGGTTCAGTCCCGAGAATTTAAAAAAAATAATATTCAACTCTTGGAGCTTTGATCAAATATAAATACGAATGCCAAGGAATATGGTAGAAATGGTAGCTGCATGTGGTCCACCGGAACCAGCTAAATTTTGAAAGTGGTCTATGAGAAAAAAGTCTGGGAACCTCTGATTTAAACAAAGGTCCCGAAGAATACCTAGACTCGTATCAAACATTTGTCGATATAATTTTTGTCCCCTGTGAGATTCGAGCACACTACACTCCTAGTGGCGTTCACTCCTGGTAGTGGTGAGGCGATCAGATAAAGCATGTCGAGGCTGGAACGTCTAAAAAAAAAGAAGGCTGTTTCATTGATACCGTAGCATCATTTTATGTGAACATGATTGAAACGTCAATCCGGTGTCAGGCAGTCGTATGGGGGGTTTTTGGTTCACCTAATTAAAAACCTTATTATCTGGATACGTACCCAGTAGAAGATAATAACATCGAGACCTACCCGTTGGACAAGTACTTGACGAAATGTAGGCGTCATAAACCTCTGCCTACTATGAGCTTATTTTACAGTCTGTGGTTTCTGACCGTCCATACAAATGATAATAGTCAAACGATAACTTGCAATTAGACAGCAATTGGAATGCGACCGGCTCTATATTTCTATGACGTTATAGTTCTTATAATCCACAAACGCACAAAGCTTAGGTATTTGTTTGAATGGTTTTATTATCAGTCTGTTGCCACAATTCATCATCATCACAAGTCATCCCGCTTACGTAAACAAGTATGGGAATGATTACTATTACAAACAAGAATTATAGCTTTCGTAATTGGCAATACAAAACTCCAAGAAGTAGGGTCTGAGAGATAGGAATCGGGTGCTAGTTTAAAGGATTAAATATAATGACTACCAAAGACACTAATTGCGCAGCAAAATATGCTTACTAAAATATATCATAACAAGCACCTATACGCCTCAAATCACTGCATTCCGTCTCGGAAGGGTTAGGTTATGTTAGGTTCCTTCTTAAACCCACCCAAAAATAGGCGCCGTCGACTTAGTTTGATCTCTTTAAATATATTCTGGTGTGCAATTAGTATTTTTGGTAAGCATATTTTGCTGTGCAATTAGTATGTTTTGCTGTGCAGTTAAATAATACCCCTAGTTTAACTCTAAGTAGGTGCTAAGACCACTGGCCTTGACAATACAGTGACTTAATTTTGGAAAGTCGATAAGGTCGATCATGGATTACAGCAGCCTCTTGCCATCAGGCAGGCTGAACGGTTGTTTGCCGACTTAGATAAACAAAACGTTTCTCACGGGCACAGTTAATGCCATTAGCTGCAAAAGGCGTTTTATGATCATTACGCAATTTGACCGATTTGCAAGGGATCATTTACTTTTACGAGTAACATGTATTTATAGTTTTACTCTATGTAAAAAAACATATAGGTACGCTTCGAGTTTTTCTATTATATAGTTTTAACTCACCGCCCACCGAGCATTGATCCCGGATACACACGGTTTAAAGCAATTAAAATCACATGTAAGAAGTGTAAGGAGATATATTGTAATAAATATGGTAATTAATAGTATGTAGGAATTTCTCGCAGCAATTTACTCAAAGGAGCAATTTCAATTATCTTTGATAACGGTAATAATACGGCATAATGGTAGATGTATCCCTAAGACTACTTTCCATAAAAAGGTGATACAGAAAGTTGTTGTCACTTTTAAATAACAACATGATAAAATTCCTGCCAAAAAGTACAATTATATAAATATATTCGTACGTAAACTAAATATTGATAGATATTCTAGACAAATTCGGACATTTTATGTAACTTAGAATTTATTTCTCTATTTATTACATTACACATTTGTATAATTGGCAGCGGCTTCCGCACTAAGCTTGAGGCTTGTATCGCGGTAACCACACGTTATACATTAGTCGCTTAACATCTAGAATATGCAGACATCGGTTTGAAAACAAATAAAATATAAAAAGCTAACAAAAATTAAACTTCTAGCAAAATAACGATCGAACGAAGTGAACATATTAACATAACAATTTTGGAAATAAAAAGGGAAATACAGACGTGTGTGATGAAAATGTGTGGGGCTTTATGATTGTGAGGGTGTGTGTGTGTGTGTGTGTGTGTGTGTGTGTGTGTGTGTGTGTGTGTGTGTGTGCGTGTGTGTGTTTGTATGTGAAGGTGCGTGTGCGTGTGTGTTCGTGTGTGAGCATTGTATCTTTGTCGTCAACTGTGATTGAGAAGAATTAGTTCAGTTTCTTCATAAGAGAGCTTACAGAGCCACGTTGTTATTAATGTTTTTATTTGGCTTAGACTTAATTTTTCCATTTTAGCATGTAACTTACAAACTATGTTGTATATTTTGGGGCGTAAGTAGATTGCCTGTCTTAACTCTATAGATATTCTAAAGTTCTTTCTGAATACATACTTGTGGTATCACCAAATAAAGTAACATTTTATTACGCTTATAACCAGATAATTATATGTCAAATAAAAGATTCACACCTGTCACAAGGAACGGCAGGTTTAGCCTCAGCTAAATTTTCACTTGTTACAATTCTGGTAAATATCTTGTTTTACTTCATTTATAAAAGCCCTTAAAGCCCTTAATGAACCTTCGGCGGTGAAGGGTATCGCTTTTTATCCTGATCTTTCTTCATAATGTCAACGAACTGATCATTCGTCCATGTCTATAAAAATCTATATTGTCTATTGGCTGTCCCATACACAATCGATATAATGGCAACAATAGCCAATCATCTGTTAGCCATTCTTTAAACATGCCGAAACTATCTATGTACCTACTCCTTTTGAAATTCTTGTCCTTATTATCTTACACACACGTGACAAGGCTCTCTTATTATTGGGATATTTGTAACCCCCGATGCAAAAACGACGGGGTGTTATAAGTTTGACGTGTCTGTGTGTGTCTGTCTGTCTCTGGCATCGTAGCTCCCGAACGGATGAACTGATTTTGATTTAGTTTTTTTTGTTTGAAATGTGAATTAATCGGGGGTGTTCTTAGCTATGTTTGATGAAAATCGGTCCAAGATGGCCGCCGCCACAAAATAGCGGATTACATATTTTTTCACAACCCCCTAAATGTGGGTATCAAATGAAAGGGCTTGACTAATAGAATACGTATAGTATAATAAATTTCAAATCCAAGATGGCCGCCACCGCAAAATGGCGGATTACTATTTTTATTATTTTGTGTCGGGGGTTTTTAAATTTTGAATTTATAGTTATTTAAGTATACAGATGTACCTATAGATTCTCAATCTATCATTTAAATAAGCGTTACGCATACTTCTTAATTCTCGGCTTTACACTACATTTTACTTTTGTCTCTTCTTCATTACGTTTCGTTTTTGTATTATGATATTTTACGCAAATATCTCTATTGACAGTTAACCGCACGTACTCTTCAAAGACAGATTATAATTACAATAACTGATGCTGAGCACGTATTAATGCCGTCACATTGTATTGAAAATTTCAAAGAGACGTGTGAATCATTATTTGTTCTATTGAAAACAGATTTTTGACGTTATTCAATTCGTGTCTAATTGCTGAATCTGCTCAAATTATGCAAATTCGATGTACAATTCTAATATGACAGTTAACATTTATATACTGCTAACAAAGGTGACTTAAATATCTATCTATACTAATATTATAAAGCTGAAGAGTTTGTTTGTTTGAACGCGTTAATCTCAGGAACTACTGGTTTGATTTGAAAAATTATCTTAGTGTTGGATAGCCTATTTATCGAGGAAGGCTATAGATTATATACATTCATATTACGACCCACGGGGGCGGCGCAGTAACGATAAACGCTGGTGAACCGTTGGAACATCTAGTCATAAATATGCGATGACAAAAGTTTAAACAAACCGTTTGAATATGCGACAAATTCGCGCATTGTTAATAAACAACAAATGCAGATGTTATTAAACATTTACATATTTACTTGCTACGCATACGATCACGATTATCTTATTTAATAGATATTATTAACTAGATGTGCCCGCGGTTTCACCCGCGTTTATGATTACTGCGCCGCCTCCGTGAGTCGTCGTCGATATATAAGCAACAAAAAAATAATTTTCCAATTCGAACCAGTAGTTCCTGAGATTAGCGCATTCAAACAAACAAACTCTTCAGCTTTATAATATTAGTATAGATTCTAGCTGCCAGCCACCGACAACTTTGATTACAAGAATAATTGTTTCAATAAACGCGGTTCTACGTATTGCCGGCCCTTCGGCTATTTTCGAAAAAACTTCAATCACTTCGTTTCGTTTTTCCTTTAAATGAGAACAGATGAACATTATTGCTTTTCTTAACATACCGCGAGAATACACGTGTTGTGAATATATGCATAAAAGAACGCGCAAGTAGACATGTAATGTATTTAATTTCTATGTAATAAGGTCCTTATAGTTACATCATTATTATGTATTCGATTACCACATTTCTATATCAGTATCTCGAGATGTAAACTTCTCGAACAGCTTTTACATTCAACCAATTTATATGGAAATTGTTGCCTCCAAGGTATTCCTCAATCATGTAAACACATCATTATTTATGTTAATGTACCCAGCATGTGAGCTTTTGTAGGGAAACGGAGTTACCCAGCATGTGAGCTTTTGTAGGGAAACGGAGTTAAAACATTCTGTATCTACTATATTATGTTTATCTATATTATTAAAAAAATAACAATTATCGTTCAGATAACAATTACGTCATAGCATATAACAGTAGATTAGATACTTATTTTGGTTTCAATATTATAGAACTTGATATCTTGTAGCACCGGATGTAAAAGAAACCAGCCAAGTGAGAGTCGGACTCGCGCACGAAGGGTTTCGTACCATTATCTATAAAAACGGCAAAAGAATCACGTTTGTTGTATGGGAGCCCCCCTTAAATGTTTGTTTTATTTTAATTTAATTATTTATTTTTAAAGTGAATATATAACTAAATATTCTGTGTATATTTCAAGCGTCTACCTGTTGCCGTTATCAATATCGAGCAAAAACGAGCAAAAAAATCACGTTTGTTGTATGGGAGCGCCCTTAAATATTTATTTTATTCTGTTTTTTAGTATTTGTTGTTATAGCGGCAACAGAAATACATAATCTGTGAAAATTTCAACTGTCTATCTATCACGGTTCATGAGATACAGCCTAGTGACAGACGGACAGACGGACGGACAGCGGAGTCTTAGTAATAGGGTCCGTTTTACCCTTTGGGTACGGAACCCTAAAAACCGACTTTTAACTACAGATCGTAGATTATTATTATACTTTTACAGATAGGACAATGGAAATTCCCGGAGACAGCGTGGCTGGAATAATATATCCATCTTACAAAAGACTACAGCTTTTTCTGTAATCTTTAGGAATCATGTATTTTGTTCGCTCGCGGTATGTAAAATATTTGAAATATTTCTTATAGAATATAATGATTTTACTTTGTTTCCTTATCTTGGGATGTACTTCTGATCAAATTCATATCGGGTTCGAAAACAGTTTTACCCGTTCTACCAGTGCCAAGATTCGGAGTTTCACAGGTCACCTCTGCTGATCCTAGCTTCTCATATGTACAGTATTAGATATCATTCCCTAAGAAAAGATCCTTAAGGTGTCACGGCGTAGTCAGCCGGGGAGCCCACCATTATTCCATTTTAGCAATGTAATAAAGTCGCGAGTGATACTTCTGATGATGTAAGTTATAGTCTAACACAATTATTCCTTTCTTATTACTTCAAGAAAGAGGCAAGATTCGCGTACCGCCCATAGATGAAACAATTAACAGAAAAGTAATCAATTTGCATCTATTTTACCGCGCCGCACACGTTTTGGTTTAAGTACACAAATTAGGTAATTAACTAAAATATTTTTCAGTAATGTCTTTACTGATTGAAACACGTTTGTCAAGAGATTGACGTGTGTATTTCTCCTTACACTCACCAAGCCTGGATGTCCACATAGCATTTATTAGAAAACACAGATTTACGGGTCCCGCTCACAATTAGACGACAATGTACGCTTCCTTGGCACTTTTATGGTATAACAACCACAAGGACGAAAACTAATTAATGTTCTACCTATTGAGATCAATTAAACTGACAAGTCTTTACTCGCATACAATTACGAGTGTACTGTAATGCCTGGTAATCAATTACACATGTTTTGCTTTGCTCTGTGTACCTACCAGTCTGTCCCTGTTAGCCGATTCATTGATACAGTGGGCTAATGAATGTCAACGTGAGCACATGTTGGCTCTATTTAAAAGTATTGTTAAGTAATAGTGAGCCGGGTTTTATGTTCAATATTATTATTTTACGAAGTTGGAAATGTGAATTAAGTTTGTGATATCGTTTGTGTATAAGTTGTAAAGTGGTCTCTTACCTTGGTGCCATGGTAGTTGTCAATGATGCTCTCATCCCTCCTCACATCCGGGTAGACGAACTCCATTTTTGTTGATCTGGGGGTTGCCGACGTCGATGCGTGCGCGCTCTGCAACAACGCACACACTGACACAACACAAGCATACTCAAAAACGCGCATAGTGAACCTTGCGCGCGCTACCACTCGGTACCGACTGACCGGCTTTGGAGAAACAAACGTCTTATATGGTAATACCAACGGAGAATTCGGACTATTTGGAACCAACCAACCGTGTTGTCGAACAAGTTCTTCAGACTCAACGTAGGAGAGGCTTTTCTCATTATTGTCGTAGTTCCATGGACGTTGACAGTAACATTTAATTTTTCTTTTTTATTATAAACAGCCAGTAGAACTAGGTCGCTATCCTAGTCAAATAGGTTTGTTTTAAGCTCAAAACACGGAAACAAATTAACAATGGAATTGCGCGCGGTGTTTCTAAACTATCGTTTTGGGTCTTGATCGCGAGTAGACGAGTAACGCTTTGTATCATAAGAAATATTATCGGTTATTTATATTGTTTTCGTTTTATATAAACGGAGTTTTTTTTCAAGGGTAATTAAATCATTCATCATTCATTCGTAACCGGTTGGGTTTTGGTAAAAGACATGTAAAACAAGATCTTTTCAAAGATGTAATTATTTTTGTTTTGAGTCCCAAGATCCGATTTAAAGATACACTGTAGAAATATAATTTTAAACAATACTGCGAATATCAGAATGTAAAATCAGGTCTATTTTGATATTCTTGTACCTGCATCAGATAACCATATAAGTTTTCATAGCGTTTGACGCTTCAATAACGTTTGTACGTTTAGGTTTAAGACAGGAGGAGCCAGTCCTTCGCAGACAGTAGCGAACGGGTACGTACTCGTAGGAGATTGGGACGACGCTCGCATACACGTTGGAGTACACCCTTCATTTTAAAGGGAGACAAATAGTTGTGTTCCTATCAGATAATTGGTAATGGAGTCCATTGATTGGTCCCAATGCTTCGCATATTTCCGTTAATAAGATTTTCTTTATTTTAAATAAATTTGTGTAGACCGCGTCATAGAAATGCCAAGCAAGGCAAGTCTTGGCTGGTTTCTTGTTGATGGATAGCTGATAATTTTTAAGTATAATAAGTACTTAAGCGACTAAATGACACGGTATTTTATATTTATATGTCAAGGGCAAATTAAAATATACTAGTTCATTACGAGCTGTAGTATGTTCGTTGATCACAATACTATCTCGCAGCCACATTGTCTTTTACCCTAATTCTGTATGAGGCTGGTCTGGAAGGGTCAAAATAAAGAATTTAAAAAAATAATTATAATTTCTAACTGATTAAACAGATATTGATTTGATCCTAAATGTACATGATAAGCTTGCTTTTAAACAAATCTAAGAATACCGCAAAATCCTGGCTATATCTTGGTTCGCCTAAAATCTAACAGCCCAACAGTGGAAGAACTTCCATATTATAGAAGATCGCATCAAAACAATCTTGTTTTAAGTGAGCATCCAAGCTTCCCAAGTAGGTGTACATCGCACCCTTTTAAGTATAGAAAAAGCGCGCGTGTTTTCCAGGGGTATGACTCACGCATATAGAAAACGTCTGTAGGCCACGGAATACTAAGCCTAGCATTAGCGACAGGCGATAAAAATAAATTCCAATTACTCAATTATTCAAGCAAATGTTAACACCTATATAAAACTGATAAATTTTAGAATACTTAATGCATTCTAATATAGCTTAGGCGCTGGCCACACTGCGGGCGGTCAGCGGTCAGAGTTCCGAGTTCTGCGTTCCGCGTTCACTGTGATGTATGCGGTATCTTAGAATTGTACACACACAAAAGCAGTCAGACCGCGGCGATCAAAGAGAACGAACGTTCTGTGGGAGTTCCATTTCTTTTTTTAAAAACGGTCACGATGTCCCACAAAATTGAAAAGTTTATTGAATTAGTGCGAGACAAATGTACTGAACTCCAGATTTCTAGACCGCTCGCAGTGTGGGCAACTGTGAACGCTGAACGCTGAATGCAGACCGCCGGGGCAATATGTTCGGCGCCTTAAAGCTTTTAAAACAAGGTCGACCCTTTGAGGATGAAATGTTGTAAAAGCTATTTTGGCGAAAATGAGCTATTGATATAACTTTATTCAGTATTTCGATTTTCTGCATCGACATGTGTATTTGAAATGATGATGATTGCAAAAGATGGATTTACTATCCAGAAAATACCGCAGCATAAAACTTTTCAAAATAATGGTGTAAATAATACTTTAACTGGTCACATGTGATGTAAAATATATAATGCCAGAGGTATACAACACTAAAAGCTTAAACATTGATGTTCTCCAGTAAAAAAATTTAAGGGGAAAGTAAAACAGAGTTGTTTGTTTTTTGGCTATCCTGGGACGTAGTGTTTTAGCTTTTATTACATTTCATCCTCGAAGTGTCGATATATTCGTTCGATGTTCGAACAGGCCGAGGTCTCATGATCGATTCTCAGATCTAACGGATGCAAGATTGCAGGGTACAGCAATAAAATACGAAAATGTCATGAGCTGTAAATAAATTAATCATGATGCCAAGCCTTTAAATTCTGGCTTTATTGTATAACACTTAGATACCAGACAACTATTATATACGAATACGGCCGCTTGTTTTTAATGAAGCATTTGATTTTAAACGAGCGAGAATACAAGATATTGTGGGACTTCTAAACGAGCATTTTGTAGGCATTAGACATATGTCTAATGCCTACAAAATGTCTACAGAGCATATGCTCTGTAGACATTTTGCGAAGTGGACATTCTTTGACTTAAGCATAGCTATGTCTTCTATCATGTAAAAGTAAGTTTGATTTGGAAGAGGCATTCAGGGATTTTTTTTTTGCGCAAATCGTACAAAGGCTCTTGCATGCGCGAGTGTGATCCCTGACATAGACAATAAAGCCACTCACCTTGGCCTGTATGGTTGGTGCAGCCTATCGCATAGCTTTACTCAAGATCGATATAACCATGGAATAATAAGATCTAACTTCACAACAGTGCCATTAAATGTTTTGTGGACATAAACTGTAGTGGGCGAAATTCGATTTTGTTAAATCCTTTTCAATTGTCGATACCAGTTTTTGACGAGAACGAATATCGGGATAATATTAGTAGGATTTGGATGGTTTAGTAAACAGCTTACCAAACACATGTTAACTGCTGTGATTGTCTGACTGAATCAGCAACAACCAATCAAATCACTTGACATGAGTTTAATTTTTACACATCGTGATCAGATATTCAGAAACAGGGTTTTAGTTAACTGAAGTTGCTGAAATTACATTCAGTTTAGATGGTAGTTACCGAGAACATAAAGTTTTATAGGTCTTGACGCACCTTGACACTTCAAGTTGTTGCACGTTAGGTCGTCACCAAACTTTTCCTTACATTTTGTAACAGTGTGTAGAAGCAACGTCGATAACTAATCAAAATGTTCGGAAACACATGCTAACGAGGACTCGATGCGATTCGAGACTTATGATAACTCAGGTAGACGTTAGTATTAGTATTGCATTATCTTCTAGATCTAATCTATGTTTAAAGTTAAGTCACAATTAGAAATTACAAAACAGATTGCTAAAAACTGACTCAAAGTTGATAAAAGCGTGTTATACAAAACTTGCATCTGTTTATTATTTTTGTATACTATTAAAAATTTAAATTAAATTTTGAAATTTATAAAGCTGGTCAATGGGCCAGCTTAGGCAAGCTCATATCACTTCTATGGCTATGCACTGCCTTTATTTTTGCTTTTCGGTGGGATTTTTTTTCGTGTGATTAGTGGCCAACCTGTTGTATGACCGTTCCGTGTTGTTGTGATGTTCCGTGGGTATGAGCGCAACTTGCAGAAGGCAAAAAGTGCAGTACCTACAATTTTTTGCGCATAGTAGGTTATGATATTGAATAGTATTTAATCTTGACGCAAAACATGGAGAATCCGTATATTTGTAATCGAATAAGACGCTGGGTCTTTGGGTTATTGTATACGTTATTAATCGTGTCAAAGTTTATCGAGTAATTACATTTTTAAGTAAAATATATTAAAAGCGAAATCTTTGTATCTCTAGGCACTTTACATAGAATAAAGGTGCCAACCAAAAGACGACATTCGACCCGTGGCGTGGGTATCAAACCGCACATGGCGAATATACGCGACAAAAGCGAAGTGACAACCTATGCCACTATACCATCCGTACAAAAGTTAAACAGATTCGCACAGAAGCGTCCTCTATATCTAAGTTTTCATCTATACTTAAATATTATAAAGCTGAAGAGTTTGCTTGTTTGAACGCGTTAATCTCAGGAACTACTGGTTAAAATTGAAAAATTATTTTAGTGTTGGATAGCCTATTTATCGAGGAACGCTATAGGCTATATAACATCACGCTACGACCCACGGGGGCGGCGCAGTAACGATAAACGCGGGTGAAACCGCAGGAACATACATCTAGTCTATACTATAATACTACCTGTTACCTGCGACTTCGTCCGCGTAGATTTTAACTAAAGTGTTTGTCTCCGCGGAACCCTATTTTTTTCTAAAATCAAAGTAGCCTAAGTTACTCCTTATAACATCAGCTATCTGCCAGTGAAAGTCCCGTCAAAATCGGTTCAGCCGTTTCGGAGATTAGCGGGAACAAATAGGCAGACAGACAAAATTTTAAAATACATGTTTTCGTATAGGTAACTTATATACTTTCATATGCATTAGATAAAAAGCTGTTATTTTGACATTACAAACAGACACTTCAATTTTATGTATTTGTATAGATTATAAAGCTGAAGAGTTTGTTTGTTTGAACGCGTTAATCTCAGGAACTACTGGGTCGATTTGAAAAATTCTTTAGTCTTGGATAGCCTATTTATCGAGGAAGGCTATAGGCTATATAACATCACGCTACGACCCACGGGGGCGGCGGCGCAGTAACGATAAACGCGGGTGAAACATCTAGTAATAAATATGATCCTGAGATAATGTTCTCCATATACATTTGTTTTTCTTGTACCTGTGCGTAATATAAAACGAAGATCAGTAAGTGACCGACCTTAAGGTAAGCGATACTGACAATGCCAGGGTCATTAAGTAAGCGACCGCCTACTACAAAGGCAGTATTCTTTAGACCCTGTTTAAATACATAGACTCATCCGTGAAGGGAATATTGTTAATTACTATATTTTGCCCGCGGCTTCGCCTGCGTAAATATAAGTTAGGTCAATAACAGTACTTTTGTCAGGATGAAAGGTACCCTATGTCCTTTTCTGTTCCCCTGATGACGTGTATGCGACAGGGGAATGGCCATCTGAGGCCACAAGTGGACAAGAGGCTAGAGGAAAAATACTTTCCAGTTGATTTTGTCGTAAAAAATATGTATTTACTTTCATTTAAATTGAGGTCACTGCAATTTACAAAAAATGTTAAAAAGAGTAAGTCTATTGGGCAAGATTATGAGTCCAATATATCCTGCGCCTTTTCTAGATGATTTGTTAATAGTATATGACAATGAAGAGAATGTAGACGTTCAAAATAACAAATGTGGTTCTTTTTCATACCCTATTAAGTATAACTGGATAAAAATATATTACAAACACACCTCCTATCATAATTAAATAATAGAGCATTGAGAAAAGAGATGTTTTTGAATTATCTCACAGCCAGACACATGTTCGTATAGAATATAACCTCAATACATTTCTTTTTATAGGTATTTCTAAAATAGTAGCGTCAATTTGAATATATTTTTTTAGATACGTAATACTCTTAATACTCACTGTTACACTCAATTTTTATAGTAATTTTTGATGTCCATCTTTGGCCTGAGACACTATGGAGAATAGGCATTGATCGGTCGAGTAGTTTAGGTGTGAAAGCGTAAGAAACAAACTCACATTCGCATTTATAATATTACAGTTAAGATTTATTAATACTCCTACATTTCGCCAGCTAAGTTTTATGTATCTTGGAACAGGAGACGAATCTTTTAAATAATACGGTCACTCTTTCAAAGGTTTGGAATTTGTACAATCAAGCTCCCCACGGGACAGAATGGGGAGTTTTGGATAACCAGATAAACTTGTTCTTGCAACAACGATCAATGTAAATTGAAATTTGTACCTATCATAGTTATATGTAAGAACTCTTATGTCAATAGGCAAAATATAAAAATATTATTATTGCTGTTCATCGGGCAAATCCTAGATTGTATGCAGCTATTTCTTAAGAGGAAACACAAGCCGTTTTTCCATACAAACGTAGTCCCCTGTTTCTTCCTTGGATAATGCCAATAGAGCAATATTTTTTTCCAAAAAATGTATGGACTCTATTGGCATGTATCTATGTTTTCCTTTTTTCATAAATTAATTATTAAAAGAAACATGAGCCTACAAAAACCTCAAAAATTGAACAGATTTTCCGCTGTGTTCAAACATCCAGAAAACAAATTTGACTAGATTATGTAAAAAAAGGGAAACATAGGAACACGGCCAGTATTTCTTTAATTTTTAATAAAAAATGTAGTTGAATCGGTCAAGTTTTGGAGACGGAATCAGGGGACTACGAAACGTTGATTTTGTGTACTTTTAATAGGTATTTTTGGTCCTAGCTGCAGTTGTCTCTATCGCACTCATGATACTATACATGGCACTGCGCGACAGCAATAGATTTTACAAATACCTATTTTTCAATTCTCTCGCCCTTAGTGTTTTCACCTCTATAAAACTTTGCCCGCCCCAGGACTTAAATGACGCTTTACTCCAAACAAACTTATGCCACGGGACTAAAAACAGAATCATATTTAAAATATAATTATAATAAAATACAATCACGTTATATTAGCTATTCAACAGTAAATATATTTCACTTACGTGTAATTATTACGGGTCCGTTACGACAGTGGTGAAAGTGGTTTGATATAATTGCGTGTATTGTAACCGAACGTGAGCAAACAACGGATGTTGGAGCGTACTAACTCGTACAATCTGTTCGTAATAATACTGTGTATCGTGTATCGTACGCGATAACTCGAGTAAATACGAGATAAATAATACTGCTCTCGATCGTAATTGTCTGATAGACAGATTCAGATACTAGCCGACCCGCTCAATTTCGTCTGCTTCACATAAGTATATAAATGATGGTATATGCAACACCTGGTCCATAAATGAGTTCTAAAATACTGAAATTACAATTTGATGGTGATTTAAAAGAGTGGCCTTGAGTTTCTTGCAGGTTTCTCATAGGCTCAACCTTTTGCCTGAACCTTGCAACTAACATAAATGTAAATTCAGTAAATGTAACAAACTCACTAACACCTTTGACGTTCATAAGTGTTACTTTGTGACCTAAGTGAATAAACGATTTTTGACTTTGACTAAGAGAATTTTCCCCGTTATGCAACATTTTTCATCGATGCTACGCTCCTATTGGTCGTAGCGTAATTTTATATAGCCTATAGCGTTCCTCGGTAAATGGGCTATCCAACACTAAAATAATGTTTCAATTCGAACAGTAATTCCTGAGATCAGCGTGTTCAACCAAACAAGTGGGTGTGGTGTTGCCAGTGAGCAGAAATTAAATGAAATAGTTATAGTGTTAATATTTGTTTTATTTATTTTTTTAGTTACGTATTATTCTGCTTGTTATTATGTATTTTTTTTAATTTATTTTATTCTTCATGTTTTGGGTGTGCTCTTTTGTGTGCCAAAATAAAAAATATTACTTCCTTCTTTTCTTTCTAGGTGGGCCGTCCACTTGCCTGTCTTTTTATACGCTAACGAATTTCGGATGCAATAATAAACAATAGCAATGTGTCCAGCGAACCGTTGGTTCCGGATATGAACGATAAAAGCGATACGAAAGGTTAAAGAGCACTGGTCGAAAGTTCGCATGTGTTTGTGGCTTTTTTTTGGTAGGTATTTTGTACCGCTATAACTGTACAGGCGTCAAATGATTTTATTGGCTGCCGCTAATTTATACAACTAATCATAACAGTTGAAATGCCTTTGACCATCTGTTAACAACCATTGTTTATTGATATTATTATTGTAGATCTTGTGTTGAGTCGCGTTCCGGGTACCGGCGCGGCGTCAAAATAGAAAATTTGTAAAGTCCTATCAAGTATATTATGTTTATCTATACTAATATATAATACTAATATTATAAAGCTAAAGAGTTTGATTGTTTGTTCAAACGCGCTAATCTCAGGAATTACTAGTTCGATTTGAAAAATTATTTTAGTTTTGGATAGCCTATTTGTCGAGGAAGGCTATAGGCTATATAACGTCACGCTACGACCAATAAGAGCGGAGCAGCATTGAAAAATGTTGCAAAAACAGGGAAAATTCTTTTATATGAAGCAGACGAAGTTGCGCGGGTCAGCTAGTCAAGTATATTATGTTTATTCATTTATATAGGTGATAAAGTTAAATAACGATCATATTTTGTTGTAAATGTTATGCCCGGCAAATAATTTTACAAACTTTTGCAAGCCTTTATATGTTAACTGCGTTCTAAACTAAAATATAACAGAGACTGTAATACTAGTATGGGGTTCTACAAAAAGGAGCATGCATAGATATTTTCGCTAACGCACCATTAATACCTTTTATCACGTTTTGATATCAAATACTATTGATTGCCCCGAACTTCTCCACAAAATCGGCTTCAATATTCCGGCAAAAGCTTTACGTGAATATACACCAATTCATTTACCTAATGCATCAACAAACTATCGGCAAAATAGTTACATGTGGCGAGCAGGCAAGACCCTTAATGTGTTGTATAAAGCGCATGATATCTTCAACGCAAAACAGGCGACAGTGAGGCGGTTGCTCAGCCAAGATTTTTCCAAAATTAGTGTAAGTGTTATGTATAGATTAATTTTAATTTTAAGCTATTTCTAATACTGTGTTCCACATTTTTTATATGTACTATATAGCTTATAAGTGAGGACCTGTTAATGGCTGTATGCTACGTAATATTTTGTATAAAAAATAGTGATAATGCTGTTGGTCTGCCATGAAAATAAATAAATGTACTGATGCTGCGCTACCGGCGCAACTTATGGAATATTTAAAGAGCAGCGATAGCTCAGTGGGGAGAACAATAGACTACAATGCAGAGGGTCTCGGATTCGAACCCACGTCGCGCACCTCTGACTTACGGAAGTTATATGACTTTTCGAAATTATGTGCGTATTGATTGACAATTATCGCCTGCTCCGTGCCTCGGAGAGCATGTTAAGCCGTTGGTCCCGGCTGCCATGAACATCTATGGCAGTCGTTATTGCGAGAGTGTCGACACAAAAGATCCCACTGAGTCGAAGTGTCGCTGGTCTGCACTGACTGGCCCCCACATAAGATAAGATAAGATATGATATGTTTAACATCAGCATAGTTTTGATTAATTTAGTATTACATACAACTTTACACAATAACAATTAATTTATGTTTTGTTTAATTAACTATTGTATATAGGTATACATACAATAGTTAATTAAGCAAATGGAAATAATTGACCATATCAATTGGAAAATCTTAATCTGCTAAATTATCTATTTATGATAATTTAGCAGCCAATTAATTGTAATTAGCTACTAAGATTGTAACATTTTGACAAATGTGGCGATAAATGTTATTTTGTTTAAATTGTAAAATCACATTTGTATTATATTTGTTAACTAGCGACCCACCCTGGTTTCGCACAGGTATGTTTTATTAAATATCAAAGGGCAACGTTTTCGGCAACTTGACCTTATTCCGACACTTTCAACAAATATCGTCATATTTCAGCCAATTTACACAAAACCTCAATAAATTATACACCTAAACAAATCACTCTGTCTATTGGTGAAAACCACATGTTATTTGTTATAATTTTTATTTGTTAACCCTTAGTAATATTTTACAATGGAATGCAATGGAAATTAAAAAACCGACTAAGTGCGAGTCAGACTCGCGCACGAAGGGTTCCGTACCATTATCTGTAAAAACGGCAAAAAAATCACGTTTGTTGTATGGGAGTCCCCCTTAAATATTTGTTTTATTTTAATTTAATTAGTTATTTATTTTTAAATTGAATATATAACTAAATATACTGTGAAGATTTCAAGCATCTACCTGTTGCCGTTATCAATATCGAGCAAAAATGAGCAAAAAAGTCACGTTTGTTGTATGGGAGCACCCTTAAATACTTATTTTATTCTATTTTTTAGTATTTGTTGTTATAGTGACAACAGAAATAGATCATCTGTGAAAATTTCAACTGTCTATCACGGTTCACGAGATACAGCCTTTGACAGACGGACAGCGGAGTCTTAGTAATAGGATCCAGTTTTACCCTTTGGGTACGGAACCCTAAAAATATGACCTGCTTTATATTGACTACATGTGTGTCGTAGTGACGCGGACGAGGCGACCACATATACCATTAGGTGGTCGCCTCACCACTACGACGAATGTTATGGGTTCCACAAAAAGTTGTTCTCTGTCCGGATGTGACCTCTTTGTGTCTGTTGTTTGAATGTTGGTAAAAGTCTGAGTCAGAAGTTATGCACAGTATGTTAGACACCTTTATAAAAAAGGAATAACCACTAAAGCATAAAATATTTTCCATTTTATCAAACACTTACTAAATATGTTTGATTATCACATAGTACATATTATTATATGAGATTCTTGTTAGATACAATAAGTTACAACATTCTATAAGCCATTGTCAACACAGACAACATAGCCCATTGTTATAATAAACAATATATCATTTCAGATTGAATCAGCCTTATTGCTATGCAGTTAATGTAAGGGACTTTTGTTCGTACTTCCCTATGCCAAGCCAAGAATGTTATTATTAGGGCTATTAGCTCCGGTATAATAGAATTTTCACACCTATTATAAAAATAATTGAATGATACAGAAAAATTATAACCAATGTTTTTCTTATGGAAAATTATTGTAAACTCTCTTACAATCAATGTTTATTAAAATAACTCTTTTGTAATCTATACTAAAATTATAAAGCTGAAGAGTTTGTTTGTTTGAATGCACTAATCTCAGGAACTACTGGTTCGATTTGAAAAATTATTTTAGTGTCGGATAGCCTATTTATCAAGAAATGCTATAGGCTATATAACATCACGCTACGACCCACTGGGGCGGCGCAGTAACGATAAACGCGGGTGAAACCGCGGGAACATCTACTTATTTTATATATAAATAATTCCTGACTGACTCATCTGACTCATACGCACTTGACCCAAATACACACACAGAAGTCCTATTATGATTTAGACAAAGAATAAGGTTGGCTTTTTATATTGCTGTGGGATAGAGAATTAATCATCATAAAGTTGTAATGTAGGTTTAAGTTTAAAGAGCTTTATTCTCATAAGAACTTACAGTCCACTTAGATTGATAAAAAAAAAATATATTGTCGTTCTAGATGTGACCCCTTGTATATGCAAACTAAGCAGCAGTTTCCAGGAGAGACAAAAAACTGCTTTGTTAAGAAAGTATATTAGATATCTTTTATATTTTTACAAATTTAAACTGACAATAAGATGAATTATAATGCAGGAGACATTTACAAGGTAACTCCACAAATACTTTTTGGATCTTTCTGCATAAAAAACTCATTTTACCAAAAAATGTTAGTTACGACGGGTCACATCTAGAACAACAATATGTATATACAAAAGTACTAAATATTTAGCCTCTGGAGTGTTACATTACATTAATGACAAATGTTTTCATTTTGTACAGATGTATGTCATTCTTTTATGTCATTTGGTAATGTATTGTACAGCCGTGCTCCCTCAAATAATATTGTTTTCCTTCCATAATCAGTGTGTGGATGAATTAACTACAGTTTGCCCCTGTTTCTATGTCTTGTTATTAAACTAAGTTATATATTTAAACTAGAAACTTGGGCATGTAAGTAAGCTTGACTTAACAATCACTGATACTTATTGTTTTTGACATTTTTGATATTATCTTTGTAGCACTTGTATTGTGAAAAAGAACTAGTAATTTATATTTTAATAAATAAAAAAAATTATGCCTAATGCCTACATTATTGAGAAAATAAATTTGGATGTTTTGTACTATTATAATGTCTAAGAATTACTTAGATAATCTTATAGTATTCAGCATTTACCTATATTACAATATTTTGATTGGTATGTTTACTATTTCATTCTAAAATAGTAGACCATATTGTTGATCGAAGACCATTGCTCAAGCAATGGTTTACTATTTTAGTTAAATCAGCAGTCAACTGCTGATTTACACATACAGTTAAAAGTGGTCTACTTGATGTTATAACTGGTATATTAGGCTTAATTGGCACATCACTTCATTTAGCACAAGGCTGACTTTTAATTAGGAATCATAATAAGCCCATAAATATACACATTCTATGTGTAGTTATCACTCCACATTCAATCTAGTTAAATTAGATTCAAATTGGACTTCCAATGGGGACAACTTGCATTGTAGAAAAACGACGACAATCAACATGACAACAACATATGGAAGATTTATCTTAAGGGCAATAAGGTCGACAATCACGCGTTCTACTCGACGGATATGGTACTTGTTGGAATCGATACGAATATACAGACGGACAATTTACTACACACGATTTTAAGGTTACTTTTTGATCACGAAACTTAGTAAATATAATGTAGTGACATAAACTAAGAGTGATGAACACACGGACAATCTGTTTACATCACAATAATATATCGAAACCGATCCAAATTCAAATTCTTACAGCAGAAATAGTACACATATTGCATTTTCGTGAAGAATGTAAACAATGAAAATTCTTACCAATATCTTTTTGCTGGTATCAAAATGACTTATAGTTTTTGCACAAGTGAATAGTTTGCGTTGTTTGAACGTAAATACGTTTAAATTTGTTGTAATGCGGCAATGATTGGCAAAAAAGCGACGCACCGCCATACAATTTGACATTTTCAAAACGGTATTGCCACCTAAAATATAAATAAATATAAGTGATAAATGGTAGCTTTTACAAAACAGCATTCTTTACATTACTGTGGTAACTATCGACATAATATTGTGTAGAAGCATAGAAGAGCATAAATACTGTTAGAAACGTTTATCTAATACGGTTGCTTATCTATCTTCTTGCCAGTAAATATGACAATCTATGTCACGTATCGGTTACTTCCTAAAAAACGTTCCAACCCACAAAGTTAACATTTTGAGATAATTGTGATTAAAGTTCAATCCCGTATTACTTTGTGAAATCATGTTTTTACATACTGGGTTTGTATGTTTTAATTTATAAATGACAGGATCAAGTTTTAATTTGACCCTATTTTAGATTTCCAAAGTAAATACTTTTTTGATATTCGTAAAAATGTTGCTGTGGAACGTTTTTGATTTATTGCTTATTGCAATATTCATGCAACGTATAAAAAAATATTTTATTCAAAACGTTCCAAACAACATGTATGGCTGAGAATATAACAATAAAACAAGATCAAATAGAAAAATATACATTTACAATTACAAAGATATCTAGGACGTCAGCCTGCATGAGATTAGCATGGCCCACAAACAGCTCAAATACAAAAAAGCGCCCGGTGATGACGGCATTACAACTGAATTTCTCAAAGCCGGCGAAGTAACCGCTATGGCAGTTTTTAGGAAGTTTTTCAATCCGTCATACTCAAGGGAAAAACGCCACAGGCATGGCACAGAGGTGTGGTGGTGCTTTTATTTAAGAAGGGCGATAAAACCCTCTTAACTTACGATCCATCTCACTTCGGAGCCATGTCTACAAGCTGTTTTTAGGGGCATCACAAATCATCTCGAGAGTAGAGTAGACGCCTTCCAGCCTCAGAACAAGCCTGTTTCCCTAAAGGCTACAGTACCATAGACCACATACATATGCTGTGGCAGGTTATACAAAAATCCGAAGAGTATAACCGGCTTTTATACGTTGCGTTTGTGAACTATGAGAAAGCCTTCGATTCGAAATGCCAGATTGACTACCGGTATGTCTAAGTGCTGAAGTGTTTGTATGAAAACGCCACCATGCTAGTTCGTCTCCAAAACCAGAGCTCGAAACCGATAAAACTACAGCGAGGGGTGAGACAGCGGAATGTCATATATTCGAAACTATTCACCGCCGCGATGGAAGATGTTTTCAAGCTTTTGGATTAGAAAGGACTCGGCATCAACATCAACGGCGAGTACCTACATCACTCACCATCGATTTACCGACGATATCGTGGTCATGGCTGAGGCCATGGAAGACCTCAGCATAATGCTCGATGGCCTTTGTAGAGTATCTCTACTAGGCCTTAAAATGAACATGGACAAGACAAAAATTATGTCCAACGTCCATGTCACACCTACTACTATTAAGTTAGGAACTCTACCCTCGAAGTTGTCGACAAGTCTAAAGATACTTGTTGACAACTTCGAGGGTACCTACCTAACTGGATTATTTGTCCCAGGTATAGACCTGGGACAAATGATCCAGTTAGGTTGGTCCAACTTCGTGAAAGAGGTAAATCGTCGAATCCAACGTGCTTGGCAGCGTTCGGGAAGCTATGACATATCTTCGTGTCTTATATACCGCAGTGTCTCAAGACAAACGTCTTTGACCAGTGTGTGTTGCCAGTGATGACTTACGGATCAGAGACGTGGTCGCTCACTATGGGCCTTATCAGACGATTCAAAGTAACTCAGAAGGCGATGAAGAGAGCTATGCTTGGAGTTTCCCTGCGGGATCGAGTCAGAAATTAGGAGATCCGCAGAAAAACTAAAGTTGCCGACATAGCTCTCCGGATAGCCAAGCTGAAGTGGCAGTGGGCAGAGCACGATAAGCGGTTACTGTAGGGTATAAACAGCGCTTTGGTCCGGAGTGACAGATCGTGGAACGCCGTCGCGAGCGCTCAAACCCTTTTTTTGATGATAAACCTAGTGACACTTTGTCTGGCCCGGAAATGGAACCCGAGGCCTCATCTACAGACGTCAAAGTAGGTACTAGTACCGCCAATACTATAGTAGGTACATACCAGTTCATTCCAGTTTTCAGTTCTATTCGTTCAAGGAAAAATCTTTTTTTCTCTATTGCATAAAATATTTATTACTGTAATGTGTGTTAGTTTATAAATTAATTTAATAACATTAAAGGACTGGCATCATTATAAATGAGCTTTAAATATTATTAAACGTTGAGGTCAGTTATCAATGGAAACACGCACTCTCTCCATGGGAAAATTTTTCACTGCCAATCTTATGGATTGTTTTAGGGACTCTAAGTTATCATAGCGTTTAGAGCATGCCATACTCTCTAGCTTTGAGCATAAACTCAGTCATTCTGCTTGTTAAAACATTGCTCAATAGTAAAAATTTTCTCGTCAGTAAATACAATATTTCTGTGACCTCCCTTTGTGTAGGTAGATACTACTTAAAAAGTTGTTTTGATTTAACCACCCTATTCATTTTTAAATTATTAGTTACATACTTAATAACTAGTGCGTCTCTTATAGGCTGCAAGTCCTAAGTCAACTTTTAAAATACACGACATGGTTCTAGGTGCTACATTCATTTCCCCAGACAGTCTTTTGCTTTTGGACAGGATTTCTTCAAATTCTTTCCTTCACTGCTTTAATGGCCTTTTTCGTACCAATACTACGTGGACGGCCACATCTTTTTTTGTCACAAAAAGAAGAGGTTTTATTGTACCTGTCAATAGCCCGGTACACAAATCAACTAATACCAAGCGGATGGAGAGTTTAAAAAATTGCATTTGGCTTCAAACCTAGGTACTTTGTGTAATGCTAACATAGCAATTCGGTTCTCTTTATCACCCCACTCCATTTTAATATCACAAAAATATTTAAAACCGATTGGCGCGAAAATAAGAAAACTCCATGAATGTTCGTAAAGAATGACAGTTTCCAAATTCAAATATAATGTTGTTCTACAGTATTTATAGCCAGACTAAGTATACATATAATAAAATTATAGAGCGTAGACTGTAAAATACGAATATCTTTTATTTGGTCGTCCAATGTCTTGAATATAATGCAAACTTTAAGACATCCATGTAATTTTCAGGTTTTCATTCAAGATAGACGCGCGCTATGGTTCTTATCAGTTGTCGCTTACCTAAGTCACAGATAATATAATACTATACTGGTACCTAAATGATACTATGTTAAATTCTTGTACATGTAAATTTATGCAATTTAGTGGCCACAAGAGGATTATAACCTACTAGCTTTTGCCCACGGCTTCGCTCGCGTTAATTTAGAATTTGACAATCTATTCGGGTCGTACTGCTGTCGTCTGCTTGTAATAATATAATTCAATCATGATTGGAAAGACACGTGGCGCTATCTATTATCATAAGAACGTTATGTTGTTTTCTTCGGGAACAGTAGTTTTTTCGGGATGAAAGGTAGCCTATTTCCGTTTCTGTACATCTGACAACGTATATACAAAATTTTAGGATGATCGGTTCAGTGGCTTAGGCGTGAAAAGGTAACAAACAAACAAACTCATTTTCGCTTTTATAATATTAGTTAGGATAGGATAGGATATGTAAAATTCTAAAAAGTATTGTTCATAATAATGCATAAGAATGCTTGCTTGCCTAACAACGATGCTGTATTTATTAAACGTTTATGGAAAAATTATAAAATGTTATTTTAGAATGCATTTATTAGACAATGAGTATTTTAACTACCCATCGTATTACATATATACCTATATTCATATTTTGTGAATAAGACCACAAGTCTTTTGGATCATCAATCAATCGTAACAGACAGAGGTACCATAGGATTTAATAATAATAATAATAATAATTTATTTTTCAGAATAACATTCCATAGTAGGTTAGTAACAGTTGAACTTACATCTACTGTTAGTAGTAGGTACATACATCTAATACCTGACCGGTTCAGACTATCCGATCCAAAGAAGCCATCTACTTGACTGCGTGCAGTCGTATCCAGCGTTCCAGGATCGGAGAGTCCCACCGGTCAGTCAGCGTTTTAGGATGATGTTGGGGCTGGCGCGTACGCGGCGCAGCAAAGAGGTACATCTCTTGCGCATGGTGGCAGAAAAGCTATCGACGTTTGAATCCGCAAACATTCCAGACGCGCTGCAAAAACGCGGCAGCCCCACCAGCACCCGGACGCGTTGTTGTACTGGATGCGCAAGTCACTGCACGCCTTCAACGTAAAGTTCACCCACAGGCTGCATGTGTAGAAAGATTGACAGAAAGCTTTAAAAAGCGTGACCTTTACTTGAGTAGTACAACGTGCAGACCTGCGTGCCAACATATTACAACGAACAGCCAGCGACCTGCGCTCCCGTTCCACATCCACATTATCCTTCAGATTTTGGCAACTCTTACTAGTGGTGTGCCACACAAAGTAACTAATGGTACTCTAGAATAGCATTTGCTGCCAGCCTTAAATACCATGAGCTCACTCTTGAGTGCGTTATATTTGAGCCCATGTGCCTCAGTGTAGGACTCACATAAACCGAGCAACCTCCTCAAAGCTCTAATCGAAGGGCTCAGCAGCACCATATCGTCGGCATAACTTATGTTATTGATACACCTACCATCAATGTGACATCCGATGCCAGTACTGCTGAGTCTGTCTATCAGACTGTTTATATACAAATTGAAGAGCGCTGGAGAGGTCAACCCCCTGCCTCACTCCACACTCCAACCTATATTCCTCCGACAGTGAGTCAGCCCATCTCACACGGTTCAGTTGGTTACTGTACCAATATTCAAAAATATTTATAAACTGCGAAGGTAAGCTTGTTTCCCTTCGCAGTTTATTCCAGAGTATATTACATGACACAAGGTCAAATGCTTTTGACAGGTCTAGATAACAGGCATAGATTGGTGTTTTTCTCTTCGTGTAGTACTGCACAGTTTCCTTGAGGCACAGGATAGCAGTTTCCGTTGACAAGCCTTGCCTGAACCCAAATTGAGCGTCACTTATAATTAAATGCTTATCCAGCTGGCCCCTAAGCAAACTGTCCAGAACTTTAGCAATTACAGTTGCCAGCGAAATAGGTCTATAGTTTGACAACACAGAAGAGTCACTGGTTTAATTTTTTATAATAGGCACAACAATAGTACGCATTAATCTCTCAGGTAGATAAGAGTGACCAATACATAGGTTCAGAAACATAGACAGAACTCTGGGTAAGTGGACCCCAGCATGCTGCAGCTGCTCGATGCTGAGACTATCATGCCCAGGTGATTTTCCTCTGACCATGCTCTTAATAGTATCAGCAATTTGCTTTGCAGTAAATGTCACACTTCGTTCAGCGCAGGTCGTCTCAGCATCGGGCAGCGGCAGCGGCGGCTGAGCCTTAAGAGGCGATTCCAGCCTAAAATGCTGTCGTAACAGCTCTGCTATGCTCACAGGAAAGCTAGGCTTATGATTTAGCTTATTTGGGGGTTTCCAAAAACTACTAGTCTTTTTTTAAATGATGTTTTGCAATGATATCCATTTTGATTTGGTTTTGATGTATTTGACACCATTTCAATCTGGATTTGAATATTTCTCTGGATTCATACATATCATTATAAACCTGACCAGTACTAGGTTTACCACACCGCAGCCAAAATTTACAAAAAAGCCGAGCCTTCTCATGAGCGCCGCGGACATACTTATTCCAGCCAGTTACATATCTACACTTATTCATTTGTTTGCCATAGTAACTGCTCAGACGCATCTCTAAGTATACGCTCAATATTACTATACATTCTCTCTAACAATGACAAGTTGGCTAGACTCACAACACATCCTATCGCAACATTGATTAAATTCCACAGGAAAGTCTATTTCTCTAAAATGCGAATGACAATAATCATGATAAATACGTATCTGCTCAGCATTACGTTCACCCCAAATAATTATTTATCGGTGTATTTTGTTTCAATATTGTAGCATGAATAATATTAAAATTGCACTCTATCTTATCTTATCTTATGTGGGGGCCAGTCAGTGCAGACCGGCGACACTTCGACCTAGTGGGATCTTTTGTGTCGACACTCTCCCAATAACGACTACCATAGATGTTCATGGCAGCCGGGACCAACGGCTTAACGTGCTTTCCGAGGCACGGAGCAGGCGATAATTGTCAATTAATACGCACATCATTTCGAATAGTCATATAACTTCCGAAAGTCAGAGGTGCGCGACGTGGGTTCGAACCCGAGACCCTCGGCATTGCAGTCTGTTGATCTCCCCACTGAGCTACCGCTGCTCTAAATTGCACTCTAACATAATAGGCAAATGATCAGACCAATATGAGTCATACAATATTGAAACATTGCGAACAGTCGGCCGCGCGGCCTCTGTCACTACACAATGATCGAGCCAACGCAGGCACCCGTGTGCATCGCTTACATATGTATAGCTGTCCGACGGCAGAGTGTTAATATCAGCGCAAAACTACGACTGTTCCGCACAGAATGAAAACAACTCATTTGCAAACATTTCATCAGGATGCGCGTTATAGTCACCAATCATAAAAACTGACTCCACATTATTATTTTCAATTATAGCATTCATCTCGCTTAAACACTGTAAATTCCGATAAATGTTGACTGCAATCAGTAGGCATATACACCGAAAACACTAACAACAAACCATCAGCGATCCCCACTCTAATAGCCGCAAGACGCACACTGCTACAGTCGATCACTGACACAGTGGGCAAGGCACTCTTGCGCCACAAGAGCGCGACACCCCCGTGTGGTCGCCCCCGCATCACACCGGCCGAAGTACCCGTGAAGGCAAAGTTGTCATCTATAGTGCCCAAAAATGAGAGGTCGTGGGGTAACAACCATGTCTCCTGTAGCGCTATAATATCAGCCTTTTGACAAAGTCTTCGTATACAATCGACTGACCTAACAACATTTTTACAATTGAATGTCGCAATTTTTGTAGTAGTCATACTGAGTTCGTAATAACATTCTCACTCGGCCGTAAGCCACTCGTATATTTATTCTTGTAGGCAACGTTAATAAACCGCCTATATGATATTCCGACAGGCCAAAAGTCGTCTTTCATAAATAATTCCACCTTATCTTTAGGAACAAATATTTTGTACGAATTATATTGTTTATCCACCTTCATGCTCATTTTTTCTACACTAATGCTAAGTTTGACTTACTCGTAATATAATTTGTGATGTCATTTACTGATACATTCTTCGCCACATTATAAATATAAATGGGTACCTTTATTTCAGCAGCTTTAAAATTCACGCACGAATCTACCACGGCTTTCCCTCTATTTACTGCAAAACGATTCTTGTGACTGCGTCTCTGTACCTTGGTCCACTGATCAGTCCGTGTCTCCCTCTTCCATTCACCTTCTTTCACTATATCAGCCATAGTCTTGACGTGTTTACCCGCCGAGCGAGCGATCAGCTGGGTTGGGTGACTCACCGCGTCGGTCGATGCACAAGTGAGTGCGGCATTACCGTTGCTTCGCACAGGGGAATTCATATGCTTATCACGATCATAATAAGGTTTATTTTCACTAATCACTCCACGTTCCGAGGCAAGTGACGGTTGCCTGTTTGTGGATATTGAATTTGAAATACCGTCGAATGGAAGATGATCTTGCATTATTTCGCGGTATACGGTTTCCGTGGATGATATATTATTTTGAATATCGCTCACACTAACTTCAAATAATGGATGCCCCACAGACTCAGCCACAATCTCACAATTATTCTCCTGTAAACAAGCCCCGCATCGAGTGTTTACGTTGCACGTTGTATCGACTACAGAAGTACGCTTCAAAGTTTCTATCTCACAATTCAGCACCTCTAGTTGTTCAGTTGTTGCATACCGCTCTTTTATAAGGGTAACATCTCTCTGTATAATCATTAGGTCCTTTAATATCTTCGTTACATCAACATGGTCAAACAGAATAGGGGGGTAGTTATTGTAGCTCGCGTGCGACAAAAATTGGTATTTCTTCAGGATTGGTTTATTTTAGGACACAGATGATATCGTCAATGTTTCGAAGCACCTTCCCTTCTCTTTTTCTGACCTTCTTCTGTTTTGTTACTGCCGGTATGGATTCATATAGCAGGTATTTATGGTTATAACTTTTCTTTTTATAATACCTATGTATTATACCGAAATATACGTTTCTGAGCTGATGCTTCTAATAATACTTTTGATAAAGTAACAAAAATTGATACTTATTGCATCCTATAATAATAATAATGTCCTCCAGACCGAATTTTGGTCACGACGGTCAATCTTAAAGGAGACTGGCCATCTGCGCAGGAGATATTATATATAGTGCACAAGTATGTGCGCAAACACAAGTGCACTCTCTGTTCCCACACTCTCATGATCCGATGAGATGGTAATCCGACACGACCGGAGAGAGATCAGGCGCAGGACCAACGGCTTTACGTGCTTTCCGAGGCACGGGGGTGTCTAACATCGCCAACTTTCTAACTCCGAGCTCGTATTGACATTTCTTAACAGAAAAACCCAATTCGTTTTTCTTCGCCCGACCCGGGATTCGAATCCGAGACCTCATGCACAGCAGTCGCATTCACTACCGCTGCGCCACAGAGTATTTGAAAATGAATGAAACGCTTGGTAGGATTTCATATCGTTTATTTACGAGTAGTGGTCACAGCGTCCTACACGAGCAACGTAACCCGTCGTCCGTCGTAAGGCACTAATTAAGAAACGGACGCACCGGACAATAAATAATTAGGCTCTACGATTGGTTGGAAACACAATAAATTATATTTGAACACTACAAAAATATAATCCTTACTATATCAATTCAATACTGTTCTACATAATAATATAATCAAAATTACTTATTAAGAACGCAAATTCTCTTTAAATTCTAATTAATTTGAACCCAACACAGATATGTTAAAATTTACTTCATGATATATACAATGTAAGTCAAATAATGTGAATATATTTGGTTCTTTTAGGATCTCTACTACTATATTAGGAATGTAAGAAATATTAGTAGTAGTATCTAAAGTATTGTCTTAATACTGATTTTTGATAATTTTAGTCATAAGAATGTGGCATGTCACGATGAAGTGTTATTGCAAGTGTTCTAACTTTGGCAAACAATCGAATGGACATAATATTGCAATAAAAATCCATTGTGCATCCCTGGACATCTAGTCATTTAAGCTAACTTACTAACTTACTTGATAAATATAACTGTACAAAGTATGCCGGGAGTACCGCTACGTGTTATCCATCGAGATGTTGAAGATTTGGGTAAAGTCGAAATTATATAAATATAATATTTTTATATAAGATGTCTGATTAAGTACATAGTGGTACTCACAGCACAAATGATTGCATATATCTTATACTTGTAACCACATTAGCTGAGTGAGGCGTATAAATTACTCATTAACACGCATAAGAAGAGAAGAGAAGAGAAAATTCTAGTTAAAGCGTTCATCAAGCTTTTTTGTTCGGAGCGCGTTCGCAGATTACAATATATCGTTATCGAGTATGCTCATTGTCTCTTCATGAACGTCAAGATGGCGGGACCACGCCAGGTTCTTCGAATATCATGTGAATAGGATTTAATACAATATTTCTACTATTTTATACTTTCATATAAAAATTCTACACTCATAAAATTAAACACAAAATATTGTACAAGGAAATTGGTCCCGCTATTTTGATATCAAAATGGCGGGACCACTATTCAATTAATGAAAAACACATGGCGTGATCTTGAACTAAACTCATCAAATTTTAATACGATATAGTAGGACTACGTTTTAATCGTTATTATACTTGTATAACTGTAATTTGTATTGTATTAAATCCTATTCACATGATATTCGAAAAACCTGGCGTGGTTCCGCCATCTTGACGTTCATCTCTTTTCGCCTCACCTAATCGCTTAATGTGCTTACAAAAGTCTTAGATGACAACAAATGTATAAAATAAATCAAAGTTTGGCAAAATTCATATAGTCAATATCATTCCATGTGTTTGTTGTAGTAGCCGTGTAGAGTAGATCAACAAGCCCGATAGTGCATTTTGCGAAGATCAAACTTTTTTATACCTATTTATGAAATAGTACCAACAGATTTGGAAGAGACAGTAAAATATGGCTTAATCAAGAAAATCTAACGTGAATTTGTTGATAGAATATTTAAATTTCAGTGACAACAGTGGGAAGACAATCCAGTGCTATTTTTTAATAAATAATTTTATTAGGTATTTATTTCCTATACCTTTAAATAATCTGCGAATAGTGCGGTAGAAGATAGAATCTGTTACAACAAATAATACATACAAATAATATATTAAACCTTAAATATAACACGAGTTTCATAATCACAATAGTGTTTTAAAGTTAACTACAGACAATGCAATTCCTAAAGTATTTTAATAATTATATTGAGATCATTTTCCTTAATCACATCATCCCGTGTTACTTGAGTATGAATACGGCTCGGGAATGTTTCGTTATTAGTTTATCTCAAATCCAAAAACCTTACACTAAATTAAATAAAGATCTACTTTTGCCTACGTAAAGTTTGGTCTCATTTTAGCTCGACTTTAATTTACAAGCTATGTATAAATTTAACATAATACTGCTTGTTATTTAATCAAAGAAGGTTGCTTACGAAAAATGGATGTTACAAAATCAAAATAGTATTATATCGATGCGGATACTTGCGTAAGTGATATTCGAATATGGTTCTAACCTTTTGATCGCCACGGTCACGACTGCATGACAAATTAGAGTATGAAATCGTAGCTTGGCGCCGACAGCACGCTTTTGCTTTTTTCACGTGGCGGTCAAAGAGTTAAGGACGCAGTGCATTTACGTGTACATTTGTCAATATATTCGAATATAATTCGAATGCAATTTTGCACATCATTATAGTATAACAAGAGATCTGAAATAACGCAAATTACTTCGTTCAATGTCAACAATACTACGAATAAATTCATAGTTAGTTTTTAAGCACCTGTGTATTTTGTATGGTACGTCTTACGGGTTGATTTCATTACAGCAACTTTTGAACAGACGCTTTGCGTTATTTCGATTAAACTTTATACAGTCAGCGACATAAGTAACTGAACAATTAATCAATTTCCAATACAATTTTATGTACTGTTTTATGTTACTGTACAGCATTTATAAATTGTTATTTAATCCTTCAACTAAATGCTGTAAAAGTTGAGTACACTTATTACTACGAATGATAGAATCATTTAAATTTTTTTTTTTTATACGACTATTGTGGCAAGCAAGCATACGGCCCACCTGATGGTAAGTGGTCACCGTAGCCTATGGATGCCTGCAACACCAAAGGTATTACTTGCACGTTGCCGACCCTTTAGGAAAGGAAGTGGGAAGGAGAAGGAGCGGGCAAAGGACAAGAGGGAAAGAGGGTGATTGGGCCTCCGGCACTCAAATGTTTAGTGACTTGTGTCGCTGACTGTACTTATATTATCCTATTTCGTGTTAGAGCTATTTTCACACAACCACATGGTAGGGAAATGGAAGATGATATAATATCACCACCTTTTTGTCTATAAGACATAAATTGTCGAAGGGTGATATTTCTGTAATCCTCAATGTGAAAATAGCGCTTCGTTCATTGAAATTAAACTACTATATACCTACGGATCTTATCGCGTTGTTTATTTGACACTTTATTACATAAACTTTACTATTTTTTAGGCTAATTAAATTATTGAAACTATTAAAACTATTTATATTTATGTATACACTTTCCCCGACGTTTCGGTTGCTTTTCAGCAGCCATGGTCTCCCCATGACCATAAATATAAATAGTTTTAATAGTTTCAAGAATTTAATTAGCTTAAAAATTAGTAAAGTTTAATAGTAATAGTAATGTAACAGTTCCTAAATTATGTACTTAATCAAATAAACAACGCGATAAAATCCGTATATAATAGTTTAATTTCAATGAATAACATTTGCGTAAACAGAAGACAATATTATGTAGCGCTCCGTTCTTTAAAATATAATTTCGATGTGTTTACATTAACTGTCAACTACATAATAAAATTATACAGCGTTTCTAAAAGTTCTGTCTTAGATTTATACAGGCTAATTTTACAAGATAACATAAAGTAATGAACATTGTATGTATCTTTTCTAATTTATAAATTCGTAACAATGAACAATCCTTGAGCTTCATGAATGTAAATATTTTTATTTATGATTGCATGTTGATATTACTTATAACCTGGTAAATCTGGCAATACGTCATTGCTTCAACGTTTGAGTGCGAGCGCCACGAGAAAAATATATACGGCCAGTTTCACAACTATCTAGTAAAAGTTATCCAAGAGATAAATCGCATGCTGTCTTTATCTTATAAATAAATGCTATTTGGAGGTGGTGGAACAGACCCTTCGAATAACAAGTTCGCTATAAAATTATCTAAGTACTGGATAAAGTAATAATGTACTAATTGTATATTGAACTCCTAAATATGAGCTAATGTATCTTATCTTATCTTATGTGGGGGCCAGTCAGTGCAGACCGGCGACACTTCAACCCAGTGGGATCTTTTGTGTCGACACTCTCCCAATAACGACTGCCATAGATTTTCATGGCAGCCGGGACCAACGGCTTAACGTGGTCCCCGAGGCACGAAGCAGGCGATAATTGTCAATCAATACGCACATAATTTCGAAAAGTCATATAACTTCCGAAAGTCAGAGGTGCGCGACGTGGGTTCCAACCCAAGACGCTCTGCATTGCAGTCTGTTGGTCTCCCCACTGAGCTATCGCTGCTCTGAGCTAATGTAAATTTAGTATTAAGGTAATGTAAGTTTGCCGACATAGCTCTCCGGATAGCCAAGATGAAGTGGCAGTGGGCAGGGTACATAGCACGCAGAACCGATGGCCGTTGGGGCGGAAAGGTTCTAGAGTGGCGGCCACGCAAGGGAACACGCAGCAGGAGTAGGCCCGCCCAAGGTGGACCGACGACCTGGTAAAGGTCGCGGGAAGCGGTTGGATGTTGGTGGCCCAAGACCGCTCAGCGTGGCAAACCTTGGGGGAGGCCTATGCCCAGCAATGGACGTCTTTTGGCTGAGATGATGAACGTAGAGCAGTTTTATACCGTAAAACTTCTATCGTGGCGCGCACTTTACATTAAATTTACACAAATAAAGCTATTATTTTATTTAATGCTATAAAGTAAAGCTTATATTTAAACATTTGTTTATTAAGGTTTTATGCAAACCAGTGACTTTTGCCATGGTGACATAACATCTCATTACCGTTATGTATAAAACATAGACATTACGTATATTTAATGACATAACACGGACGTGACATAACGAGCCGCTGTCTCGTGACACAGTGATGACATGTCATCATATATATAATTATATAATATGTAACGGGTATTAACGCGATCATGCATAATGTTTACCTTTTATAGGCTTGACGTTACATATTATATATATATATATAATATAAATATCACTAGATAGCTGTCACGACAGAAGTTGTCCTGTACACACGAAACAAAATTTACACATAACTATCCTATTTTTTAAGTTGGACCAAATTACAGATAGTTACAAAGTTTGATCAAAATCGTTTCAATAGTTTAGGAGTCCATAGCGGACAAACAACGTGACACGTGATGTATATATATTAAGATATGTAACGTCATCATGAAACGCGAAAGTTTAAAAGTTATTATGACATGTCATCGCTTTTTATTGTGAAGCAGAACAACGCCGTGCCAATATACTGTGAACAAAAGTCATTGATTTGCTTTTACGTTTGAATGTCATTAGACATAGTATTAACATCCAATGTCGTAATTAGAGCTATATTGGTAGCAAAGTCTCGCCTTCTCTCTTTAACAATTACCATGTGCACGCGGCCTATTGAATGACATGTAAGGCTCTGCTCACAGTAGTTCCGTGAAAGCATATCGCTCATATGTAGACATTTTAAATGATACAATCACAGCTGTTGTATAAGACATATTAGTAACATTTTTAAGCGAGTTACAAACTATAACGATCATCTCACATGTAGTTTCCTCACAGGGTTTTGGGCACGACGCACAATTTTAATGGAGTTAGCGTTCATGTGTTTGCGTGTTCGGTATGGCAAAAGAAGCATGAGAGATGCTGTAGAAATGAGGGCGCTGAGAAGCATATGTGGTGTGACTCTGAAAGATACAATAAGAAATAGTGTGATTGGAGAGAGATGCGGCATGAAAGTGGATTTAGTGACAAGAATAGAAAAGGGTATGTAAAGCTGGTTTGGACATGTAGAAAGAATGGACGAGAAAAGACTGACTAAGAAATTTTATAAGGCTAGTGTGAATGGAACAGTCGCAAGGGAAAGACCTAGGCGAACGTTTCTTGATCATATCGGAGTCGTTCTGGATAAAGGCCAGCTTAAGAGCACCTTAAACCGGCGAGCGTGTATGAGGAACGTTATGAAAGTGAATGAAGCCAGAGAAGTGTGTCAGGATCGTAGCAAATGGAAATCCGTAGTCTCTGCCTACCCCTCTGGGAAACAGGTGTGAATCTATGTATGTGTTCGCGAACATTGTATTCCATAACTAACTCTCATAGACCAATGAGATGACAAGCCAACACAACCGGAATGAGATCAGGTATGGCACCAACGACTTTACCTGCGAGATATGACCGCAGCAGACTGTCATCGGCTAATTGCCGGCAAGATTTATATATATACATAATCAATTGTCGTATCCGATACAAACTTGTTTACTCGATACATTCAATCCCCGCCAACGGTCTTACACAAGAGATACTCGTTTCGGTTTGCGAACTTTTCTTATAGTTCATTCAACAAGAGAAACGAAAACCAGTCATGACTTTTAAAACTTACAAAATGATTTTGTCCGTATATAGTAATACCTACTTGATACATTTGCCCATAATATCTATCGATCGCAAAATAAACGCGTTGCCATAGCAACAGCGACAGTCACTTCGGCAATCGGTTTCCATAACACCAATCTCATTGAATAGACTATAGAAGTACAATCATAATATTACTCAAAGTTGTCTTGTCACAACTGCGTTATAAAGTAAGAATACGTTTCTTACTTTAGTTATACCTTTACGTGAGTATATCGAAGGCTATGTTTAAGACCTTAGTTCTCAAAGTGGTCCAGGTGGGCCCCCAGGGGTCCACGGGAGACTCGACGGGAGTCTACGTTGGCGTGACAAAAAAATGGGGGTTCACAATTCGTAAGCGGGGAAAATTTATTTGCTTTCGATAGTGAAGCACTAAAATGTTGGCTTGACTTCATTTAAGAAGGTCAGCGGCTGTTACTTGTAAATACTTGCATATTCCATATTCAGTACCAGTGGTCTCGAACCACCGACTTTTCGGAAGAGAACCAAAAAAAAATTCATCAATATAAATACGAATGTCAAGGAATATGGTAGAAATGTAACTGCAGGGGGTCCACCGGAACCAGTTAAATTTGAGAGTGGTCTGTGAGAAAAGAAGTCTGGGAACCTTTGGTTTAAGAGAAGCTGTCTTGTTCACACTCGTCCCAGCTGTCGCACTCGTACTGCTCGCAGTCGTAGTCGATGTCGCACGCCGCGTGCCCGGTCGCGTCTGAACTGATGTCTGTAAGTGCCGCGTCTGATACGGGCTTTGAAGATATGTCTAGTATCTGAAAATTAAAATAAAATTACATACAACTGCAAATAATTCTTAAGTTGCAGAAAATGTAACGCACATTAAATAAACTAAGAACAGGTATATGCTTCAAACGAATTATTATCATGACACAATGACGAGTGCCACTTTCAAATACTATTAAATTTTGGAATTAAATATAATGACCACCAAAAATAGTAATTGCGCAGCAAGATATTTATATTAGACAATTTTTATATTAGACAATTTTATTAACTCTTTACACAGACTGATACCCACACTAAAACTAAAAGATTGCACAATATTCACAGGCGATATAAATATTAACATTAATAATGCGGACTCTAATCATGTTTCAACATATCTGTGTACACTCGCTGAACTAGGCCTGAAACCAGCTGTAAACCGGCCAACAAGAGAGGGTTCTTGTATTGACCACGTATTCTTTTCGGGTAAAATAGATGTAGAGACTATAATCTGTTCATCAAACATAACTGACCATAAAATTATCATAACAGGCATAACTGGAACAATAGTAAAACCAGTCCCTACTCCTAGGTATAGACTACGTATTGACTACAATTCTATTGCAGACGAATTTATTAATATTGATTGGTCATCTTTAAACAATATTTCTAATATTACGGAACAAGCTGAAGCTTTTGTAGGGATCATAAAGAAAATATTAGATAACAACTCACAACGTTCCCCTATATCTAGATCAAAAATCATATTGAAACCCTGGATGACCCAAGGTTTACTTAAATGCTCTCGCGTAAAAGATAAGTTACACCTAGATATAAAAAAATACCCTTCATGTTTTATTAAGGCAATAGTTTACGCAAGATATCGGAACTTTTATATTACTCTAATACGGAAAGTCAAGAACCACTACCAATCCAACCTATTAGTTAAACATAAAGACAATCCCCGTGAACTTTGGAATACTATCAATGAAATCACACACAGAAAAGCCACTTCAAAGTCTCAAAACGTTGAACTTTTAACTATAAATAGTTGTCCTGAAGAATCAGTTAACTTATGTAATCATTTTTTTGCTTCGGTAGGTAAATCATATGCTAACGAGATATTATTAAAGCTAGATACCACGCAATATGAATTGGCACAAAAAGTGAATACTGGCAACGCGCCTTCCTCTTCTTTCTTTTTTGAGCCAACTGATACAGATGAAATTAATAATATTATTCTCAGTCTAAAATCTAATACTGCACCGGGTCCTGATAGCATTTCTATCCAGTTCATAAAAGCTATTAAGGATCATATTGTTAAGCCCCTTGCTGTTATCATTAACATTAGTTTAAGCACTGGAACAGTCCCAGATGTCTGGAAATCAGCAGCAGTTACACCGATACATAAAGGTGGTGAAACTAATTGCCCCAATAACTTTAGGCCAATTTCATTACTGCCAGTCTTCTCGAAAATTTTAGAACGAGTTGTTAATAAACGTTTGGTAAAATACATTGAAAGTAATAAATTTCTATCGGTAAATCAATTTGGATTCAGAAAAAAGCGCTCAACTGAGGATGCAGTTAAGCTACTGATTGATAATGTTGTACAAAATTTAGATAAGAGCAGGGTATGCGTGGGAGTTTTTCTCGACCTCGCAAAAGCCTTCGACACTGTGTCGATTCCAATCCTGCTGAGGCGGTTGGAAAGTATCGGTGTCAGAGGTATTGCTCTTGACTGGTTCCAGAGTTATTTAACTGAAAGACAACAGTGTTTAAAAATAGATTCTTGGGTTAGTTCTTCAGTAAAACTATCATTCGGCGTACCACAAGGTAGTGTTCTGGGTCCTACCTTATTTTTAATTTATCTAAATAGTCTTACCACCTTACCATTACAAAATGCTCAAATCATTTGTTACGCTGATGACACTGCAGTGATATTTCATGATACTACTTGGAGTCATTGTTTCAAAAATGTTGAACATGGCATGGCAAAAGTCACGAGTTGGCTTTCTGATAATTTATTAACATTAAACATTAACAAATCAAAATACCTATGTTTCCATAAAACTGCAATATCGTCTCCACTAGCCACTTCTGCCATCATGATTCATGAGCGTCATTGCAATGAAGCGGATAATGTAAATTCCTGTAGCTGTAATTCTATACAACGAGTTCGTTGCATCAAATATTTAGGCGTCGATATTGATGACAAACTAACATTTCGCGATCACAGTGCAGCTCTATCATCCAGGACCAGAAAGATAATTTATGCCATGAAACAAGTCAGAGACGTAGCAAATGCAGAACTTGTCAAAAATATTTACATTTCTCTTTGCCAGTCGATTTTGACATATTGTATAAATGCGTGGGGGGGCACATCGGCGTCACATTTAATTTCACTAGAAAGGGCTCAAAGGTCGGTGATAAAGGTTATGCTAAAAAAGCCTATCAGGTACCCCACTGAACAGATATACACAGAAGCCAATTTTGTTAAGTATACGCCGCCTTTACGTAAAAGTTGCTGTCAGCTTTACACATAAACAGACATTAAATGTCAACAACTACCAAGGTTTACTGAGTAAAAGAATCTTTAGAGTCCAAGTCCCTACAGTCAATACAACTTTTGCACAGAGATTCTATCATTACCTTTTTCCTTACTTATACAATAAGATCTGTAAAGTATGTAAATTTAAAAGGGACTCTGTGCGCGAGATGCAAGCAAAAGTGATAAAGTACTTATCTGGCCTGAACTATCACGAGGTAGAACGATTATTAAAACCTGTTCAGTGAGAACCTAATTTTTGGACACACGCATACATTCGCACACAAACTCACACCACACACACACCCTCACACACACACACACACACACACACACACACACACACTCACACACACACACACACACACACCCACACCCACACACACACACACACACACACACACACACACACACACACACACACACAAACACTATTATTTTTTATATAATTGCTGGCTATATTGTTAAGATTAGTCCTAAGAAAAACGCTGTATTACTGACAGCCGCGATACAGGCTTTGCCTAGTGCGGTTGTCATTGTATATCTTATTTTGTAAACAATGGACTGCCTAATAAATAAACATTATTATTATTATTATTATATGCTTACTAAAATATATCATAACGAGCACCTATACGCCTCAAATCACTGCATTCCGTCTCGGAATGGTTAGGTTATATAAAATAGGAGTCCTGCGAAGCGGGGCTCCATCGACTTAGTTTGATCTCTTTAAATATATTTTGGTGTGGAATTAGTATTTTTGGTAAGCATATTTTGCTGTGCAATTTGTATTTTTTTGCTGTGCAGTTAGATACTACCCTTAAATTTTATCTATACACAATGTTAGTAGATTTGTCAAAGAAGATAATACTGTATGGCATTTAAAGTCGGTACTATATTGAAAACAGTTAGTCCTTGTACAGTAAACCATAAAAAAGGAATGTTTTGAAAGTGATTAGCAATCATTCACACTTTACTCGTTGTCATGGACTAATTATTATTAGAATAACGGTTGAATAATCGAACCACAATTTAAATAGTTGTATATTTTTTTCTGTTGTGGCTGTGGTCAGTCGTATCAATTTTCTTTTTTCAATATTGGGCATTCTATTTTATGCTGCCCATCCAAAACTTGATATAATTTTGATTCGGCTTGCTTCAATTCGATTCGATATTCGAATAATTCGAATGTTGTTCATTCGATAATCACAAATCTTGCACTAGTAGTGCAGCGAGCGATATAGCATTCTCAATAACGCATGCATTATGTTGCCACTACTACTACTGTTAAAGTTCACTTGTATGTATCGTGCAGCAACGAGCTGCGCTCGGGCTCGCCGCGCGACATGTTTTTGTGCAAACTTCGCGTGACGGGACGTGACGTAACACCATACTAAATATATGTGACTTACATCAGCTGAAGAGCGCAGGCTGTAGTTGTCGGAGTGCGCGTCGCGGTCGGCGGTGGAGAGCGCGTGCAGCAGCGAGCTGCGCTTGGGCTCGTCACGTGACATATTCTTGCCGTCTGAACGGATGGCCACCTCGGACGGATTAGAACGTTCTAGAATATTATACACACAATACAACAATTAGCACTAAACGGTAATGATCAGAGGTCGGAATTAGGTAGAGTTATTTATGTACTTGCATCGAAATGTTGATATTATTATGGATCTTCCCGGGATTTCTAATAGAAAATCCCGTGTGGCCAACAATATTACAAATAAATATTAATAAAAACCTCAGAAATAGATAGCGAGCGCATTCTACGAACCGAGGTAGATGAATGAGCTGTGTGAATGAGTTAACCGATTTATTGCTAATAGAAAATTTGAATGCGGTAGAAAGAGACAAAATCTAGTACATTACGTTAAGCGGGTAGTGCTCCGCATTTCCGCTATTGTTTTCTTTTGTTCTCACAAGCTATGTTGTGCGAACTACAAATGTGGCAACATCGCGCGTGTGCGCATTGGAATTTTGCAACTTTGGACATCCGATGTCGTTGATGTAAATTAGGCAACGTCGCGCGTGCAGTGGCTTAAATTGTGTAAAAGTAAATAACTTTTTTATTTAATAAATCACGGCATTTTCCTGCTCTTTAAAATTAATATCGGGATTTGAGGCATATCCACTTTAATCTTTCGCTGTATGAAATCAGTGTAAGTGCATAAATAACTGTACCTAATTCCGACCTCTAGTAATGATTAAGACTCGTATAAACAACAAGAGGTAGGCGTCATCTAAGCCTCTGATGACACGCGACGTTGTTCGAGAAATGCATATCGGGTGCACAGGAGAACAATATTCGTGGAGAAAACCTCTCAATATTTGTACTCAGCTTTAGTACTTAAGACCTCGTCCTTGCTAGCATAGTCCATTTTAAAAGCAGAAAATATAAAAAACTGATTGATACACATAAAAGTTGCTTAGACATGTGAGCCTATGATTAAATAGACACATGATTTCAATACAGCGTTTGATTTCATTGAACATAATATAAATTTGTTAAGATAAGCTTAGGCATATGGGAGTGCATGGATCATGTAAAGTTGGTGCGAGGCTTATTTAAAAAAATTATCACAAACAGTAGTCTTTCAGAGTTTCAAATTCAAACAAGTACTATACCATAAGGCATACCATAGGGCTCACATATGGGTCCTGTATTATTTTATCAGTGATCTAACAAGTATAATTAAATGTAAATATAACATGGACGGCGACGATTTTAGTTTTTTTACATTTTAGTATCACGTAGTAAATGATAAAGTAAAATTATAAACTGAAATATATAAACAAACATCGAGTCCGTGTTTAAATATTACAAATAAATAACTAAAGTTGATTACTAAGTCAAATTATATAACAGTTCGGTAAAATAAGTGACAATAGTGCTCATATTATGTTATCTTTGCAAAGACATTGTATATTACGAAGTTATAAACATTAAAGTGAAGTGTATTTAAACTACCATTTATTCTGGGACACCGATATTTGGTCAGTTTATGTAAGTGAACTTTACATTATACATACAGGAAATTGCACAAAAACGATTGCAAAACAGTTGTAAATCCTTTCTTCTTAAATTCAGCAAATTGACACCGTTATTTTTCTTCATTCAAATTGCAATATCATTCTACACTAGAACAATCAACAGTGCCATCTAGCGGAGTTTACTTGAACTACATCGTTACATAGGAATCTATCAATGTAAAGTCTAAGATGTCAGCTAAACCTAAAACTAATAGCACCACTAGCCGCAAGATGGCACTACTAGTCACTTGCAAAAAAATGCAAAAAGCAAATAGACCGTAAGAAAGCAGTATCATGCATTACGTGCAAATGTTACTATGATCTTATGTGTATTGATGATGGGACTAAATACAAAAACGTCTCTAAACTCGATAAATGGAGGTGTAATACGTGTAAACAAACAATAAATAGGCAAACTACACCTGATCCTGAAGAAATAAATATTACACTAAGAAAGAAGCAAATTCTGTTAAAACACAAAGGTAGTCCTATATCGCCATATAGTGACTCGCTGGAAACAACAAACACGTTTATTACTCCTGACATCGCAGGTATTACTGATGAAATTTCTTTGGAGAGATCATTTTGCGCTACAGACCAGCTTCTGTCAAGAAGTATGGACCATGATATAAGTAATTTACTCACAATCCAAGAAATGCAAGAATCCAAAGAAATTCTCCAATCGGAACTTAATACCCTACAAAATGAGTTTGAAGTTATTGTATTGGAGAAAAACGACCTCTGCGAACAAATAACGAAATTAAGCAAAGAAAACCATACTTTGAAAAGCTTATTATCCCAATCTCCGAGTCGCACCATCAAGAAAACCAGAGGATCCTTGTACCGACCTGAGACAACTGGTATTCTGACGCCTTTAAGACAAACCTCCCCCCGCCAGTCAACGATAGATAACAGTGACATTGTAACGTTGTTACAAAATAATATCATCGATCTTCAAGAACAATTGAAGGAAGCAAAAAATGAAATAGATAGTCTATGCAAACAAATCTATAATCTACAACAATCAATAAAGCCACAACAGTGCTGTGATGGTATGCCTTCAGTTATCTTAGACAACAGTACTACAAACTCTGTCTTTCAAGGAGAGCATCCACGAAACAAACTGTGTATTCTAACTAACGTAAATTCCTACGGCACTCAAACAATGCTTGATAACACTTTTGGCGACAGCTTCGATTACTGTCGGTATATCTTAACAAACTGTAACATAAATCAACTTTTGAATAATATTGATAGTAAGTTGAAAAATTTTACTTTAAATGATTATTGTATTATTATACTTGGAGGTAACGAAATAAATAAAACACGCGATTACGAAGGTTTGGTAAAATATATTAGGGAATGCTTACACCATGTAAAGTACACAAATATTGTTATATGTACTCCAACATATATTTGTGGTAGCCCAATATACAATTATAAAGTTGAACATTTTAATAATTTATTATATCATGATCTCCAACATTTTAAGTATGCCTATTTCTTTGACACAAATTTGTACCTTTCTTTGGACATGTTCTCATATAATACAGGCGTAATGAATTATAAAGGAATTAAAAACATGTTTACACGAATTATGGAAAACATATATATAGACTTATGTAATTACAAAAAGACAAAACAAAACATAGACAGTGCACAGTAATTGTTTTGCTCCGTGGTTTTTATTCGATAAATATTGTAAAAACTAACTGTTCGTTCCTAAACAATACACTATTGAAATCCTTGTGAAGTGCCGGTTATAGTGACGTATCTGTGAACATTGCATTTACCATAACGCGTGAGTAAACACAAAATACATTTTTATAAACGAATTACACCGGCGGCCATTACTCGGCGTAACTGACCTGCGCAACCCGCGGCCCGCGGCCGGCTCGCTCGCAGCGCGGCACAAACCAGCCGCTGCATCGCTTCACCGCTGACACCATTCATTAGACGGCAGAATAATTTAATTAACATCGAAGAAATTTTTTTATTGTTTTTTATTATTTTTTTGGCTTGATTTTCCTTTTGGAATACTGCATGATGCCTGCTTCACATAACGTTTGCTCTGGATGTCGCAGTAAAATAACTAGCAAAGAATACCTAGCATGTGCATTCTGTAAGCTTAAGTACGATCTCAACTGTGCTAATGTGCCAGAAAAACGATTTTCCCTTATGAGTACTGATCTGAGGAACAAATGGAAATGTCCTGGATGCCGAGCTAAACAGCCCAAAGCTGATAATAGCAACACCCCATTAAGAACTGATGACCGATACGAAGCAGCGTCTGATACCTCATTTTGCTCTATCCTTAGAAGCGATTCCCCATCTAGCAATGAAAATGTAACTCTTCGTACAAAAACATCTCAATCTTCAACGTCAACTACAGGGCTGAACTCTATGCTTACGAAGGATGAAGTAAGAGAAATACTTAGAGAAGAGTTCAACTTGATGAGAACATCACTGACTCAGGAACTCCAACAAACCCTTAAACAAATGGTAAGGAATGAGTTTCAAACCATTAGAAAGGAACTATCTAGTCTTGAAAATAGTGTAAAGTTCTTGGATGAGACGTATGATTCTACCAAAAGCGTGGTTACATCATGCCAAGATTCATTGACTGTCCTTCAGAAGGAGAATACTAACTTAAACAGTACCATTAACGATTTACTTCTTAGATTACAAGTCATGGAACAGAACAATAGATCGAACAACCTCGAAATACAGTGCGTCCCAGAACGTAAGCAGGAGAATCTTATTTCTACGGTATTGAAACTTGCCAAAACTATAGACTGCGACCTGAAAGAAATTGACATTCACCATTGTTCACGAGTGGCTAAATTGAACAGAGATGACAACAGACCTCGAGCAATTATTGTAAGACTTGCAACACCCAGACTCCGTGACACATTTTTGGCCAAAACCATAATCTATAACAAGAAAAATGTCAATGATAAAATCAACACGACTCATTTGGGACTTGGAGGCGATAAAGTGCCAATTTACATTCTGGAGCATCTATCACCATTAAACAAGAAATTACATGCTGCAGCCCGTCAGGCTGCCAAAGAGAAAGGATACAAATTTGTCTGGATCAAGCAGGGAAGAATTTTTATGAGAAAAAAAGAAGCCGACGACTCAATATATGTCAAAAATCTGGAAATACTACAGAAACTCAAGTAATTTAATTTTTTTGCACATTATTTTGTTTTTTTTTTTTAAATATTATTGCCAATTATTACTGTACTAGTAAGATCAAAATTCAATTCACTAAACATATATTATCAAAATGTTAGAGGTCTCAGGACCAAATCTCATACGTTTTTTTGTAATTTAGCAGTTTCGAATTATGATGTAATAATACTAACAGAAACCTGGTTAAACGAGACAATAAATGATGCTGAACTGTTTGATAGTCGGTATACAGTGTACAGAAGAGACCGTGAGACCAGTGGCTTTCATGCTAATAAAAATGGCGGTGGAGTTTTAGTTGCTGTTGCCACTAAATTCAACTCACATCGTTGTGTCAAATTGGAAAGTCTGTGTGAGGATATCTATGTTAAAGTTGAAATAAGTAAGAATTATCACCTAACTTTTTGTAGCGTATATTTACCTCCTCCTCTAAAGAAAGAAATTCTTGAACATTTTTTGGATAATTTTAATAGAGTATCAGACATTGTAGACAATTTGTGTATTGTAGGAGACTTTAACTTAAGTTGTATTTCTTGGGCGGATTGCTCGAATGGTAATAGCGAACTTATTACGTATAATGGTTCTTCTTTAGGACAATTACTGGTGGACTTTGTAGCGCTCAACAACTTCACACAATACAATAACATCACAAATAATAGAAATAAAATACTGGATTTAGTTTTGGGTAATAACTTAAGTATTGGTGTTACAAAATCTACTGATACCTTGGTACCAATTGATCCATTGCATGTACCTATCGACATATCAGTCAGATTTACCAAAGAAACACCGCTCAGTAGTAACAGGGGTAATTTAAAACGCAACTTTCATAAAGCGGATTACATTAAAATCAAGTCAGAACTAGATCGAATCCCGTGGTCAGAAAAATTGAATGAATGTGATAGTTTGGATGAAATGGTTTCCCTGTTCTATGAAAATCTTAATATAGTCATCGATAAATTTGTGCCAAAAGTTCCAGTTAATAAAGGCAAGTTCCCACCGTGGTTCGACAGACAGTTAATTAGACTAAGCAAAGAAAAAACCAAATTGCTCCGAAAATTTAAAACTTATAAGAACCCCTTAGACGAAATCTCACTTCATATGTAAAATAAAAAATGCAAAGTTCTGGCAACCAATTCTTACAACGAATACATAAAAAAAGTCGAAGATAACATAAAATTAAATCCAAAATACTTTTACAGTTTTCTTAAAAACAAACGTGACAGGACATCACAGTACCCTCAAACAATGCATTTAAATAATAGAATCGAATCGATTGGGTCTAGTATATGTGATTTATTTGCGTCATACTTCGCATCAACATTCAGCGATAGCTCCAGGGTAAATACTATTGGAACTGATAACAATACTGATTTAGGTTCTGGCAGTCTAGGAAAGATATATATACAACAAAAAAACATTTATAAGCATTTAAAAAGTATCGATATTAATAAGGGTGCAGGACCAGATGATATTTCTCCTTTATTTATTTCTAATTGTGCATTACCGTTAAGTCTGCCTCTATACATCATCATGAACAAATCATTATCTTCTGGTGTATTTCCCACAGCCTGGAAAACAGCCAAAGTTGTACCTGTATACAAAAACGGCGATAAAGCTGACGTCAAAAACTATAGACCTATCTCGATTTTATCAACATTTGCTAAAGTTTTTGAAGCCCTTATCTATCCCTATTTAAAATACCATACTTGCCAAATGATAGCTCAGGAGCAACATGGATTTATACAATCTCGTGGCACTAGTACAAACTTAGTTACTTACCATAACGATTTAGTAAACGCAGTCGACGCTGGTATACAAGTCAGTGCTGTTTATATGGACTTCGAGAAGGCTTTTGATCGGGTTTGTCACTGCAAACTATTAGCTAAATTGTAAGCTTGTGGAATATGTGGTCGTTTGCTGGATTGGTTCAATTCTTATTTACAAGCTAGAACTCAATACGTTGTTGTGAAAGGGTTTCAATCCAAATCTTACATGGCGACATCTGGAGTCCCTCAAGGTTCTCACCTGGGACCATGGCTGTTTAATGTCTTCATTAACGATGTAGTATCTAATCTAAAACATAGTAAAGCCTACCTTTTTGCTGATGATTTGAAGCTTATTAAAAGTATAAAATCCCATTCAGACTGTAATTTGCTTCAGGAAGACCTAAATGCTATTTCCAATTGGTGTTTTATCAATAATATGACTCTAAACGTAAACAAATGTAACTTTATAAATTTCACCCGTAACACTAACATCATCCAGACAGATTACCATGTCGAAGGTGTAAAGCTCAAAGAACTGGTCATCATTAAAGACCTTGGAATACTTTTTGATAAAAAACTTACCTTCCTACCACATTTTGATAATATTATTAAAAAATCTTCCCGAATGTTAGGATTTATTCTTCGCAACTCTAGATTCTTCCGTAATCCACAAACCAAAATATCTGTATTCAATGCTTACGTTAGAAGCAATGTAGAATATTGTAGTGTGGTATGGTCACCCAGTTATAAAGTACACCAGTTGAGAATAGAACGTATACAAAGAAGATTCGTTGCACACTTAACATTTGCTGCTAGGATACATAAACAGTCTCTTTCATATGGAGAAAAATTAAAACATTTTAAAATAGATAGTCTTCTGACTCGTAGACAACTCCATGACATGACCTTTTTATATAAGATGCTTAGAAATGGTTTAGATTGTCCAGCGTTATTGTCATCCATAACCTTTCGAGTGCCGCGTCGAATTCCAAGACAGGCTGCAATTTCCGGGTTACTACATCAGCCCATTGCAAGAACAAATTTAAAACAGTCGTCTGCACTATCCAGATTGTCTAGAATGTATAACTCCTTGGACTGTGAAGTAGATATTTTTAACACTAGCTTAATTAAATTCAGATTTATTGTGTTGAGGTTGTTGAGAAACCGTAATTGTGTGTGATCAATATTTCTAGTAATGTTGTGTATACATATATACTTGTCAATATCGCAAATCATCAAACATTGTCTCCTTAAAGTTGCATACGATGTATAATTTACTTTTTTTTTTAAACTTGTATCTGATCTGTAATTATAACCTAAGCACGTGTAGTGCTACTGTCCGCTAATTTAGTGCATGCGGTGACTCCTTAAAAAGTTGTGCAATTTGTACTAATAACAACCAAACTGTAATTTTTGTGTCTTAAATATTTGTAACAACTACTGGATGTCCTTGTAATAAATAAATAAATAAATAAATTACTTTCCCTCTGAAACCATACCAAATAATAACCCAGCATTTAATAAACAAAGGCAGTTTTTTCTTGAGTAAAAATAAGCCAAATATTAGTGTAACTGTACCTTTTAACAAAGATGTAATAAAAAAGAAAAGACTGATAGTATATTATCAAAATGTTAGAGGACTCCGGTCCAAAACGGCCTTATTTTACACGAATGTCATGTCATTATCTTGTGATATCATAGCTCTAACAGAAACATTTCTTAATAGCTCGATAAACGACGCAGAATTATTTCCGCCTAATTATATTGTATTACGAAAAGATAGAACTGGAGATGTCGGTTGGGGTGGAGTATTATTAGCGGTCAAAGATTGTTACACGGTAAAGGCAGTTACAAATATTGATGGTCTAACTTGTGACAAGGAAATATTGTTTGTGACCATAACAGGTAAATTTGTTAAGTTCATTGTGTGTGTTGTATATTTACCACCAAATTATAACAGTAAACAATATCTCGATGTATTAACATGTATGGAAAATGTCATTAATATGTTTCCAGAATACCAAATTGTGATAGTGGGCGATTTTAATCTGAAATCATGTAGTACTTCCACTAGGATGCAATATGATTTATTTCTAGATCTATGTGGGCTCCAACAATATAATAATGTCTGCAATCAACATGACTGTATCTTGGACTTAGTATTGGTAAATCTTAACTCCGGTGACATTAGTGTGGGTTCCAGTGATGATGCCCTCGTACCAGCCGATGCCTATCACCCTCCCCTTGAAATATTTCTTGCTTTGCCTAGAGTTATATCTACCGGGAAATCCCCTCAACAGAGAGGTAATAAAAATTCGATTAATCTTATTTGTGAGTGGAACTTTCATAAGGCGGATTTTCAGGGTTTATACTTGGATATAGCAAATATAGACTGGTCGGACCTATTGCAACAGAAAGACGTTGATATCGCTGTTGACATTCTATATAATAAACTAAATAGCACCATAAATAATCAAGTCCCGATCAAAAGAGTACCACTCAATCAAAAATATAAATACCCGTCATGGTACACGGGAGAAATAATCTATTATATAAAACTAAAATATTATAACCTAAAAATGTTCAAAATACGAGGTCTTCAATTTAACAAAGAACTTTTTAAATATTACAGAACCAAAGTAAAAGAGTTAGTAAAAAACGCTTTTCAAAATTATTTACACAAAGTGGGTAACAATATAATACATGACCCTTCAACATTTTGGCAATTTGTTAGAGATAAAAGGAAAAATAGGCAACAGGACAATAAATTTGTTCATAACGATAGGATTGTTGAAGGTCAGGAGGCTGTTGATGCATTTTCAGAATATTTTGGTTCAGTCTTTCATAGTGATATTCCTAACCTAGATTTTAAAGCGGCTGAACAAGATGCAATTAAGCAGCATAGTATGTCCCAAGTAAGTGTTGCGCATGTTAATTTAACACAGCTTAGACGTGCAGTAAGACAGTTTAAAATATCAACAGCTTCTGGGCCTGATCTTATACCAACATTTTTAGTAAAGGACTGTTTCATATCTTTTGAAACACCCCTGTTATACATATATAACTTATCCCTCCAATACTGTTCTTATCCAAGTAAATGGAAGATATCAAGGGTGACCCCCGTACCTAAATCAAACTCATCTACTCAGATTACAAATTACAGACCTATCGCAGTGCTATCGGTGTTTGGGAAGATCTTTGAAACAATAATTAAAAATGATATCACTCCTCTAATAAAATACATATTAAACGACTCCCAACATGGTTTTCGGCCCGCACGATCCACCTTAACAAATCACATTAGGTTTACCGACTATATAAAGTCTAATATGTTGTCAGGATGTCAAATAGATGCAGCATACTTTGATTTTGCCAAAGCTTTTGATCTTGTGGATAATGACATACTGTTAACCAAGCTTTCATCTATAGGATTCGATACACACTTACTTAAATTCTTAGCAAACTATTTGAAGGACCGAAAGCAATATGTAAAAATGGGAAATTATAGATCACAAGATTATTATACTCGATCTGGAGTCAGTCAGGGAAGCACCTTGGGTCCTACTTTATTTATTATAATGATAAATGATCTGCCTAACAGTCTCTCTAGCGTAGAAAGTCTTATGTTTGCTGACGATCTCAAATTGTTTAAAACTATTAAGAATGCATCAGATTGTGAAGACCTACAACGCGACATAGATGCAGTTGCAGAATGGAGCAGAGTAAACAAACTAGCTTTAAATATTGCCAAATGCAAAACCATCAGTTTTACTCGTTCCCGATCTCCAATCGTAAGGACATACAAGATGACAGGGCAGCCGCTCGAACGCGTCACTACGATATGTGATCTTGGATTAATGTTGGACTCAAAGTTTAATTTTTATGATCATATTAAAAGCATATCTAAAAATGCAAGTAAGTCGTTGGGGTTTGTAATGAGAATGTCATCACAATTTAATAATGTACTTGTTATAAAATTGCTATATAATGCATACGTAAGAAGTAAACTCGAATACAACGCGATTGTCTGGAGCCCAAAGGAAAAGCTATATACTTTAATGGTAGAAAGGGTACAACGCAAATTTGTTCGTTACTTATACAAGCGCATACATGGATATTACCCATATCTCTACCCGTCCATGTTTGTTTGTGGGATGGTTGGTCTGGACACTTTAGAGCTCAGGCGTAGTTTTACACTAGTAATGCACTACTATCAACTTCTAAATCACAAAATCGATAACCCTTTAGTGCGTGAATCCATACACTTCTACGTTCCAGACCAATACATGCGTGGCACTGGACGACGGTGGCATCAGCTGCTTACCTGTTCACCATCATGGCGTGTATCTCCCGCCGCCAGTACTCCGACTGGTAGGGCTATTGAGTCCATAAATAATATAATACGAGCGAATCCAGATACAGACATGTTCTTTGATAATATGAGCATAATTACAAAGAAAGTATTATTGTATTTAAATAATGTATAATGTGTTTGATTGTTTAATTTGATATGTTTATAATTTTAATTTAATTGTTTTATTTATGTTTACTTATTATTTAATTAGTATAATAAATACATTTTTAACCTAGTTTTAAATTAGCATAACATGTAAGCGTGTTGGTGTATTGCTGTAAGCTTATATTGTTTCTTTATGCATAAATAAATAAATAAATAAATAACGATAATGGCGTAGTTGGTAGTTTCGAAGGTTCGATTCCCGCACAAGTCAAACATTTGTGTGCATGAACATGGATGTTTGTCTTGGTCTGGGTGTTTCTATGTATAATATGTATGTATTTACAAAAAAGTATATAAGTATATATGTTTATCCACTGTCTAGTACCCATAGCACAAGCTCTGCTTAGTTTGGGCTAGATGGTGTTGTGTGTATGTGATAAAATATTATATCAGTCATCAACAAGAGCAGATTCTACTCTTGTTGATTCTTTCTCTGACTGACTCAGGCAAGCCTTGGTACTTACTTTGCAAATGTGTTGCAATTAGATATTTTCTAAGGATTTGTTTCTTAAGGCATGACAAATAATTTCTACGTCAAAATTACACAAGAGTGGTATATATATACGAACGTACAATTTTTATATTACGGCGGGCCTAACACAAAGTCTTTAGTTGAATATGTCATTATCGGCATAAAAAAAGCTAAATCTTAAATGTAATACAGTAAAACAGGTTGAATAACCTGCGAAACCGTGACCGGCTTAGCCGACTAATCGGCCAGTCGGAGAAAGTCATAGTCGGCACATCACTAATAAATATAGTAAAATATAATATTGTTTGTAGCATTTCAAATAAGAATGTTATTTGATTTCAGTTTCTAAAGCCAATAGGAATGTACTTTTTGAAATCTGAATAGATTTATGACATAATACTTATAACCAGTACCTTTGACCATAGCATCGGCGAGTGAGACTAGCGAGCCGCTGCGTGGAGAGCCCAGACTGCCGCTGAAGTACATCTCTGGGTTAGCCTCATGCCGATCTGCAAGTAAAACATGCGTTATTGTAACTATCAGTGTTTATATAATTATTATATTTTATATTTATTCTGTATACGTTTAGTGTAGGATTTAAAATGTATTTAATGGAAAAATAGGTCCGTCGTTTGTTCGTATCTGATGGTTTCGTAAACCATGCGTCTATTATGGTGAGACTTAAGCAAGTTGTTGTGTGCACGCTAGGGAAGGCATCCCAGAAAATCTCAGCAAAGTGTGTACGTACATTTTCTGTTCATAATGTTGTTTAGTTTGTATTGGCAGCTATTTATTCTGCAGTGAATTAAAACAATATAAGTTTATGTACAGATATGGAAATTAAAAGTGAGAACTTAGTTCCATATTATATGAGTAGTAGAGCCTCGCTGACTTCAGCATGAATGGGCCGGCTCGACTGGGAAGCACTACCCTCTCACAGAATATCGACGTGAAATAGCAGTATTCCTACTGTTGTGTTTCGTGCGGTGAGAGTGCCGGAGGCCCAATTACCCTCTTTCCCACTTCCCGCTCCTTCTCCTTCCCACTTCCTTCGTAGAGAGTCGGCAACGAGCAAGTGATGCCTCTGGTGTCGCAGGCGTCCATAGGCTACGGTGACCACTTACCATCAGGTGGGCCGTATGCTTGTTTGCCACCTTAGTTGTATAAAAAAAGAAAAAATATTCAGGCAAAATGGAAAATTTTAAGTAGGAAGTTGTATTGATATAGTTATTAACTACTGATATTACTAATATGTATAACTTAGTACTAGTGTGGTACACTTGCCACAGTCGATGATCTCGTGGAATACATAGTTAGTGATGGCGACCGGCTGTCTGATCCACGGGTGAGACATCATCTGCAACACCGTGCATCTGTTGGCTGGCTCCTTGCACAGCATCCATCGCAGCAGTTGTTCCAAATCTGTCACATGGGGATATCAATATTTTATAGAAACAGTAGAAGTATACATTTGACCCACACACAAATGTACATACGTGTAGAATGCAGTGATCATTATCATAATCACATTTATTCGTGTTCATCAAACCAACAAGAAAATTTCATTTATTCCCTATTAATAAAAAGTAATGCTTATGGACGTGAGATTTAAAGATTTAAAAATGGGAACGCCCATCTGAGGCCACGAATGGACAAGAGGCTAGAGAAAAAAATACTTTCCAGTTGATTTTGTCGTAATAATATGTATTTACTTTCATTCAAATTGACGCCACTGCAATTTACAAAAAAATGTTAAAAAAAGTCAATTGGGCAAGATATGAGTCCATTATATGCCCTCCGGCGCCTTTTCTAGATGATTTGTTACTAGTATATGACAAAGAAGAGAATATAGACCTTTAAATTAACAAATGTATTTTTTTTCATACCTTATTAAGTATAAGTTGATAAATATATATTACAAACACACCTATCATAATTAAATAATAGAGCAATGAGAAAAGAGATGTTTTTGAATTATCTCACAGCCAGACACATTTTCGTATGGAAAAATAACCACAATACATTTTGTTTTATAGGTATTTCTAAAATAGTGGCGTCAATTGGAATATATTTTTTAGATATGTTATACTGTTAAGATCTTAAAACACTTAATTTTTATAGTAATTTTTGATGTCCATCTTTGGCCTGAGACACTATGGAGAATAGGCATTCCCCTTTACATCTTGAAGCAAAACGAAGATGGCTGGTCATATTAAAAAATATAATAAAGTACCACAAAATGAAAATAGAAGAGCAAAGAAATTGTGAAGTATCCAATAGCAGTTCTATTTATTTTAAAGGTACAATCTTGATTATACAGATAGATATCCGCACACAGTTTATCTATATTTATTTTAGAAATGAAATAAATTGAATATTGTATTGTTATGGGTTTGCAATACGTGTACAAAATTCTAGACTATTTGGCAGTCTGATTATAAGTGACAATTGTATTGATTACGTTTATATTGTAATTTTTTGATACAAGACTTTTTAATACACACCAGACGGATCAAATGATTAAAGTAATGTTAAAAATCAAATTCTAATCGAAAATATTTTAATTATTAAGTTTGATTATTTTCCTGTCTTTGTTGGCCATGATTAATTATTACACCGTTACATGATTAATTATTACCCGTTGAGAGTCAGGCAAAAAAAAGTAAAAGGAAAGTCCTTGGCGCTTATGAACACCAGGTGTGCAAAAAACACACAAGAGATTAAATAGCTCGAGGCTTAAACGTGACTACGTTGCACTTAACATAGGTAACTGAAATTTTACTTTGCACAATATATAAGTCAAAGTAAAAATCTATGAAAATGTAGTACCTGTACTGTGTGCATTAAGAAGGGTTGCGCAAACTCTTTAAGGATGCGATGTGCAGTCAGTAGCGATATTTGATATTTGTGTTAGCTATCTAATGAAGTGACACGAGGCCTTACCGCCACCCCTCAAACCATCGTCATAGTATGCATGAGAATAAGTCAGCGTGTGCAAATTTGTCTCGTTCTCGCGCATGCAATGAATATGCTTTAGGGTTTATTGTAAGACCCTGAACTGCAGAGTTGGAAACGCGCGATTGACACTCGTGCCATAAGATATTTAGGCTGTAGTAAGCGCTTACCATTACGCGGGTCGTATGCTTGTATGTCATCTTTGTGATATAATAAAAAACAATATTGATTGCTTTAGAAAGATATACTAAGTAACTAAAGTATTGGCAATGATTTATGTTAGATTTGTTTACCTTCAGACACAATCTCTGGGAAGGCGAGCGGTCCCTGTATGGTATCCTCGATGTCAGAGAAAGGGTTAACAAAGAATGTCAGCACATACAGTGTTATCCCCATTGACCACATCTCCAGCTCGGGACCCGCATACCTGGAACAAATACAAATGTTTTAAGAAATATGTGTGGAATTTGAACAGTCTAAGTCCCAAAGTGGTTCAGGTGGACCTCCAGGGGTCCACGGGAGACTCGACGAGGGTCTACGTTGGCGTGACAAAATAATGGGGGGTCACAGTTTGTAAGCGGGGGTCCACGAAAATTTATTTGCTTTTGATAGTGAAGAACTAAAATGTTGGCTTGACTTCGCCTATCAATGTAACTTGCCTGTGTTATTACCAATCTTACTACTAGTAGTAACACCGGTAATTTAATTACGCTTTTTACTACTGAAGTTTAAAGTTATTTAGATAAACTTTAAACTTCAGTAGTAAGAAGGGTAATTAAATTATATATTCAAACTCGACCGAGGGATGACCCCAAGGTGTCTGCACACAAGTTACAAGTCAATCGGTCCAGTGGTTCCGGAGCTATGCCTGTCACTAACAGACAGACACACAGAATGTGTTTTCATTAACCTCTTCGAAGAAGACTCAGAGGTTTTAGAGTTGTTTGTTTACCGCATAATACACGTAAAAAATTAAGGTCTATACTCACTTGTTCCCAGCGAGTACTTCGGGGCTGCAGTACTCCGTGGTCCCGTAGAAGGTAGAGAACAGCGTGTCCTTACTCATGAAGGTGGCCGAGCCGAAGTCGATCAGCTTCACGTGGAACTTGTTGTCGATGATCACGTTCTCGTCCTTTATGTCGCGGTGCAGTATGTTCAAAGAATGTAGGTACTCGACCGCTTGTCCTATCTGAAATTAAAGGAATGGACATATGCAACATTATTTTAAATATACCATAAGGCTACTTATAATAAACCAGAAAGATAGAATAAAGAATAGTGTGATTAGAGAGAGATGCGGCATTGAAGTGGATATAGTGACAAGGATAGAAAAGGGTATGTTAAGCTGGTTTGTAGAAAGAATGGACGAGAAAAGACTGACTAAGAAAGTTTATAAGGCTAGTGTGAATGGAACAGTCGCAAGGAAACAAGCGTGAATCTATGTATGTATGTATGGAAGGCTATAGGCTATATAGCATCACGCTACGATCCACGTGGGCGGCGCAGTAATCATAAACGCGGGTGAAACCGCGGGCACATCTAGTCATATATATAAAAATGAGACGAGCACACGCTAGCGATATTACAAGAGATCACAGGCTACCCGCTTACCAACAAACAGTATGTCACACTATTGTTGTATAGAAATACAAAGTTAATATAACTATAAATTAAAAATTTAAAAACCCCCCACACAAAATAATAAATACAGTAAACGGCCATTTTGTGGTGGCGGCCATCTTGGACCGATTTTCATCAAACATAGCTAAGAACACTCCCGACTAAATCAAATTTCAAACAAAAAAAACTAAATCAAAATCAGTTCATCCGTTCGGGAGCTACGATGCCAGAGACAGACAGACAGACAGACAGACAGACAGACAGACACACACACACACACACAGACACATCAAACTTATAACACCCCGTCGTTTTGGCGTCGGGGGTTAAAAATACAGAGACACAAATCAATTAACTTGCTTCGATTTCCTTAATCTGATATTCTATAGAATATTAAGTAGCCATGTATATAGTGTAATAGCCAGATACATATATTGTTACGTGCTGGATTCAAGGGATAACAATGTAAACAATATTACCGACTAAAACACGTTTTATTCTAGCACAAAATTAATTTAAAACACAACACACACTATACTACACTTTTCCACTGTAACTGCTTCAAACTCTGTAGTATTTTCGCTTCCGTTCGCTTGAATACTTGTCCGCTTACGATTGTAAACTCACTCGGCGAGCGCTGGCCTTGCCCTTTTATACGCGGTTAAAGCGTTTCTGGAGTTTTCTAGAAACGTCATACCCGGTATGTAAACAGTACGAAGATTCGAGAATGTTCCAGTGTTCTCTACTATTCGCGTACCCACAAACTACGTAGCTCCGTAAGATGGCAATAGATGGCGCTGTAATAAATTATTAGACGGAACTGCCGAGGCTTCCCTACAATGTCAAGAGATGGCACTGGGTGTAACAATATGTATACCTGTCTAAATATATAGCTGAGCAGTGGTTCGTCGAGTCGCGGTCGTCGCTCTATGAACTCGAACAGGTCCATGCCGGCGCCATGCTTCTCCATCACCATTTGGAAGTACTTCTCATTCTCGAACACGTCTATCACGCTCACCTGGAAATATCGAACAGATATTTTATTAACTTTTAAACTTTCGCGTTGCATATATATATATATATATATATATATATATATATATATATATATATAATAGGTAACGGGTATTAACGCGATCATGCATAATGTTTACCTTTTATAGGCTTGACCAGGTTACACCGGCCATGCTCACAAGCTGAGTCAGCTTGTGACAACGGCCGGCAAACAAGCATACGGCTCACCTGATGGTAAGTGGTCACCGTAGCCTATGCACGCCTGCGACACCAAAGGCATCACTTGCGCGTTGCCGACGCTTTAGGAAAGGAAGTGGAAAGGAGAAGAAGCGGGTGGGAGAAAGGGGGTAATATAGCAGCAGTTCTTCGGCTTCTTCCTACACATACTCACGATATTAGGATGTTTGAGTGTTAGCAGTAGGCTCAGCTCCAGCGGGACCTTCCGCCCGTCCGGCCCATCCACCCAGAACTGCGCGCCAACCTTCTCCTTCAGAATGAACTTGGCAACTGTCAGCAGCCGGTCGGAACGACGGTATGCCATTTTCACACAGCCGTAAGCGCCTTTACCTATAACAAAAGTATTTTTTAATTATATTACTGTCTTGTTAGAGAGAGATGCGTCATGAAAATGGATATAGTGACAAGAATAGAAAAGGGTATGTTAAGCTGGTTTGGACATGTAGAAAGAATGGTCGAGGAAATACTGACTAAGAAAGTTTATAAGGCTAGTGTGAATGGAACAGTCGTAAGAGGAAAACCTAGGCGAACGTTTCTCGATCAGATCGGAGACGTTCTGGATAAAGGCCAGGTTAAGAGCAACAAACCGGCGAGCGTATATGAGGAACGTGATGAAAGTGAATGAAGCCAGAGAAGTGTGTCAGGATCGTAGCAAATGGAAATCCGTAGTCTCTGCCTACCCCTCTGGGAAACAGGCGTGAATCTATGTATGTATGTACTGTCTTGTTGGATCCGTGGACTACGCTTGTTTGCACCTCATCATTCTGAGGTCGATACCTGAGCCGGTGCTGTAATGAGGTCTGCAGTTAGGAAATTAAATTGATATATATGTCCAGTGTGGTGTACATATACGTATCACTCAAAATATAGGTGAAAACAACTGTTCCTGGACTTTTATGTGTTCATACCCACAGGCTGAAGTATTATGAGAATCGGACTGGTGGCCTCATAATTAGCCTTAGACGTAAGCGTAATGTTATACTATAGAACCAAAGACGCAGATGGTTGATTAATACTTTATCTTAGAGAGAGACAGTTATACTGAGCTATGACGTAACAAACTAGTATTGACCTTGTAGTGCAGGACTTCTGTGCAATTCTACGTCAAAACTAATTAGTTACGTCTCTTCTTCTTTTCTTATGGTTAGTGGCCAACCTGTTGTCAAGAGTTGTTCAAGCCGCCCGTAGGCCTCTGACATGGCTTAACGACTGCTGTCAATTTGACAACAACCGGGACCGACTTTTTACGTGCCCTCTGAAGCACGGAGACGCTCAGATGAAATACCACTAAGCAGTCACCAATCTATAGACTGACCGCACCTAACGTTGCTTAACCTCGCTAATCGTTTACCGATCAGTGAGTGCAACTGGCTATGAGCGCCATATTTGTTACGTCATAGCTCTGTATTACTATATCGCTCTAAGTATGACAAAAGTGTACTGTATAATATTTGTATAGTTACCGATTTGTTTGAGCGTGACGTAATGCTTGTTGTATTCGCCGGCGACCTGTTCGTCCCCGCACTGGCTCATCAACGACATGGACTGTGGTCTACTACCAGCGGATTTATTACCCTGTAGATAAAATAGTAACCATCAATTTTTGTAAAGCTAAAGGTTAGTAGTTGCCCTGCATGACGTATTGGTTTACGTTAATAATGTGCGACCGTCAACGAGATAAATATTAGGGTGTATCCTCATCTGGCAAATGCGCTACAAATGCGCCGCTCGCTCGCTGCTCGTGCGCTGCGCGCGTGCAGTGACTGCAACTGTTTGGTGCGCCTCTTTAGCTCAACTCACGTAAGGCTTGCACTGTGGGCACATGCATTTATTAATATACACGCCCAGCCACACGCAGCGCACGCGCGCGCCCGTGCTCAGGCTCATGCTCGACACCGTGTACAGCACGTGAGTGTTACTAACCAGTACTAGCGAGTTGTCGGCGGTGGAGGCGAGGCTGGAGGCGAGCGTGGTGTGGCGGGGCGCGTGGTCCAGCTGCACGCCCAGCCACACGCAGCGCACGCGCGCGCCCGTGCTCAGGTTCATGCTCGACACCGTGTACAGCACATCTAGCAATATAATTGTCAGTTAACAAGCATCTAACAACATATTCTATAAGTACCTAAGGAGTTACATACACAGATGCAGCATAAGGCGTTGGCTCGGCGCAGGTGATCCATCCATATAAAATTAAATAAACGAAAGGCGGCCATCCATATAAAACGAAAGAAAGCGACGCGTCGTGCGTCGTTATACGTGCGCGGCCTCGCTGCCTGCCGCGCCTGCTGTATGCGCTATCCGAAGGGCGCGCAACAAGCACGTCGCTTGGTATATGGTACTTATAAGACCGGCTATCGCAACAAAATCAAACTGAATAATGACACACCTTGCCATTATGTTCGCTTCTTCTGTATCGCGCCTGCCGTCTCCGTTCTATGCCTATGCCATGTCTGCTAGTGCTGTGTCTTATGCCTTTTCTATATAATTTAAGCCTAAGGGTCAGCGCGGCAGCGAAAAGACTAATTCAGTAACAATTTAAATTCAACCTAAAGAGCTTCAGAATACGACTGTATTTGGTACAACGAAATAAAATGACGGCGAGCGACTCAAAGCGCGGTCATTTTATTTCGTTGTACCAAATACAGTCGTATTCTGAAGCACTTTAGGTTGAATTTAAATTGTTACTGAATTAGTCTCTTCGCCGCCACTCCGTCCGTCGGCGCTGAACCAAGACGACGGACCTTTATGGTGCACCAAGTTGCGGCTTCAAACGTTCAAACGTCTTTTAGTGTTCCAATCCGCAACACCAAAAGAGGTTTTGATGTTGCGTGTTATCTTTCTACATTACTTATGACCGATTTATCAAGTCATACTGTAAGGTTTGCGATACTCAGATTTTGAAGAGAACCTTTTAATTTCAGTGCATATGATGCGCGAATACTACATTGTGTTCATTGATGAACAAGTTTTATATGGGTCCACTATTTGTCTGCCTTTTGATAAGGTAATTGGGTATACATTTGAGTCTATTGTGCCAAAGAGCCCTATACATTAAAACATAATAAAATCAAATTCGTTTGTGTAGTGGATAAATGAATATTCTTCAAGTATGAAACAATACTTACGCAGTTCGGTGCCATCCTTATGCAGTACCAGGCCGCGGTAGGTGCCGTCGGCGTGGTGACAGTCGGTGGCGCACTCGCACTGGTCTTGTTTGTTCCGCGACTGCTGCGGAGTTGACGTCATCACATGCGCGCGCATCGCACGCTTCGCTGCACACGGAGTTTCAGGCGCCTCATCTGTGTTAAGGTAAACGTCAGGAATGACAGCCAAGAGTGAGTTTAAATTCTTCTTCTTCTCCCTAGCCTTTATTATTCCCAAGTCACTTGGGGTCGGCTTACTAGTCTAACCAGATTTAACTGGATATCAGTTTTTACGCGGAGCGACTGCCATCTGACCTCCGCAACCCGAAGGCTTACGATACCCTAAGGCTAGACCAGTGTCAGGATATTAGAGGGCACTGACTTCCCAATAACGACTGCCATAGATGTTCATGGCAGCCGGGACCGTCGGCTTAACGTGCTTTCCGAGGCACGGAGCAGGCGATCATTGTCAATCAATACGCACATAATTTCGAAGTCATATAACTTCCGAAAGTCAGTGGTGCGCGACGTGGGTTCGAACCAGAGACTCTCTGCGTTGCAGTCTGTTGGTTTCCCCACTGAGCTATCGCTGATTAAATTAATAGGTTAAAATGATTATTTAATGATTTCTGTAGTGTATTATAATAATAATATAATAATATTCTACCACATACACACAACACCATCTAGCCCAAACTAAGCAGAGCTTGTACTATGGGTACTAGACAATGGATAAACATACATATACAGGGTGTAAGTGACGGTTCACCGAAAACTGAAATACTAGCTTCGGACCATCATTCTGAGTTGGAAAACGTAGGAATTTTCCACCGGAAAATTATCGAATTTTCTTTCAAAATTTCACATTTTTCTAACTGATTATGATTACACAATGAGTAAACGACCCATTATACGAGATAATATCAATAAAAACTACATAATACCGAAAAACAGCTATGTAATCCAAACATACAAAATAAACACAGTTGAACCAATCAGCTGATCTTGCGCGGACAAGGCAATGACCAACGCAAAAAAGTTTTTTTACGCACCGGCAATAGTGTGCTGTGTAAAAACCCGCCCACATCGTACCTACTACCACTGAACTAGGAAAGATCTATGATCAATGATCGATATCGAAAAAAGTGTATTAAACAAAGCGGGATAGGTTAATAAATAAAATAGTTGTTTTCCTTTTAAAAGTAAAGGTTACATGAACGTGTTAGCACTATTTATTATGAAATTAGTCACGTAGATTGAAAAGATTGTAATGATTAAAGTAGCCTGTAATTAAATGTTATACTACTATCACTTTACAATACCCATTTGCATTTTAAATGTAAAAAGAAAATATTACTTGTTTTGATATTTCGTATCGTAAATGTACATGAGTTTATTTAATCACTTTTAATAATAATTAATGTAAAAGACCATCTAATTGTTTTAAAACAAAGCTTTTTGTACACAGCGATTCATACAATGTAATGTAATCTAGTAAATCTTTACTTAACTGTTAAAATACAAAACTGTAACACAAATTTGTTAATAGAATTAGCCATAAACAGTTTATTACTATGTATAAGTATAAAATTAATCGATAGCCGATAACTCTCATAAAAATATTTTATGAGAGTTATCGACTATGGATTTATTTAATTAGATAGATGTATCTCATCCCTATCTAATATGACTACAACTGCAAAAGAAATTTATTTTTGAATTCTTTAGTTCGGTCGCGCTACTGTCAGGAATCGGAAGTAATTGACGTAATCTCTCGTATTCGCGAGTGTTTACTATTTTCGTTGCATTTTGTTAAGTTTTTTATTTTGTTTATAACTATTTTGTGTACTAAATTGTGTTTATTTACTGTGTTCATAACATTTTGTTAACGTTTTTGTTTTGTTTATAACTTTTTTGTGTAACTACAAAGTTGTGTTTGTACCTAATAAATAATGAGTCAGCCATTTAGTGCACGTGAATATGGACAAATGCTCATGGCATACGGGGAGGCACGAGGCAATGCTTCGTTGGCGCTTCGCATTTACATCCAGCGGTATCCTGACGCTCGTCACCCTATGGACAGTCGTGTGATTTCTCGTACGTATCAACGAGTACTGGATAATTTACCCATAGTACCGCATCAGGAGGGTTCCAGCAGGCCGATTAGAGTTTCCACTGAGCGGAGAATTCTCGATGCCGTTCACCGTAATCCACACCTTGGTACGCGAACCACCGCTAAACTTCTGCGCCGTAACCACGGAACTCGCCTATCGCACTGGACTGTGCATAAAATTTTACGCAGAGATCTACAACGGCCGTACCGTATTCATAAAGTGCAAGCTCTCGTGCCTGGCGATCAAGTTCGGCGTATTGCATACTGCAGGTGGTTGATGAATCAGCAGCGGCAACATCCAAATTTTGTATCCCACATAATCAGGACTGACGAATCCACGTTTACTCGGAATGGCATGTGGAATCGACATAACTCGCACGTTTGGGCGCGAAGTAATCCACATGCATCCCAACAAACGGGTCACCAAACGCTTTGGTCAGTAAACGTATTGTATGGTAACTATAACAACAACATTTTAGGGCCTTACTTTTTACCGGAGCGCTTGAATGGACCCCGATACTTGGATTTTCTACAGCAAGACCTGACTGTCCTGGATGAGTTACGTTCCGACCTTGCCGCAGAATGGGATCAAATGGAAGATTTGCCGCTTGCTCAATTACCTCAAATTTGGTTTCAACACGACGGTGCGCCACCGCATGTCGTGCTCAGAGTGCGCCAATATCTTGACGACACATTTCCTCGGAGATGGATTGGGCGATTCGGGCCTCACAGGCTGGCCACCCGCTCACCGGATTTAACACCGCTGGATTTTTTTTTGTGGGGCTATATCAAGGAAAAAGTGTTCGTCAGTGCACTACTGCGGACGAAATGCGAAATCGTATAACGGCAGCATTTGTAAAGTTAGAAGCTGACATTATCGCAGACCCCTCCATGATGCCTCGCCTTCACGCCGAAACAATCAATCGTGCGCAAGTTTGTGAACAAGTTGGAGGCAGCCATTTTGAACCATATCTTATAAGGCCCGCGAGATCTTAAGGTAAGGTTTAATTACTTTTACAATTTACTGTTTATTCAAAGAATTTATCGTAAATCACCCTACCTTTTTATTTTATAAACACATTTGGCTTTCTGTTTTTACCTACACAAACATTAACGAAATGTGCGTATAAGATTAATTTTATAAGACGTTATTCAATTTATTAAAATTTTTTGTAAGTACAATAATAAAATTGTACAATCCGATTATTAGTCACAACGTTTAAATTATTATTGTAGTAGATCACTAAAATAGGTGATCCGGGCTCCGTCAGATAATGTGAGCGCGCGTAGCGTTGGTGCGCGGGAAGCGCGATACGATAGCGCGGACGGACACATTGCATTGGTAGCGATACATTGCGTAGTGTAAATTACAATGTACTAGCATAAAACTTTAATCGTACGTTTCATTTTTGAATTGACATTTCCATTCAGTTGTGTACTTATGGACAAACGATTGTGCAACGTTTTCGGTACACCGTCCCTTACACCCTGTATACTTTTTTTTGTAAATACATACATATTATACATAGAAACACCCAGACCAAGACAAACATCCATGTTCATGCACACAAATGTTTGACCTGTGCGGGAATCGAACCCGCGACCTCAGCCTCCAGTTAACTTTTTATATATGTATGTATATGCAGTGCGGTCTTGGACTACATACACCATGACACGGGAGTATTAGGTATATTGTACTTTTAATAAGGAATAGATAATATAACAATAATATCAGCCCCGTTTTAAACTGTCCCACTGCTGGGCACGGGTGTCTTCCCAGTTCTTCCTTTTCGTGTGGTTAGTGGCCAACCTGCTGTCAAGAGTTGTTCAAGCCGCCCGTAGGCCTCTGACATGGCTTAACGACTGCTGTCAACAGTCAATTTGGCAACAAGCGGGACCGACTATTTACGTGCCACCCGAAGCACGGAGACGCTCAAATGAAATACCACTAAGCGGTCACCCATCTATAGACTGACCGCACCCAACGTTGCTTAACCTCGCTAATCGTTCACCGATCAGTGAGTGCAACTGGCTATGAGCGCCATCTTCCCAGTGTGAGAATGGTTAAGGTATAGCACACCACGCCGGCCCAGTGCGAGTTACTTAACATATCTTCGAGATCATAATGTAATATGTACTGTGTGAGAGAACAAAAAAAAAAAAACAATAATATAAAAATACTTGAAAATGCGTTTGAGCAAGTTATAGGATTTGTTAATAATTTGTTTTAATGGTAATCTTAATTAACAGGTTAGTCTAAGAAAGGACACAATCAACGAATCCAATAAATCGCCTTTTCTCTTAAGTAAAAGAGCTAAAGGCTAGGGTAAGGCAGAAGTTTTACAGGAAAAACACAATTCAATAAAATGGACGACAAAAATGACTATAACGACTTAGATGTAACTACATAATTCTACTCACCAGTGTACAGTTTCCTCGGCGCCGACTCAGTCTGTGTCTCCAAGTCGTTGTCATTACTCAAGCTGTCAACACTCTCAGTACCATTATGCTTCGGCAAGTCTTCGATCTCACAGCCAGGTGGCGGCATCTCGTTTATTGGCGTCAGGAAATCCGCGCTAGTCTCATTCGAATCACAAAAGTCTAAAGACAAACTAGTCTTATCATCTTTTCCTTGACCCGGCAGGTTTACCTTCATAGACCTGTACTTACTAGAATCGAAGGAAAGTCTTAAAGAAGGATCGTTCATTCTCACTCTGGGTGTGCTTCCAGTTGGAGTGACTTCTTGCGAATGCTGTGATGTATAGTATATGGAGTCAGATTTCTCCGACGGCTTATTGCCGACAGGTCTCATAGGATTACTGTGTTCCGAACGCAAAATATTCTCTGAGCGAGACTTCGAAATGCTGCTGTGACAATAATTCTCATCGTCAATGGATATTCCCGACATGCCGGAAGTGACGTCAGGGAGAGCGGATATGTCGTTTCGTTGCTCCGTAGTGCTGATGCTCGAGACCATGTCTTGTGTGGGAGTAGGGGTATGGGTGACCATGCTGCAGGACTTGTCGAGACATAGCGCGCTTGAAGATTTCTCGCGTGTGGTGGACAGTAGCGAGGGTTGGACGTTGAGAGAGGTGCAGGCTGATTTCTGACTGCCGTTGAACGCACCGCAAGAATCGTCGTCTGTATCCGAGGCTGTAAAAATTATAGTCAACATTAAACATTCTATATAAGGTATCATTGTTGGTGTATTTACTGCCAAGAAGTATACACGGCAGACCGTATGTTCTGCCGTGTATACTTATTGGCAGTAACACCAACAGTAGCTTCGTATATATACATACGAAGCAACTGTTGGTATCCAGAAGTAGTGCAGGGTCCTTTCTGAGTATGACAAGATAGTTCGTAGTCTGCCATACTTGCCTAGAGAAGTTTGTCAGTTTGCACACCATTCCGAGAATAATATAAAGAATCTTAAAATATGAAGGTATTTTCCGAGATAATTTTTTTGCACCATTGAAGCATTCTGCCCATAACTACATAGAAGTGAACTGGAGTGAATCTCAAAAAACCATTTAAAGACATAATATAAATGTACTATTTTAGCGGTGTTTGCAACAAACTGCTACTTTTGTGAGCTGATTTAATAGAATTTGAGTGGGTTTTGTTGAAAACTATCAGTGCAATGCGACAGAAGCAACAAAAGAGCTTCATATTCAATCGGAACATTACTTTTGTTCTGATATCGTTTTGGCGGGTTTTGAAACTATACTCCTCAGTTACTATCTGGATTAAGAATCAATTATATACCTGAGCCATTATTTTCATCATTGTTAACCGGCGACAGCGTCATGTGCACCTTGACCATGTCTGCTTCTCTGCAGAAGTGTTGGATGACGTCATTGATGTGGTGGCCGATCACTTCCGAGTGCGGCTTGCCGAACGTGAGCATCGCGAAGTGGTGGTTGCAAGCCGTTATTATACCGCTCTCGTCGACTACCAGTAGACCGCTTACGTTGTACGTCACCTATTTATTTACATTTGTTTAGTTTTATAATAAAGACTAGTAATTCGCGTAGTTGACGGGCCGCAAGCAGCCCGCGAGAGGGGAAGAGAAACCTTGAAAAATTGGGGGTCATTGGTGACCCCCCGGTGACCTTAAAAATAATCTTTTTTGGAAAGATCTCGTCGACCTTTGTTCGAACACACCCCGCCTATCTCTAATCGTTAAGGAGATATTAGAGGCCAACGTTTGTATGGCGCCCATGTTTTTTTGTATGGAAGCCATGTTTTTTTAGACCTTCCGAAGGTCAGGCCTTTTTCTCCGGCTTTCTGAACGATTCTCTATACGACGCTATATTTACTTATTTCCTACGACTCGCCCTTTCTATGTTCTATCCCAGTTCTATCTTTGATAGCCGGGTTTGAATAAGTATGTAGGTACACATTTATCTAATGAGGTCATAAGGTACTTATGCCCTTACCCTGCTAAAATTCAAGGAGAGAAGAATATAAGGTCGGATTTTATAAGTAGAAAAAATATAATAACTGGTTTTGTTCAGGCTTAACGCCTCGATTAATTGAAGTTTAATTAGTAAAATGTTGCTAATGAGTTTTCGTAGGAGTTTAGGAGTATGACTTATACGTAAAATGATTGTCACCGTCACTTGCCTCGAAACCATCGTCCTTGTAACACAGCTTTTTTCAATTATATATTATTTGTAATTTTGTGGGACTTTAATTTGACACCAGTATATCCTCTAAATGTATCACAGGTTTGATTCACAGCAGTATAAGTTATACTATACAAACACGCTGTTTAAGAAGTTATTCAGGGTGAAAAGCGAATATAATAAATATAATTGGCAAGTAAATCTCTTCACGAAATAGCTCTTCGGATTCTCTTCAGTCGATATGTCGTAGCCATATGGTAAATACAGAGATTTGATCAAATGATGGAAGATATGTAAAATAACAACACGATTTTATCATTTCCCTAGACAAATCTAGTGATTGGATCAAATTCCAAAACTGGGTTATTGTAATGACGGGTCAAATCTCAATGTTTATCATATCCCTGCGACAGATATAAGGTTTCAGTATAACACCAAGCATGTGGCAAGCACTCACCCTGACATTAACTTCAAACACTGGGCGGTGCTTCATGGAGCTCCATGGAGTCGCGTCTGTATTGTCAGGTTTAGATATCCACAGGCACAACGGAAAGCAACCGCCGTCTAAAGTACGCCCTGGAATAGAATTTACAATTTTGTTTTATGTGTCTGTTTGTTAGTGACAGGCATAACTCCGGAACCACTGGACCGATTGACTTGTAACTTGGTGTGCAGACACCTTGGGGTCATACCTCGGTCAAGTTAGAATATGGGCCCTGTGGGTTAAGAGGACCCCGAGATATAGGGGTCACAAGGTCACATGAAGACGAAGAGGTTGAATCCTGGGTTATTACACCCATCTCGTTTAAAATATGCGAAGGGTTTTAGGTCTTCGGCTTCTATTCATGGATCGTGCAAGATGTTATTGAGTTTTGCCTGTGAAGCAATTGTCAGTAGCAGGATGGAGTCAGTATCTGTGGCCGGAAGACGGGCAACATGTTCGCCTCTAACTACGCTACGAGCAACGGGATGGGAGCTGTCCTCAAAACCGTGGGTAACTGAAACTGTTATATCATTTTCGGATAAAGTAATTTTATAATGGTGAAAAATTTTTTATAAATCGTTCCATTGGTTTTTGGGTTACACACATACAAAAACACAAATTTTCTCTCTTTATAATATTAGAATAGATATGCGATTGCTGCGCTCGAGGTCACGGCATCAAATCTCGGGCCGCGCAAAATGTTAGAGTGAGTATGTCTACTGAGTTGTTGCCGGTAATAGCCTTACCCCCTTCCCCTCGTGAAGTTGGTTTTGAAGTAAGATACTAGTAAATAGTATAATAGTAGTTACCAGTAAGTTTCTGCTTGGCGAGTGCCTTGGGTATGGGCGCGTCGTAGGCCGGCAGCGCCACGCTGGGGATGAGCGAGGCGAGCGGCAGCCCCACGAGCTTGTCGCGCGACTCCGCCGCGAACAGCGCCGCCGCCGCCGCCCCCTCGCACGACACCACTACGCCTGTGTCCGCCTCCACTGTTAACTGGAACATCAGTCATTTGATTGTAGTATTTTAACCAGAAAGATGAAGAAGAAGAAGAAGACCTTTTTATATTTAAATATCTGTAGCTGACAGGTACAGGATAATAAGTCTACTTTCTAGTCTAGGACTTATCTTTATTTATCACTTTCTGGAGTGTGCCTCGGAGAGCACGTTAAGCGGTCGGTCCCGGCTGCCATGAACATCTATGGCAGTCGTTATTGGGAAGTCAGTGACCTCTAATATCCTGACACTGGTCTAGCCTTAGGGTATCTTTAGCCTTCGGATTGCGGAAGTCAGGTGGCAGCCGCTCCGTGTAGAAACTGATATCCAGTGAAATCCGGTTAGACTAGAAAAAGCCGAAACCAAGTGACTTGGGAATAATAAAGGCTAGGAAGAAGGACTTCCTGGAGTGTACATTTAGGTCTCTTAAACAGTAAAAAAAATTATTTAAAAATGTTGACTTTTCTGTCGTTAAGTCTTAGCTACACTTTCTTTAGAGAGGAAACAAGGTATAAATCTTGAGTTCAAACAAACAAGAACAGCCAGCTATACATATGTGTGATGACGTCAAATGTGTCGCCGAGTGTTCAGTGTTGTGGGTTTGAACCCACAATGTCATTTAAGTATGTGATATAAGTTTCTCACCAAAACGTTCTTACAGTTGACCGGCTCAGCGACAACCAAGCACGGACCGTCGTTGTCCAGCTGTCTTATCCATAGAGACACTTGAACCGAATTGCCGTCCTTTGAGATCAATTCCACTACCTAAAAAAGAAGTTATAAATATCTGAGCAAAATATATTAATATCCGCCGTATATAATAACTGTACAATGCTTGGCATGGATCTCTTCTCAGTATGAGAAGGAGTTAAGCCATAATCCATCATGCTGGGCCAGTGTGGGTTGGCCAAATACAAAATAATACATACATACATAGATTCACGCCTGTTTCCAAAAGGGGTAGGCAGAGACTACGGATTTCCATTTGCTACGATCCTGACACACTTCTCTGGCTTCAGTCACTTTCATCACATTCTTCATACACGCCCGTCGATTCAAGGAGCTCTTAACCTGGCCTTTGTCCAGAACGCCTCCGATCTGATCGAGAAACGTTCGCCTAGGTTTTCCTCTTGCGACTGTTCCATTCACACTAGCATACTTTCTTAGTCAGTCTTTCCTGGTCCATTCTTTCTACATGCAAAATAATACATTTCTTTTTTTAAATAACTTTTACAGTTGGAATAATTCCTGTGTCACGGACGACTTTACTAACATCCAACATCCAAACAATGCACACAAAAACACCCAGACTGGAATAACTATTCGTTAATCTCACAAATGTTTGTCCTGTGTCGGGCTCGAACCCACAGCATTCAGCGCTGTCGCATTGGCGAGGCGATCACTTAAACCACAGCCAAATTACGTTGTCTTTGTTGATGGATCGTGAATAATAATCTTTGGTTTAATTTTGTTTTAAGATTACGCGAAAATGTATGATATTAAAAGTAGTAGAGCCTCGCTGATTTCAGCATGAATGGGCCGGCTCGACCGGGGAAGGACTACCCTCTCACAGAATATCGACGTGAAACAGCAGTACTCCTACTGTTGCTTCGTTCGGTGAGTGAGAGTGCCGGAGGCCCAATCACCCCCTTTCCCCCATCCCACTCCTTCTCCTTCTGACTTCCTTTTCTAAAGGGTCGGTAACGCGCAAGTGATGCCTCTGGTGTCGCAGGCGTCCATAGGCTACGGTGACCACTTACCATCAGGTGGGCTGTATGCTTGTTTGCCACCTTAGTTGTATAAAAAAGGAAAAATTATACTTTGAAGTTAAACTATCTTAAAGCACAACGTACGCTTGGCTAGGCGGGTGGACCGACGACCAGACACAGATGGCGGGGACTGTTTGAATGTTAAAGGCACAACACTGGCAGACAGAGGCTGATGTCCAGCCATGGACAACACGCTTATTGATTCGTAGTTACCTTCCCACTGAGTAAGACCACAGTGCCATCTTCAGATGTATCGCAGTCTTCTGGCTCGTGTAAGCTGAACGCCTTGCAGTTCCTATTGCGCAGTAGATCACTGAAGCGAAGACCACAGAGCTCTCCGGTCGAGTAGCCGAGGAGAGAGCACGCTTTGTTGTTCACTATAAGAATCTGGAAGCAATTAATGAAAATGTATTATTGACACCAGCTGATTCTCACGGTTTTATCTACGTTTATGATTACTGCTCTCGTGGCTCGTAGCCTGATATATCATATACATACACCATGTAATTTAATTAACTGTTTTCCCGAAACGTATGTAGTCAATCAATGATATAGAATATTTCTGCATCGGCAATTATAAAAAACACTTAATGAAAATTAATCAAGAACACTATCATTTTTGTCGAAAACACATGTTTTTATTTTAAATATGACTGCAACACAGTAATGCATAACATTAATAAAGACGCCACCAAAAGTGAGCCCGCCCGAAAAAAAAAGACAGCTGTTCCATTTTCGAGATCAATGTTCAATGTTGTATGGAACAGTTGTTATTTTTCCGCGATTTCGGCAATGTCCCAGAACAAAAATTGTTCATAATGACAAGTAGTCTTAGCGCCAGTGAAATATTGATTTTGATGAAATTAATGTATTTAAAAACAATTTTCAAATTTTTTTTATGAAGAATGACTGCAATGGAAAGTTTCTATATCATGGACTGAGTACATACTTTTTGGGAAAACAGTGAATTAGATTCCATGTATACTTCCACAGTGAATGGCCTTCCTAATGCAAAGTATATAATATTTTAAAAGCAAAAGATTTTTCTCGTTAAATGATTAAAACAGCTGTTCTACCTGTTACATTGCATGTCGCGTATTTTAAAAGATGACTTAGGACTTGCAGCTTATAAGAGACACACTGGTCATAAATAAACTAATCATTTAAAAATTAATAGGGTGGTATAATTAAAGCAACTTCTTAAGCGGTACGCAAAGGGAGGTCAAAGAAAATTTTTATTTACTGACAAGTAATAATAATAATATAATATATTAATATTCTACCACATACACACAACACCATCTAGCCTAAATTAAGCAGAGCTTGTACAATGGGTACTAGACAATGGATAAACATACATACATACTTTTTTTTTGTAATTACGTCCATATATTATACATAGTAACACCCAGACCAAGACAAACATCAATGTTCATGCACACAAATGTTTAACTTGTGCGGGAATCGAACCCACGACCTCAGGCGTGACAGTCGGTTACACTAACCACTACGCCATCGAGGCCTTCGAAAATCTTTTACTATTGAGCATTGTTTTAACAAGCATAATGACCGAGTTTATGCTCAAAGCTCTATAGAAGTTTCCCAACTGGCTGTCATCAGAATCTAGTTCCGATCTTAATCCGCTGGATTCTGATTTATGGTCAGTTTTAGAGAGTATGGCATGCTTTAAACGTCATGCTTATTTGGAGTCCCTAAAACAATCAATAAGATTGGCAGTGAAGAATTTTTCCATGGAGAGAGTGCGTGTTTCTATTGATAACTGGCCTCAACATTTAAAGAAGGACTGTATTAAAGCCAATGGAGAACATTTTGAATAAGCTTATTTGAATGTTGTTATATTAATGTATTAACTAACACACATTACAGTAATAAATGTTAAAAGCAGTAGAAAAAAAAAAGATTTTTCCTTTTAAAAATATTTATGGTAAGACTAGGTAGATATCATCTTCTCTTCTAACATCTAAACTTACAAACTTTGTAATATTAGTGTAGATTTTAATGATATGTGTTTCTTTTAATGCATATGTTGAAAATATCATTTTCTATCCCAAAAAATCTAGTCGACACCATCAACACCAAGCTTGTTTTAATATTTTACTGCAACAAAGCAAGTTGTCAATTTGAAATTATTTTAGTCTTCCTCTTCGACAAAACAATCTTACACAAATTACAGAATTTGTGTGAGATTGAGAGAATAGCAGAAAAGAGTCATTCATCATCACATTGAGCAAGCGCCACATGAGAAATAGCTCAGATAAAATTATCTAAAAACGCATTTTAATTGACACATTTAGTGTTATCACAAGGCTTTATGGAACTTGTCCGTATACATTATTTTCACTAAGATATAAAAAAATAAAAAATAAAATGTTTGAGATTGTTATAAATATTAAAATCATTTGTTTTGATCCAGGGATGGGACACATGAGTTAATTTTCGGATATATATTACTGACCTAAAATATGACCACACCTTTTTGTTACACGCTGTTTAAAAATAAATATAGTTTGAGCTGTTGGTTGTTGCATGGTACCTAGTAGCTGCACACACTTCTATATAAATATTAAGTAGTACATTTCCACCTTACCTTAGAAGTGTTAGGTTCTATAGTAAATACAGCCTTGCTTGGGTTGATGCTCTGCTGCAAGCGGTCAGTCTGCGGCGGTGCGGGCGAGCCAGCCACATCAGTCGCTAGCGAGGTATTGAACCTCAGACCATTTGGTCCATCCACTGTAATATAGCAAAATTATACTGTTACAATGATGTACTTATTGTTAATATAATAATTAAAGGTATATTAGTGATGTAAATTGAGGCATAATTTATACAATAGTGCAGAGGTTCCAAGACCTTTTTTCTCATAGACCACTTTAAAAATTTAGCTGGTTCCGGTGGACAGGGCAGCTACATTTCTACCATATTTCTTGGCACTCGTATTTATATTGGTAAATTGGTAAAGAGTCAAAAACCCCACGTAAACGGGCTGACCTTTTATTTTTTAATTTTCTCTATCGAAATTGATAGGTTTAAGCCAACATTTTAGTTCTTCACTATCGAAAGCAAATAAATTTTTGTGGACCCCAGCTTACGAATTGTGAAACCCATTTTGTTGTCACGCCAACGTAAACCATGGTCGAATCTCTCGTGGACCCCCAGGGGTCCACCCTGGACTACTTTGGGAACTAAGGCTATAGTGTGTTATATCTGCATCAATAAGTTAGGATTAGAACACATTGTTTGTTATTTGTAATGGTTAATACATACATAGATAATCTCACCACTATGTCCCTAAAAGTGTCTACCTACGCCTTTGGTAAGTTACATGCACATCTTGATAGCTATTTAAGATACAATCAAATATGCATATTACTTCAGGTCTTTTAGACAGTAATCCATCTGCCAGCCATTTCCAACACTGTACTGCTACTGAAAATTTCTCAACTGATAAGCTCAAAAAACCTTTCCCTGACTTGTTATTTGAAGCCAAGACCAAGTATTTCAGTTGTAGTTACTACTGCTGGGTTAAACATAATGACTGACTGACTTTAGCTTAACTTCTATGAGTACGTAAGACAGAAATGCTCAAGTAATACTGGCAGATGCTAGCTTTAATTATTTTTAACTATGTCAATATAGGTGCCTGTTTTGACAATTCATATCTTCACAGCAAAGTCATTTACCATGGATATTCTAAAAACGTATAATATTGGCAAATAATAAAGTTATTATACAAATTGTCTCAATAGGTATAGATACACAACGGTAAGTTGTACATTGTTCAATTAAAAAAAGGTAGCTTGGAACAAATTTCCACGATGTCCTGATATAAATGACATACATACATAGATTCACGCCTGTTTCTCAAAGATGTAGGCAGAGACTACGGATTTCCATTTGCTACGATCCTGACACACTTCTCTGGCTTCATTCACTTTCATCACATTCCTCATACACGCCCGTCGGTTCAAGGTGCTCTTAACCTGGCCTTTGTCCAGAACGCTTCCAATATAAATGAAATTGTTTATAATTATACTGCACAGTATGCCTGGTAGTAAGCCAACAAAATCATTGCAAGACAAGGCTGGACATAGCTAAACAACTTGCAGTTTTTGGGTGATAGTTTGTTTGCAGCATCATCCAATCAGTTCAAAGACTAATTAGAAAATTTAACTTGCCAGATGTAATTTTACTCTTTCTTTTTACTATATTGTTTTAATTTTGCATGAATAACTAAGTATTAGAACACATTCTTTGGTATAATATACCATTATAATAAACAAGAGAAGAGAGTCATGAACTCATGACTTAAACTGATGATATAGCATTGACAATAGATGGCAATTGGGATTGTCTGTCACTCACAATAAATTCAATTTTGTGGTATCTTCATCAAAACTTAGTGAATTAAATGGTACTGTGCTACTGATGTTATATCTTAAGTGCATTATATATAAGACCAAACAAAGACTACTGACTTCTTAAAATGCTTAAAGTCAACTGCAGTCTAGTTAACAATTATCTTGTGCAAGGATAAAGTAATGATACAATCCTTCAATAATATACCTGATGTCACAGTCTAGTGAAAAAGTTCAATGGTAAAACAAAATAAGATAATCTATACTAATATTATAAAGCTGAAGAGTTTGTTTGTTTGAACGCACTAATCTCAGGAACTACTGGTTTAAATTGAAAAATTCTTTTAGCCCATTTATCGAGAAAGGTTATAGGCTATATAACATCACGCTACGACCAATAGGAGCGGAGCAGCAATGAAAAATGTTGCAAAAACAGGGAAAATTCTCTTATATGAAGGAGACAAAGTTGCGCAGCTCAGCTAGTATACATAATATAAATAATACTAATTGTTAAAAGAACATACAGACAAATTGACACTCTTGTTTCTATAAAAAAATATTGATTAGTAAAAAGTATCACCTACCTCGTACAAGATCAATAGCCTGCTTCAGTTTGGTGGGGGTCTCCAACTCCATCCTAAAGGGTCGAACCCTGCGGTTTAGGCGAGGGAAGCTTTGGTTACCTTCAAATGAACAGTTGCTGAACACATTCTGAAATTGCTGTTGGCCTTTTGCAGTTCTACAAACATTTGGTAACATTAAATGGGCATTCATACACATAAAAATTGTGAAGTTAATAGTTATCATAATATGGGATTCTTTTACTTTACTTCTCAGTTGCTCGCATTAGTTTGTTTGCTTGCCAGGTAAGCCTTGTTAACATATTAATATTTAAAACTGTTGCTATTTTAAGACAGAAAATAGAACATGTTGTAAAAGATAGTATAAAATTGACAGCAAAGCTCAAATTTAACAATTAAAATTAGATATAGAGGTAAACTAAATGTTTTATAGATTACTGTGAGTGTTACTTACCTGCATTTATAATCAACTTCTGCAAACTTTTCAGGCGTAAGCAATTTTGGGTTTTCATCCCTGGTTGCAGTGAAAACAAGCTTAGTTTTCTGCAAAATAAAATAATGGTTACACAAAGTCGTCGCTCATGGCAGGTATTTACTTATAAACATGTTTACTTACAGGTCTAGGTGTTATATTTAGATGTTCGGGCGAGTAAACATCCACAAATCGACCAAGCCGAGGCTTTATTGGCGTCAAATTAGACGAATCTGCACCATTGTTCCTAAAATACACAATTCCTTTTATAAAACACCTTGAACTTTCTATGAAAACTTGCTTGTTAGAACTAAATGCTAAGAAAATGCTAAAGGTCTTGTTTATGATTTATTTACATCATTCAAGCTTATTTTTGGATGAAAAATCAATACATTATAGCGCGCAAGTTCAAAATACGAAAACGAAGTAAAGAGTTTTTGTAACTGTTTTACCTTTGGTAATCAAGTAAGCCAGTAGAGTCCATATCAGATAACTATGGTTAAAAATGATATTTAGCAATACTTATTCAGATTCAATAATTATATGGTTTCAAATATTCAAATTTCGCCGTTGCGTTTTCAAACAAAAGAAACAAACTGAACAGCTGTCTCGGTTGCCTGTCAAACGTATTGTTATTGCATAATTAGCATTATTTACAAAAATATGAAAATATTAAGTTATTATTTGCAGCTAAGAATTTAAGCATACATGACACTTGAGGGCACAGGACATTTATATTATAAATTATAAAGAAAACATAAGCACAAATAAAAATCTTGGTCTTTATAAAAAGGCATTATCGTGGAACCTGCGCCATCTATGTAAAGAAATTAATTTCAAGTTTTGCAACAGTAATTATTATTAGGTAGAGGTGTGTGTTGAAAACTGAAGCTGCTTTTAGTTTCTAGTATATTTTGTTAGATGACGTTGCTATTGTATTTTTGTTTTGATTTGATTTATATTATACTAGCTGTCCCGCGCAACTTCGTCTGCTTCACATTAAATAATTTTCGCCGGACTAAAAAAAAAAAACTATCCTATCTTTTAAGTTGGGCCAAATTACAGATGGTTACGAAGTTTGATCAAAATCGGTTCAGTAGTTTAGGAGTCCATAGCGGACAAACAACGTGACACGTAATTTATGTTATGTATATTAAGATTATGTAGTTAATTTAAAATTATAAATCGAAGAGAATGCCTTAAACAAGTAAAAAAGGTGGTACAACGTTTTAATAAGATTTCATTAATTTCATTTTAAGTTACTTAACTTTGAACATAAACATATTTGTCGACTATTCAACTGGAAGCATGGCGTCTCTTGTAATCCGGCTTTTTGGAAGTTGGGACTGGAGGATGATTTGAGGTTGAGAGTAGGTACTCTCAACCTCAAACAATCCTCCATCCATCCACTCAGAACCAGGTGGTTCTGAGTGGCCCATGTTGACTGGGCGTATACACTAAGCCTGATATTAACATGGATACCCTGGAGGAGTCCTGGGGCAGGTTAGCTAAGGCGAGGCAACCGGGCTAGAGGGGAAAACCCGAGCCAAAAGTTTCCCGTATCGGGCCCTAGTGGGAAGCGACCGCGACTGAGTACTCAGTGACAGGCTGACTAATATAATTAGACCCTTTCCTTTTGCTACAGATTTAGCATAGTTACATAGGTAATATATTTGTAAGTCATTCATAATATGATTGTAAGTCATTCTATGTATAGTGTCCTGTTATTCCTATATTATTAAATAACAGGACACTTATATTCTTATTAAACTTTACTAATTTTTAAGCTAATTAAATTATTGAAACTATTAAAACTATTTATACTATTACTATACTATTATACTATTTATATTTATGTTTACACTTTCCCCGATGTTTCGGTTGCTTTTCAGCAGCCATGGTCACGGGGAGTATATATATATATATATATATATATATATATATATATATAGTAGTTTATTTTCAATGAATAACATTCGCGTAAACAGATACAAATAAAATACCTACATTATAATCTGCGTTATAAATTATAACAACCTTAAAAAGCATGCTTTAAGAAGTCCACGTGCACCTTACACATTGAATTCCGTAGAGAGGTCACGAAGGCTGCTATGATTTTTTACATTCTAGACTTTTCCTGGAACGTAATACGGGTAAGTACGTTTGTGTTCCGGCTGCCGCCTGCACTTTCAAATCCCAAGGTCCTTGTGTACTCAGCTAGATTGTACAACGAGTACCTTTCACGATACAAAACTACAATATCGCTCTTATTTCTCACAAAATAAGAATGTTTTCAAAAGCAGCAATAATGTTGTCTTACTAGAACATTACTGGTGGCCTATAAATCGCAGATTAATTGTTGTGTAGACATTGGTTCTGCTGGGCGTTGTTTTACGGATGTTGGTGTTTGGGCTCGTAATTATGCGTAATGAGAGATTGGGCAGGATAATGTGGGCACGAGCGCTGAATAAGGCTGTGAGAAACAAGTAAATCATTATGTTTATCGATAATGTAAGTGATATTGATTTGAGACTTGTAATTTGTAACGATCAGGATAATGTTATTTGCTTGTCGCTCGTTTTGTTTAGGTACTGAGACGGATTACAAAATTAAATAACATTTAGCGTAAAGCGAATAAATGGGTATTTATAATAAGTAAATAGTTATTTATTACTCATGGTATAGGTACGAGCTTTTGCCCGCGGTTTCGCTCGCGTTAATTTAGAATTTGACAATCAATTCGGGTTGTAGGTACTCTGCTGGTAATAATATAATTCAATCATGATTCGAAAGACACGTGGCGCCATCTATTATCATAAGAACGTTATTGTTGTTTTCCTCGGGAACAGTAATTTTTTTCGGGATGAAAGGTAGCCTATGTCCGTTTCTGTACACTTGACAACGTATATGCAAAATTTCAGGATGATCAGTTCAGTGGTTTAGGCGTGAAAAGGTAACAAACAAACAAACTCATTTTCGCTTTTATAATATCAGTTAGGATAGGATTAGGATTGAGAATCTAAAAGATAGCTCATTCTTTCATAGAACCACTGCTAGAATGTCGATTAATCTCGCATTGTCTCAATCATCACATCTCATCTCGCAGTACCGGAGATAGTTTATAAATAAATTAATTACAAGACGGATAATAAAAATAATTCGTATGACTATAGGTATTGATGATATTTTAGCTCATTTGCATGAATTTAATATATCGACAAATTTAATTCTAAAATATACATTTCAAAGAATCATGGCAAAGCTTACTATTTTCATCAGTTTTTACTCTGGCTTTGTCCACAAGTGTCCAATTAACCCCGTTCGGTATCAATCCCCATCCCACCAGTCGCATATAAATTGCAGGCTGCAGTTACATTAGTGTGCAATAGATTATTGGTAGATCAAGCAATGTGACAATAAGTATGTGAAAAATGTTTAAGTACACAAGTTTGGCAAATTGAGCAATGTAGATATCATCTAAAGTCTAGACGTGCACAGGCGACGCGCGTAGGCGCACTAAGTATTTTATTTTTCAATAATTTATCTAACAACGAGGTTGCATTCGAAAGTGCATTGTGTTCTATTTACGAAATTGAGGTGTAATGCTTTTGTTAAGTGTTGCTATAATGACACGTTACATTTTTGGGCGATGTGACCTGAATAAAAAATATTATGCGAAATAGTATAAAACCTTATTTACCATTACAAAATTGAGACATTGAAAAATTTTTTATGTTTCAGTACCTGTAATTGACTACAAAAAATACTTTGTTTAATTATTCGTGTTTGATAGCTGTGCATAACATAAAATAATATGAAAATGGATTGAATATTTACGTGTAAAAACCTGCTTCAGTATGATTTACAGGTTTTTCCCTCGTAAAGATAATAATGGTCTACGCTTTCCCTTTAAAATCCGTCTCAATAAACTTCTTAGTAAGTAATTATGTATGCAGATAATTGTAATTACCAGAGCATTCGACTCGTCTGACCAGTGTAGTAGACATAATGAGGTATATAATGAGCTATAGTAATTGGTGCTTCAGTTTTGTAAGATCATAGCTATTTTTAAAAGCAGACAACTAGTGCTAGTTTACTGTAGCGAGAATCCATTAGAAGATTTATTTTTTTTATACAACTAAAGTGGCAAACAAGCATACGGGCCCACCTGATGGTAAATGGTCACCGTAGCTTATGGACGCCTGCAACACCAGAGGCATCACTTGCGCGTTGCCGACCCTTTAGGAAAGGAAGTGGGAAGGAGAAGGAGCGGGAATGGGGAAAAGAGGGTGATTGGGCATCCGGCACTCTCACTCACCGAACGAAACAACAGTAGGAATACTGCTATTTCACGTCAATATTCTGTGAGAGGGTAGTCCTTCCCCGGTCGAGCCGGCACATTCATGCTGAAATCTTGAAATATGGGTCTCACTACCATAATATTGGTATTCTGAACGTTTTGTATGTAACGGGGTACCTACTATAAATCATGCACTCCATTAATTTGGAATCAAAGATTACAAACCTACGTAAATCATAAACTTAGGAATATTAGTATTTCTAGGTGCTTTAGGTGTTGTAGGTATAAATTAGTATTGAGATCGGACATTCCGTGGGCTGGCGAATGGTAAAGTAACCTTTGCCTCCGCGTGACATTACGTTCACTGCACTTACTGCGCCGGCGCGGGCGCCGGTCACGGGGCATATTGTCAAATATCGGCGACATTTTAAGTTCGTCGACCACCACGCATGGCTTGCGAAAAGATTGCCTGTCAGCTAACTACGTAATAACCTATGAGAATAGATTAAATACTGATTGTAAATGCTGTTGAGTTCTATTGCACGTAGGTAATATTGTCTTATGTTTACGCGAATGTTATAGGTACATTGAAATTAAACAAACTTTATATTGTCTTCTGTTTACGCGAATGTTATTAATTGAAATTAAACTACTAGGTATATACGGATTCATGTCAAATAAACGGCTTATTCCCGCCCGCTCCGCTATTTTGCTCCCAAGCGCTCCAAGACTAAAATAAAATATTATTTTGTAAAATCGTTCCCAAGGGCTCCAAAAGCTTATGAAAAATTATTTCTCTAAATCCTCTGATCTCCATATATTTATATTCGTAGGAGCTCCAAAATATATTACAAATAATTAAATGAAGACCTGCTTACTAGTGTGTTCCCGACAGCTCCAGAACAAACTGTGTGGTTAGCAGAATTCAAACATGTAATAATATAATATTAGTTTTTGATAAGAAATAAAATCTCAAAGTACCTGGAGAATGTTTTGGAGCTGTAGGGAATGAAATTGGTAAATGTGGCTTTATTTATTATTTTCATATAAAAATCTTTGGAGCTCCTGGTAACTAATGTAGGGAAAAATGAATTTTAGAGAACAATAGATTTGGAGCGCACGGGAATAAGCCAAATAAACAACGTGATAAAATCCGTATATAGTAGTTTAATTTCAATTAAACAAACTTTATACGGATTTTATCGCGTTGTTTATTGTTTATAAAACACTATTATAACATAATTTTGAAACTTTAAACTACTATATATTGTTAAACACTTTTACTAGTTACTGTTTACTTCTATTTTAGCTATTTAAATTATACAACTATTTAGATTTAATTTTACACTTTCCCCGACGCGGCGACGTTTCGGTTGCTTTTCAGCAGCTATGGTCACGGGGAGGCTTATGTAAACTAATAATAGTGTTTTATAAAAAATAAACAATGCGATAAAATCCGTATAAAGTTTGTTTAATTTCAAAATTCTATTCCACAGTTAGCGTATTGGTTTGTAGTAAGTTCTTTTTTTCTTTCACATTCACACAACACCATCTAGCCTAAACTAAGCAGAGCTTGTACTATGGGTATTAGACAATGGATAAACATACATAATAATATATACTATTTTTTTGTGGAAATACATACTTATTATACATAGAAATACCCAGACCAAGACAAACATCCATGTTCATGCACACAAATGTTTGACTTGTGCGGGAATCGAACCCGCGACCGCAGGCGTGGCAGTCAGTTACACTAACCACTACGCCATGCCACCGAGGACGTCGTAAACCTTTATCCACACTAGTAATAATTTTTGTATTACGAAGGACTTAACAAACCTGCAAATGGCGATCACAGATTCAGACGCCGAACTGCTACATATTCCTGCTACGACTATTCTTAGGTAGAGATTAAAAAGGAATTTTTCATATTAAATTAATTGCTAATTGTTTTCTTATTTATTACTAGATGTTCCCGCGGTTTCACCCGCGTTTATCGTTGCGGCGCCGCCCCCGTGGGTCGTAGCGTGATGTTATATAGCCTATAGCCTTCCTCGATAAATAGGCTATCCAACACTAAAAGAATTTTTCGAATCGAATCAGTAGTTCCTGAGATGAGCGCGTTCAAACAAACAAACTTTTCAGCTTTATAATATTACTAGATGTTCTCGCGGTTTCACCCGCGTTTATCGTTACTGCGCCGACCCCGTGGGTCGTAGCGTGATGTTATATAGCCTATAGTCTTTCCTCGATAAATAGGCTATCCAACACTAAAATAATTTTTTAAATCGAACCTGTAGTTCCTGAGATTAGGGCGTTCAAACAAACAAAGCTTTATAATATTATAATATAGATTTCTTATTTTTGAAAAAGACGTCTTCCGCACTAGGAATAATTTCTGGGGCACAAGGACTTTATAAACAATTAAACAACGGATACAAAGAACGTCCAGACTCGCAACAACCATTTCTGGATCACACAAAGTTATGTCCCGTGTGGGATTCGAACCCACAACACTCAACGCAGTGGCAGCGGCGAGGGGACCAGTTGAACTACTACGCCACACATGCAGTTTCAATGACGTGTGAGGTACGAATCCACAGCACTTCGAGTATTGCCAGTATAGTCGTTGGACTGCATTGCCACTAGGTACCGTAAGTCGGGGTGAATTTGCACCTAATTTAATTATGTCACTCGTAAATGTGAAATAAAAAGTGTTGTACATATATACCTATAGATTAAAGGACTCTTATTAATTGAAAGACTAGATATTTTAGACTGCTTTTAAAAACAATGGCACGTAATCAGGTATATTAATTTTTTAAAATAAATTTGACGCAAAGTATTCCCTTTAGACGGGATATTTTGCGCCACTTTATAAAATCAACCTTAACTCTTATACAATTAATACTGGGGCAATTATACCCCATACAGTAAACACTAAAACTTTTTTTAAATTTCACTTTAAAAGTTATTCAGATTCGGAGCAAAGTATTCTTGGCAGGCGCAAAATCACCCCAAGTTACCGGTACTACTTTTTGATACAGATAATCGAGTAAAATTTTTGTTAGTTACAATCTAACAACAATATTTAAGTAGGCTGTAATTAGATCCGTAATAACTCCAAAGATTGTATAACATGTGTATAATAGCACATCGAATTTCGAGATCACGATGTTGACACACATAGTAATCGGTTAATCATTTCACTTTCGACTTGTTGATCGAAAATACTATTATACATATATTATATTACTAGATGTTCCTGCGGTTTCACCCGCGTTTATCGTTACTGCGCCGCCCCCGCGGGTCGTAGCGTGATTTTATATAGCCTATAGCCTTCCTCGATAAATAGGCTAAAATAATTTTTCAAATCGAACTAGTAGTTCCTGAGATTAGCGCGTTCAAACAAACAAATTCTTCAGCTTTATAATATTAGTATAGATTACAGCTAGCTTAACAAAACCGAGATAATCATAATATTTGTTCGCGGGATATGTAATGACGGAAACGCAGATTACTGTTAATAAGAACTTAGCTGTTATTTATCTCTCTATTTATGTATCTGAACCTAAAATATTTATAATTTATATAGAGTCCAATTAGGCGTTATTTGGCGGAAATCTATTGTAATTAAATAATTGTGAAGATAGGAATCCACCCCGCGCTCTCGGTTTGCCCACCCCAACTGTTGTAATTACAAATCCTTGACAATATCGAACTCCTCTGATGATCCAGGCGTACTCCAACTAGCAGATTTCGCTTCGAACATACATGCGTCGACATGTGACGTTTGTGCGAATCCTCAGGAGAGTTTGACAACGAGTAATCGGACTCAATTGGGTAACGTCTGGCTGCCACTAAGCGTGTGTCCATCTTTAGATGATTTAGTTATTGTCAACCTTTTTCTATTGCATTTGTTTCCTTCTTCCTTCAATCCTGGGTTCTTTAAGCGGGGCGTGAAAAAGCATCTTCTCAGGCCGTCAAAGTAGAGACCTCAACATCGCCTCGGCTGCTGTGGGGGCGATGTGGAGGCCACTGCTCTTAGACCACACGACTGCTTACCATCAGGTGGAGTGTGGTCATTTTGAAGAGCAAAATAAAAAAAAAAAAAAAAAAAAAATTGTTGGGGAGAGTAATCAAAGGGCTTTCTTCGGATATATTAAATTACTTATGTAATTATTGCGGGCCTATTCGTTTATCTTTCTATTTGTTTTAACATGAAGAAAAACCACAGAGCTGATTTTGATCCTGTTATGATGCAACTTACTAAATAGCAGGTCCTAAACTTCTATGAATAGAGCTCGTCGCTTTGTTGCTTGCATCAACTAAATACCCTATTAAAACCCTCGGCCTATTAGCAGTGGCAAGGAGATGACTTACCTAAGCCACTATGCCAACCGTCCAGCCAATTTCTTGCAAATATAACAATATCTAAATACAATACGGGATTAAATTATGTTCGGGTACCTTGAAATAACTACACTGGAACATTGAGACAACTACCATCGTAGTCTGCCCGTGACCATGGCTGCTGAAAAGCCACCGAAACGTCGTCGGGGAAAGTGTAAACATAAATATAAATAGTATAATAGTATAGTAATAGTTTTAATAGTTTCAATAATTTAATTAGCTTAAAAATTAGTAAAGTTTAATAGTAATAGTAGTGTAACAGTTTTCAAAATTTTGTAATAAAGTGTCAAATAACAGCGCGATAAAATCAGTATATAGTAATTTAATTTTAATGAATAACATTCGCGTAAACAGAAGACAATATTATACAATACGGGATTAAAAAGGATCTCTGTGAGTTTCTTTAGGGTGATGCAGGCATGCAGCTCATAGACTCAATCGTTTTCCAGACCCTAAATAGTAATTTTAGCAAGCTTACAAATTACTAAGTGTTATTTACCTACGTCACAAAATTATACTTATAAAAAGTATTAAGTACTTTGTGACCCAAATGAAATCTTTAACTTTAATTCAAACAAATTATTGATACAAATAAAAGTTTACTTTTTGTTTGTGATTAAGAGACACACATCTAACAACACTATTAACTAGGCTGTAACTATATCTCTAATAACCCAAAAGATTATATAACAAGTGAATAGTGCATCGAATTTCGAGGTCACGAATTTGACACACTTCAAGATTAATTTTAATCCAACTTGTAATCTAAGTTTTAACTTACAAAGCGGATGTTACCAGGTATATTATATAGTTTCTATTTTGATCTCACTGTTTAGTACTATTTACTTAATACTTCAAGTAATTATCGATGAAGTAATTACACCATATAAATATAAAATATCTGCGTCCATACAAGTATAACTATCAAAACCGATTTCTTATAGAAAGGATTGACGTAATAGGTACGATTGATAGTATAAAAGCAATTAATTGTAACACATTAGGTAACTGGACTGAATGTGTAATTTGGCTATTGTTTGGAATATAAAATGGAGGCAGAAGAGTACAAACGAGATGATCTGTTTCCATTATACTACATAGCTATCATATCAGCCGTATGGGGACAGCAGAAGATCTCTCGCAAAGAGTTTTAGTGTTTGGATCTGTGCTCCTTTTCATTGATACCATATCCAATCACACTGTATTGTTATATAATTTATATAGATGCCAGGTTTAGCAGTAATGAAGTTAACTTTCAACACACATAAAATCCCAAAAAAATGAACTATTTTAACCATAAAGAATTTAGTCAGAATTCACACATAGAACAGTTTAAAAGCTGGCAAATATTTAATATATATGAATGCTACTACACAGTTCTGTATTAACGACACTGGATTGAGGGTGGGAATGATGGGATTGACATATCCAAACCCTGAAGACTTCAGGCTTTTGCTTCTGAAGTGTACGCTGCGGCTGATGCAGTACATTCATAAGGAGATAGCTGAGGGATAAATTTTGAGGCCGACACAAAAGATCCCATTGGGTCGAAGTGTCGCCGGTCTGTACTGACTGGCCCCCACACACAAGATAAGATAACATAACGACACTAAGCCACTTTTTTACCCGTATTTGTAACAAATATTTATTGATGCAGGTACCCTGAATATACAATTGTAATGCTGAAATAGTTTCGAACAAACCCAGTACAGTCTTATGGTAGAGAATTCAACTTCTTATTGACTAATAGTAAAAGTAGCAAGATCACATTATCACACTTCGCTCAATCCCGTATGATAACGTAAACGCATTCTTGAGCCATCTCAGTCGGAAGTACCAGTTCATCGCATAGACAAAAATAATTGTTCCGTGACTAATCTATCTATGATAGTTTTCGCGTGAAAGCGACGCTCATGTGGGCTGAGAGCGCTTCAACAGACCGATGGACAGATTGAGCAGCTGCGATGATTAATGGTAACAGAACTTCCATGGGCTGTTCGGTACCTCGTGTTGCATTGCGTAGGTTAAATACTGGTCAAGTAAAAGTAGTGGTATGCCACGGCCCTAAAGCAACGGCCTATCCATGAATAGTGTTCATCAAATTGTCAGACATTGCTGGAAGGGTTTATTTGGTTATCAAGGGATGCCTTTTATAGATTTTGGTGGTAAGGGTGTGTATTATATCGGGGTTATCATATGTGCATTGCCAGCTGAGCCCTGTAAACCATTTTCAATTCGCCTGTGATTAAAATAGTGTTTTTTAAGAAGCTTTGAAAGGTACAGAATACGTCTCCTTTTGTGTTGGAGGAACATCACACAATTTCAAGTTCATGTCGGCCTCAATGGCGTAGTAGTTAGTGTAACCGACTGCCACGCTTTAGGTTGCGGGTTCGATTCCCACACAAGTCAAACATTTGTGTGCATGGACATGGATGTTTGTCTTGGTCTGGGTGTTTCTATGTATAATATGTATGTACTTACCAAAAAAGTATCTATATATGTATGTTTATCCATTGTCTAGTACCCATAGTACAAGCTCTGCTTAGTTTGGGCTAGATTGACGCAAAAATACATATCAGTTTATTCGGTGCTCGAACTTGAGTCAGCACAGTAGTCGCCATTCACTACCGATGTATCACAAAGGTAGGCAGTAAAAATATATCAATAATAATTAATTTTGTAAGTAAAGGGAACGTTTAACTGGTATAATTGTCGAGCGGCTCGTAAAAGTCAAGTGAATGTCACAGCTTGTGTCTGCTGGACTTGAGATGTTAATCTTGACGCGGTGTTTAATGTTAATCACTCGAGAGAAAGATGTCGGGAAACGTCAAGTGTTATTGTAATTACGACGATGATGTACACGCGATACCTTACTGTTATTAAAAATTCAGTAAATTCTTTATTAGGCAGGAGAAGGCATATTTCTAACTTAACAAATAATTGAAATTAAACCACTTTATACGGATTTTGTCACGCTGTTTATTTTAAAACATTTTTATTATTACAATTTAAGTTATTTAAATTAATTAAAACTATTTATATTTAAGTTCACACTTTTTCCCGATTGCTTTACAGCAGTCATATTCACGGGCAGACTAAGATGGTAGTTGTCTCTATGATCTGAAGTGTAGTTATTTCAAAGTACTTGAACATAATTTAATCTTTGGTGTTTCTATTTACGCAGGCTGAGCTCAAAGTATCATGAAGTCTATTTTAGTTTAAAAAAATAGTGCGACAAAATTCGTATAAAGAAACGTAAGACAATATAATGATAGCCCAAAGAAGTTCGCAGAGAAGTGTAGTACACGTCTTCAGCCGTTGTTAGGTCTCTCGTAAAGGGAGGCGCGCTTGTTGCTGTATTTCAGGCATATTGCAAGACTCCTTGTTAGAAGTAGGGAGTCTAGCCATTACTACAACCGCGGTACTGTGCGACTGAGGTCGCTGGAGTATTACTATAGTCAAGTAGTATCGTCATCGTGTAAGACGCATTCAACATTACTTTAAATAGCATATTTATTTATTTACTTTTAGCCTGTACCGTCCTACTGCAAGTCTATTACCTTCGATCTTTCCACTCCTTTCTGTCCAGCGCCAATTGTCTCCAATCCCGGTTGAACGCATCCAATTCATCCCGCTATCTCATTCTGGGCCTGCCGCGGGGCCGTTTGTTGTTTGGTGCCCAGTCTGTGGCATAAATAGGATAAAATGCTGATATTATTCGGGCTCAAAGTATACTTTCCTCTTTAAATTCTATATTAACTGTACTGGCAGCCTGCCAAGATTCCAGGAAGATATTAAAAACTGGCCACAGAAACTAAAAAAAATATTGTGTTTCAATAATATCGAAGACATAATATAGTAACGTTAAAATAAATAAAAAATATGTATTGTATTGCTACTAGCGTGCATACAATCAGACATTAAGCTTTGGGTATTTTTATTGAACACTCACTTCCTGACTTGCTGGCTAATTAAATATTTTAATTGATCACGTTTACGACATTATGATATTTCGGAGATGACAAAGATCCCTTCCGTGTCAACAGTCGTATTGTATGTAATGTAAGGATAATTCGATGTTTTTGTATGAGTACCAATATTGTTCCCGGTGCATTACCTTGTCATTGTTGAAGTGTCAATTTCAAAATTATATTTTTTATTTTTATATTTTCTGCCACTCGCTTATACCATAGAGGAACGCATTTTGGGGTAAACTGTCCTACAATTATATTATTCTATGACGTGGTGTATCTCTAAGTAAAGTTTCATCCACATTTGAAACAACTTTACAAACTTTTACATTTTAATATGGGATGCGTAACTACTATAAACTTTTATTAATACATTCCTTCTTAGCCACGCTCAGGGTAAGATGTGCCCGGCTTTGATACTGAAATTAATTTAACAATATCTCCACCATATTAGAAGGTGGTGTATCCGGATAAATTGTTTGCTGGGAACTCAGCATACCAAAGCAATTTCAGAAGAAAACTATCGGCCAAGAGTATTCGCGAACTCATTAAATTAAATAATGGCATTCCTTTGCCCCGTTTAACCTTTTAAGCGCTTAGCTAAATATCGATTGCCGTGCCCCTAGCGCCCGGCTACAAATCGATAAAATAATACCTACAATAATCAGGGAGGTACAGAATTTTAAGTAAATGTTGAAAACCATATCTCAAAATCAAACCATTATTCAATAATGGTTTTAGTTGTACCACGCAGTTAATAGAACGAAAATAAAACAAAAATATCGTGCATGTTCTCTGTCGCAGAAATACGACACGGGTGGTAGAGGCACGGACATACTATGTGTCGCATAAATGCGACTCAAGCGGTAAAAAGGTTAATAATGTTGTCGGTCAATCTATGAAAACTTGTGTAACCTATTTGTACCATAACTGTATGCTGCCCAAATACAAAAAAGTACTATTATCATTTAACTCGGATCCGAATTCAGCTTCGCGTATTTAGCTACGTGGCTCTTCGTGTACCCATACCAACAAATGAAAGAAAATTTCATTATATTAAAAAACAGGCTCATTTGCCTATTGAACCTCTTTACAATTACATACCTTATGTAACCCGCTCGTGCTATAGTTATAATAACTTTTATTAGGCTTGTTATAATGATGGGCGTACGCACTGTTACGTATAATAAATCGTTTATAAATAATTCGTGCGTGTTATTGCTTATTTCCTTTTGAAATCGGAAATATACACTCATTACCTATAGGATAATGATTTGTCTATTAAACATAGCGATGTATTGTATTATATGATCGCTAATAACGGTAATTCTCCAATACATTATATAAAACAGTTCTAACTAACATTTGATTTCACCTTTGAATGAGAATAAGGATATTTCTTTCACGCTAGCAAGCTTATTGGATAAGGCATAGAATTGTCTTCTGTTTACGCGAATGTTATTAATTGAAATTAAACTATTATATACGCTAAGCTAATTAAATTATTGAAACTGCTAAAACTATTTATACTATTACTATACTGTTATATATCATATATTATCAATAATTTAATAAGCTTAAAAATTAGTAAAGTTTAATAGTATCTTCCGTATCGTCGAAGCCGGAGATCTCCGCCGAGATAGAGGATTTCTATGACCGATTATACGCTGCACATGCCCCTCATTCCAGACGAGACGACCACGATTCCAGAGCCACCCTGATACGCCACTACACCGACGAACTCAGTCAAGACGAGATCATGTTAGCTCTGAGGCGGCTTAAAAATGGAAAAGCCCCCGGTGAGGACGGAGTAACATCAGAGCTTCTAAAAGCTGGAGGAGCCCCTGTTATAATGGAATTACAGAACCTCTTCAACACCGTCCTTCACAATGGAAGAACTCCAAAGGCGTGAAGCGGGAGTTTGGTGGTGCTCTTTTTTAAGAAGGGTGACAAAACCCTCCTTAAAAATTATAGACCCATCTCGCTCCTGAGCCATGTCTATAAGCTGTTCTCACGAGTGGTCACGAACCGTCTCGCCAGGAGACTCGACGAGTTCCAGCCGCCGGAACAGGCCGGGTTTCGCAGAGGATATGGCACCATAGACCACATTCACACAGTGAGGCAGATTATACAGAAGTCCGAAGAGTATAATCAGCCCCTGTGTCTGGCCTTTGTGGACTATGAGAAGGCCTTTGACTCTGTCGAAACATGTGCTGTTCTGGAATCCCTACAGCGATGCCAAATAGACTATCGTTATATCGAGGTGCTGAGATGTCTGTACGAAACCGCCATCATGAATGTCCAAGTACAGGGCCAGCAGTCTAAACCCATCCAATTGCGCAGAGGAGTGAGACAGGGGGATGTTATATCCCCGAAATTGTTCACAAGCGCGTTGGAAGATATGTTTAAGACGCTGGACTGGAAAGGAAAGGGCGTTAACATCAACGGCGACTACATCTCACACCTGCGATTCGCAGATGACATAGTCTTAATGGCGGAGTCGCTAGAGGAGCTGAACCAGATGCTGGACGGCCTAGCTGCAGCCTCGCGACGTATCTTGGCATGAATTTAGATAAAACCTAAGTCATGATCAATGACCACATTGATCCAATACCGATCGTCGTACATGGTCACCCTCTCGAAATCGTTTCCGAATACACTTACCTCGGGCAGATTCTGCAGTTAGGTAAAAACAATTTCGAGAGGGAGGCCAGGAGGAGGATCCAGCTGGGCTGGGCAGCGTTTGGGAAACTACGCCGAGTCTTCTCGTCATCCATACCGCAATGCTTGTAAACGAAAGTTTTCAATCAGTGCCTGCTACCCGTCATGACCTACGGAGCCGAGATATGGACACTCACGGTAGGGTTGGTCCACTAGTTCAAAATCGCTCAGCGAGCTATGGAGAGAGCTATGCTCGGAGTTTCTCTGAAGAATAGGATTCGTAACGAATATATCCGACAGAGAACCAAAGTCATCGACATAGCTCAGGGCGCTATGGCGCTCTTTGGAGGAGGGCTATGTCTAGCAGTGGACTATTATAGCCTGATGATGATGATGATGATGATGATGAATAGTAATAGTAGTGTGGTTTCTAAATTTTGTAATAAAGTGTCAAATAAACAACGCGATAAAATCCGTATATAGTAGTTTAATTTCAATAAGGCATAGGACTTGCAATCGAGAGATCGTGGGTTCGAATCGCACTCCTTGCTCTACTGACGTGAACCGACTCATAAACCAGCATTTTAGCTGAGATGAAGGAGAATATAATAGAAAACATTTCTCTGTCAACCATAATACTAGTAAATTGCGAGCAAAATTCCTACCAAATTGTAAATAAAATGCATAAAGCTTGGTTACAACAATGTTATGTTAGTTCCAGTCATAAGTATCATGTGTATCGCCGATCTAAATGAATGCAAATGCTGGGTGCAACAAGAATAATACAAGAGCATATGAAGAAGAAATTACTGCTGACTCGACAAATAAATATTAGAATGATTTTTATAGTGCGGCCTTTAGAGTTCATGGTTTTGTCCTAAACTGATCATTGACAAGAGTAATTCGCTCTATTACTCATTGCATCATTTCAATTATTGCAATAGAAAAAAGTTGGTAACACTAACCTTCTCTAATGTAGTTTAACAGCGTCATGAACCTCTAAATGTTATCCAATTAGTACCTAATAATCCATTCTAAATATAAACTATATATTTCTTATGTTGTATTTACTATCTTTATATGTATAAAACATCTCGTCGTTGCACACGAACACAAATAGGTACGATTTAGTTTTAAATCATATATGTATGTGTCCTCGTCGTACATAGATCGTACGACAAAGTGTACACACTAAGAAAAGTCGGCTCACACATTACATGAACATAATCAATTGTACAAGAACAACAAAAAGATATTGTACGTTTCTTAATATGAGTGAGCATGATAGTCCCTACGATATTTAGTTGTTAAATTAGATTTTGACGTCCAGAGAGCATCATATTAAAACGTAATAGGGCACATCTGTGATTTACCTAAATCTTTGTTTAATTCTTCTTTACCGTCCTCTTGTGTGCTTGCTACAGAACATTATTATGATCAGTAATATGCTTAGTTTGTTTTTTAACATAATTCCATCGATCACCAGTAACAAAAAAGTACAATCAAAAACCCAATGGTCAGCTGAAAATTTTGTCGGTTTTATGTTGCGGATAATTGATCCTTGACCATCTTAAATGAATACAATTGTGACTGAATTCGTTGTATCCGAGCCACACTCTACAATCCGGTTCCGGATCGATCAGTCTCTGTCTATTATGAGATCGGTTATGTTTTAATCTTAATTGGAGATGACTTATGTATGAAAAGCTATTGTTTTACATTCTGTAAATATTTAATTACAGGGTTACTACCTCGGTGGCGAAGCGGTAAAATGATTAAATGAATGTGGTAGTGCTGTGCATGAAGACTTGAGCTCTATTCCCGGGTCGGACAAAGCCTGTCAAGAAATTATCAATAGCAGCACGGTGTCTGAAACTGTGTTTCATCACGCCTTTAATTTCCCTTTCCTACGCACGAGTCATATTGCTGCTTTTGTGAGCGTTTTTAGGCTACATTAATCGGCCCCATTAGGCTTACCTAGTAAGGTTCTTTGCCATCTTTGAAGTACAAAAAAAACATGGTAGCACTTGAAAAACATAATATGACCCAAAGCCGGAATTTAGAGGGGAACATGCACATAACAGTATGTATCTGTCTCAATACCTAATATCAACAAATATTTCGCAAATTACCACGAAAGGATTGACAGCCAACATAGTTGAATAATAAGTTATTAGATCACAATTACACAGTCTTGTAGTGTTTTGAGCCTGATTAATAGCTCCATATAATGGCTATTAGTGTTCTGCAAAGGTAGACGGTACCTTTCTATTGTACAATGTGGAGCGGTGTCTTGAAAGTTTACGTCATGGCGCGGTGTGGTACGTACGGCCTAGCGAACGAGTTCTCAATATGTGATTAAGAATTTATAAACTGTTCACAGACTCGTGTATGTGAATCGCGCAATACGGAAGAAAATTCCTAGCCGTCGAAATATATCTATGAGAATCGAAAGAAAAATACCTGGAGACTAGCGAGTACGCAGACTTACTATGTCTAGTTATAGATCAGGCATAACTATTTGTGGAGTTACAAATGTGTGATCCAGATTAAATGAACCGAACCCACAACGTATCACTGGCGGTAGCGAAGCGACCATTTAAACATCAGCGTCATCCGTGCATATTACTTTTATAGACACTAATACATAGCCAGTGTGCCGAGTGTCGTGAATTCGAACCACAGTACTCATCGCACTGATGGCGAGTCAATAATTTGTATGTTCCACAAATATTTGTTCCAAGTCTGGGTGTTCCAATTCATACAAGGTTATCCATTAGTTTGAACTAGAGTTGCCAACATATTTTCGACGAAATATAGTATTTTTAAAATAAGCTATAACAAAATATAGTACATTTATAAAAATATACCTAGTATTTTACAGAAAAACATTTATTTGTTATCTAATGTTTTTTTAAATATGTTCGACCTTGTTAATTTATACGGTATATTTATTATGTACAGATGTATGCATTCGCATCAGTAGTACAGGAGCGTCGATAGTTTTTTGAATAAAGGTTTTGGTTTGTTGTTTTTCGTGGTTGAAATATAGTATTTTAGCATACTATATATTTCTTCAACATTATATAGTACGCAGACTCGAAATATAGTAAAATACTATATATTATAGTACGGTTGGCAACCCTAGTTTGAACACAAGCTAGTATCGCCAAGTCTCAGATAGTACGAGAAGCAGCTCGTTACATGTAAATAATGCACGTTTGCCATTTACAGTGTCATCCTAATTTGTTCGTTTATTAATTTCATATGAATACACATTAAAGAACACTAAAGTTGTAATTTTATATGAGTTTAATGTTTATTACATACTGTTCGTTATTATTAGAAACATCATTGGGTATATGACTGTTGCAGTATTAACAATTTGCTTGTTAACATTTAAGTTTATTGCAGTGCGCATGCCATTTGTATTATATTCGATTATTGCAACAACCAATATATTAGACACATATGTGTGAGGCCTATGTCTGTCAAGTTATAAGTATTTGTGCTTCATGAAGAACACATGTATATAACTTGATATAAGATAGACCTAAAACAATATGAAGATTTCAATGTTAACAATTGTATATTTTCTATTTTTCAAAGACTGTTTCCTCGGTCGTTATTAATCTCTGAGTCTCTCTTTAACAGAGCAGCGATAGCTCAGTAGGGAGACCAATAGACTGCAATGCAGAGGGTCTCGGGTTCGAACCCACGTCGCGCACCTCTGACTTTCGGAAGTTATATGACTTTTCGAAATTATGTGCGTATTGATTGACAATTATCGCCTGCTCCGTGCCTCGGAAAGCACGTTAAGCCGTTGGTCCCGGCTGCCATGAACATCTATGGCAGTCGTTATTGGGAGAATGTCGACACTAAAGATCCCACTGGGTCGAAGTGTCACCGATCTGCACTGACTGGCCCCCACATACGATAAATCTCTGAGTCGCGGCGGACACAAAAATACACAAAGCATACCCAGACTTAGAACTATTATTTGATCACACAAATTGTTCGTGGTATCTGAACCCACAATATTTTGCAAGTCAGTAGCGGAGGCAACCGCTTGCTTGTGTGCCTTTGTATAATACAAAAGCGGCATTATAATAGATCCCTTTTCTAAGTAATTCGGTTATATATGCTATGAATGCCTAAATATTCAAAAGCAAAAGTTACGGGTTGCTAATCTGGAAAAACGGTGTAGCAACGTTGTCAGCGCTAAGTACCAGGATCCAATAGCATCCTTAGGCTGCGATTGGGCGACTTTTTAGGGCAATCGCAAGAGGCATCAGCCTTGAGGAAGCACAGAATGCTTTGATGACAAATAATGGCAATGATGAAGGCACTACTGTCATAATTTAGGGTTTGTTCCGCATTTGCACCTTCATTACGTTCCAAATTCCAAAATGTTCCTCATTCGACCCTCTTATTAAATTATTCCTTTTTCATCCTACATTTTTTAACATAACAAAACATGGTTCAAAAATATTTTAAATCTTTTCGTTATCGAGCTCGTTGTGTCATGCAATCGTAAGCCCAAAATTTTACTGAGATATCAACGAGGTATTTTAAAATATTTTTCGGGTGACGGTACAACTAAAATGCCATAGAAAAATACAGGGATAAAAAAGGAAAATAATCTGGGACGAAAGAGGAATTACATTTAGATATTAATATTTATTTGAATTTAGGGGCATATAAGGATCATTTTTGGGACGAATGCGTAGTTCTACGCTTGGGGCGGAACGTAAGGGACGAATACGGCCTTGATGGCGTAGTGGTTAGTGTAACCGACTGCCTCGCCTGAGGTCGCGGGTTCGATTCCCGCACAAGTCAAACATTTGTTTGGCATGGATGTTTGTCTTGGCCTGGGTGTTTCCATGTATAATATGTATGTATTTACAAAAAAGAAGTATATATATATATATATATATATATATATATATATATATATATATATGTTTATCCATTGTCTAATACCCATAGTATAAGCTCTGCTTAGTTTGGGCTAGATGGTGTTGTGCGTATGTGGTAGAATATTTATCAAGTTATAAAAACCTAATTTAGCATTGTATAGCTCACTGGTTCGTCTACTGACACCATAAAGCTTCTTTAAGATTGTTTAGAATTCCAACTCATCACAAGTATAATTCCAACTATACACAGCAATATTGTTCCATTCATCCGGCTTAAACCTTTTGTAATTAGGGTGTTACCTAAATAAAAGTAATCACAACTGTTTATTCAAAAATTGTGTAGCGAACAACACAACTTCAAAAGAAATGTAATTAGGCCAGTGTATGTAACCACCTTTATAAGCTCCAGTTTCAAAGAAAACATAATTATTAATATAAAGTATTACAAAAGGACCATTATTATAACACACATTATATAAGTCGGCGTCACGTTAGCACATACTACAAACATTACCAAACGCGCCACATAAAGTGACATTACAGAGTGCAAACATAATATAATTACATTAATGAACCTGTTATCAACTGCATTGCAACAATTTGCGCCATTCGGCCACCTGATTCCGGTGTTCGGTGTGTGGTATTCGGCTTTCGGTATTCGGTATTCGGTGCTGATAAGGCTGGTTGCACAACAGCGCCTTTCACTAGGCGTTGTGTAACGACTGCGGCTGCGGCCTGCAAACCTCAAGGTCATCATATCGATTGACGTATTTATGCTCGTTTAATATTTATTTGTAACAATAATTATGCTAAATCTCGTATAATTTTCGTATCATTCGAATTCATTGTTAAACTTTTGTTAGGTCGGTTATTTATTAGTAAACTGGTTTTTTGCTACTCTCACATTTTTTAACAATGATTTTGATATAATATATATGTTAATATTGAAAACATGTTTTGTCAAACTTTTATTGTCTTCTCTACCATAAATTATACACAACATTTTTTGTCAATATTCTTTAAATTTATTTTTTGTTAGAAATTGGGTTCAATCTGATGCCTAACTCTATGATATACTGTAAGGTTATGTTAATTTTAAACAAGCACTTGAAATTGTGATGATAATTTTTAGGTAATTTTATTTTATTAAATTGTTTTTGTGATAAAAATGGCAACACTGTTTTCATACTGGAGTGGGTTGATTGATGACACGACAGTATAAAAGCGGGAGTTGGTTTGTGTCCAGGTTCAATCTTTCATGTAAATCAAGAAATAAATATTGTGTAAGAGAAATAGTGGATTTAATATAATACTTTGTCCAAACTCGCCTGGTATAGGATAGGCTTTAGCCCTGACCCTAAATAATTATGTTGACCAGTGGCCGCTTACCGATAAAACATAATTTATTATTTCCCTTCATTAATCTTGATATATAAAACAAGGTGTTATATAAACTGTAACACATTTGCAAACTCGAATATTAATCAAAACTTAAATCCTGTTTGTAGATTAAAAATTATGACGTTATGTAGATAATTAACTTCTTAGTTATTAGTGTCTATTTGTTATAATGCTAGACCTATTATTATCTAACATCATTTGTCATTCGAACAAAACATTCAGTGTGTACAGAAAGCCTAAGATAAATCTGTAATTTACATTGATTGATGAATGGTTAGTGCGCGCACACAATCGTTATGTGGTGTTAATTAATATAATTAATAAAATAATATCGTTGGTGAAAAGGTCACGGTGTAGCTCTGGGCTTAGCCTTGCACTGCATTGGTGTGTCAAGTCAGACGTGTATAGATTGTTTTAATTGGCAGCTTAAGAGAACAATCACTGATGAAATGTTTGTGTAGGGTGCCCGCTGTTAACTAAGGATACTGTATCATAATGTTGTCTTCTGTTTACGCGAATGTTATTCATTGAAATTATACTACTATATACGGATTTTATCGCGTCGTTTATTTCACACTTTATTGCATAATTTTGAAACTGTTACACTACTATTACTATTAAACTTTACTAATTTTTAAGTTAATTAAATTATTGCAACTATTAAAACTATTTATATTTACGTTTACACTTTCCCCGACGTTTCGGTTGCTTTTCAGCGGCCATAGTCATGTGTTTGTAATGGGATTAAATATAATGATCATCAAAAATACTAATTGGTCACCAAATATTGCACAGCATAACGAGCATCTATACGCCTCAAATCACTGCATTCCGTCTCGGAAGTGTTAGGTTCCTTTTTTTAAACCCACCCAAAAATAGGAGCCCCGCGTTTGATCTCTTTAAAGTTTGCTGGCCATGAGTTGCTGATCAATTAGCTATTTCTGCTCATAGATTATAGTTTCTCACAAAAATACCAATACTATGCTAACCATATAAATAACACCCGTTTGTAATTAAACTTCTCCTAAACGGCTGGACCGATTTTGATGAAATTTTTTGTGTGTGTTCAAGTGGATTCGAGAAACAACAAAAACAAAGAAGATCCAAACTCGGAACAACCATTTGTGGATCTAACAATTATTTATCACGTCTGCGGATCGAACCCACTACACTCAGTGCAGCGGCAGTGGTAAGGCGACCACTTATACCTACACTTAAAAAAAGTAAGGTTGTATAATTACGTCTTTCATTTTCAATCTCGCCCTACTGTTTATATATATATTTTTTTATTTGGTCGTCAAAACGTCGCCTAACGGTAAGCAGTCGTGTGGTCTAAGAGTAGTGGCCTCCACACCGTCCTCATAGCAGCCGAGGCGATGTTGAGATCTCTACTATGACGGCCTGACAAGGTGCTTTTTCACGCCCCGCTTAAAGGACCCAGGATTGAAGGAAGAAGGAAACACGTGCCTTGGCAGAGAATTCCATGCCTTGATCGTTCGGCATAGGTATAAGGACCTAAATTTGTTGGTACGCGCTCTAGTCGACTCTACTGTGTAAGGATGGTATATTCTGAGCCCAGCACGCGTTGTTCTGGATAGAAAAGGGGAGGGCGGGATAAGGTGGTATAACTCTTCAGAACCAGGTCATCAAATATAAAAAAATATATTCTTCTTGCCAACCTTTCGTATACCGGTGCACAACAATGGCGCGGATGCACACTGGTACAATGATAATTGGACCAATTATTATTATTGTATACGTAAGGATTTAATCAGACAAACCTATTCCTGTTTGATTGGATAACAAACAACTATTTTTATTATACTATAGATTGTGTATGAATCCGTAATGCGCAGTTAAGTCACGGTGATTAACCACCAGTTATTCGAGCTAGTACCTGCTGTTTTAACTATTAATTGCGTATCATAGAGTTGGCAAAAACCCAGGCCTGAGAAAAAAAAATGTTATGGCTAATTTCACTCGAGCCACTAATGTCCTTATGATGTTGCTTTTTCTCTTTTGTAATTTATCTTTTAGATTGTCAGTGTACAAGTACATAACGAAATAAAATGTATCACTTTGTAAAAGGGCGGAGACCTGGTGTCCTGAAATACAAGCCTGAGCTTAGTTTAGGCACCAGTCTCCCACAATAGTCAAATGTTGTCTGATTCTAATAATGTAATATGATGTATGTATTTTCTTATATTGTGGTGTGACAAATAAATATAATTATTATTATTTGTTTCTCTTTCACGGGTATTTCCCTAATATGTTAGGAAAATACCCGGCCCTTTGGGAGGCTTACACGGGGACATGGGTCCAACATGCAGAGGCCCTTCGAGAGTTTTAGTTTAAAGTGAGATGAGACACTTACCGAGACACTAGCCGCGGCAGGCGTAAGAGACTATTGCTACATATGGATTCTAATTATTCTGGTCTATAAGGATGAATGTTTGATGGTTTGGTAAAATGCAAACTATAGTTAAAAAACGGAGTCTGCCTGATATACTGTCCCAGTACAAAGTCGGAATGGCAGATTATTTATTATTATTATTATGAGATACATGAAAGGATATTGCGCGTAGCCTTTAGCTGACAAAAATGTGCAATGGTTTTTGACAAATTGAATCGCATTTCTTATACTCATTGACATTGTTTTGAAACTCTTACCAACATAATGTACGAGTGTGAAAATCAATTTCGCATTCAAATCAAAGCTCAATGGTACACAGCACAATAGATTTTACTATCAAATAGCGTGTGTCTGCTCGCTCATTGTTCGCTTTTATTAATACGTATCACTAATTACGAGCGTATAAAACTCGTAGCCTTGGCTATCGATAAAGCGTATACGATACAGTATCGACCGATAATCGATATTCAACAGCAAATATGACGGATTCAGTCGTGATAGAAACGGCATTGAGTATTATTGTCTTTGTTGCACGTGCCCCGGATTCAAACGAAATTAGGTTCAAGAACTCATATCATAATAGCAACGTGCACTTTTTGTAACGCGTAACTAAATATCGAAGGCTTTGGATAAAAGAGTAGTTGATTTAGCGCTTTTTAATTTAATTATCGGTCCGTGTTTCGAAATGCTTTGTCAATTGTCACGGAGTGGGTATAACACGCAATTGAGTTGACCTCTATGTTATACTTAGGCGATATTTTGATCTACCATTGAACTTGTGTGACTTTATGCTGTTTCGAAACATAATGTATTGTCGTTCTGAGGAATCAAAGGTCATGAGCGATTTTTGTTATGAGAATTAGATGTGGCGTGTCAATTGTCGTATGTAGGGGTGTGAATGGGGTGTTGAAATCAACCTTCTGGTCACGAGGGTTGTGCAATCCGTTGGATAATTCTGTTAGAGCATATTACCCGTTGTTACGTGTTTCTTGTAATGTAGTTTTGGTGGTGATGATAATTGACCTCATCGGACAATGTCATACATTGTTTCAATTGGTTTTGCCTTCGGATGGTGAATAATGTTTCACTTAAGTGATAGATAAATAGAGACAACTACTAAATAGTCTATGGTTTAAAATTTAAGCTGTGTGGAATTTTAATAATTACGTGTGTATTGAAATGTTTAATGGGCCATGTATTAAAAGCGAGAGAGGGTATGGTCGGTTAATTCATAAGCATAAGAGTTTTCAGTAATGTTTGAGAAGTTGTGTGCTGCTGCGAATTTTGATTTGGCTTGCATGATGTAGGTACTATGATCTGTCTTTTCTCATTTTGAGAGGAGTTTTGTAACTTTATGTGAATTATTATTAGAGGGTGTTTCTGGACCAACGAGCCTTTTTTAATTAGAATTTATAAATTCACTACCGCTAGGCGACAGGCGACCGCAATGCGACTGATCTCTGGTCTGATGATGTTTAGTATCAAGGTTGAGACCTTAAATTGATACTAAGGGCCACTTGCACGACAACTCACAAAATACGTTTAGCACGAAATAGATTTAAGACATTGTGCTGTCGCATTCACCTTCACACGGATGACTGCGATAGCACGATGTTTTAAATTTATTTAGTGCTAAACGTATTTTGTGAGTTGTCGTGCGAGTGGCCCTAAACATCATTAGCCATAGATTACCTTAAGATCTGAAGAACCTAGAGATTTTTATAAAGTCATAAAGAAGTTTGTAGTTTGAGCAACGTGAGACTGATACCTTTTGCCCTACAAACGGCCTGAGGGGTAACCTCTTACCAACAGACCGAGAAAATAGAAAATGTACAGATGCGATGTTATGTGTGAATTTAAGGTGCGTATTGGATTAATTGTAAGCTGTAAGCATTTAGTTATCTGATGTGGCGTCGTGTCAATTACAAATGGGAACAGTTAATTATGTACAACAATGGGCACACGGCGTGAGATGCTGAGACGCAACTCGGTATATTTTCATTGTTGTCATTATGTAAAAATGCAACTGAAATAAAATCTTTCTGTTTTGTAAGACGCTTTATTTCGTCTGCTACCACTGCCGAATTTAGGATTCGGTTACATGTAGCTTTCCCAAAAAGACGCTTACTGAGGGAATTTTACTGAAATTACTTAGAGCACAAGAAAATTTTTTCGGCTAGTTCAAAAATTATTTATTTATTTTTATTTATTTATTTATTTAATCTTAGGAAGGCTTACAGACTAATATAATTCTGGAAAGTATACATTTACTGAGTACAGATGTTGCTAATAACAAGCCTCCACATATGAATATTAAAACAACAAAGAAAAAAAACAATCAAAAACAAGAATAATCTAACAAAAGTACAAAAGTAAAGAAAAATATCAATAACAAATAGCAAACACAGTTTAATTACAGTTATTATAGCTTTACAGTTTGAGTTCCGCTACCCACTATCAAAGAAAGAATTGGCCAAGAGCCTACCCACTGTTCGAACACTTGTGCAATATAGGTCTATGTCCAATTCGACAGGCAATTGATTAAATGCCTTCATTCCTCGTTGAACGAATGCATTATGGCAATTAAAAAAAAACATTGCGGACCCGACCCCCACATGGGATAAATTGTGTGATCCAATAATAGTTGTTACGTGTTTGGGTGTATTTTCGTGACATCCGTGACACAGAAATTATTCCTAGGTGGCAAAATAAATTATTAACACAAAAGGTTAGTGGAGTAGGAAACTAGGATGATAACATTAATTATGGCTGAACTTAATAATTACATCTGACATAAAAGCGCACAAGGTCTTCAGAACTTTTGCTGTTATTAAAATAAATTACTGTAAAATAAACATAATTCCCGAGCCTTTTTAGTAAAATAAAGTAATTTTGTAACCCTATTTGGAATTACTTTGAATATTAATTCGACTATTAGACAATGTGAAGGAGTTTGTTTTGATTGATGCAATTAATTTAATAATCGTAATGTTATATATTATGACACTAAACATAATTTCGCACCACGATTATTATAATTAATTCTTTTTGTTTTTTTTAGAAATATCTTACTGCAAACTAATGCACGAAGTACATGGCATGATGTTCAGTCTAAAAAGTGGAGACCTGGTAGCCTATAATACAGGCCTCGAGTCTAGTATAGGTACCACTCTCCCACAATCAATCAGCCCACCGCAGTCCACTGCTGGACATAGGCCTCTACCATATTACGCCACAACATCCGGTCTTGCGCCTTCCGCATCCAGTCTGACCCAGCTACCTTATTCAGGTCATCGTTCCACCTGGCCGGGGGGCGTCCTACCTTACGTTTACCAAGTCGCGGTCTCCGCTCTAGGACTCGCTTGCTCCAACGGCCATCGGTCCTTCTACAGATATGGGCAGCCCATTGCCACTTCAGCTTCCTCTCCCACAATTTCTAATTTAAATTATTATGTAACTAAATGTAAATAATGTTTATAATGTGGAAGAAATAAAAAAAATACTACCTTTTTCGTACAATGCGGTATGCTCTACACACCCATCGCAAGGTGTCGTATATTTCTATTAAGTTTATTAATAGACCCTAAACGTCAGGGCAAGTGTCAATCTAAATTAGTTTAATCATTTAAATAGCTTGAAATGGTATTTAATAAAACTTAAAAGTAGTAGTTGAACAAATTACCTCTTTAAATACAGTATACCTATATTTAAAAAAATAAATGTTATTACTTATATAAATTATGATTTCAACTTATACAAACTTTCAAACATCGACTACAAACAACGCAGACAGCGTGTGGGATACTTTTTTCTGGATGAAAGGTAGGTAAGTCCTTTTCTGTTTTCCTGAAAACGTGTGTGCGAAATTTCATGATGATCGATCGAGTAGTTATGGCGTGAAAGCGCAATAAATAACAAACTTACAATCGCATTTATAATATTCATCATCTTCCTAAGCTTTGTCCCGTCATCTGGGGTCGGCTCTCCTTGTCTGCTTCTTCCATTATTGTCAGTTTTGAGCAATTGAGGCACCCATTCCAAATTCCTGCATGTCCTTTTGCACTGTTGTCAGCCAGGTGGCGGGTGGTTTACTCCGGCATCAAGTCGCCGTGGGTAAGTCAAGGGCTACTCACACCATGTGATCTTCTGGGCGGCAGAGTACGTACCCGTAGGTACCAGAGCAGGCGTCTCTCCTTGACTTTGTCGGCGATGGGTGCAATTGACAATCAATTCGGGTTATACTCTGCTTGTAATAATATAATTCAACCATGATTCGAAAGACACGTGGCGCCATCTATTATCATAAGAACATTATTATTGTTTTCCTCGGGAGCAGTAATTTTTTTCGGGATGAAACGTAGCCTATGTCCGTTTCTGTACACCTGTTAACGTATATGCAAAATTTCAGAATGATCGGTTCAGTGGTTTAGGCGTGAAAAGGTAACAAACAAACAAACTCATTTTCGCTTTTATAATATTAGTTAGGATAGGATTAGGATTTAGGATTTATCAGAATCATGTGCAGCCTCGAATCTCGTTATTAACATAAGATTTGCGAGCCAAACATACACAAGTCTAGTATTGCCAAAGGGGACGCAACGGCGCGGCGTTTCTATTGTTACTGTGTCAATATGTAAGTGTTTTTGTATTACCGCGCGTTTCCCATATACGTTTGTAACTGTTGTGAGGTAATAACGATGAATGGGGTATTATCAAACGTTTGTAATGAACGATTGGCTGTCGAAACTGTACGAAACGTTTATTTTGTTCGAAATGTGGAATAATTAGCAACCATTTGTACTCATTGTTGTGTGCGGCGACGATGCATGGCGTAATGCTTTTGTGTTAATTGATACTGATGTGATTTTGGAGGGAATATGTGGAAAATAAAACATGTTGTTAATTTCGTTGTAAATTCTGTAGTATCCACAGAACATTACAAGTTATAAGTTCTGTGGTAGCATTGGTGTTTAAGATTGCGCCGAGCATAAGACAGATAATGACTGAGCTCGTGCGGCGCATATTCAAATCGGTGCGCGGCCGCCATAGTAAAATTGTATGGAGGCTTTGAAGTGCTTTTTTGATTAATATGTATCTTTATTGTCAACCAATAACTTAAATATTTGGGACGGACAAATTGTAATATAACTATTTATGTTTCGTTTAAGCTGTAAAATATGATAGATTTCTACTGTTATAATCTAAAAATCACGTAACACGAGCTTACGTTTTTATATTTTTCATGTAAATTTACATAATTTTGTAGGCGAAAATATTAATTATTTTAAGTTTTTTACACGGAGTAATTGTAAACACATTCATTGTTATGGTAAATGTATATTTTAAATTTGTATTAAACAAAAAGTGATGATTTTATTCACTTATCTGTGACCGCCTCTTTTGGCACATTTCGCTCGGCGCAGTCTTAACTTGTGAAGTTTATCAGCTTAACTTCTAAAAGTATCGATAACGAGTACTTGACTAGCTCTTGACTGTATAGCGCTTACGTCCTTGATCAATGCAAAATTAATCTTTGATTAACGGCTTATCGCTGTTACTTGACTTTTATTCAACTTCAATTCAACGTTGAGTAATGTTGACGGGTGATTGTTTTCTGATTAGGTTAGGTAATGATACTTAGCAACTTCTTAAAAGTAGTTTAAAACTGTTTATGTTTAAATTTTATAACTTTTAGTTTTAATTATTGAGATTCGTTATAATTAATGTTTATTATTACAATATTTATGAGGATTAATATAGTATTAGTATGTAACACACTTCATTCTACCCATCGCGTATATAGGCGTGATTGATTATTTGATGGGTTTCTAATTAAATCATGGTAAGACCAAAGTAGTCTTTCAATCATTTCATTCCATTGATTGAGGATTTCTATTCTCTGTCATAATTCGCCAGAGATCTCCTTCTAGCATTACCTCAAATCCGGTGGCCAAAATATACATAAAACATTTAATAATATTCGATGACATACACACAACACTATCTAGCCCAAACTAAGCAGAGCTTGTACTATGGGTACTGGACAATGGTTAAACATATATATATATTTTCTTTTTTTGTAAATACATACAGATTATACATAGAAACACCCGGACCAAGACAAACATCCATGTTCATGCACACAAATGTTTGACTTGTACGGGAATCGAACCCGCGACCTCAGTCGTGGCAGTCGGTTACACTAACCACTACACCATCGAGGCCGATTTGTTAAGAAATTTGTAAATAATAGAAATTCTCAGCTTATTGTAATATTCGCAAAACTGTTTTGTAATCCATCAATGGCATCGTTACTTAACATATAGGTAATAATAAGTATGTTTTACGTAACTGTTCGCTGTTCGTGATGTATTAGTTAACTCCATGTATTTAATGTACTAAAGCCAATCAATCATAACTGTGCAACATGGGTGTTTCCAACACATTGCGCGGCTCTAGTAGCCGGAACTTCTCTGGCCGTAAAGGCCACCAAAAACCACAACACACCAACCATGTCCGTTTCGCCAACTACCTATGTTTTTTGTTCTATGTAATAGTAAGTGACCCTATAGTCGTCTCCCGGACACAGAACCCGACGCCATATATACATAGAAAAACCCGTAACAGTTTGCTCGACCTAGAAATTGAACTCACTACTCCTGCGGTACCGAGTCTTCTCCCTAGCCTTTATTATTCCCAAGTCACTTGGGTCGGCTTTCTAGTCTAATCGGATTTTTACACAGAATGACTGCCATCTGATCTCCGCAACCCGAAGGCTAACGATACCCTGAAGCTAGACTAGTGTCAGGATATTAGAGGGCACTGACTTCCCAATAACGACTGCCATAGATGTTCATGGCAGCCGGGACCGACAGCTTAATGTGCTCTTCGAGACACGGAGCAGGCGATAATTGTCAATCAATACGCACATAATTTCGAAAAGTCATATAACTTCCGAAAGTCAGAGGTGCACGACGTGGGTTCAAACCCGAGACCCTCTGCATTGCAGTCTGTTGGCCTCCCCACTGAGCTATCGCTGCTGCTAGCCCGCCCAGCAGTCTCTTGGGTTTACGGCCGCGAGTCTATGTATAGGCCATAGCCTTATGGCCGAACCCTTCTCACATTGAGAAGAGGCTCGTGACTATCTGTGGGCAGTTTAATACAGACCTGATATTATTATTATATAACATGTGAAGAGACGTGAAAGATAAGTGAAGCCTGCCAACCCGCACTAGGCCAGCGTACTAGGCACTACGCTGGCCTCGTGCGGGTTGGCAGTCTGAAGACATGTGAACATGTCTTTGAGAACATTATGGAGAACTCTCAGAAATACAGGTTTCCTCACGATGTTTTCCTTCACCATTATAGCGAGCGATAATTAAATATTTAATACGCACATAACTTCGAAGAGTCAGAGATGCGCGCTTTGGGGATCGAACTTGAGACCACTGCGTGGCAGTCTTACAGTCACTAGGCTATCGCTGCTCTATTAGTAGTCAATGTAAATGACTTGTATAAAATATCGTTTACTATCTCTAAATAATTATCACGCATAAAGCATTATAAAAAGGTCTATAATCACGACTTTTAATTGTGTGCTAGGCAGCCATTTTGTATTTAAATTGTTACGCAATCCTTAAACGGGGTAAGTCATGCCTTTATACAAAAAATAAAAACAATGAATAACTGAATCAGTTACGTAAATAGAGATCACGACGCCATCGCCAGTGAAACGGCTCATTTGTTCGCTATTGTGTGAATTCAGTTATTTCTGATGAAAGGCTTTACGTTTCGTTTTGTGTACATTGCGATTTTAGTTTGGAGTTTTACAGGTTATTTGCTTGTAGTACAGCAATGGATTTTAAAACAATTTCGAATCGTGTAATTGATGAAGTTTATTCTATACTAATATTATAAAGCTGAAGAGTTTGTTTGTTTGTTTGTTTGAAGGCGCTAATCTCAAGAACTACTGGTTTGAATTTGGAAAATTATTTTTTTGTTGGATAGCTTATTTATCGAGGAAGGCTATAGGCTATATAACATCACGCTACGACCCACGGGGCCGGCACAGTAATCATAAAAACGGGTGAAACCGCGGGCACATCTATAAATAATACACAAATAATTTTTTGATTTGCTACTAAATAGTATTCATACTATTTTTACATCCCGTGATATATAGGTTTAAAATGATTCCAGTCTAGTGTATAGAGCCTTTGTATCATTATTTACAAGGCCATCTTTAGAGCAGCTGTATGGATATTATGTAGTTCGGACATTACACTTTCAAATTATTAGTTATCTCTCATCACTCTAGGAAATACTTAGGCGCGTCGCCCACTGGTAAGACGAGGCACGGTCGCGGTGGCGTCGCGGCACGGTCGAGGCGTGGCGTTTATGTAGAGTCGAGGCGAGGACAGAGAGAGATAGGAGAGATTTTACTTAAACTTAAGAGAAACAAAATGACAAAATGGCGGTGGAGTCGCGGCGCGGTCGAGCACACCACCGCCGCCCCGCCTCCGCCTCGACTCCACCTCGCCTGTGACGCGACTCTAGTGTGTGAGCGCACTGCCATTTATTCCTGAAGGAAACATAGAAGCGGTGCGCCGCTCGTGCGCCCTCGCTTCGACGCCACCTCGACTCCAGCTCGCGTGGGCGACGGGCCTTATAATCATGTATAATCTTACATCTATATCCCTGAATCAGCAGGCATAGGCGCATTACCTATACTCTGATTGCGCCATCTTTGTTATTCTCCAGCAAGGCGAAACGTCGGGGAAATCTAAGTTTAAATAGTTAGGTAATAGTATTATAATATAATAATATTCTATCACATACACACAACACCATCTAGCACAAATTAAGCAGAGCTTGTACTATGGGTACTAGACAATGGATAAACATACATATACTTTTTTTGTTGTTGTTAATACTTACATATTATACATAGAAACACCTAGACCAAGACAAACATCCATGTTTATGCACATAAATGTTTGACTTGTGCGGGAATCGAACCCGCGAGCTCAGGCGTGGCAGTCGGTTACACTAACCACTATGCTATCGAGGTCGCCATATAAAATTAATGTATTTAAAATTGTATAAAATTAGTATATTGTTTTGTTTGTTTTGTTCAACCAGTCTTATTGTTTTGAAAATAAAAATTATTATTAAAAAATATATATTATTATTATATTTAAAGCGTAAAAATTAAGACCAATTGTATGGTTTTAGAACTCACGTCACAGCGGGCGAGGCTATTGCTATCTCCATGCAGGCATTCCTGGTCAGAAAAATAGAACAACACATTGAACCCGAGACCAAACAAACAGCAGTCATACTTATATCATATCGAAATTAAGAGCAAGCAATTATACACACATCATCAGTGAAACAGACATTATCTAATATACAAAACGTGCATTGCGCACATAGTTGTATATAACGCTAACTTCCTATGTCAGGAGATCCATGATAACGACCAACCCGGATACGAATTTGGAACACTTCAGGCTATACAGGTGTTCTTACCTGTTAATACATACTTAACTATCGTGTGATCGCCATGATCTTAGACATTTGTATTATTTAATTGTATAAAGTAGACTGATTGTTCGTAGTGTGTGGAATATATTTGGAATAAAAATTTTCAGCTCCATTTTTGTTGATCTATTGTTAAATAATTTAACGCTGTATATATATGTGGTTTCTTTGTTTTTTTGTTTGATTCTTTCTTTGTATCTTTTTGCCTCTATTATAGAAGAAAATTTTATAATAATAAGGACAGTCGTTATCTCCTCATGAGACTAACGCGATACTGGAGGGCATAGTATACTAGCTTTTAAACTACCACCTTCGCCTTGTGATATAAATAAAAAATGTATCACCAGGTTAAATAAAAGCGCACAAACCGCAGGGCAGCTTGTGGCGAGCTGAATGTGAGTGGCGACACTGCGGTCAAGAGAAACAAATAATAATAATAATCATTTATTTAACTTAAACTGGTACAAATGGATACAGAGCTTCGGTTAAATCGTAAAGGTCATATATAAGGGATGCCTGTATTAGGGTAAACCTGTGCCACAGGCATTAAGGGCATATACTGTATAATATAGATATAAATTCTAAAACAATACTTATAAAACTTTGTTATTTGTATACAAAAACTTATGAATTACATATAAGCTATGTGATTACTATTAGTAATTAAAGAGCTATTTTACTGCGTAACACTTATTGAACAACAGTCATCAATTTCAGTTTGATCGTAGTTCAAGGTTTGTAAATATTGTTGAACTAATTGCTTAGTGTTAAGCATAATTTTGTCATAAATCGCAGTTATTTTGTTTACATTATTATAAAGAAATGGACCTAAAATGCGATTAAAAATATTATATTAGCTTATATTTCAATGCCCGATTTTTTGTATATTATTGTCTTAGCAGAAGAGCCAATCGTCTGTCTGAAGACAAGCGGTAATGCAGTTGGAATCGGACACCAGGTACACAGGCCAGAGTTTACGCCAACGCTAGCTCGAGAAAATGGTGTAGCATACACGAATCATCTTTGCAAGTGGTCCAGTTATAACAAAGACAACTGTAGGACGCTAACCAAACTGTCAAAGACAAAGTAAAAGTCAAAAATCTTAATTTCATAAAAAAATTGACGGCTTCGATAGCGTAGTGGTTAGTGTAACCGACTGCCACGCCTAAAGTCGCGGGTTCGATTCCCGCACAAGTCAAACATTTGTGTGTATGAACATGGATGTTTGTCTTGGCCTGGGTGTTTCTATGTATAATATGTATGTATTTACAAAAAAAAAGTATATATGTATGTTTATCCATTGTCTAGTACCTTTTGTTTTTTTTTACGTGGGGAAATGCGCCTGATGCATACCCTCTCGCCACAAGGGGAGGTGAAAGGGTTATGTCCGGCTCTCCCGTATTTCGGGCCTACGGACCAAAACCCCACGGTGTGCACGCTCGCTGCCTTGTAGTGGATGGGCCGCTGGCAAAAGTTACTACCTCAGCGACCCACCCAGCAGTCTACAGCTCCTCGGTGACGCCCCGGCACTACATAGGGCGTCGGACCGACTCAATGGCTGGCGGGCGAGAGATCCCCGTTCTCCCGCCCGCGGCCTTCATTATGGCGGCATTAGGCGCGCGAAAGCGCGCCTTCGCCGCCCGGTTCGCCGGCGACGGCTCGGATCCGCAAGGACACTTTCTTCACGGATCCGCTCCGCCGCCTCCTTCTGCCAGATGACGTCCTCGCAGAAGGACGCGACCGCTGCCCACTTCCTCTCGCTGTCGACCATGGCTTTGATCACGGCCGGCAGCGAGAGATCTTCACCCACAACCCCAATGAGTTCACGGCGCCGCATCGCCCAAGCAGGACATTGCTCGAGCGTGTGCTGCGCCGTGTCCTCCTCACAGTCGCAGTGGTGGCAGACGGGACTCGATTCCCTCCTAGCGATCGTGTGCAGGTATTTGCCAAAGCAACCATGCCCTGACAACACCTGCACTAGCCGGAAGGAAAGGGTCCCATGCTGCCGCCCTGCCCACCGCTCCAATACCGGCTGGAGGGCCCCAACGGTTCGGAAACCGGCCACGGGCGCCTCCAGCCGCGCCTTCCATTTTAAAATCATGCCCTGATGGGCTCGATTGCGCGCGCACTCAATCAATGTCGGGAGGGGACGACAACCCGTCTCCTCCCGCACCGCCTCACTCACTGCAAACACTTCGGCGAGCACCTCAGCCTCCAAATCCCACGGGGGTGTTCCGGCCAACGCGCAAGCTGCGTCGGCCGACACCGTGCGGTATCCACGTATTACCCTGACCGCTATGACTCTCTGCGGTCTCCGCAAGAGAGTCCTGCAATTGTCTAGTACCCTAGTACAAGCTCTGCTTAGTTTGGGCTAGATGGTGTTGTGTGTATGTGATAGAATATTATATTATTAATGTGGAAACACTTCTTGAACACAAGTGGCAAACAAAAATACGACCTGCACAGTGGTAAACGGTTTGTAGGTTCTTTTTGTGGAGTCAGGCATTGGAGAGGAGACTTTTGCACTCTACCGTCGCTATTTCCCTCGCGTGAATTTATTCCATTGGCAATTACGTCACAACTAAGCGTTCTTTTTCTATAATTTTACAACTGCCCTTCTTCTTCTACTAGATTTGAAAAGCAGACGGAATTTATTTTAAGAGGATTTAAAAATCTTTTATGCCTTTGATCTTGAATAATGTAAATTATTGATTAAAGTAATTTCAAATAAGTCAAGTTTTTTTTTAAGGTTACCCATCAAAACTACGTTAGATATCATATTTGCGCCTCATTATCAACCCGTATGGTCGTTTAATAAGAAATTAGGCCGTAAATAGAGCATATCGTTTACAATTTATCTTTCTGCGCCGATAGTTAAAATTAATTGATGATAGCAAGTAATTTACTAGTCAGTCTAGGTAACGGATTATGTTTGTCGGTATTTGAGCGGTGTTGCGATGTTGAAACGAGATAGGAAGTATACAATTTGAGGTGTATAAAGATGTAATTACGTATTACTAATACCATCCGCGCGTTCGAAGGGATATTGAAACTAAGTGAAAACGCCGTTTTCTTGTATATGCTTATTATCTAAATATATTATTATCCTAACTAATATTATAACTGCGAATATGAGTTTGTTTGTTACGCTTTTACACCTTAACTACTCGACTGATTATCATGATATCGAATTTCGCATACACATTTGATTAGTAGAGCCTCACTGATTTCAGCATGAATGGGCCGGCTCGATCGGGAAAGGACTACCCTCTCACAGAATATCGACGTGAAATAGCAGTATTCCTACTGTCGTGTTTCGTTCGGTGAGTGAGAGTGCCGGAGGCCCAATCACCCGCTTTCCCCTTTCCCGCTCCTTCTCCTTCCCATTTCCTTTTCTAAAGGGTCGGCAACGCGCAAGTGATGCCTCTGGTTTTGCAGGCGTCCATAGGCTACGGTGACCACTTATCATCAGGTGGGCCTTATGCTTGTTTGCCAACTTCATAGTATAAAAAAAACGTTGTCAGGGATACAGAAAAGGACATAGGTTAGGAAAGTACTGCACCTGAGGGATAAAAATATACACAGCCTACTTTTACAAACTTTTACTTTTTTTTGAGTCAAGTAAAATCAAGTCTTGACATATTTTAATATAACGTGTATGCAGTGATAGCTCAGTTGGGAGACCAACTGACTGCAATGCAAATGGTCTCGGGTTCGAACCCACGTTGCGCACCTCTGACTTTCGGAAGTTATATGACTTTTCGAAATGATGTGCGTATTGATTGACAATTATCGCCTGCTCCGTGCCTCGGAGAGCACGTTAAGCCGTCGGTCCCGGCTGCCATGAACATCTATGACAGTCGTTATTGGGAAGTCAGTGCCCTCTAATATCCTTACACTGGTCTAGCCTTAGGGTATCGTTAGCCTTCGGGTTGCGGAGGTCAGATGGCAGCCGCTCCGTGTAAGAACTGATATGCAGTCAAATCCGGTTAGACTAGAAAGCCGACCCCAAGTGACTTGGGAATAATAAAGGCTAGGGATAAGAAGCATATGCACGTCTCTTTAGGTACCTATAGGCGTATGTGTTGGTTGAAGGGGTGGGGATTTAGCCAATTATGGCTTAGGTTCCACATAATAATAGTCGCGATCGATCGTCGTCTGCTGGGTATATTTCCAGTCAGACAGTCGTAATGCTGCTATATATTTTTTTAACTACTATAAAAATCAAGAAATTCTGACACTAACTGAACACATTTTAAAAAGACTGGCAGAACGAAGTTGGAGAAAAGTAGGGAAAGCTTTTGTCCAACAAAGGGACAGTATTCATAGATTAAGATAAAAATAAAATATTATTGGACATAAGTTCGTCGCTCATTTTTGCGTGTAGTCGTGAGCTTCACGACGTGAGAGGGAGCGCTTAAACCCTCTCCCCAACCGCAGAGCCGGGCGCCGGAGGGTGCGAGACGACCTCCAGCCACCCTGAGTTTTGACCTGGGATTGGTGGCCTGCGTGGGCCTGCTCGCCACCCGATCAGCACCAGATCCGAGAGGTGGCGTGCGATTTCCCACGTGCGCCTCTGTATCGTGTCTTGTCCCTCCCCATAGGGGGACGGTTGAGGAAGTATGTTTTGGGTAGTGGCCTGCCGTTTCAAACGGTGGGCCGAAACCATAGCGAGGTCGCGATTGCATGTGAAAGTGATTCGCGCGGCCTCGCCATTTATGGTTATGTCGAGGAACACCGTGGTAGGTTTAGTCGGTATCACCGGGGTATCTTTCCCCCGGTGATACCGACATAACCTCTCCGTCGCCCCGCGGAGAGGTATGCGTCAAAGCATTCCCCCACGTAAAAAAAAAAGTGTCATATACCGTTAATAAATTCTCACTCCTAAAAGGATTGCCCAGTAGGCGTCACAAGGCTCGTCTCCAACTACGTGGAACTAAAAACATAGCTAGCGACATGTGGCTTTAATAAACCTCTGCTTAGGAATAAACGGGCGTACATTTAGTATTTATGCTAATACTAGCTTTTGCCCGCGGCTTCGCTCGCATTAATTTAGAATTTGACAATCAATTCTTGTTGTACTCTGCTTGTAATAATATAATTTAATCATGATTCGAAAGACACGTGGCGCCGTCTATTATCATAAGAACGTTATTGTTGTTTTCCTCGGGAACAGTAATTTTTTTCGGGATAAAAGGTAACCTATGTCCATTTCTGTACACCTGACAATGTATATGCAAAATTTCAGGATGATCGGTTCAGTAGATTAGGCGTGAAAAGGTAACAAACAAACAAACTCATTTTCGCTTTTATAATACTAGTTAGGATAGGATAGGATTAGGATTACTATTGTCACATTATAGATGGCCTAACCCGCTTCAGAGGCGGGGTTGACCCAGGAATGAACTAAGAGGAGACGATTAAAAATATTATTCGACACGATTAAATGGTTTATATTTTAAGTATAAACTTGTACAATAAAAATAAACCGAATTATACAATATAACAAACGACTAGATATTAAGTAGTAATCAGGGCGTGGTTCGTGAAGGCTCACTACGTGGTCTGAATAGCTCCAAGGACCACTTAACTTAGTCAGCGCAGCGCAGCGGAAGGAGGGCTAGCTCCAGGGCACCGTCCGCTAATATAGGCTCGCCGCTGGGAGGAAAGACTGATGGAGTGGCGCTGCGAGCACGGCCGTTCAGCAGCGACCGGTCCGCGCTGTCCGCGTCACACTATAGATGTAATACCTATGCCTACCTCTTAGCAAACAATCTTTAACATTTTAATGTAAACCTAGATCAATTACATGTTTATTTACGGTGCACTTAAATGACTTAAACGGATCGCAATGAAACCACCATTAAAATCTTAATCATTTATGGTATCCGCTATTTACTAGATTATAATTGTTGTTATGAATAAAAATGAACTCAAGCTGAATTCTTCCCAAGGCACGAAGTCGACAAAAACTTGTACGCACGCACAGATTGGCATCGCCTAGTTTTTACTCGTAGGTATATTAACTGTGTCGCCATGAATGAGTGGTAAATCAGGTCCGCTTACCTAAAATGTATCGTGGGTACTATGTCCGCTTTGCAATTTTTCATTAGTTCGCTTATTGGGTAACATAGGTATTTCACACCCAATTATCGATTTAGGATTAGGCAGGCATAATCTTATTTTTGCTAGTTAGTTGAGGATTTTCTGTCAAATAATTTCAGTAGCAGCAGGGCTTATAATAGTGTATTTTTATTTTTATACTACTAAAGTGGCAAACAAGCATACGGCCCACCTGATGGTAAGTGGTCACCGTAGCCTATGGACGCCTGCAACAGTACTGGATAGAGTAGTAGAACCTCGCTGATTTCAGCATGAATGGGCCGGCTCGACCGGGAAAGGACTACCCTCTCACAGAATATTGACGTGAAATAGCAGTATTCCTACTACTGTGTTTCGTTCGGTGAGTGAGAGTGCCGGAGGCCCAGTCACACCCGTTCCCCTTGCCCGCTCCTTCTCCTTCCCACTTCCTTTCCTAAAGGGTCGGCAACGCGCAAGTGATGCCTCTGGTATTGCAGGCGCCGATAGGCTACGGTGACCACTTACCATCAGGTGGGCCGTATGCTTGTTTGCTACCATAGCTATATAAAAAAAAAACTTGCCGTAAACTAAGGTCTACCAAATCCTTGCAACAAAACACTTAATATTTTAACTTTGCATAAAGAAGCAATAAATTGAATGTTGTATGCCAGTGTTCAAGTCAGATTTTCTAAATGTACAGCCGACTGGTGAATGGCAGGCCTTGGTACGTTACGGGCGGACACCGCACGACCAAAATTGGAACAGTGTTATGTCAAATCAGATAGATCTATTTATAATATAACACAATAGGGTGTGGTCTAATATAAGGGTAGTAACGTATAATTCAATACATCATATTGATTGACAATTATCGCCTGCTCCGTGCCTCGGAGAGCACGTTAAGCTGTCGGTCCCGGCTGCCATGAACATCTATGGCAGTCGTTATTAGGCAGTCAGTGCCCTCTAATATCCTGACACTGGTCTAGCTTTACGGTATCGTTAGCCTTCGGGTTGCGGAGGTCAGATGGCAGTCGCTCCGTGTAAAAACTGATATCCAGTCAAATCCGGTTAGATTAGAAAGCCGACCCCAAGTGACTTGGGAATAATAAAGGCTAGGGAGTAGAAGAGTTGTATACTTTTAAACGTATTGTAATAGTTATTATAATAAAAAAGAACAAGTTTCACCAGCAGTTCCGGGAATCTGTACAGAAATGATAGTGGTCACGGTTAGTTTGTGTATGAAGAATATGACAGTTTCCGTTATATAATTAACATAAGGCGAGGCCGAACAGTGATCGTTCTGGAAATTTTACCAACATGTCCGCTTAATGATATACGTCATACGTGAAATACATATCCGGTTACTGTTCTTCCGGATGAGTGAATGGAGACACCCTTGTTGCCTGACTTCTTTACTGACTGGCGCACAGATTGAAAATAGCTACATCTAGTCTGCTAAAATATCAGGCATAATGAAAAAAATGGTGTCTCGCGTATATCTTCTCTCTAACATACAAGGGTTAAATAAAGTAATGAAAAGTGTTATTATTATTTTATTTGAAACAATACTTACTTATTTTGGTTAAACAATAGCAATCGTGGAGTTTATTAATTCGTTTTAACATAATAAATAAATCCTATTAGTCAATAGGCCGTCCAATGTGTACCATGTATTGCATAAATATTACGTAGTTCCTGTACCTATGATGGCAAACAACCATACGACCTGCCTTACAGCAAGCGGTTATGCCAATGGATGCTTGCAGGACCAGAGAAATAGCTCGCACACTGTGGACCTTGGCAACCATTATAAGAGGCAAAGAAAGAAAGAAAAGTTATTTATTAGACACACTAATAAAAACACAACATATTAACATGGTAACAAACAAGAAGAAAAAAAAAGCAACGGGTGCACTCCGGGAGCGCCGGCAGAAGTGAACACTTGAATATTAACGTTGTGCATTTTTGATATTTTGGAATGGTTAGGGAATAATTTTGCACGAATTGCTTTAATTATCAGTGTAAAAGTACTATCATTTATGTGGTAAAATACAATATTCATCTATTGCGCTATCGTACACAAACACGACAATTCTCCCTCCGTCTTATGAATTTTCTATCAGGTCACGTGTCCTGACGCGAGATAAACATTTTTTACCCATCACAAAAAAGTGCACAACGCCGCTAAATATATATCTCCATAATTCTCCTCCTATAAGCATAGGATCTTATCAAAGAGCGGGAAAAGCTTATTCAACGCAGGAACCTCGTTTGGCCTGTTGGATTGCTATAGTTTGAGTAAAATCCCAAGTTTACAAGAAACTCGCTATGTCTCAACTTTTTACTTACTCGATTTCTTGTGTTACCTTTAATTCAATGCACATGACGTCACAATACAAATTAAAGCTCTCACTAAACAACACGGGACAATGCAAATTTAAATTACGCCGTTTGACGCCGCTAACAATTTTATAACATGTGCTGCGGCCTTTAGACCAGTTCACAAGGTCCTGCCATCATTAGACAATGTCTGTGTGATTGAGATTTATAGACTTTAACCTCCGTTTAAACAATGTACTGTTTGTTGTTACAGTGAATAGTTAAATTAATCAGCATTACAATGGTGCTGGTCAAAAATAATATTTGGCATGTTATGATGGTTCATTGTAGTCTGAAAGGCTCGTGCGCTATGTAGGGTAATGAGGCGAGGTTAAAGGACATCTATAAAGCAAAAATTCATACTTAAAAGTTTCCTTGCCGAAAACTCCGCGCGGAGTTAGACAGTTATCGCGCGTAGTTAGACGGTTATTTCAAAACAGTGGCGCCAACTCCGCGCGGGTATTATTAATTAGAAGGGGATAGGGGAACAAAATCTATCTAACCTAAAATATACGAAAGCACTGAAAAGAATATAAACACATCACCTTAACACAAAAAAGAAATTGGATTCTGGGTGACAATTTTTGATTTGAATAGCTTGGACATCGGCTATGAACCTGTTAAATAATAGGTATACTATCTAGCCTGTGGAGCTGGGCAGTATTTACGGGTTCTGGTAGATGTATCGGTATATACGTATAAAAATATACTGCTCTCCCCTTTTTAATCACTGGTGGCATTGTCTTCTGTTTGTTGGGATTCGCCTAGCAAATTGTTACTTTGTTACCACTATTCTATTTTTCTCGATCACAAAGAAAATTTGTATTCTGATTGAGGGTTAGGATGGTATATTTTTGATGGCCTTCTTTTTCAATAGGCTGTAAATTTACTGTATTACAGCAAAAGTAACGGACTATATACCCATGTTTACATGGTCACTGCTTATTATTAGAAGAACTACAAGGCCGTGAATTAAAATTGGATTAAGTGTATGGAACGACAACCTGTAATTGAAGCGTCATCGATTTAAATTCCATCGATTGCGCTACCAATCCTAGCTTCAAGCAATCATATTTAGGCTATTTCTTGCTAGCAAGATTACAGGTAATTTGCAATTTAAATTAGTAATATAAAATAAGTAATAAAATACGAATAGACTACGCCATTGCAATCAATACAAGTAGGCTGTCTTCATCTTATTAAAATGTGAAGGCAGCTCAACAATTAGAGTATATATTTAACATTTAAGCAAGGACATATTTATTGTGTTACCTGAAGCACTTATCAATCCACAGTCCTCTGCGTCAACGATTGAACCAATTCTCAAATGCCAAGGCGTTAGATATTACCAGTAATCAAACTGGACTATATTACCGGCTATCATAACTTGACCTGTGTAAAACTACAACTGTCCCTTTATACGTCAATATTTTATTAATCAAGGAGGACGGGGTAGGTCAAGTATTTATGGTAATTACGCTGCAAGTGTCCAATGTACTTTGTATAATATGGCGTCGGTTCTCACAGTGTTTATTAATATTATTAGTTATACATATAAAGGTCGTTCGGTCTAGAATAGTTTAGATTGATTTTAATGAAGTAGATTAGATTACAAGTGACTTGGCACTTAATACTCTAGTTTTTTTTTGTTTTTGGTATGGAAATGTTTTGTGGTCAGTTTTTATGTGGGTGTTAAATTGTTGTGTGTTGTATTTTGATTAATATTCTTCTTGTATAAACTAGAATAGTAATTAAAATTAGTTTCTCATAATTTTGCATGCCATTTCAGTAAACTCAAGTAACTCAATTTTATTATTTAGTAATCTGGTAGTTTACTAATTTTATGAGAATTTTCTTTTGTGTTGTAAAATATTCCAGTCAAAAAATAATTTTGTAGGTTAAATACCTAGTATAAGTATATACTCCAATTTTCTGTCATCGTCACTAAAAGATGCTATTCAACTATCGATTTCTTTAATTTTAATATTAAAAACTGACGTTATTATTAGACACTACAAATCTTCTGTCGATCTATTTTTAATTAGTCGTTGTTACTTTATCATAGAATTGTGTATTACGATATCAGCCTTAGCAACAGCAATATCGTGAGCAAACCTTGCCTTGCAGGTTTCAATCTATGACGGCTTGCGACACGGCACTAGAGGGTTGAGTTTCTCGAAGAATAACAAGAATCACCCACACGGTAATAAGTTATTATAAAAAACAATTAGTCATTAGCAACGAGACTTTTCTTTTTGTATTTCGAAGTGACCACTTACGTCCTACACTCTATGTCACCTTGAGTTATGTCACCTTACGTCACAAGTATGTTACCTTGAACAATTGCAACTAATTACACAACAAACATAATAAAAAAATTATAAATAATATTTTTTCACATTGAAATTAAACTACTATATACGGATTTTATCGCGTTGTTTATTTGACACTTTATTACATAATTAAGAAACTGTTACACTACTATTACTATTAAAATTTACAAATTTTAAGCTAATTAAATTATTGAAACTATTTACACTTTCTCCGACGTTTCGGTTGCTTTTCAGCAGCTATGGTCACGAGGAGACTAAGATGGTAGTTGTCTCAATGTTCCAGTGTAGTTATTACCCGAACATAATTTAATCATTGGTATTTCTATTTACGCAGTACGAGCTCAAAGTATCATGAAGTCTAGCTGTGGTTTGCTTTTTCTTGGATTTGACTATTTGAATTACTGGATCCCAAGCTGGTGGTACATTCCAATCATCTTCTCTATTGATATTTGGATGTTTTTTGATTTCAATAGCCTCGCGAAGCATCTTTGGTAGGAATCGGTGTCCTTTAGCGAGAATCTGTGGTTTGTCAAATCTCAGGTAGTGTCATTTTAATACTAACACGTCACGTTTTTTATTTAATGTCTGTCCTTTAAAATACTTCAGCTTAGCTTATAAATTGGGTATATAAAATATTTTATAATAGTTATGTTTATGCATATTACATTTTAATTTTTGGTAGCAATGTTAAGGTCGCAAGGCATTCAAAAGCGATATTAAAAACAATGGCCTTAATTAAAATTTTTGTTGTGCTAAATGGCAGTATTGTTTTAAGTTAACACAGGTCGATATCTGCCGCATGTCTTTGTACTAACTGTTATGTGTAAAGAGTAATACCGACAGAACAGATCCAACACTGAAAATTATTATATAGAGGTTAAGCAACGTTGGGTGCGGTCAGTCTATAGATGGGTGACCGCTTAGTGGTATTTCATCTGAGCGTCTCCGTGCTTCGGAGGGCACGTAAAAAGTCGGTCCCGGTTGTTGCCAAATTGACAGCAGTCGTTAAGCCATGTCAGACGTCTATTGCTTATATAAAGAAAAATAATAGATATGTACATTAACTTAGTGCTTACTCATTCGTGATCATCATCATCCTCTTGCCCTAGTTCCAATTTATTTGGGGTCAGCGCAGTATGTCCTTCGCTTCCATACTTCTCTGTCACTCGTCATCAGATCATTTACCCCGTTTCCTTTCATATCCATCCTCACACAGTCCATCCATCTTTTCCTTGGCCTTCCTCTCCCTTTTCGTGCCTCTACCCTCATATTCATCACTTGCTTACCTACATACATATCATCTCTTCGCATGACATGTCCATAGCAAGCCAAAAGATTTCCTTTCACCTACTCGTCTATGGGCACCACTTTCAGACTACCTCTTACGTGTTCATTCCTAATTCTGTCCATTCTCGTCACTCCACACATCCATCGTGATATAGGCGTAAATCTTTGTAACGTATAGGCAGCATGCTTCTACATATATGTATATAGCATGCTTTCCTTGTTTATTTTTGTTAATAATCATAGTATATTTCATACGCTTACAGAATAGGCGTGCAGGGAGTATGCAATAAACTGCGAGCTTATAGTACTGCATATCATGAGTGTGACTTTAAAGTCCAGGTTGGGCCAATAAAAAGATATTCAGTTTTTCTGATAACAAATTCTCAGCAGCAGTTTAGAGTTGATAAGGTGGCCGAGTTTCATAAAAGTAAAGACGATAGTCATGAGCTTTCATGACTATCGTCTTTACGGATGAAAGGAAATTGACACGACTAGAGAAAGATCAGACGATCTTTCTAAGAGAAGTATAATAATGTCCTCCAGACCGATTTTCGGTCGCGGCGGCCAATCTTAACGGAGACCGGCCATCTGCGCAGGAGATATTACAGTGCACAAATATGTGCGCAAGCACAAGTGCACTCTCTGTTCCCTAACCCTCATGATCCGATGGGTCGGATAATCCGACACGATCGGAGAGAGATCAGGCGCAGGACCAACGGCTTTCCGTGCTTTCCGAGTCACAGGGGTGTCTAACACCGCCAACTTCCTATCTCCGGACTCGTATTAAGATTTCTTAACTGAAAAACCCAATACCTTTTTGTTGGCTAATAGCATTCGCATTCTCTACCGCTGCGCCACGGAGGCAGTTTAGAGAAGTATAGTATAGTAGAGAAGAGAAGAGTAGTACGCTACGTCGAGTCTTTACGTATTATTTAATTTAAATATAATTAATAAGCAAAAAAGAAAATACATGTTTGAAATTCACTACCGTATATTATTAGCGTAGTGAGTAAAAGGCCTCATGTCCCAAACGGCGGTATCTTTGGATAATAAATTAAACAGCAGACAAATCTGTTGGACCTTGAGCGCTGTACGTTACATGTTTATAGAGCCACATTACATTTTATTAATACCTACTCCTGTTATATTATCTGTTGGTAATATCTGACCGGCCTATAATGGTACAAAACATAATTATTTATTAGTTGTCTGTTTGTGTGCAGGTGAGATTGCCATCTATTATTGGGCTTGTGTATCAAATGATTAAATGTCAGTGAGCATTAATATAATATTATATAATAATATTCTACCACATACACACAACACCGTCTAGCCCAAACTAAGCAGAGCTTGGACTATGGGTACTAGACAATGGATAAACATACATATATACTATTTTTTTTGTAAATTCATTCATATTATACATAGAAACACCCAGACCAAGGCAAACATCCATATTCATGCACACAAATGTTTGACTTGTGCGGGAATCGAACCCGCGACCTCAGGCGCGGCAGTCGGTTACACTAACTACTACGCCATCGAGGCCGACTAATATAATATACGCAGTGTAAGAAAGATGTGGTTATAAAGTAATTACAATTGTGTTATTTTAGAGTGGTCTTTATTAAGACCTGTAAATTATATAATAATAATAATCATACATTTTGCAAGGGCATAACTACGAGGAATCCTGCTCCTGGTCTCCTGTGACAACTCACGAGACCCGTGATGATGAAACCGGCGCCGAACCGTTCGACATCCCTAGCCGCTCGCACCGGTGTTGCTCTGCTGCTAGCTTCTATGCCTATGGCGGCTATTCAGGGGGTCCATCTAGTGAGTTGGTGAGTCACCGTCTGCCCATCTGATTGATGCGATTGGAGTATTTAGGGCAGAGGCCGCTTTTCATCCATAACTATCAATATACCGGTCCATCATACACCCGTCCCCATAGCCCAGATATATTAGAGTACATACGTTGCAATAGTCTTACGTCTGCTACAGCTGAAGCTGTAGGTGTTCCATCCTACCTTAGATTAAAACCTTTAAAAGGGCCTCTTCATATTGGAGTCTTGTCTCCCAAAGGGTCGGGTATTTATTTAATGTAATATGTTAGAAAATACCTGTAATAAGAGAAACATAATGATACTAGCCCTGTCTTGTATGTATTTAAAATATTATTTAGTACGTGCCTCTTCTTAGTGTAAAGGTTAAGCCATGGTCCACCATGCTGCCTTAGCGCAGGTTGGTAGACCGAGTTTTCTTATGTTGCAAAGAACCCTCATACATGCAGATTTCTTCAAAATGTTTTCCATACCCGTTAAAGCGAGCAATAATGAACTATTTAAATACACGGATCTTTGAACATTTAGATGTGCGTGCCTTGGATCAAACTCGAGTCTCGACAATCGTTATATTTTATTCGTATACAGTGTGTACAATAAACCCTGTCCAATCCATTAAGGGCTTGTTTCTCACTTAAAAACATTCTAAGAAAAATAATTACAAAAATCTATATCATCGTGATACGTCTTTATAATATTTTAAGTACAGTATTAATCAGCATTTTTACCCTTAAATTAGTGAAATTTCGCGCAGTTTAACAACACTTCACTAAACTTGACAAGGACGCGGAGCGTGGCATACTTTTGGCGGCATTTTTCTAAGGCGTAGTAAGTAGGCGCGGTATTGGTGAACCTTTATGAACTTTAGTGATACCTAGGTATTATGATTAATAAGTTGTCAGTGTTGCCATGGGTAATCTATTAACATATTATTTTAAATTAATTAAATTTACTGGGGTAATTGTTTTGATTGATTTTTATAAAAGGATGTCACTTACGTACTCATAATAAGCTACTGTATAACACCTTTAAGGATCGGACAGGGTTTATTATACACACTATATAAATCGATTACCTGTTATCACGCCTCATGATTTCTGGGTCTTTACATTACTATTGGTATGCACTATATGACCTTTTAATATGACCACACCTTGTGTTGTTTACAAGTATTAGTTAGTATAAGTAGTACTTAATATTAGTTACTTTACGAACAACTTGTGATTAACACTTGCGATATTTCGATTACAATCTCAGTTACAATACGTACATAGCTCTAAGCGATATCTATAAATCACCTGTGATACATAGCTACAATCACCTGTATAAACAGGGTGGGGTAATAATATTGCATAATTTATCTATAATCATTGCGTGTCAAAATGATTTTGCTCCGCTGGAGTAACTTTATATAATAAATAAAATATAATAAAATAAAAAGCCTTTTATTTCCAGCTTTGTTGTATCTACCTTCATACTTAGTTTACAAAAGAATTGAAAAAATAGAGAAATTTATATCTATATAACCCAATTTATCTATATCAATAATATTAGATTAAGGTTCACGCAATGTACTACATTTCAATGTCAATAAACATTATTATTATTATTTGTTTCTCTTTCACGGGTATGTTCCTAATACGTTAGGAAATATCCGGCTCTTTGGGAGGCTTACACGGAGACATGGGTCCAACGTGAAGAGGCCCTTCGAGAGTTTTAATCAAAGGTGGGATGGAACACCTACAGCGGCACTAGCCGCAGTAGGCGTAGGACTATTGCTACGTATGGATTCTAATATATGGGCTATGGGTATGGGTGTTTGATGGACTGGTATATTGGTAACTATGGATGATAAAACGGCATCTGCCCTGAATACTCTAATAGCATCAATCGAATGGACAGACAGTGACTCGCCAACTCACTAGATGGGCCCCCTGAATAGCCACTATAGGCCTACAAGCCAGCAGCAGAAGGCAACACCGGTACGAGCGGCTACGGGTGTCGAGCGGTGCGGCGCCGGTTTCACCATCACGGGTCTCGTGAAAACGGAGACCCGGAGCGGGTTTCCGCGTAGTTATGCCCTTGAAAATGACACTTCCACCCCCAAGCATGTAGCTCTAGCAGCCCCCCTCTGACCGGCCGATCAAGGCAAGCCAGAGTTGAGAGTCCTACGGGCGCTCTTGAAGTTCCACCCCAGCCAACCAGTAACGGCAAGCTGGGGACGAGGCCCTCACCGACTCTCTGAGGCATTCAGGACCGCAGTGTCGCCACTCACATTCAGCTCGTTACAAACTGCCCTGCGGTTTGTGCGCTTTTATTTAACCTGGTGATACATTTTTTGTTTATATCACAAGGCGACGGTGGTAGTTTAAAAGCTAGTATACTATGCCCTCCGGTATCGCGGTAGTCTCATGAGGAGATAACGACTGTCCCAGAGGGGTTATTATTATTATTATTATTATTATCTTAATATATACCTAATTATTATTAAAAACATATCTTAAGTAGGTAGGCACTAGTATATCATTCCACTGGAACCCCCCTCAGGTAAAGGCCTCCTCCGAAGTTTCCCGTTCCTCTCGGTCCTGGGCTATTTGTTGCCATTGTGGACCAGTAATTTTTTTAATATCATCTTCCCATCTAGTGAACGTGTGTGGAGTCTTAGTGTAAAGACCATACAATCTACTGACTCTACTTCACCCATAAGGACTTAGGTTTTACTTTAAACTAGCCTTTGCTTACGATTTCCCTCACGTAGAATATAGCCTATGTTACTCAGTGATGTAGCTTTCTAATAGCGAAAGAATTTTTAAAATCGGTTTAGTAGTTTCTGAGTTAAAGCCTTACAAACAAACAAACAAAAAATGAAATATTATTTATTTATTTCGTTGTAACAATTTTCCTATAGTTAGTTTGTGGAGTCTCCTTTTAAGCATTAAATGCCTGTGTTAGGAGGTCCCCCGCTCTTCCATACCGACCTTGATTCGTGGTTGATTATCATTATTAATTACAATCATTAGAATTATAAACGTAGTGATGGAATCTAATATTAATTACCTACTAAGCGTAAAGAATTATAATAGTTAAAATTATTTCTTAGTTGGAATATTTTTGCAGACCCACTCCATGCCCTCCTTGACTCCGGTCCCATCAGTAGCGACGCACGCCTGTATCTGCCAGGTCCGAGTCCTTATCATATGGAGTCCTAAATGTTGAGCTATCTCACTTGCAATATTACCTCTTTATATTATTAGTATAGGTGACACTATTGCCCTGATGTACTGACTTGCCCTGTCCAGAAATTTGAGTTATGAGGCTATTGAAATCAGTCAAATACTCGACATAGATTTAAAAGACAACAAATTCTTATGTCGGGCGAGATTTTACAAACATTCAAACAAAGGACACAAAGAACAGAGAGAGAGAGAGTAGTATAGTCTATCCCAATAGAATTTGAGAAAAAGGTAAACAACTTTTAGTGACTTTTATCATAAAATTATTTTTCTGTAAAATAAATTTATGGATATTTATCAAAAGAAGGACTTTAATATTAGTATTATATATATCGTATTCATTAACTACTTTTCAAAGAAAGTTTGAATTTTCTAAATGACTTTATATTTAATTAGGCATGAAACGATTGTTTACATAAAATATTAATTCTATTAGGACAGAGTACAGAGCCTCGCTGATTTCAACATGCTCTGCACATCAGCGTTCTTAACTGACAGTTTCGTGTATTGCTTCGGAGATGGACGTGAGATTAGGTATTTATATTAAACTATTTTAACACTTATCCCGACATTTCGATTGTTTTTCAGTAGCTATAGCTACGGATAGGATAGTGTTACCAAGGACGTTTAACTTTTTAAAAGGTCAAAAATAAACAGAAGCTTCTAAGCTAAGTATAATTAATCAGTAAACATACATACGCGTACAAGATAAACAACACGATATATGCAAATAGATCTTTATCCGTAGCTAATGGTATAAAGACTTTGTTAAATGGTTTTGAAGGAATAAAGCGTTTCCTCGCGTCGTTGTGAACTAAATGGGTGATTTGTGTTTGAATGAGCAACACTTGGGTAAGCGTCGTGGGCTAAAGGTTAAGTTGTGTGAGAACTGAGACGTCCTTCAGAATATGTTTCAGGGTTAAAACAGACGTGACTAGTGTCCATTTTCTTAGGATTTCTGTTTCTTGTGGTTTTCTTTGTTTGTTTTAAGATGTACGATTAAGCTTGTTTAATAGTTGATTTCTATATTTCTAGTTGAATCTAATTACACAGTCTGCTAGTAAAATAATATCAGCCCTGTATTAAACTGTCCCACCGCTGGGCACGGGCCTCTTCTCAGTATAAGAAGAGTTAAGCCATAGTCCACCACGCTGGCCCAGAGCGGGTTGGCAGACTTCACATATCTGCAAGAACATTATGGAGAACTTTCAGACATCCTCACGATGTTTCCCTTCACCATTTAAACGAGCGATAATTAACTATACGTTCCATAATTTCGAAAAGTCAGAGATGCGCATCTTGCGATCGAACTCGAGGCTTCAGCGTGGCAATCCAACGGTCTCTCACTAGGCTATCACTGCTGTAGTGTGCTAGTAAACGAACTATAATACGGGTGTTGGGGGGATGGCGAGGCAAAAGGGGTGAGAAAAGCATACCTTTTAACTATTTACCATACTGCTGCTTTAGAGGCTACCATCAAATTTTATTAAATGCTTGAGTATGTTTAGTAGTAATTAATGGAGAAATGGTTGCAGCACCTTACAGTCATGATTTGTAAACAAAATGTTGTTGTAAACTTGGCTATTAAAATGAGTGGCCATGAGTTTCTTGCCCGTTCTTCTCATGAGCCCTACACCCTTGCTTTGCTGAACGTGACAGTAAATGTAAATTCACAGAAAAAATTTAGTGTAACTTTGACATTCATAAGTGTTACGTTGTAACTTAACTTGAATAAATTTATTTTTGGTTTTGATTAGCTAGTATGGTGCTTTCTATCGCCAGTGATCAATCGTTGACAGATGTGAATGTGTGGTGGATAAGTATTAGCTGGGCTGTGATGATATATTGTCATGTTTTTATATTCAATTTTGCAACTGAAAATTGCCTAGTCTAGTACTTTTGAAGTGAAAACTTCTTTAGGCGCGTTGAGCACTTCTTGGGTGAACAAAAATCATAGAACTCGCGACATCGTCACGCTTCCACGCTTTCCATTTTTGAATTAGTTTAGAATATTAGCAATATCTCAGAAATGGTGCGTTCTACGCAAAAAATAACGAAATCTTGACCCCCTTAATAGCCTCTAAAAGAATATCAGGAACTAGCATCCGAACCGCCCCTCTTTTTATTTTTTTGTTTATGAAGATGTGTTTATGATCAAGGATAAAAAGTTTTCACTTCTATCGGCAGGCCCCAAAGACAGCCCCAAATGTTTTTCTTTGTAGGATTTCAGTCACTGTATTCTTAAATTATCACACAAAACTTCTCGACACTTTAAACTTAGCTGAGGAAACGTGAGTGTAATATAACACTGAATACCCATTCAAGGAAATAAAGACGCAAATCTGTATCTACATAATACGCAAATAATTTTGATAATTTTCTATACATTATCATCTGTAAGGACAACTTGTTTGAGCCAAAATCGTCTGCGGAAATAATGAAACTGATACGTAAATTCCACAATTTTTGCAAAGCCATGAACTCTCAAAACCCGTACATGTGATCCTGATAACCTTTACCACCTTAAATGCTATATATAACCGCCCAAGCGACAATTTTGCAAGTGCGACAATTTATTAATAACTAAGTGTCGCAAACCGACATACAAAGTCGAAAAAATATCGTCGCGTACATTGCTCAATGTACTCAAGTTCTCGAAATCAATGCAATAAAATTTCATACTTTCGATTACCAACTCGATTACCATAGTAGGGCTTAACAATTACTTTGCAACAATATAATTTGGGGCATATTGTTTGTTTCATAATGGAATATTAGCATAATGGACTGTTAACAGCAATCTTTCATGGCCGACAGTATCGCCTCGATCTATTGGCGCGCTGTTGTTTATTTTACTATGGTAAACTTTTTCTTAACGCGATTTAACGCGATCGACATGTTTATGACGTTCGGCGCTCCGATTGGCGCGCTCGAAGCTCTAAACCAATCAGAGAGCCACACGCGGCAGACGTTTCGATCGCGTTAACGTAAAAACAATTCGCACTCAGCACCCAGATCTGATTAAACTGCCTTTGTGGCGCAGCAGTAATAAATGCTGCGCATGAGGTCTGGGATTCGATGTCCCAGTCGGCAAAAGCATGGTAGATGGTATATTTTGGTAGTGTTATATGCCCCAAGTAATATAATAATAATATTCTACCACATACACACAACACCATCTAGCCCAAACTAAGCAGAGCTTGTACTATGAGTACTAGACATTGGATAAACATACATATATACTTCTTTTTTTGTAAATACATACATATTATACATAGAAACACCTAGACCAAGACAAACATCCATGTTCATGCACACAAATGTTTGACTTGTGCGGGAATCGAACCCGCGACCTCAGGCGTGGCAGTCGGATACACTAACCACTATGCCATCGAGGCCGTCAAATATACGGGAAGACTCGTTTTCTACTGAGCCCTGTTCCAGACATAGTGCTGCAACAAAATTTTCTTTATAGAGCAAAACAATAACAATTTGCTAGACCCGGAAATTAAACCTCAGACCTTATACACAACAGTTGAATTTACTCCCGCTGCGCAGACAGTGAGGTAATTTTAGATTAGATTTTCGCTACCTTATTAATCTCTGAGTCTTCTTCGAAGAGGTTAATGAAAACACTATGTGGGTCTCTGTGTCTGTCTGTTAGTGAGAGTTTGTTAGTGACAGGCATAACTCCGGAACCACTGGACCGATTGACTTGTAACTTGGTGTGCAGATACCTTAGGGCCATATTTCGATCGAGTTTGAATATGAGCCCTGTAGGTCAAAAGACCCCGAGATATAGGGGTCATTTCTTTTCATTACTTTTACATTTAAGACGAAGAGGTTGAATCCTGGGTTTTTACACCCATCTCGTTCAGTTATGTTATAATTTATCTTAGGAAATGTTGGGCGTGCGGCGTTTAGAGTTATTTTTTGGTATAAGCATTGGGGTAATCCATCTACATCGGATTTAAACAAGTGTCTTTAATCTGTCAAGTTTTAGAATACCAGACGTGGTAATATAAAATTCTAGTGCCACCAGTGTGCCGCTGTGACTCAATATGTTTAAACTGTAGAAAGATACAAAAAGAACAACTTTGTTTGTTTCCAACATTCAGCTATAATTTTATCTCCATATTTCAGAGCAGTGATAGTTCAGTGAAAAGACCAACAGACTGCAATGAAGAGAGTCTCGGGTTCGAACCCACGAAAGTTATATGACTTTTCGAAATTAAGTGCGTATTGATTGAAAATTATCGCTTGCTCCGTGCCTCGTAAAGCACGTTAAGCCTTTGGTCCCGGCTGCCATGAACATCTATGGCAGTCGTTATTGGGAGAGTGTCGACACAAAAGATCCCACTGGGTCGAAGTGTCGCCGGTCTGCACTGACTGGCCCCCACATAAGATAAGATATCTCTAGTTTTAGCCTTGGGTTCTAAAATAACGACCGATTATACCAAACATTTTATCAAACCCAATTGCTTTGATTGGCTAACTGAATAACCGATAGCCAATCAAATCACTTGACATTAGTTTGAAACTAACACGTCGATGATTGCCTTGCAATAGCCGGGGTTAGGTATCGCTGACAAACTTTCATTACCGATACTAAATGTAAATGTCATTTATTCAGTTCAATCTCTCCATGGCATTCTGTATTGACATATTCACAGTGAATGTCGCAGATAATTGTCCTACAGACATTTTAATCTATAACACACATGACATAAAGGTGAAGAAAAATATTGCAGCATTCATCACCATCTTGTTGCTAAATGTTCATCTAATTATTGCAATTATAATTGCACTTTTTAATTGCAGTTTACAATAAATTACTTGATTAGCTATGGACAATAATTGCAACAAATTGTCTTGCAGTACTTTTCATTTTATTCATTACGTATTAATGATTATGAAATATGTCTACATCTTTAAAACAATATCGTATAATTATTTTAACATCGCGGGTGGCGGTGGCGGTGGCGGTTAAAGTACTCGTATTTTATTAGTGCTTTAAGGGAGAGGTCAACATGTCCAAGACATTAACTAAACTTTTACTAAGCAACATTTACATATTCCTTAATGAATGTGACTGTTGTACTGATATCTTGGGTTCGATTAGGTTTTTTTTTTGGATAGGAATCCTGCAAAAATTAACATGAATTGTGGAACTATGTTCGATAGACGACAATTAGAACAGCTAGATAGCTGTTCTAATTGTCTCGAAACTTAATTTCATGTAATCTATAGATGTAGATTACATGAAATTAAGTTTCGGGTAGCGCTCAAGCAAAGTAATTTAGTGAAACAACCACTTCTTAATGCACCGAACATACCATAATTGTAGTTAGTTTCACGTCCGGGAGCATAAAGTTTTTTGGCTAAGCTAATTTATTTAGCTTACAAGTGATATTAATTACTAATAATGATACCACGGTAATTAACTACTATAAAATTGCCGCCACTAATCATGTAGTTTCCTGTGAACATTGGTTTTATGATTTTCGAATGACAGGTTGAAATATGCGACCACATTTAATATGACCTTGGCAATAATATAAAATATGCGGTCGTTGTCGGCGACAGAGATAGATATAGGAAGTACTCTATGTAGATCAGGTGCCGCAAACATAGATTCAAGTCCTGTTGGTAGCAAAAAATTGGAGCAATTGTTTTGGGTTCTTTTTTCTTTTTGGCTCGATCGTGAGCCATTTGAACTTCATGTTTTTTAATTATTTTTATATCTATGTTGATAGAGATATTCTTATGTCTATTCTTAGTTAAGGAACCCATACTTATACATAGGTTCTGAGTGCCAGATCAACATAAAAGTTAGTTAACAGACGGTCGAACGCCTGGCAATTGCTGTGATTGACCGAAAACGTTTCCGAACAGCACAGTGCGCTTCCAACGCTCATTTCTATACACTGTGACTTTTTCTACTTGTTAAACTTCGGTTCGGCAGTTACCACCTTACACTGAAAGGGACGCTGGTTCGTCTGCCAATAGAAGCAATACAAAAAAGTAAAATTTGTATGTCTATATGTAGGGGTAATCTCTGAAACTTTTAGTTATATATATAATAATAGTTTCAATGATATTCTTTACATAAATTAGTCATGAGTAATATTGTAGGTTTTAATGATGTCCATTTGTTGCCAACCTTTCCACAGACGCGTAACAATGTTCCAAGCGTAAAGAGATAGCACACTGACACTTCTGCTAAAGGCACAGCATTTCCTTCTTCCAGGAGCTTGCAAACTAAGCTGGTTTTCCCAGTGAAGTTAGGTGGTATTACACCGAGCGCAGGCTCATTAGTAAAAAATGCGTTTCGCTGGGCGAAAATAGTTCCTAAAGCCCCGCATGTCCCTTGCCTTACTTCAATATTTCATTTTTCTACCATGCCTTCTTTTATGTCTTCTCCCTAGAGTGGGCAACGCGCGAGTGATACTTCCGGTATTGCAAGTGATCATTGGCTAAGGTACTCGCTAACCATTAAGCGGCCTGTATGTTTATTTGCCACTTTGATATTATAAATTATAGTGCCCTATTAATCTTTATCCAAAAACCTCGACATATTGCGTCAATATAACGTTTACAATAGTAATTTCCGTGATTATCGAATATTTTCCACATTTTATTACAGTAAAAGGTAATACGGAACTCGAGAGCAAGGACTTAATAGAGTTTATATGGAATGATTACTAGAGCAATTTTCGGGCAATTGCTAATAAATAACAACCGGATTTTTTGATAGCTTATTTCCTTAAGGCTGTTAGAGATAAATTGGTAATTTTACAATAACTTTAATTACATAGACGCCTTTACAGACGTATATTAAAATATCTCATTTGGAATGACATTGGTGATACATACGAGTAAGTATGATGCAACCACCGCCTATCTGGGGTTATGTAGGGACATATTATTGTATGCTTAGTTGCACAGTTGCACATTGAGTTTGTGAACATATTTTACGTACACATGTGAAGAGGCCGCGCCCTCCACTTAAGACTGGCACTATACAGTTGCTTAAACATTTTATAATGACAGTGAGGCGGGCAAAGGAGGAATGCAGATTAGCAAGCTCAAAAGCTAGCAAGTGATAATCTGTAGTATGTGCCTAGGAGTCCCTAGGAATCAAGCCTAAGCTAATGTACATATGTATGCACATACACATGGTTGTGAAGCCTTCCTGTGCTACACATAATACCAGGTTACCTTGTTTTAAAATATTGTGTGATTATTTACATATACATAGATTTACTGCCTTATTTTACATATATAAGGCTGCTTATATACGTTAACACTAATTAAATTGACATTTGGCATGCTGTAATGGAGTCATTAATCTGCCATAAGAGGCATTATCTTAATTACAATCTCCTATTATAAAACTTATTGATACAGTCATCACATTGTCTTAGGATTCCTAAGAATGTTATAAGATAAAAGAGACTGAGTTGGCACTATGTGATTGTAGAGTTGTCCTAGAATTGTAGACTAGGGTATTTACAATCTCTATCAAGAACAGTCTGAAGAAGTTATCCATTGATGCTTCTGAGAATAAGAAGAGAACAGAAAGAGCGGACAAAGAATGTGACGTTCTATATAAAAAACAACGGGTTGCACTCCGGGAGTGCCGGCAGAAGTGAAAACTTGAATATTAACATTGTGCATTTTTGATATTTTGGAATGGTTAGGGAATAATTTTGCACGAATTGCTTTAATTATCAGTATAAAAGTACTATCATTTATGTGATAAAATACAATATTCATTTATTGCGCTATCGTACACAAACATGACAATTCTCCCTCCGTCTTACGAATTTTCGATCAGGTCACGTGTCCTGACGCGAGTTTAACATTTTTTACCCATCACAAAAAAAGTGCACAACGCCGCTAAAGAAGTTTTCACTTCAAAAATAATTTGGTATCTTTATCTCTGTAATTCCGAATTTTGTAATATTACTGATCCAGACTTTGTCTGATCAATCTTGAGTAAAACTTATATTTTATCTAATTTTACGGTCTGTACGAAGTTGCCGTAGAATGTAAAGGGTGGTAACCCTAGACTGTAAAGGTATCTGGTAGCCCTAGAATGTTCTGAAGGTTTTGCCCATTACAAATCTGACTTCGCTTAGACTAGACGATCATTAGATGGTTTCAGAATCTTTTGTCACTGCCCCGTGATATGCAGAACTATTGCTTAATACAAAAATAAACACAACAAGTGGCAAGATTAATTCCACCAAAAACAACTGACTTGAAATCGTATACGAGGGACATGAACAAAAGTCATTAGATCGTGAGGGTCATACGCTGTTCGTGTGTAGACTAATAATGCAAGTGGTCCACTTACCTAAAAACTATTTCCTTCACAATGACACACATCACGCTTGCATTAATGAGCCTTTCCATAAACGGAATCAGTTGTTGAACTGTGCAATAGTGTGCTGATCAAAATTGTAACTGCGCTTTTGTAATTATCCACAATGGCAAGACAAAACGGTCGAATCACCAAGTGTATCCATATTACTGAGACTCATTTAAAAATGGATTTACGGTGAAATATAATGCATTACAGTTTAAGAAGCCTTTATGTTGTTCTTCTTTTATTATCAGTAGTTGGTAATTATTTAATCTATAATTATATAAAATTCTTCCTATACAAAGTGACTGACAGACAACGCACAGCCGAAACTATTGGGCGCAAGAAGCTGAAATTTGACATGTATGTTCCTTGGGTACTGTAGGGGTGCACTAAGAAGGGATTTCCCGAAATTCCCACGGGATTGGGAAGAAATAGATAAATAAAAAAACATGTGCGGGCGAAGCTGCGGGCATCCTCTATAGCTAATAAATTATTTTGTTTTATTGAGAGTACTGCCTTTGTTGTTATTTTATGTTAAATATTCATTTTTACACAACAAAGATCGCATTTATGTATCCGGTAATCTATGATCGCTCGAACACTACACATACTAACTGGAATCGTTCGAGCATTGTCGATTGCAACAAATGAGGAATGGGATGAAAAGGCAAGGAGGATTGGATAGGTATGTATCTTATCTTATCTTATGTGGGGGTCAGTCAATGTAGACCGGCGACACTTCGACCCAGTGTGATCTTTTGTGTCAACACTCTCCCAATAACGACTGCTATAGATGTTCATGGCAGCCGGGACCGACGTCTTAACGTGCTCTCCGAGGCACGGAGCAGGCGGTAATTGTCAATCAATACGCACATAATTTCGAAAAGTCATATAACTTCCGAAAGTCAGAGGTGCGCGACGTGGGTTCGAACCCGAGACCCTCTGTATTGCAGTCTGTTGGTCTCCCCACTTAGCTATCGCTGCTCGGATAGGTAGGTATGTAATTAATGTAAGTTTTTGTTTTGACTGACATGAAAGAGGGAAACTTGGAATAATTTTCCATCCCGATGTAAATATATATTTGTGAATTAAAGCACGCTATTTATAATAACGGCCTCAATGGCGTAGTGGTTAGTGTAACCAACTGCCACGCCTGAGGTCGCGGGTTCGATTCCCGCACAAGTCAAACATTTGTGTGCATGAACATGGATGTTTGTCTTGGTCTGGGTGTTTCTATGTATGTATAATATGTATGTATTTACAAAAAAAAGGTATATATGTATGTTTATCCATTGTTTGGGCTAGATGGTGTTGTGTGTATGTAGTAGAATATTATTATTATTAACAATAAATGTTTTTCTTATTATTATTCGATTTTGGTCTGGCTTATCATTTTGCTCGTCTATTGACAATATGTGTGTATAAAATACAATGTATGGTAACTGTTCCGAAGTGGTCGTAAACTAAAAAAATTACAATGTAAGATTACTGACAGAATATTGCACAGATCGATAACAATAAAAATATTATAGCAACTGCGATGAAACAACAAAAAATACTTTCGAAACCTTACAAAGTGAATTCGTGCAACAACATCTGGCAGGCAATAGGCATTATCCATTATGGGATTTCAGTAACAAGCCACACATAATCACATCCGATGGTACTTAACAATGAGTCGTGTGCTCCAAGGCGACTTTGCATCACGCACGTGCGTAGTGTCGCCACAGTCCCGCAATTATATCGAAACAATGTCGATTGGCGTTCCATCGAGCTACACAATCTGTTACACCCTTGTCTGAAATCGACGGAACGAATCGAGCCCTTATACAGTAGGTGCTAAAGTAATTGCCGTGAGAATTCGTTTCCATAAATTGGTGTTGCTGAACGTTGGTATTTAATGTTACACACGATTTTTTTGTGTTGTAATTAAAGGTGATGAATGGACAATTAACATGATTTTCTGATTTACGATCAGATGTTATAAATATATTCGATTCTGGTAAAGCGATTTCAATGTTTGCCAATAGGCCCAGCTGCCTTAGTTGCTCTTTTGAACTATAAAGCGTACCTACGTTTCGAGGTATTTTCAATCTTAACAATCACAATTATTATGGGCTTATGTTTAACTTATCACCAGATTTAGTAAAATATAACACTCAAAAATAGTAAATGATCACCAAATTGCACAGCAAAATATATTTAAAGAGATCAAACTAAGTCGACGGTGCGCCGCGAAGCGGGGTTCCTATTTTTGGGTGGGTTTAAGAAGGAACCTAACATAACCTAACCTTTCGGAGACGGAATGCAGTGATTTGAGGCGGTGCTCGTTATGATATATTTTAGTAAGCATATTTTGCTGCGCAATTAGTATTTTTGGCGGTCATTATATTTAATCCCATTATTATGTACAGTTAGTAAGCATACATAATTATGTGTGTACATTACTAGTAGTAAAAACAATACTAGTTCGAAATTTTGTGATGCTATATAGGTCTTAACCATGTTGTTATTAAAATGAAACCATTTATAATTTACTAAATTACATTGTTAAGTACTTTGACACCCTTGCGCCATCACATCTTCCAAGCACTGAGGGATGTGCCGGCGCTGCTGCTGCAACCACGAAAATCCTTAAACGGCGCTATTTGCGTTTTAGTAATTTAGTAGGAAATTACATTTTTGAGCCGTTTGGGGTGGAAACCCTAGGTTCATGGGGTCCAAGCGCTCGTATTTTGTACAGGGAGATCGCAAAACGCCTGATCGACGTTTCGCGTAATCAGAAGGCTGGTCTTTTTTTGGCCCAAAGAATCAGCATTGCCATTCAACGTGGCAATGCTGCCAGTCTTCTGGGCACGTTACCAGTTGATAGCGATGCTAAAGAATTCTACGATGTCTAAACCTTTTTTGTAAATATTTAGTAGTAAAATTATTTGTGTTTTTGTAATTATGTTATCTTTTTTAATATGTTTATAAATAAATATTAGGTTAATTCGCTTTATATCTTTGAAGGGAAAATCTCGTTTATCACGCCAGCTAGCTTTTAAATCCACATAAAAGGGAGCCAGCATATTGTCATATAATGGCCACATTGCCGGACATGCTATTGGGTATCTTTTAATAGAAGATCCTAATACAAGATACAAGCCTCGAGCTTAGTGCGGAAGCCGCTGCCAATTATAAAAATGTGTAATGTAGTAAATAGAGAAATAAATAAATAAATAAATAATACCACTTGACCAACAAACGGCCGGACCGCGAATAGCGGAAACTTATTAGTAAGACAGTTTTTATTATAATTAATACTGTCGATACGTCACTGCTACGAAAACTAACTGAATCACGGCCCTAAAAAATATGACATACAATTATTTATTGAAGTGATAACTTCTTTAGCGGCGTTGTGCACTTTTTCTGTGATGGGTAAAAAATGTTAAACTCGCGTCAGAACACGTGACCTGATCGAAAATTCGTAAGACGGAGGGAGAATTGTCATGTTTGTGTACGATACCGCAATAAATAAATATTGTATTTTACCACGTAAATTATATGATGAAAGGCACCGATAGCTCAGTGGGGAGACCAACAGACTGCAATGCAGAGTGTCTCGACTTCGAACCCACGTCGCGCACCTCTGACTTTCTGAAGTTATATGACTTTTCGAAATGATGTGCGTATTGATTGACAATTATCGCCTGCTCCGTGCCTCGGAGAGCACGTTAAGCCGCTGGTCCCGGCTGCTATGAACACCTATGGCAGTCGTTATTGGGAAGTCAGTGCCCTCTGATATCCTGACACTGGTCTAGCCGTAGGGTATCGTTAGCCTTCGGATTGCGAAGGTCAGATGGCAGTTGCTCCGTGTAAAAACTGATATCCAGTCAAATCCGGTTAGACTAGAAAGCCGACCCCAAATGACATGGGAATAATAGAGGCTAGGGGAGAAAACTTATGATATGATGAAAGCCCTTAGAATAATATCGCCACTATACTGCTCTGTGAAGACAAGTGTCGTATTGGCACAATGCCCATTGATCCATGGTTTTCTATAACAAGGATAATATCACATGTATTACACATTCGCGTCAGTTACCTAATAACCGCATTATCCGATATCAAGTCGCAACAGTATCATCATTGCGAACTTAATGTTACATGAGTACTTTGTTTTGTTATTTCAAAAGGTTACAGAAATACTTTGTCATTTACTTACCATTGTCAGACATTTTATTTGAATTCGAGGACAGTGAACAAAAAATTTATTGAACATTAACTTAATTTTATTGTTAATCTGTGAACAGCGCTGTGGGCTTCACTATTGTTATCATTTGGAAATGTTCAACATTAATGTAAAATTTTATAGTGTTGCTGTTTGTTGTTCCTTCCTAATAAAATAAAATAAAATAAAATAAAACATGAATTTCACTGACATAGCGCCGAGTGGAGTGGGTTTGAACCCACACGGGACTAAAATTTTTTTTATGCATCTAATGTGGCAAACAAGCATAAGACCTGATGGTAAGTCGTCAGCGTAGCCTATGGACGCCTGCAATACCAGAGGCATCACTTGCGCGTTGCCGACCCTTTAGGAAAGGAAGTGGGAAGGAGAAGGAGCGGGAAGTGGGCAAGAGGGTGATTGGGCCTCTGGCACTCTCACTCACCGAACGAAACGCAACAGTAGGAATACTGCTATTTCACGTCGATATTCTGTCCTTCCCCGGTCGAGCCGGATGAAATGAGCGAGGCTAAAGTAACTTCATGTATCTACTAGTAACACATACTTTATGTGACATATAGAGTTACTCACTGAACCGATTTTAATGTCTGATTTCGTGATTGCTTTAATGCTGGTAAAAGATTCAGCTTTAATTAGAGAAACACGACGTTGTCTATCCTAATCCTAACTAATATTATAAAAGTGAAAATGAATTTGTTTGTTTGTTACCTTTTTATGCCTAAACCACTGAACAGATCATTCTGAAATTTTGCATATACGTTGACAGGTGTACAGAAACGGACATAGTCTACCTTTCATCCCAAAAAAAATTACTGCTTCCGAGATGATTGAATTATATTATAATTATAATATAATTCAATCATGATTCGAAAGACCCGTGGTGCCATCTATTATCATAAGAACGTTTTTGTTGTTTTCCTCGGAAACAGTAATTTTATTATTATTACAAGCAGAGTACAACCCGAATTGATTGTCAAATTCTAAATTAATGCGAGTAAAGCCGCGGGCAAAAGCTAGTATATCTATATATTAATATGTGAAGCAAAAACTTTGTACCCCTTCTTACGAAAATTGCGCGAACGGAGGAGTATGAAATTTGGCACAGTTAAAGTTTATATGGAGAAGGAGGGGCGAATCCTAATATTTATATAAAATATGCATTAGAAATACATTAAATTAATGAGAAAACATTACACGCACACAATCATGTATTTGACACACGAAGTTGAAGCGCGTAACTATGGTTACATATATCAATATATAATGTCATATATCAGCAATATCTTATAGGCAAACTTTGGTCGAATTTCGAGCACTAGGCGACCGCTAGTAAGTAGTAAATTCTAGTCTTATTTATTCACTAGATTCCTTCCATCGTTATATCATATGAGCCATAACATGAGCTGCCATAATAACACATGCAAAAAGTCTGGCGTTTTATCTCTTGCATAATAATTTAATAACGCAGTTTTATTGACGCATGCCTTCCTATTATTCTAAGAGTTTTTACCTGTTTCTACGTAATACAGCTGAGCTCAAGCACCGTAAATGATGAATTACACTAATTAACATAAATGGCCCTTAATTTAGCGGAGCGAAGTAGGTAAGATATGATGAGATGGACGATTAACTTTCTGAGAATGTAATCTAGATAGCGAGAGATGTACTGGATGACTTTATAAGGAATCGCGGTTTTATTCCAGATTAGGGCTTTTAGCACAGTCATGATCTCATTTCCATTGTTAGTTTAATTTGTCACCGAAACAGACACATAATTAACCACAGTGACTGATCTTACGGTTGTGAATAATAAGACAGTTTCGTGAATATTCCGCGCGCATAAATTGCTTTTCCATGTAAATTTTTGTTATGTATATTCTACGGCATTGCGGAAATGGTTTTTGCGTTTTAGTGCAAACATGTATGGTTTAAATTGTTTTTAATGGTCATTATTTACTTTAAGGCGGGTCTCATAAAATATATATGGTTTCACGCCTTTATTTCTGACGTTGTAGGCAGCGCCGTGTTTCACCGAATTTTCGCCGCCGACATTTTAGGTTGTATGTAATAGTGGGCGGGCCTAACTAAGCTAGTTTTCTACCTGGCAAACACAAAAACAAACAGGAAAATCCAACAAACAACACTTTGGCTACCCCGCTGCACTTTGAGCCGGGTATCGACCCCACTATCATCATACCATTGCGCCAATTGTCTAAAATAAAACAATTGATTCTAACTAATATTATACATGCGAAAGTGAGTTTGTTTATTACGTTTTCACTCCTTAACTACTCGACTGATCATCATGAAATTTCGCATACACACTACAGGACTTAGTTGAGGTATTAATACTAGTATTAATACCATATTTATATTTACGCGAATGTTACACGTTAAAAATAATATACTACCCACGGACTATTTTGTTATTAAGTACTTTAATTTCAATGAATACTTCCATTTTGTTCTAAGATTAATGACTGTGACATGTAAAAGTGGCATAGAAGGACACGTTCCTTTATCCGTACAATTTGTGGTTGACAACTTAAGATATATTATAACAAAAACAATACTACATAACTGAACTACAATTAAACCAGTTGTAATAATTGTTTCGATCCAGCAAACCGTTTCGTGGAAGAAGTAGATAATTATAATTGCCAAGCACTGCAGTGTTCCATATCTATCATTATTATACCTACGGGGTTATTTTAAGTTCCATTTGTTCTGAGTACGATAAAGCTAAAAGGAATTATGTGTGAAAACCCAGCGGCGGCTAGACACAATTATATGTAAATTATGTTTGGCTGTCCAGTAATTGACAGATTACTTTATTACAGAGTATTTAATTATATGTAAGCAGCGATAGCTCAGTGGGGAGACCAACATACTGCAATGCAGAGGGTCTCGGGTTCGAACCCACGTCGAAATTCACCCCCTTCTGACTTTCGGAAGTTATATGACTTCGAAATTATGTGCGTATTGATTGACAATTATCGCCCGCTCTGTGCCTTGGAGAGCACGTTAAGCCGTCGGTCCCGGCTGTCATGAACGTCTATGGCAGTCGTTGTTGGGAAGTCAGTGCCCTCAAATATCCTGACACTAGTCTAGCCTTAGGGTATCGTTAGCCTTCGGGTTGTGGAAGTCAGGTGGCAGCCGCTCCATGTAAAAACTGATATCCAGTCAAATCGGGTTAGACTAGAAAGCCGACCCCAAGTGACTTGGGAATAATAAAAGGCTAGGGAGAAGATTGAATTATGTGTATTACTTCGTTAGTACAGTGGCTAGTGTGCATGGCTGCGGAACATAAGGTCCTGGGTTCAAATGCCAGGTCAGATCGAGCTTTTCTCTCAAGGAATTACCAGTATCAGGTGGAGGAAAAGTAGCGTCATCGTAGGTTAGCGACATGTAAGTCCAATGTAACGTTGTAAAGTAAATCTCCAAATGTCTGTTACATAATCCAATTTTAATTTATGTTTCTCTTTCTTTGTTTGATGTTTTAATTGATGTGAAGCACTTTTTATAGTGTTTGAGTAATAGTCGTTAAAAAATAATATCCTTTACTTTCTTTCTGTGGCGATACACAATGGATCTACACAGGCTGTAACTGACGTGTGAAAGTGTCACATACATTGGGTCTCATATCCCAAATTATTAAAATCATTAACCGTACTAGGAATAAATCTTGTATCGTAGACGACTTTACAAACGTTTTTAAGACTGCGCCTAGCGAAATGTGCCAAAACAGGCGGTCACAGTTCAGTGAATAAAATCAACACTTTTTGTTTAATACAAATATAAAATATACATTTATCATAACAATGAATGTGTTTACAATTACTCCGTGTAAAAAACTTAAAATAATTAATATTTTCGCCTACAAAATTACGTAAATTTTCACTAAAAATGCAAAAACGTAAGCTCGTGTTACGCGATTTTTGATTATAACAGTAGAAATCTATCCTATTTTACAGCTTAAACGAAACATAAATAGTTATATTACAATTTGTCCGTCCCAAATATTTAAGTTATTAGTTGACAATAAAGATACATATTTATCAAAAAAGCACTTCAAATCCTCCATACAATTTTACTATGGCGGCCGCGCGCCGATTTGAATATGCGCCGTACGAGCTCTGTCATTATCTGTCTTACGCTCGGTGCAGTCTTAAGAAAGAGCACTAAGAAATAACTATTTGTAGATCAGATAATTTTATGTCCCGTGTAGGGGTCGAAGCCATAACACTCGGCGTTGTGGCAAAAGCGGGGCGTCCACTTGAACCACTGCGCCATTCGTACTGTAATGTGTAAGTATGTTAGTCAATCATGCGAAAACCATTAAACGGTTGAACATATTATGAACACATTTAACACCATTGTAACAGTGTTTTCAGCAATACTAAATCATTTCTCCTCTTCGGCCTCGATGGAGTAGTGGTTAGTGTAATTGACTGCCACGCCTGAGGTCGCGGGTTCGATTCCCGCACAAGTCAAACATTTGTGTGCATGAACATGGATGTATGTCTTGGTCTGGGTGTTTCTATGTATAATATGTATGTATTTACGAAAAAAATATATTTGTATGTTTATCCATTGTCTAGTACCCATAGTACAAGCTCTGCGTAGTTTGGGCTAGATGGTGTTGTGTGTATGTGATAGAATATTATTATTATTATTATGTTAGATTAATACGTGAAGTAAAAACTATGTACCCCTTTTTACGAAAATTGCGCGGACGGAGGAGTATGAAATTTGGCACATTTAAGTTTATATGGAGAAGGACGGGCGAATCCTAATATTTATATAAAATATGCATTAGAAGTACATTAAATTAATAAAAAAATACTACACGCACACAACTATGCATTTGACACACGCAGTCGAACCGCATTCGTAGTATTTCGGCATTGTTCGGCTGATGTAGTACTATTCTTCGTAACTATGGTTACGTATGGCAACATATAACTACATAAAAAATAATTTGTTTGAAAATTAACCTGTATAGATCGAAATCTAAATGAAATGTGATTATAGACAAAACTTTAATAACTATCAAACTTAAACTTTAAATCAATTATGGTCGAATTTCGACCACGAGCCTCTCTCTCTCCTCCCTAGCCTTTATTATTCCCAAGTCACTTGGGGTCGGTTTTCTAGTATAATCGGATTTGACTGGATATCAGTTTTTAAACGGAGTGACTGCCATCTGACTTCCGCAACCCGAAGGCTAATGATACCCTAAAGCTGGATCAGTGTCAGGATATTAGAGGGCACTGACTTTCCAATAACGACTGCCATAGATGTTCATGGCAGCCGGGATCGACGGCTTAACGTGCTCTCCGAGGCACGGAATTTCGACCACTAGCCGACCGCTATAAAATATAAAAATTCAATTACTCTTTGCCTGCTTCGAAAATTGAACCAGTAAAATAAAACAAACACTTGTAAAAATGGAAAACTGGAGACTAATACTAAGAGCAAAAAAAGAAACCTTAGCTTGATTTGTTTACGCCATTTAAACTACATATTTCTTGTTAAAACTCCTTTAATGCATATCATTTGCAAACACGGTTTAGTTGCAATTAGAGATAAAATGTATGTAGTTGGAGCTATACGTGACTACTTAATGACTTTTTCGTTCGTTTGTATTAAGATTACTCCTATTACTGAGTGACTAGCTCGTAAATAATGGCACACAAGATTTGTAACAATGCAAATTAAAAAGAAGGTTACATTTCAAAGGCTGCGCTTAAATGTTTGACATTGCAAACGCTTCGGATTTAATCATTACGAATGACCCTTGCCAGTTTAGGCAGCGATTTTTAAACCAAATCTCATAACACAGCAAAAATGTATGTTATACTTAAATGTAAGGTTCGTTATGCAATTGACGGTGGAAGATATAGCCAATGTTAAATAAAATTCCATTTAGAATTTGCTGGTGTCATTGTTTGCGTAAACTGCAGTTCAGACAGTATTATATAAATAACGTCAAGCACATTATGCAACATATTTATTGAGTTCTTCTGGACGAAATAGGAGAAAACTAATATGCAGTTACCAAACTGAAAATCTCATCAAAATTGTAACATCTGTGTGATATACAAATAATTGTTCCGAGTCTGTGCGTATGTTGTGGCCGTTGTGTATTTTAATACTATGTTTAAAGGTCTACCGCGACACAGGAATAAAGACCTAATGTGATAGTTGACTTTTAAAGATATAATATTGTTAAATGTTCTAAAGAACTAAGCGATGTTCCAGGATCAAAAGCACAAACACAGCGCGCGCTCTGCCCACTATCTCGGCAATGGTTCAAGATATAAAAAAAATGTTTAAACAAAAGTTGTACATAATTTAATCCTCTACAATATTTATGTTAAATACAAATAGCATAAAACCCATAGGAAACGAGATATTTGCAATAAATGTGTAAAAATCGATTTTTTTACCTTTGATCTTGGAATAATTGTAATCGCGGACACCCTACGATAAGTAGGTTTTGAGACAAGTTTTAGGGTGCCAAAATAAAGGTTTATACAAGTTTATAGCTGACTATCTCTTATTCCGAGGTGAAACCTCTAATATTCCTGGACTAATACTCGACTTGCTTAGACTCACACTTATATATTCGATTGGGTTAATATATGCCAATTACCATTAAATTTCAATACTAGGTGAAATTTTAGGTATAACGCAATTATAGGCTCTTTCCTCGTATTGCGTTCTATTACCCGAGATCTCATGGTCTTGGGTTCGATTGCCGCCTCGGACAAAGTATTATTAGGTTTTTCGAATTAAGAAATTCTAAGTAGAGGAACGAAGTCTGGAGCTGTGCTTGGTCTTGGTCAATAAGCCATTAATAAGCTCGCCTTTTATTTCGTGGAATTTATAACTGTAGCTGATAGCTAAATGTGGGTACCTCTTTTTTTTACGTGGGGAATGCATTGACGCTTGCCCCTCCGCGGGGGCGGGCGGAGCGGTTATGTCGGATTCACCGGGGTAAAAGAAATATGTTGAAACGATGAAAATGGACCTCCTGGAATACCGACTAAACCTACCACGGTGTTCGTCGACATACCTAGCCATAGTTGGCGGGGTCGCACGAACCACTTTCACATGCAATGGCGACCCTGCCGAGGTTTCGGCCCACCGCGCGCCGTATGAAACGGCAGGCCACTCACGAAAAGACACTTTGGTCAATGAACCCTACTGTCCTCTTGAAGGGGGACGGACACATGACACAGAGGCGCGCGTGGGAACACGCACGCCGCCTCTCGGACCTGGTGCTGAACGCGTGGTGGGCAGGCCAAAATGTGGGTACCTCTGCCTTAAGGCGTGATACTTTGATTATATAAATGACTAGCTGTAACCCGCCACTGAACAACGTTTCTTGAAAGTAGCTTATTAGATCCTGACGCTATGTCAGGATCTAATAAGCTACTTTTATTAGATCCTGAAATGAATAATAAACGTGTTTTAATCTTAGGCCCTTCGTACACAAGGCTATGCAAATCTTCGATACTAATGTTGTAAACTTATGTCGCGAGTGTCTGGTAGCGCACGGTCCGTACACACGACATTGAATCGCAAGACGCGAGTTGTCTATTCTGCCACTGTAGGCTTAGCGATCATACACAATATATAGAAGAAAAAAAGAAAGTTAAAAAAGAAAAGAAAAATACATTTAAATCTGAAAATTTAGAATTTGCAGTTTGAAATTTGGAGTTTAAAGTTAAACATTTGGAATTTGGAGATGTCAAATTTAGAATTTGAATGTAAAATTATAGCTTTCATATGGATATTTATCTAATGTATTCATTTATGTGTATGTATGTGTGCATGTATGTACTTATGTGTGTATGTATGGGTATATGAATTTATATGTATTACGTATTATATTGTTTGTTTCACGTCATATGCAAATAAATAGTAAATATAATGAAGGGAAACCTACAGGTTTCCCTTCATTATATTTACAATTTTTTTTATTAGCTGTACTCATAGATAAGTACCTACATCAATGATTACGGCCTTTCCTACTACTACTATTCAATAATTGCCTCGCCATCTTGAAAATCGCGGCGACGTTTGTATCGATGATCTCGGCCAGCAGGTAGCGCGCGATTGGTGTCGGCGACGAATGAACAAAATGTCGGCGCCGCGTGCCTGTGTACGAACCTCTATGAATTTGTATTGCGCTAGTCGCTAAGAGACCAAAATTGTCGGGTATCGAAGATTTGCGTAGGCTTGTGTACGAAGGGCCTTAGACATCCAACGGTTGGTCATCTAAATTTCGAGATCACATTTATAACATTAGAAAGATTGTGACCGTTCAACCACTTCGTTATCTGTGCTGTCAAAATGTTTATGTATCCATATCTGATGACAGTTGACAGGTTCAAAACTCGACACAAAGGTCAAGACAAGGTTATCGCTATGTTTTATATTGAGTAAATAATTTAATACATTGCCATTGTCCGGCGACTGCATGACTTAACGAGTGGGCTCATTCACGAACCACTTGATTTGAATTGAATGAGTGTGTTGAAGGGATAATGATTGCTTCGACAATGATTCCTATCTCATTGATCCCCTGTAATTATATGCGTTTATTTTGGCTTTGGTTGTAAGACATTATTTGCGTTTCTTTATGCCGTATTCTCAGAAGAAGTAACTGTCATGACGATGTTCTAAACATTACACGGATTTCTCCAGGAACATTTAGTACGACGTGAGTACAATTCATTGTGTTCTATTATATTAAAGTGAAAGTAAATCATAACTGTCTTTGGTATTATTTAATTCTAGTCATTTTACGCACATCACACGCGTCATTATCATATGCACACACTCTCATGGACGCACGCACACACATACCTCACCGACTCCTTCCTACAGGCACTGCCACATACGCGGTCTCTATATTACGCACACATGCTCGCTTGGCGGAGTGGTTTGAGTGACCACTTCGCTACGGCACCAAAGCGCGGAGCGTTAGGGATTCGATCACAGTTCGATAAGAAAATCGCTTGTGTGGCCGATGTATTATAATAAAATTGAGATCTGTTGATGACGTCAGCTAAAATGCTTCGGTGGCGCAGCTGTCGTTAGTGCCACTGCTGTGCAAGAGGTTTCGGATTTAATTCCCGGGTGGACGTGGGATATAAAACCGTACTTTGCGAAATAATAATAATATTCTACCACATACACACAATATGGGAGAGGCCTATGTCCAGCAGTGGACTGCAGTGGGCTGATTGATTGATTGATTGATACACACAACACCATCTAGCCCAAACTAAGCAGAGCTTGTATTATGGGTATGTAAGAGATAAATATACATATATACTTTTTTTTGTAAATACATACATATTATACATAGAAACACCCAGACCAAGACAAACATCCATGTTCATGCACACAAATGTTTGAATTGTGCGGGAATCGAACCCGCGACCTCAGGCGTGGCAGTCGGTTACACCAACCACTACGCCATCGAGGCCTGTATACAATAGATTAAGTACCGCTTTTGGGGGTGTAGCCTCTATAGCATATATCCCTAAAAGGTGTACCTTCATACATAGTCTATAGCCTAGCCTATGCTAGGCTACAGACTATGTATGAGGGTATATTTAAAAAAATTATAGTCTTGTTCAGAATTTTAAACCCGTGCATCTATTTAACCAGACAACAGATGTAGGCAGCTTTTACATGACAACCTTTGCAGAAAACAATTATGTAGATATGCATTCCTGAATGACATTAGCACGATGGAACATCTGAGCCCTTGGTTCGAGAACGTGACGTGGGTGAACCACAAGCAAACTATAAAGATGAACGACGCGCGGAATTCGATAACTGCTCTAGAATCACGAGCGACCTGAAGGATTTCCGCATAACTCACGAGCCAACCTTGTAAACACCGACATGTTACTATATAATATGAATTAATCTAGCTTGTAATGTAATAGATAATATTATGATTGAATTCATACACGTAGTTCAGGGATGCCCGGTTTGGAACCTAACTAGGGTTTGTTTGTTCGTGAGCACGGCGCGCGGCGTCCTGGCGTGATGGGTACTTGGGAAATTGGTAGAGTTACTTAAACAGTAACACCAATAGTTCAACAATCTTTAGGTACTTCATATTATCTTAAGACTTCAAAACCTCCCCTTGATTAGGGCGGCTGAAGGGAACCGAGACGTCGTGTCGGTTTGGGCAAAGAGTAAATATAAATAATGCCCGTTCCGTCTTACATTACATACATATATAGTCGGCCTCGATGGCGAAGTGGTTGGTGTAACCGACTGCCGCGCCTGAAGTCGCGGGTTCGATTCCCGTACAAGTCAAACATTTGTGTGCATGAACATGGATGTTTGTCTTGGTCTGGGTGTTTCTATCTATAATATGTAAGTATTTACAAAAAAAAAAGTATATATGTATGATTATCCATTGTCTAGTACCCATAGTACAAGCTCTGCTTAGTTTGAGCTAGATGGTGTTGTGTGTGTGTGGTAAAATATTATTATTAATATTATTATATAATGGTGTTGCATCACATTTTGCAAGCTTTGATCCCAGGTTCGGCCACAGTCATAGACCCTATGCTGTTTGTAAGAATTTCTTGACAAAAAAAGCGAAGACTCGGGGTCTACTGCGTGGCAGTTGCAAATAAAACAGAAAAAAATAGGTAATCGGTATTTCTCGATATGAAGCATGGATGTCACAGCTTACTTTTAAAATGTATTTTCTTTAAAGGTTTAATGTCTTCTTTGCCATGCAAAGTTGAGTGCCAAACTAGCTCAAGTCTAGAGTTAGTCAAGAGAATACTAATTATTTTGACCCAAATAACTAAAACCTGCATGATCAAGCAAGTAAGCATTAGGGTCAATAAATCATTTGTTATAAGTATGCATGCATCATAAACCGATTCTAATTGATGTAACTAATTTATGCTAAGTGCACTGTTCTGTACTTATGTACTAAAAAGCAACATGGTGGAAATAGAAAAGATCCGTTCATATAAACGTATTATAAGGAAGTAGCTGAGTAAGTAATATATGATACATTATCGATGATGCTCCAGGTAACAGTGAAATGCGAAGCCTTCAGCAATATTTTAAATTCTAAGGTGCGACATCAGTACTTAGTTGTGCTTAGGTCAAAACCATCAAAAGACATACCCAGGAAGGCTGGCAATACCGGCTCAATAATCGGTTTCCCAAACATCTCAGCATATTTTTATTTGTTGATAAATTAAAAAAGCTGGCTGACACTGAGATTCTCGTAAAGAAAAGAAAACTTAAAAAGACAAGAAAATACAGAAAAATATTTTTACAAAGAATCGTAATCGTAACAAAATAAATGCGAATATGAGTTTGTTTTTTACGTTTCCACGCCTTAGCTACTTGACCGGAAAGGTAAAAGTCGCTATGTCACTTTCTGATCCCCTGACAACGTATGCGAAATTTCAACGATGATCGCTTGGATAGTTCAGGTGTGAAAGCGTAACAAACAAACAAACAAACTCACATTCGCATTTATAATATTAGTAAGGATTTGAATAATAGGTTTAGTTAGGAGTTAGTAAAGTAGAAAGCTGGTGATAGATAGACTCATTGATATAATTTTTTTAGCTAACAAACAGCTGTGCCGTACCAGATATGTAGACAATTTATAATATACAGCCTCATCAGTTCTCGAGAGTTATTTGATTTGTTGAATATTTCATATTTTCTTAGAATAAATACTTTTAAAAAATATACCTAAAATGTGCTTTTATGTATAACTACTTACATTTATAATTATTTCATTATTTTTATATATATTATCGGATTATAATAAATTCTTTATAAAAATACTAGTGCCTAAGTCTTTGAAATAAATCTAATAGAATTTGATATCTAATAGATATTTGAAATAATTCTGCGAATCGTTTACGAATCAGTCATAACGCAAACCATCTGCTAATAGGATGTTTTGAGAAATGGATGTTGTTTAGAATTGGATAGGACGCACATCGGACATTTTGCAAAACGGACACTTTGTGAAAATGTATTTTATTTGCGACTTGATATTTTGCGAATCGGTCATTCTATCTTAAAACCACTGCTATAAATACATGGAACATATTCCTTATTATAAACTGTTTCAAACTTCACACTGCTTCTAAAAATATTGTAAGGAGAACTCAGAAACCTCATACACAGCTGTGTTATTCACTTCCCCCGCACCGTCAAGGAAGTCCTATGCTATTAACCGACTTAAAAAGAGGACATTTAAATTTGAACCGTGTTCTTTTTAATAACATTACTCCTAATTACTGGTTTGTCTTAGCCGACCTATAAATATATTATTTATATTTTCATTTTTAATAAAAATAATAATAAACTTTTATTTCAGACTGTTGTCCAGAAATGTTAGTCATACAAATTCCTTAAAACTATGTTAGTAACAAATATAAAAATAAACCTAGTTTAAAAATCTGCGTCCCTCTCCTGGTGCACTCGATCCATACATGTGCATAGAGTCAATACTTAAGCAAAGGCGTTCGAAGAGTTTATTGACAGCCATGTCATCGTTTACATAAAGTGAGACTAAGTTAACTGTACAGTCAGGAAGAGCGGTACAATACCACGTTTGCCACAGTCCTTTGTGCACAGAGAGCGCTTATTACTCCACAACAATGACATAGTTCGAACACAAGTAGGTCAAGGATAATATATTTCTACCATTATATTATGGCTGTGCTCAAACTAATGGCAGATATGAAGTTCATACATTCATACTCACGACTGTGGGTATATCACCAGAAGGATAGTCAGACTCATTATTTACGAATATAATTTCAGGTCTCGCGTAAGAGTAGGTGAGTTTGATGCCGTCTGCTTTACACTTAGTGTGTAAAGAAATTTTCTTGGTGTTTTATAGATATTAGTTAAAGTTTACATAATGTTGTCTTCTGTTTACGCGAATGTTATTCATTGACATTAAACTACTATATACGGATTTAATCGCGTTGTTTATTTGACACTTTATTACAAGATTTTGAAACTGTTACACTACTATTAGTATTAAATTTTACTATTTTTTAAGCTATTAATTAAATTATTGTAACTATTAAAACTATTTATATTTTTATGTTTACACTTTCCTCGACGTATCAGTTGCTTTTCAGCAGCCATGGTCACGGGTAGACTAAGATGGTAGTTGTCTCTATATTCCAGTGTAGTTATTTCAAAGTAGCCGAACATAATTTAATCATGGGTGTTTCTATTTACGCAGAATGAGCTCAAAGTATCATGAAGTAAAGCTGTGGTTTGCTTCTTCTTAAATAATAACAATAATGTTTTTACATGTTATCTCGTATATCTCTTACGTACTAATTTATGTCTTTGCTTAAATACATTAACTGAGAATTTTACAAATTATAACAAAGCATCTCGCACCATAAATGACTAAAACAATGTTAGAAGTTCACGCCGTATTTACGAAATACTGCTAATAAAAAAGTCAATTAAAAACATAAGTAACAAGAGTGATATATTAAATGTTTGATGAAATTATTACAATACCTTGTATATATTAAACCATCTTGCAAAAAGCCCTGTAGCTTAAAATCTTTTTCTTAACGAGAGGTCTTGCATTGTGGTCGCTTGAGATGAGGCCGAGTGATAAGAAATTTCTTAATTATTATTTCGACAACAGACGCTAATGTATTTCGAGCACTCCTGCGTGATTGAATTCCTTTCGACATTGTTCTATGAATGGGTGCATTTACTTAACTGTGCGTTAGTAGGTCAAAACTGCTGTAGCATCACGCATGTATCTTACCGAATGGTAGGCAGAACTGTGTCGCACTTATTTTTTTGTGCAACCGATGGCAAACATGACCGCCAGGTGATAGATGGTGGTTTCTATTTCTCTTTAGAAAAGGCACCCTTTTCAAAATAGAAGAAGAAGCCACTTTGTTCATAAAGTGTCCGCGATGCAGGAATTATTATTGTCCTAGGAGCTGTCTTAGGACAATAATAGTTCATGAATCGCGAGGACTTTATGAACATTGAAAAACCGGCCAAGTGCGAGTTGGACTCGCGCACGAAGGGTTCCGTACCATTATCTATAAAAACGGCAAAAAAGTCATGTCTGTTGTATGGGATCCCCACTAAAAATCACGTTTGTTGTATGGGAGCACCCTTAAATATTTATTTCATTCTGTTTTTTTTTGTTGTTATAGCGGCAACAGAAATACATCATCTATTAAAATTTCAACTGTCTAACTATCGCGGTTCATGAGATACAGCCTGGTGACAGACGGACAGACAGACGGATGGACAGCAGAGTCTTAGTAATAGGGTACCGTTTTACCCTTTGGGTTCGGAACCCTAAAAAAACGGGCATAAAGAACACCCAGACGCAGATCAACAATATGTTGACCACACAGTTTCTGTCCAGCAGTTAGGGTTACAAATTACTAGAGTAGGGTACTAATTAGGGTTACAAATTACTAGAGTAGGGTACTAATTAGGGTTACAAATTACTAGAGTAGGGTACTAATTAGGGTTACAAATGACTAGAGTAGGGTACTAATTAGGGTTACAAATTACTAGAGTAGGGTACTAATTAGGGTTACAAATTACTAGAGTAGGGTACTAATTAGGGTTACAAATTACTAGAGTAGGGTACTAATTAGGGTTACAAATTACTAGAGTAGGGTACTAATTAGGGTTACAAATTACTAGAGTAGGGTACTAATTAGGGTTACAAATTACTAGAGTAGGGTACTAATTAGGGTTACAAATTACTAGAGTAGGGTACTAATTAGGGTTACAAATTACTAAAGTAGGGTACTAATTATTAAAGAAGTGCAATGAGTGGGATTAGAATCTTGGACCTCTCGATAGCAAATCCAATAGCTTATCTATTAACTTTCGCCCCTCATACAATCCCGTGTCGTCAATCTTTAAAAAAGTATGTTACTAATGCAAGAACCAAAAAACATAATCTCCTATTGACTGGTTGTTGTTTGGCTATCTTCTGTAAAGTGGAGAAAGTTCCTCAGCTGGCCTGCACCAGTTTGAACGAAACTTCTATTTACGCAGAATGAGCTCAAAGTACGATATTAGGTAAGTACTTTTAAAAAAATTACTATAAAATTGTGATGTGCTTTTAGTCTAACTGAGCTAGAAAAGAAATTGGTTGTCTGTAAAGTCGGTTTACGGACGGTAGTTTAACGTGACGACGTCATAACAAAATTTCTTGCCCGTAACATTACAATGAGCGTAACGGGACAATGAGCGTAACGGGACGGAGCGTGAGTCATCCTTTTTCGTGCGTGTAGCCGGCGTTCATCGATTTATTAGACGTTGTCACGTCAAAAGATCGCTGGAAATTAACAATAAGAGAATCTTGGTAACAGAAAAGCATTTTTAAATTAATATATCCCGCAGCCTAACACAAAGTTGATTTTATTGTGTACGTCTCCATGTAGTTTAAATTTAAGACGACTTCGACATGATAGTCCTAGTGACTATCCTGCTTCCAAAATTCAGGCAACAAAAGGCAGTTTAGCCGTCTATGTTCATTAACAAGCTAAGCACATAGTTCACCAAACAAGCAAAATAGCAGTACGATGACTGATGTTAATAACGAACATTTCACGGTTATCTTTTAGCAATTTCAGTAACTAGAACTGTAAGGTCAATCTACCCAATTTACTTAACAAGTAAGTGGTAGGTAAAAATAACAATAAGTTAACCTAGTAACGAGCGTGCATTAAGCTCACAATTTGCTTCGAGTCCTTCAACCAAATTACTATCATTATCGCTCTTAGGTTGTACTGGTTGATTCTTCGTATCTAATTTAATAACGCTTATATTTCTGGGTTCGACAGAGATGTGAGGACTCTCTCGCTTCTTTCGCAATGTTAGCGATTTAGCACGGTGATCTTATATTGGACTATCTGCTTATCGTAAAGTACGATTCACACCTGACGGAGCACGTCAAAACGCGTCAGAGCGCAGCGTAACGCATTTTGCAATGCTACAAAGGTAATTAATGTGTGTGTTATAAATAAAGCTCATATTTGCTTGAATTTTGCTGTGGATGTTTATGTGTTTCGTGAAACGCGGCTTTGCGCGGCTGCTGCGACGTCCGGATGGCTGCCACCGAATGCAAGCGAATACCACTGAATGCATGCGTATTCCACCTAGAGTACTCGAGTGCTGTGGTTTTTTATGCATCCCTGTTATTCTACAGAAAGAGTGGCGCAGGCGACCAGCTCGACACAATTGGACCGGACAATCAAGTTGTTTACCGCATCCGTTCTGCTACGCTTTTAGCCGCGTCGACGCAAGGTGCGAATCGTACTTTAGGAGTTGACTTTGTTTGTCAGGCATAAAATATGATTCAGCAAAACCACCTATCTGGAGGAATAATGAGAGTCGGCTTGTTGTTTATGGGGCACAGTTAAACATCCTAAGATAAGTAGAAACCTATCTGCATCTCCTCTAAATCCTGGTACAGTATTACTGGAAAAGTACGGCGATTCTACAAAAAAACATTTCTTGGTTATTTGTTATTTAAGTAGTAAAAGTAAAAATACTTTGACTCAAGTGATGACACAAAAATAGATGAAAAGTAACAAAATTTTGAATTATTAATAATGAGCAAAATAAAAATGAATTATCCTGAATGATTTATAGCAGTTAAAGAAAGTATAGTTAATAACAATTTATTAATACAGGAAAGGAATAATAAATTACTAATAAACTAATATTATAAATGCGAAAGTGTGTTTGTTTGTTAGTTACGCTTTCACGTCTAAATTACTTGACCAAATATCATGAAATTTCGCTAAGACATTTTCAGGGATACTGAAAAGGACATAAGGTAACCGGAAAAAGTACTGTTCCCGAACAATACCACGGGCAAAAATTTGTAACTGAATTGTATTTTAAGCTTTCGCTACTATTTTAAATGGTATATACATATATTATGCAATTTATGATTTTAAACGATGCAGGTGACTACTAATTTACCGATTTAGTCAGCTTGCGTCCTCGTTTGTGATTGGCCGAAGCCAGATTGTTGATCAGACACTAGAGTTGTTACAAGAACTAGACTGTAGATAGTGACAGGTCCTATTATCAAGAAGTACAATTAAGTCGGCAGTGTTCTCTTAGATTTCACGGGGCGATAACCAGCGGCAGGTCAGCGGGCTGTCACTGCTCGTGTGCTGTTACACACGTTGAATACGTTGTTGCTAATTGTCGAGCGTATTATGCAATGTTATGTGTGCCATAACTACGACTAAGAAACTATATCTTCTACTAGATGTTCCCGCGGTTTCACCCGCATTTATCGTTACTGCGCCGCTCCCGTGGGTCGTAACGTGATGTTATATAGTCTATAGCCTTCTACGATAAATAGGCTATTCAACACTAAAAGAATTTTTCAAATCCAATAAGTAGTTCCTGAGATTAGCGCGTTCAAGCAAACAAACAAACAAACTCTTCTGCTTTATAATATTAGTTTAGATAGTATAGATTGAAAAAATATATAACTATGCTTATACTACTAACTAACTACTATTTTTATACTACCAATTTATAGTCGCCATATTCCCTTTAACTTTTCCGACGAATAAGTAAAAAAAACATTCTCCAAAAATGTTTTTGAAGAATGTTTTTTTATATTATTAATATTTCGTCTCTGAAACTTAAGCGCATATAATATAGTATATATGCTTAATTTTCAAAGTCGAAGTGGAATATATTTTTTAATTTAGGTCATAAAGTAACAATTACGATCGTTAAATCTTATGAATTAGTTGAGTTTATATTTAGGTTATTTTGTTTTTTTTTATTCGCTACAGGTTGCTAGGTTCAAGCAAAAAGTTGAGCCTATAAGAACCTGCAAGAAGCCCTCGACTACTGTTTTAAATTGCCAGTAAATTATAATTTTAGTATTTTCTATTAAGAATTAGGTATAGATTTATTCAACCACATTTTACTATACATATATACCTACTTAGAATTGCCTGACAGAGACACCAAATAGCGTTATAGATATCACGCCTCAAGCCCAGCAAGTGTACCACTACGGCAGCGCCATTTAATTCAATGAAATTAGTTTCAAAATCATTTAATAAAAACATGTTCATATTTCAAACCAGTTTTGCAAAAGTATTTTCTTGAGGCAGTCGTGTGCTCTTAGGATGGCTGAAGTAATACCTGACGAGTTCCATATACAGCTAATGAATATTTGCAAGCTAATATGATTTTATGGACAGTTAAATTGCTACATGTCCAATTACTTGTTGATTAAAGCGCCATCTTTCATTGTCATTATGTTATTAAATCCTTTACGTTTTAGTCACGGTATGTTGCCAATTTTTCAGTGTATGGCAGGCATCGCGGTTCAAGTAGTCCTCCGTTATTACTGAAGCGCCTATTATTGTGGGTTTAATCTGCTTACGGAGCATAAAGTGTGATTCGTAAGATAGCCATAAAGTGGCTGAGTGTTTGGGCAATAGTCAAGTATCATCGAAATAGCATAGCAGCTATTTATATAATAAAATATGATGATATTATTAGACTTAATAATTTATATTCTGAAAAAGAGAAGAGAGAGAGTGGCGAAACGCATCTTCTACTCTGAACTAGAGGAGAGTAATCGAAAACATGGCGGTCAACTCCTCAGGTACAAAGATGTTCAGAAGAGTCATATGAAAAGGTGCAACATCGAGCTTTCTCAATCGGAGATTTTGGCAGCCCAGCGTCTGGAATGGCGCGATATTGAGAGACGTCAAACCCGCGAGTTTGAGGAGCAGCGTAAAGCTGATCTCGGTACTAAGCACGATGAATTAAAGGCCCGTCCATCCGTTGCCATAAATTATAATTATGTATCCGGCATGCTGTCGTGCCCATACTGTTCCAGAGAGTTTACCGCAAAAATCGGCTATATAAGTCATCTTTGGGCGCATCAGCGTCGTCAAGTCGACTTGTAGTCGAAGCAGTCGCCATGGCCGAAAACGGTCGGATCGATCATCATCATCATTACTGAAATTCAGTCTAAAAGACTAAAGATTTAACGATCGCTACACCCGTACAGGTCTTATGAAAAAACTACCAACAATTACTTCTGGTAGTATTTTCCATAATCGTAAAGACCCCTGTGCTATAGTAATTACACCTACGTAGTTTTGAAAGACAATGTGCCGTACCGTACGTTATGTAGGTATCGAGATTATTGCTGACACCGGTTATAACATACTAGATGTTCCCGTGGTTTCACCCGCGTTTATCTTTAGTGCACCGCCCTCATGGGTTGTAGCATGATGTTATATAGCTTATAGCCTTCCTCGATAAATAGGCTATTCAACACTAAAAGAATTTTTCAAATCGAACTAGTAGTTCCTGAGATTAGCGCGTTCAAACAAACAAACTCTTCAGCTTTATAATATTAGTATAGATTATCCCAGTTAGTGAGAGTAGCGATAGCTCAGTGGGGAGACCAACAGACTGCAATGCAGAGGGTCTCGGGTTCGAACCCAAGTAGCGCACCTCTGACTTTCGGAAGTTATATGACTTTTCGAAATTATGTGCGTATTGATTGACAATTATCGCCTGCTCCGTGCCTCGGAGAGCACGTTAAGCCGTCGGTCCCGGCTGCCATGAACATCTATGGCAGTCATTATTGGGAGAGTGCCGTCACAAAAGATCCCACTGGGTCGAAGTGTCGCCGGTCTGCACTGACTGGCCCTCACATAAGATAAGATAAGATCCTAGTTAGTGGCTACCACTTAATATTAAACAGTAAAGAGCTTGATGCACGAAGGTCAAGATATTTCCTATCCACTACGCATAGATTGCTTGACGCAGGAACCGACCTCGCTACTTCACAATTCGTACCCGCAGTAGCGTCTACGGACGTTTCACCGACCAAGCTCTAAGATACTATTATCGATAATATTATAGCATATCTCACCTACTTAAGTGATCTACATATTATACAACCAACTATAGTGTACTTATATTTTGTAACAACAATTATGTCGGCAGTTACCTACTTATTTTGTTATCTTTATCTTTTCCTTTATAATTATTTGGTGACGATGTGAAATCCAACTACCAGAATACTGCGCTAATGTTATATGTCCAATTATTTCGCTCTAAAACTCAAAGAAAATGAAAAAATAACGTAATTGTTCTATTTTAATTTCTCATTTAAAAGTATAATTTTTAGCATTGTTTAATAGCTGTGCTTGTTTTATTGGAATTTACACGTTTTAAGTAGTTGTTGCATATAAATTTATATAATATATAATAATAGATTGCAAACATGCATTTATATGATAATTATATATTATATAAACGTTAGTTTATATGAAGCAATTACTTAAAAATATTACATTTCAATAAAGTCATATATTACAGTAAGCAACAGAGAGCCGTCTATTTCAGTCGTCTTTCTAACTGCATTGATCCCAACTAATATTATAAATGGATATATTAGTTTGTCAGTTACACTTTCATGCCATACGTACTAGACCGATCATGATGAAATTTCGCATTCACCTTATCAGGGGTGCAGAAAAGGACACGGAAACCTTCTGTTCAGAAAAAGTATTGTTTTATTGAAATTTATTTCCAAAATCTACATTAATGCAAGCGAATCCGCGGAGCAAAATAAAATATTTGTCTTAGATATGCAAAAAGTTGACATTTCGATCCTCGTTTGGTTAAAAAATTGGCATAAATTTGATTCACCGTGGTTGTTATCGTGTCACTCATTTCTAATGCATTAAATTTATTAAAATAAATCACATTTACAACCCTACTTATAAGTTACTCTCGAATATTTTTCAAGCTGGGACTTCGCGATCGGTGGCAAATACGAGTATAAACCCAAGCTTATACCTCGAGGCAAACATTATGCAATTATAAATTGTGGTAATAACTGCAAATTATAGCGTAGCGGAACAAAAAATGGTTACGTCTAAAAAATTCGTTATCTTAAATGACACGCAACAGTTTATGATTTGTCACCTGACCGCAGTATCTAAGGGTTTGCATCTGTTAGCTTACGATCGTGCAACTATGTGTGTCAGTAATTCGGGCAGCGTGCCGCCCGCGGCCGTCGGCTCGGCGGTCGGCCGCTAGTGTCCGCTCGACTCGTGCGAAAACGAAAGTGTTCCGCGGCCTACATTGCGTTTTTGGGCACTTGCGCAACACTGCACTGCTGCATCGACCGTCAATAGACTCGGTAACAAATTTTATTATCGAAAGTGGAAGCTCAACTAGGAAACGGTTGTTGCACTAGGAAATATTGTATTGCATGAAATATTACGAATATATCTCCGTCAATGTGTAAGGGGAAGTGTGCTAGACACAAATGTTTATACATAAACCTATTCATTTTCGCCGATATTTAAGACTAGATGTGCCCGCAGTTTCACCCGCGTTTATAGTTATTGCGCCGCCCCCGTGGGTCGTAGTGTGATGTTATATAGCCTTCCTCGATAAATAGGCTGTCCAACACTAAAATAATTTTTCAAATCGAACCAGTAGTTCCTGAGATTAGCGCGTTCAAACAAACAAACAAACTCTTCAGCTTTATAATATTAGTATAGATAGTAGTGGCGTAGGTGTTTAAGTCATTGGCTTGCTTCTGACACTACGCCAAGTATTGTGGGTTTGATTCCTATACAGGACAGTAATTTGTGTATTCCACAAATGATTGTTCCAACGAGTTCTCGTTATTTTAAACTTTGTGAAGTCTCCTACAACGTAGGATATATTGTCGGCCTCGATGGCGTAGTAGTCAGTGTAACCGACGGCCACGACTGAGTTCGCGGGTTCGATTCCCGCACAAGTCAAACATTTGTGTGTATGAACATGGATGTTTGTCGTGGTTTGGGTGTTTCTATGTATAATATGTATGTATTTACAAAAATAAAAAGTATATATGTATGTTTATACATTGTCTAGTACCCATAGAACAGGCTCTGCTTAGTTTGGTCTAGATGGTGTTGTGTGTATGTGGTAGAATATATAAGGTTAGTGCGGCAGGTACATACCTTTTTAAAAAAAAACAAACGTTGAAAATGAGAGCAATTAACCTTATGGAATGGAGCGATGACAAAGACAAAGCTGATGCTCATATTATCACAAGAAAAGCTAGGTTATGAAAGTACTAAATAGGTTAGTTACAATACAAGTATCTTATCTTATCTTATGTGGGGGCCAGTCAGACTTCGACCCAGTGGGATCTTTTGTGTCGACACTTTCCCAATAACGACTGCTATAGATGTTCATGGCAGCCGGGACCGACGCCTTAACGTGTTCTCGGAGGCACGGAGCAGGCGATAATTGTCAATCGATACGCACATAATTTCGAAAAGTCATATAACTTCCGAAAGTCAGAGGTGCGCGACGTGGGTTCGAACCCGAGACCCTCTGCATTGCAGTCTGTTGGTCTCCCCACTGAGCTATCGCTGCTCTTTTACGATACAAGTAACTAGTCATAAACAATTTAAGAAATTATATTGATAATTTGTGATTAAAATAAAACCACGATAAAATTGGTATTACGAATTTACGGTTTACAATGTAATACAATATTAACACTTTATTGATTACTAGCTTTTGCCCGCGGCTTCACTCGCGTTAATTTAGAATTTGACAATAAATTCGGGTTGTACTCTGCTTGTAATAATATAATTCAATCATGATTCGAAAGACACGTGGCGCCATCTATTATCATAAGAACGTTATTGTTGTTTTCCTCGAGAACAGTAAATTTTTTCGGGATAAAAAGTAGCCTATGTCCGTTTCTGTACACCTGACTATGTATATGCAAAATTTCAGAATGATCGGTTCAGTGGTTTAGACGTGAAAAGGTAACAAACAAACAAATTCATTTTCGCTTTTATAATATTAGTTAGGATTAGGATTAGTAACACAGGTATAAGGTTCGCAAAATGTGGGCGTAGCACATTGTAAACAGATTTTAACTATTAAGTATAATAGCAGCGATTAATAGTCGAATTGTAGTCGAGGTTAATTCACTTAAAACCGATTCAATTAACATTATGATTTTATGCGAATAGACCATTTTAAGTCTGATTGCTGTTTGATATCGGCGCGATGTTAATACTTCACAGGAAACTAATAATTCGGGATTCAATTAATTTATGCTTTTCATTTCCTGATGTATTTTATATGCACATGACTAACTAATATTATATGTAGATTCCGTGACTGCATTGATGAAACAGTTACTCACAAGCCAAGTCAAAAAAAATTGTCAAAGTTAAAAATTATTTATTTATTTGGATCACAAAGTAACACCTATGAACGTCACGGGGTAAAAAGCCCAGTATAGTGAATGCCTACACGAGATAAATAGGGCGAGGCACAGGCACAAGTTTAATATTGAACTCTCTTCTGTCGACGGATAATATAATAACTATGTCTCACGGATAGCGCAATGATTTAAGCCTTGCCAAATTGTATGATCTAGGAACAGTATATTTGAGGTGATCTTTGTCTCTGTTGTTTTTCTGCTTCTAAAGCCCCCGCAGTATCAATATTATTCCTACTGTGTTGTCTTTTTACAGTAGGAGCTCTTTTAACTTTGTTACTACTCTCTAACGTGTCACGTTTTAATCAACTAAGGTTGCAAACAAGCATACGGCCCACCTGATGGTAAGTGGTCACCGTAGCCTATCGGCGCCTGCAATACCAGAGGCATCACTTGCGCGTTGCCGACCCTTTAGGAAAGGAAGTGGGAAGGAGAAAGAGCGGGATGGGTGAAAGGGGGTGATTGGGCCTCCGGCACTCTCACTCATCGAACGAAACACAACAGTAGCAATACTGGTATTTCACGTCGATATTCTGTGAGAGAATAGTCCTTTTTCGATCGAGCCGGCCCGTTCATGCTGAAATCAGCGAGGCTCTACTACTCAAGAAGTGTACTAAGTGGAAGAAGTTGCTTGTAATAGATAGATTGGTGGCAAAGTTTAATTTAGAAGGGTTTCCCGCTTACATAGAGTTAGTGTACTGCACGACTGCACGGATGGTGTAGTGGTTCAAGTGGTTGCCTCGCTACTGCCACTGCGCCGAGTGTTGTGGGTTCGAATCCCACACGAGACAAACATTTGTGTGATTCACAAATGGTTGTTCCGAGTGTGGGTGTCTGGGTGGGTATATTGGTGTCCGTTGTTTGAATGTTTGTAAAGTCCCCCGCGACACAGGATTCATTCCTAGTGCGGCAGTTGTCTTTATTAAATAAAATAAATTATGTGGTGTCGTGGGACACCAGGTAAGAACGAAGTTCCTTCGGCTAATGTAGAATCGACACAAATTGCAAAAAAATGTATCTATAATGTGAGTATTCGCCACGTGCTTGTCTATGAATTCATGAGTATATACTATGCATTGGCGGGGTGGAGTGGTAATAGAAAGAGAATGGATGAGAGAACGAAAAGAAAGAGGGAGAAAGAGAAAGGTATTATACACTACTCGCTTGTGTATGCGACTGTCGCGCCTGCGCACGTCTCATTTAACGGTTTTATTCCACGCACTTTTTTCCACGGATTTTTTCTTACGGTTTTACTATCACATTTTTTTCAGTTCGGTCGCGCAGCAAAATCCCTATCCCCTCCAAGCCTGCCGTAAGGAACTTCGTTCCAAAAAAATGTTTTTGTTTTTAAAGCGTAATTGGAAAAAAATGCAGTCGTCCCTTACCCTTGAGCTCACAATACATGTATACTAATGATATCGATCTCATTTTTGTGGTTTACTGTTAAAAGCGAAATATACAGACATTATTCTTTCTTTATTTTGTATAAGTTGAAAACAAAATAAATAATACATAGATTATTATATCCAATCGATCGTAACATATCACTAATTAAGAATCATTAGCATTTTAATGAATTAGATTAATTTAAATGACCGTAGAGTGACCTAGACCGTAATATTATTATATAAATAAACACTTAATTACATTATTAAGTGATAATACATGCAACACAAATTTTATGTATAAGGTAAGTTTTCTTCATACAAAAGACATCAACGAACTCACTTGAACCGAAAACAACTTTTCTTGTAGTTAACGAACATTCTTTAGAAAGAAGTTATTTCTTCAACAGTACGACCTTCTTTAAATATTTACCATAATGAGAAGCTGTAACATATAATTTTAAACATCTTAACTTCCTTAATGGGTCAGTAAGATTGTTTGTTCATACTTTTTGAAATAAGGATTATTGATATGGAGTGATCTTTTAATGAGGATTCAGGAATATGTCATAGTGGCATTAAGCAAGGTTGCACTGATATGTGATATAAATAAACACAAACAGTCAGTGGCGTAGTTTTAGGATGAAGCAAGCCCGACTTATTACAGCCACGTGTGGTAGGTTCGAATGCCACGCGCGACAATTATGTGTAATCCACAAATAAATAATTTTACTTAGTGTCTATTTTATGTATATTTATAAAACCCCAATGGAGCATAGCGCCAGATCCTAAATAAAAAAAAATATTGCGTCATTCGCATTACAGCCAAAACAAAATTACAGAACTACCTTTTTTAATGAATTATCATAAAAGTTTTATAAGAGATACGATCACCATATATTTACTACATATTATATAGGCATAACCGTAGGCAGTAGCTAGTATAACTTATTATAAATAAATCGATCCATTTACGGATAATATCGTCGTAAAGTAGTTAATTGTACATAATTTTGCTGTAGGAACCGGAACGTTTCATATTCCCTTGATATTTAAATGTTTATATTCAATAGGTATTTATTTTTATAGGTCCGTTACATTCGAGATTAAACTCGTTTTTTTAGTTTATGAGGGAAATTCCATATATATATAGTACCTACCTATCTGAAGGACTATACGCCGTTTGTAGTAATTTTAACGAGAACGCACTATATCTCATAGTTGGTCCAATAATAAGAGCATAGATGTAAGTACTATTGTTGAAGCTGCGCCACTGAGGCATTCAGACTATGCTTAATAATACAGCTTCTAAATATACAGTTGAGATAGTATCATATTGTATATGAAATCCATATAATATTATACAAATATGTGATATCGGTGATACAAAAGCTCTTGTCAATATCTCTCAATTGTAATTTTCCCGGTACCTGATTTCCGGGACGAGCAAAGCGTTACTGGATTTTTTGTAAATAAATTCTCAGTAGTCTGGAAATGTGTCCGTTAGAAGGCAACAGGTTTAACCCCTATTATATGGGACCTAAAACAATAGCTGGTGTGTCCAATTTGGGTTTAATAAACCTCTGCCTACGTTCTCAGGGATATGACACCATGTCATCGATATATAGAGTTGTAAACGCCTTTTGCAAGGGCAAATAGTACTCTTCCGCAATTAGAAATGCTTTACCTTATTTAAATCGCCAATAACCATGTAATGAGAATTTCCTAATAGAAAAACCTAATAACCACCAGACCCGAGAAAATTGCTCCTGATTACATCCAAAGAACAATGAAGCTACTTTAATACAATATAATATTCAATTCGCTTACTTTGATATATCTTACATTACAACATAGTAATAATAATAAAACTATATCGCCCATTTTATGCAAAAATACAACATAAAGATTTTATCTGACAAGAGATATTTCAGCATACTATTGTCGGACATATTTATGTTCAGTTAGTGAGGGGGCAATTTCAACAATGCAAGTGGCGGGCTACTCGGCGTGTTGCATTAGCCCAGCCTGATATCCGTCTTACGCCAAATCCCTGACATTTCGCTCACTTCCGTAACCCTTGAGGTGTGGTCCCATTGAACGCGTAACTAGAACCTTAGAAAGTATTGCAAAGGACAAATTGTGTTTTTCTGTCGCACAATTTATATTACTTTAATTCCCGGTGGCTTTTTGAGACGGTGCCTCTGAATTGTGTGATAGGATATAAATAATATTACTGTACATAATTTACTACAACTAACTATAATAACTGTGTATGTTATTTTTATGTAAACAGCTATATGATATTCAAGAAAAAAATACTGAAATCCTTCGCATTATAACACTTAAATCTTATTAATATTTTGTTTATATTTTCATTTTTGTTTATATTTTAATTTTGTTTTGTTTAGTGTATAAGATGTGTATAACTTTAGCTTCTGACATAAATGTTTAGTCAACATCTTGGTGCATAATGTACATGCCTATGTTAGTGTATGTATAAAAACTAGTTTTAAGGAACTGTGTTGTGAGTAATGTTGTATTATATACTGTTGGCGTGTCTAAAATCCTAACCAATATTATAAAAGCAAAAATGAGTCTGTTTGTTTGTTTTTTACCTTTTGACGCCTAAACCACTGAACCGATCATCCTGAAATTTTACATATACTTTGTCAGGTGTACAGAAACGCATATATGCTACCTTTCATCCCGAAAAAAATTACTGTTCCCGAGGAAAACAACAATAACGTTCTTATGATAATAGATGGCGCCACGTGTCTTTCGAATCATGATTGACTTATATTATTACAAGCAGAGTACGACCGGAATTGATTGTCAAATTCCAATTTAACGCGAACGAAGCCGCGGGCAAAAGCTAGTAAATAAATAAATATGAGTGCAAGGGATCATAAGTTTCTTATTGCTTCCTAACTTAAAGAAAAAATCATAAAATACCATTGCATGCAAACAATATAAATCACGTTTTATCATTGTCGTTACATGTTGAGTTGCAGTTCAATATAAAAAAAAATATATAATAGTTGCGAAAATTACCATTAAAGGTTTTAATTATCGAATACACGCGAAACGGCGACTGGCAATATTTAATGTTTGGGAGCAGTCCACGGTACTCCATATAGTATCAGTGTGCAGTGCGTTAGAGTCGCTGTCACCATCAACCGACCCTCAGGCCTTCAAGTTTAACAATTGTATCGCAACCGCCCCTCCACTTTGTGTTGTGCGCGCGCAAGTCTGTGCAGCGCTCACTCCCGCGCACGCGCGCTGAGCTTTCGCGCGTCGACTGTGTAATATGCGTCGGTGGTGACAAGTGCCAGTGTAGTGTACGACAATCATTTGTACAAAGACCGTGATTTGTGAACGAATTACTGCAAACATGAGGTCTTTCTGCGCCGCGGCGCTTTTCACTCTAGCGATCATTACAGGTAAATTTTACCTCTCTATTCCTGTAAAATATTATACTATTTTTATTTTTTATAGGACAATTTTCTTTTACTAAAATCATATACTATAAAAAATATAGGATTATTATATCGATAATCTATATTATTATAATTGATTTGCCATCTCATGGATAATGTTACGCCAGAATACTTTCCAAAAGGTCAATATTTGATGTCAATTTTCAAATTTTAATTACAAAAAAATCGCTCTAAATCATAATTGTGTGAATATTTATATCCATATATTGAACTACTTAATGTTCGCGCGTTTTGCAATCACGCATAAATATCGCTCGCTATTTCGGTCATTAACATATTACTTTCAATGCTAACATATATAAATATTAAAAAGTTAGACCAAAAATATAAATACGACTAGGTACTTTCGTTTTTTTCTCTGTATAAATAAATTTATTTGTTGTTGAACACTTTCGTTCTCGCTAACCAGTTGCGTTTGCGGCTGCAAGTTTTCATTGAATGTGTGAGCGCATGGGAAAAATGGCGGGTGAAAAAGATGCAGTAGACTCGTTGAGCAATGGATCAAACATTGGAGTAAAATATTCGCATAGCTCATAGTAGAGTATGTACTTATAATGCCGTCATATGTAGGACTATATTCAACGTTTTGTTTTTTTGACGCATGCGTATTAGGTGCCGTGAAGGTAAATCGCGCGTAACTGACGGTGAAAATTGATCGTTCGTTTTCCTTTTTGCGACCGCCTTTAACGTTGTAAACAAATTAGTTCGTTCGTTTTATTGATTGTTATAAACATTACACAACGGCTACATTTCAAAGTTGATTGAACTGTTGACGATGTAATTGTTGATTTCCTTATTAAATTTTAACAATATACTTCGCGTGTATACGTTGTAGTAATTTTCAGTGTTATGAAAGTTTGTGTAGTATTTTTATTTCTTTAAACGTCACATTTGTCACAATAAGCAGCTATGACTGCAATTTGTAGCAATCTTATAATTTACGCGACTATATTATTTATTATATACTTATTTAACGAGATTTACTACAATAATCACACGCAAAATGTTATGCCAATATTAATACAACACGTGTGTATGTAACAATCAAAAGGTCACAAAAAAGTAAATTTCTGTGATTCGTTTAAGCTGTAAAACGCTTGAAAGTTAAGTGCGAAAGAGTCTTTATTCTATGAGAACAGAAGTTTTCCCTTTTAACCGTACCAAGTTCTAAGGCATGACTTAAAACTTTGCTGTATTCAAACTGCTAATAGACTAGTAATATATTTAACATTATACATATTTATTCATAACTTACAATATTACCCTGAATCACGTCTAGACTGAAGAGGCGTAGAACCTTTAACATTAAATTCGCAATAAATTTCAATCTAATAAACATAGTTTTAAGGAAATTTATCACTGCAAACGACAATGCGAAAAGTAAGATATAGTCTATCGATGCTTTTAGGTAAACGACATTTCGTGAGTCACAATATACCGTAAAATCGGTCTAAAAGTCTTTAGGTCATTGTGACAATGATATCTATTATACCGGTTTATATCATCGGTATTATAACCACGAGGTGTTAGAAAATATATAAATTATATCAAATGTACCTAAAGTTTTTACAAGTATTTAAGAATCCGGTTTTATACGAAATATTGCGAATATACATAAATTGATAACTTATAAGTTATAACAGCATGATAATATCATATTCAAATATATGTATTCTTATTGAATGTTAATTTGAAATGTAAATATTTGCATCCTTGTCTTATTTTAAATGTTTCGGTGTCTGCTTGTTAAATATAAAATATGCTCAATTATACGTATCAGAATTAAATCTAAGATTTTTAAACCTGATATTGTTCTAACTATGCATTGTAAATATATTCACATGGTAATTTCAAGCCAAGTTATTCATTGATTGGAATTATGAGCAGACAATGCTCAGAAAAATATTATATATTTGCTTGTGCCTGTAGTCTTGCTGGTGTGGTATGTTATTCAAACATAGTCTATATTACTCAATTATAGTTTACCTAGCTTTCACTAAAAGAGTGAAAGAATAGAGTCGGATAAGAAGTTTAAAATAATTTCCCATTCATAAAACAAATTTACTGATCTATAATGTTACGACAGATTATTTAAATAATGAACAAATTAACGTTTTTTTAAAATTTAATTTAATTTTATTAAGCACACATCCTATACAATTACAAATGCTTCTTAAATATATAAAGTGCGTATGTATGCACTTAAACTCTTTGTTTTAATATTATTCAATATTTTGTGGATGTTTATCATACGACTCTTAAATGTGACCACGCTCTCCTACTATACACTGTTAGTACGTTGACTAATTAATTTTATCTTAAATTAGTGTCCTTCAAAGTCAAAGTCAAAAATCATTTATTCATTTAGGTCACAAAGTAACACTTATGAACGTCAAAGTATATAGGTTAGTGAGTTTACTAAGTTACTGAAGCTACATTTAGGTTAGTTGCTAGGTTCAGGCAAAGGGTAGAGCCTATGAGAAGAAACCTGCAAGAAACTCACGGCCACTCTTTTAAATCGCCAGTTAAATATAATTTCAGTATTTTACAACTCAGATTAACAAGGTGTTACAGCCATTATGCCATGTACTACTGACTATAAAAAACTAAAGATAATAACAATAATAACTTAATAATATTATAGAGAGGAAATAATTTGAGCTAAGATATATTATTTAATATAAATCTAAAATAGACAGTAAGATGGCATGATGGCGCATACACTTACACTTTGTGACTATGCAAAGGCTTAAATTGACTTATAAGTAATACAGATCTTTGAATCCTGTATGCAACAAGCAACTAGCTCCATGAGTTTTTGTCATTTAAGTAGTCGTTGACTGAATAATAACCCTTCCGAATAAGTTGTTTTTTAACGGCGTTTTTAAATTTAAACAATGGTAAATTAATTATAGTAATAGGTAATTTATTAAAAAAACGTATACCGAGTCCCGCAAATGTATTGTGAACTTTATGTAAACGATGATATGGGCCTACTAACTTATGCTTATTTCTAGTGTTTACGTTATGGATATCACTATTCTTATTATATAAGTAAATGTTATGTTTAATAAACATAATGTTAGCAAATATATATTGCGACGCAACAGTAAGTATGCCAATTTCTTTAAATCGATCTTTCAGGGAAACTCGTGGTCCTAAATTATAAATGCTACGTACTGCACGCTTTTGAAGAATAAAAATTGTCTCAATATCAGCTGCCTTGCCCCACAATAATATACCGTAGGACATGACACTATGAAAGTAACTGAAATATACTAGTCTTGCAGTATCTATATCAGTAAGCTGTCTTACTTTCCGAATTGCGTATGCGGCTGAGCTAAGTTTCCCTACAAGACACGATATTTGAGCGCCCCACTGAACTTTATGATCTAAAGTTAATCCTAAAAAGACTGTTGATTGAACTAAAGTAATAATTTCATCATTTAAAATTATATTCACGTTAGGACTCTTTACGTTTGGCAATGTAAACTTGATACATTTAGTTTTTGTAGAGTTAAGTAGTAAATTATTCGCCGTAAACCAGTCCAGGACTTCCGCGAGTGAATCATTAACAGCACGTAAATTTGGTGCTTTTCGGTCTACCTTAAAAATAAGGGATGTGTCATCCGCGAATAAAACAATGTCACACAAATGCTGAACAAAGAACGGCAAATCATTTACGTACACTAAAAACAGAAAGGGTCCCAAAATCGAGCCCTGTGGCACGCCCATTGTGACTGGTAATCCAGAAGATCTACTTCCGTTGATATCAACGTGTTGTAGTCTATCGCTTAGGTAGGAATCAACTAGGTCAAGTGCAGTATCTCGGATGCCATAATGCCTGAGTTTTCGCAACAGCGTTTGATGGTCAACGCAGTCAAAGGCTTTAGAGAGATCACAGAATACGCCAATGACATCATGCGAATTCTCCCAGGCACTGAATATATGTTTTAAAAGCGTAACACCCGCATCTATCGTAGAACGGCCCTTCCTAAAACCATATTGATCTGCATGAAATAAATTGTTTACACTGAAGTGGCTCTCTAATTGCTGTAATATAATCTTCTCAAATATTTTACTAATAGCAGGTAATATTGAAATCGGCCTAAAATTACTGGGGTCACTTTTGCAACCATTTTTAAATAAAGGTATTATTTTACTACATTTCATTAAGTTTGGAAAAATGCCCACATCAATGCATCCGTTGAATATTGCGGCTAGGTGTGGCGCTATATTAACAATAATACTTTCAACTAATTTTACCGAAATACCCCAGAAGTCAGCTGATTTTTTTGAATTAAGCGACTTAAATACTTTAATTATATCATACGGATGTACACGCTCAAAACTAAATAGTATCTTGCACTCTTCCACGTTGCACCTAACTAAGTATTCTGCTCGAGCTGGGCAAGACCTAAGGGTACTAGTTATGTTTAAAGGTATTTTTGCGAAGTAGTTATTGAATGTATCGGCTACTTCCAAATTATTTGAAATTACGCTATTATTTATATTCAGTTCAAATTTATTATCACGCACCTTGCTGCGACCTGTTTCATTGTTAATAATGTTCCATGTAGTTTTAATTTTATTCTTAGATTTTTGAATTTTAGTTTTTAGGTAAAGGGACTTGGCAGTGGCACAAGTCTTTTTAAATAATTTTGAATAATTTTTAACATATTGAATAAAATTTGGATCGAAATTGTATTGTTTCATACCATATAATTCATATAGCTTTGCTCTACTTTTATATATCCCAGATGTTGCCCAGTCACAAAACTTAATCCTATTATTCTGACTAAAGGTCTTACATTTAAAAATATTATTATATTCTAAAGTAATTATGTTAAGTAAAGACTCATATAGTTCGTCTGGATTATCCAGAGAAAGGTCCATATTGACAACTTTGAGACTTATGTTATCATTAAATTCCTTTAAGCGATTAGATGTCATCGGTCTACATGTGACCTTATTCTCTTTATGAATTGTACTCACAGGAAATACTACCTTTTGCCCACAGTGGTCAGATGTAAGTTCACTCAATATGGCCCTATTTAGAAATTGGCAGTCGCAAAATACATTATCTAAGCAGGTAGCAGAATGTGAAGTGATCCTAGTGGGTTCAGAAAATAAATGCTGTAAATTAAATGATCTAAATAAACTAATAAGTCTTAAAGAGACAGCTGACTGCTCAAGTAAATTAACATTAAAATCACCACACACTACTATATGCCTATTACTAGAACTCAAGCGTTTTAAAATATCCTCTATTACGGTTTCAAATACACTAAAATCACTTTGCGGTGGTCGGTATACACAAACTATGACATGTTGCTCTAATTCCACACAGGATAGTTCAACAGTGCGCTCGATAGAAAGATTTACTATATCTTTACGTTCTTTACATTTTAGATTGTTACATACATATATTAGAGAGCCACCATGTATAGAATTCTTTCTTACAAACGCACTTACAATTGAATAATATTCGTTATTAAATATTAATTGATTAGTTCTTAACCAATGTTCCGTTATGCAACATATTTGAATATTATGTTGTTTAAAAAATAAATCTAATTCTAACTCCTTGCCGGATAGACCCTGAATATTCTTTAGACCCTTCATCATTTGAGTAGTTTAATGTTCTCAAAATGTTAATTAAACTCATTATAAATGTTCTTGAAAGTGGTGAATATATGTCTAAAGAGAAAATAGCGAAAAAGAAATTATAATTATGCTATGTCGCAAAAATGTTATACAGTAACTTTAATACATTTTATTAACTGTTAAAATTTAAAACTTTTATTAATAATTAAGAGATTGGGAAATTTCGTCACTGAATTTCGATTTCATTGGTATGTTCTATAAAACGCTTTGTTGGTAAATTTAGATAGACTTTTTAAAATGATACTATGTTACTTCATGGTGGCTTTAATTAAAAACCAACTGAGAATAATGTCAAGAACACATTGTATTACATCCTTTCGCCAAGTATTGAGCATGTGGCCCGGATATTATGCTCTTTGTTGCCCCCGTCACGCCTTTCTTACCAAAATACCTTACAAATTTCATAATATCTTCGCAACATATGCAAAAGCTAGTCTACAAAGAGAAAAATTGATACGGACACGGGCATTTTCCACGAAAACGCATACAAAAGGAAACAGTTACTTAATATACATAGACTGATTATTCTCGGTGCTATTGTTATGTTAGACAACGTTTTATCTTCAACAATCAACAAAACATATACACAAAACTTTTGCATTTTCTTTGTAAATGTATAATACTTATTCTCATGAAAACCATTTTTAATAAAGCACGAAATCTTCTTAAGTTTGCACTCTTACTCGAAAAGCTATTATTCAACATCTTTCTTATGACTAGTATACATAGAAGCTACAAAAAGATAAAAAATATATTGGGGCAGTCTTTGGGGACTGCCGATAGAAGTAAAAACTTTCATCCTTGATCATAAACACTTTTATAAACCAAAAATAATTCAAAAATGGAAAGCGTTCGGTGACGATGACGCGAGTTCCATGATTTTTGTTCACCCAAGAAGTGCTAAACGTGCCTAAAGAAGTTTTCACTTCAAAAATATTACAAGCACAGATATAAAAAATAATAGTTCACAAACGTATTACCTTAATTAGATCAGTAGCTTAATCGCCAACGAACAAATCGTTTTATTTTTGAATAATTGTAAGACTAGAAGTGTAATGTGTATATGTTTTTGTTGAATGTTGATTGCGAAACTTTTATTGTGATTTGTTACGCAAACAGTTTTCCATTCGTTTAAAAACTGTCATGAACTCGTGAGTCGGTCCTCGGTCACTTTCAGTATAGCGTCGGATTACATTGCCACTTTCTTATTAAGTGCGATATGACGATATATTGTGGTCGACGCATGTAAGGCGATGTGTGTGATATACAAGTTATGTGGAGAGATATAAATATGATGGGTGCCCATTTATTTTGATGGTGAAGAAAGTGTTTTTTTGAGTATAGAATAAATTCGATGGTTTTCGTTGCTTCTTAAATCTTTAAAAATATATATAAATATACATACGAGTATAATAGAGTGTGTACAAAACTTTTCAGAGAAGATTTGAAAATCTCGAACGCTTAGTAATCATTACGCATAGAAAATATATTGACTAAAATTTCTCTATTTTTATTTCCGGTCGAATTTTGAATCAAGCAAAACAAAGCATAATGTTTTGGCATATTTAACCATTGGAAATGGCTTTTATCTCGGTTTATATTTTTACTAGTTTGCTGCTTTTTAGCAATGATAACCGCTGGGAGCCTAGTTAGTGAGCGTCTCAAGGTCCTAAATTAACAAATAGCTCAACATTGGTTCTCGAAACCCAAATCAAACATATTGTATTGTCACAGCTACTGCTTATTGACATCGTAAGGACACTTTATCAACCAAACCACCCTAAAAAAAGTAGCAGATTATAACTATAACTTTGACACACAATTCGATCTGCAGAGCCTGTCGTGAATAGGACGAGTCCATATCGCACCTACTGTGTGAATGCGACGTGTTGGCTGGACTTAGGATGGACCTGATGGGATTGGCATATCCAAACCCTGAAGACCTTCTCCCTCTGAATTGTACACTGCGGCTAATGCAGTACATTCATAAGGAGATAGCTAAGGGATTAATCTTGGGGCTGACACAAAAGATCCCACTGGGTCGAAGTGTCGCCGGTCTGTACTGACTGGCCCCCACACACAAGATAAGATAAGAACTATAACTTAAATCAAGTATTTCTTTAGACTCGTAAATGTCAACGTGTCTAAGTCATTGACAAAACTGAATCCCCGCAATGGGATGTTACATCGCAATTCTTAACAAACATTAGGTCTAAGGCACACTTACGTCAGCTCTATCTCTAAAACCATAAATCTGACAAGACATGCCCGATAATGTCGGCCAAGGTCGGTCGCCATTTCACAAACAGCATTAGTGATTCGATGCGAGTCTGTCTGTTCGTCTGTCCTAGGCATACTCTAGGAACAAAAGATCTAGGTCATTGTTGCATCGTAGATGTGGAAGCCCCTAGGGAATTTACTTAAGTCTTTATTTAAGCAAGACTAAAGATAGATAGGAAATATATATTTATGCTTTAATTTTAATTTGCAATGGTAGTTTTATTAATGATTTTTGTTAAAGTTGTTGCAAGAACGATTCGGTTTGGTTGCTGTATCAGGAAATGTCATTTTATGTTTCTCTATTTAAACATCTCAAGCTTCTGTTCCGTTTTCTGTGGTAGGTCTGCTCGTATATAATGTCTTAATTTGAACAAAGAAGCATAAAGTATGTACATAAGTTAGTACTGTAGGGCTGAAACGTTATTGATCTACTTCTAAATATGTCTGGAATTAAAAAAGTTTACGTGTGGCAACACTACATACAAAAGTGTCTGAAATTTCTTGAGTAACATTAAGTAACTATATGTTTGTTATTGTTTAAAATTCTGGTTTCATTTAGTTTTAGAAATAAGTGATTTGGTCGGCATAACAATGTTGGTATTTGTTGACGAGGTTGGGTAATATTTCGTGTTGAATACGTTGAAGTATACTTCAACTCTGAATGTTTTAACACTTAAGATTGCCAAAATTGGTGCATAGTGTATTGAGCAAGCAACGTAACAAGAATACACATGTGTATATAGTCAATATATAGCTTCAACCTGTAACAAGAGGTGCAGCCGTATTAAGGATCGTCTAGTGTATATCATGAATAAAATAAGCCTCGAAAATCAAGTAAAAACGAAGTTATAAATACAGTGGTACGTGTTAATCATTAGTTCCCAAAGTGGTCCAGGTGGACCCCCAGGGGTCCATGAGAGACTCGACGGGGGTCTACGTTGGCGTGACAAAAAAATGGGTGTTCACAATTCGTAAGCGGAGGTCCACGAATATTTATTTGCTTTCGATAGTGAAGAACTAAAATGTTGGCTTGACTTCACCGACTGTTCGACAAGCTCAGTGACTGTTAAAAACTCGCATATTCCATATTCAGTACCAATGGTTTTCCGATATTTCGGTAGAGGATTACTAAAAAAAAGGTCAGCCCGCCTACCGTGGTAGGTTCAGTACCGAGAATTTCTAAATTTTTTATTTGCATGAACTTGTTCAGCTGCTGGGGGTCCACTGGAACCATCAAATTTTGAAAGTGGTCTATGAGAAAAAAGGTCTGGGAACCTCTGGTGTAAATGATAGCAGAATGACGATAAAATGGTAATAGGTAGAACTCCAATGTGATAGTTGCAGTAAATAGAGTATATCTATACATTTTTGTTACTTATATTATCTTTTTAAAAATGACGTTTTTGTCAACAACTAACACCGTTTATTAGTGCTAAGTATACATATACATACATGAATAGAAAAAGCTGTCATTGTGTGTTGGGTTTCATCTGTTCGCTCAGCGGCTGACATGACATGTCATGGACACAAACGTGATTGTAAGCTACTCATTAATATTCTGTTTACCTTTGTAGCGATGTGGTTAGTTGAATTAGTAGAGTTATAATCTAAAGGCTGGAAGTTCAAATATATTTTTATAATTATTTTATAAATAATATTTTGTACTTAAGACTGCCGGGGACACAATATACTTATATTAAATATTAGATGTGTCCGCAGTTTTACTCGCGATTATCGTTACTGCGCCGCCCCCGTGGGTCGTAGCGTGATGTTATATAGCTTATAGCCTTCCTCGATAAATAAGCTATCCAACACTAAAATAATTTTTCAAATCCAACCAGTAGTTTCTGAGATTAGCGCGTTTAAACAAACAAACAAACTTTTCAGCTTTATAATATTGGTATAGATTATAGATGACTAGCTTTTGCCCGCGGCTTCGCTCGCGTTAATTTAGAATTTGACAATCAATTCAGGATGTACTCTGCTTGTAATAATATAAGTCAATCATGATTCGAAAGACTCTGGAACAGTAATTTTTTTCGGGATGAAAAGTAGCCTATGTCCGTTTCTGTACACCTGACAACGTATATGGAAAATTTCAGAATGATCGATTCAGTGGTTTAGGCATGAAAAGGTAACAAACAAACAAACTCATTTTCGCTTTCATAATATTATAGTTAGGATTAGGATGTACACATAAGCAAAACCTTCTACACTACGAACAGTTTTTATTATTAGGTGGGGAATGTTTTATTACGTTAATAGTCATATGGAATTTTGTCGTCCAGTTATAATGCACCAATCGTGTTAAAGCATCTATAAAACATTCAAATGTATAACTTATGTATATTTCGTAGACTACCCAGACATTTTCCGGCATGTTTTTTATTGGTGCAACGTACTAAAATCAAGCACGGTTGCAATAGAACCTTTTGCGATAAAGTAATACATTACTGATTCTGTCGCCATACCAAATAAATTACTTATATAACGAATCAAACCAAAAGACGTTTTACGCTCACGCATAGATTTAAATAAAAATTTTAACGTATCATTGTGACAAAAATGTTGAAAGGGTCAAGGTTGTGCATATATTTATTTTGTTTTATAGCTTTTTGTTTAAAGCTACAGGCCTAGCAAGAGCTCTGATTGTGACAAAACATCTTGAATAATCAATTATGATAAGCCGTCAACCTCGATGGCGTAGTGGTTAGTGTAACTGACTGCAACGCCTAAGATCGCGGGTTCGATTCCCGCACAAGTCAAACATTTGTGTGCATGAACATGGATGTTTGTCTTGGTCTGGGTGTTTCTATGTATAATATGTATGTATTTACAGAAAAAAGTATATATATATGTTTATCCATTGTCTAGTACCCATAGTACAAGCTCTGCTTAGTTTGGGCTAGATGGTGTTGTGAGTAATGTGATAGAATATTATTATTATTATTATATTATGTAAATAGAAAATGATGAAGAACTGGTTTGATTCCGATGTCGATCACTCAAAGATTTGTGACGACGTTGTATTATTGCTTATTGCCTATCAAGGAGTAATACCTATTAGTCGCCATATTGACTTACGGCAAGGACAGTTTCTTTAACTGTGATGTGAGTGAATAGTATATATTCTTTAATTCCGCATCATACCTCGTTCGCTAAAAAAACATAAATTCATTAGTATAATAGTATTTAAGATGTCTGTGATCAGAGATATATAGGTTTATATAAGAAAATATTTAAAAAAATGCGTAGACATGACGATTATTACTATGAATATGTATAAAACTAATATTTTAAGCGGTTCTTACATACTTATTATTAAATTTCGCGTGGGCGTCATGTCGAATTAATGGTGGAGTTAATTTAAAAGGCATAAGCTCGTAAACGTGGTTCACTAAATTTGGATTACTTCCATAACTCGCTTCAATCAGCTTTAAAACTAATGACTACTATATATATAACTAACTGTTAGCTATAAACTAAATTAAAATGTCTACGGATTCAGGCAATATGTTTAGTGTTCACATATAGGAGCGAGCCTATTGCAGACTACACCTTGACCCTTTCAGAGTTGGTGATACAGCAAAATCCAATAACAATTTGACCAACTTGGGAATCGAATCTGTCAGTAAGCCGTTGTTGATAAAGTCAAATAGCATTTTGCTCGATCCGGTAATCGCAACCCTACGTTCGGCCGAAAGCCTTAACGCAATCCTATGAGACCAGCCCCAGTTCGTATGTTTTGAATAATAATTAATCTATACTTATACTAGCTGTCCCGACAGACGTTGCCTGTACAAACGAAAAAAAACCTATCTAAACCATTCTCGAATCCACTTGAACACACACAAAAAGTTTCATCAAAATCAGTCCAGCCGTTTAGGAGGAGTTCAGTGACATACATACGTACAGTAGAATTATATATATAAAGATTATAAAGAAGAAATATATGTTTGCAATGGATAACCTCTGAAATTGCTGAACCGATTTTAGTCATTCTTTTACCATTACAAAGATACTTTATCCAGAAATAGTATAAACTATATAACATCACGCTACACCACGGGTATCATAAAAGTGTTGCACCTAAGATAATAATATTATTATGTTAGGTGCAACAGAGACATATGTCTGTTCAATACGATTTCATGGTTAAATCACTAAATCAATTTGTACGGAGTGAACTTAAGCTTCTGTCCTCTACTGCAATGTTATAGCCCTTGGTTTTATGGCCTCAAAGCGTTGTCGTAAGCCGACGATATTTCAAAACATGTATTTAATTGTTGTAACTCATTTTATGGCTGTGTAACAATGTACCATTGAACTTTTAGTATGTAGGTATATGTTTGTCGAATTGCCGCGAAAGGTTCAATAAAGTCCGCTTATGATTTCAACGCTGTAATCAATTTTATTCTTTCGTTCCCTCTTTCTGTATTTCTTTTTCTTTTGTTCTTCTCCTTAGACTTTATTATTCTCAAGTCACTTGGAGTCGGCTTTCTAGTCTAACCGGATTTGACTGTATATCAGTTTTTAAACGGAGCGACTGCCATCTGACCTCCGCAACCCAAAGGCTAACGATATCCTAAAGCTAGACCAGTGTCAGGATATTAGAGGGCACTGACTTCCCAATAACGACTGCCATAGATGTTCATGGCATGCCATAGATGACCAATTATCAACTTCGCAATGGGGATTTTTGGATATAAAGTTCACAAAGCACCATTGAATCGCATTCATAGATCGAAGCCACAGCGTAGTCTATTCAATCTCATACCTACTACCAATTATTGGTACCAAACGGGAAAGTTACAAACAGTATTAAATAATTTTTCATCATAATCCATATTGGACTGACAATCCACCATAAAAAAGAAAGTTATATTTTCTATAACATAATTGTATCTATCAAAACTGCCGTAACAGTTTACAGAGCTTCTCTTATTGTATAACATGCCTTATTTAAGGTGGAGTACTCACATACGTAATTTATAAATGAAATGTAGTTACTGAGTAACTTCTCACGCAAGTTAACGAGACTTCGATGATGATATCATGACATAATCATTCGTTGGTCAGTTTTCAAGTGGCACGCAAGTAGGTACAGATTTTGATGGGTAACCTTCTACGAAAACCATAAATCAATCTTAGAGTAACTGTAATTTATATTTGGAATACAAATTAAATATTGAATTTGGAATGCTTGAGTCATGATTCGCATTTTAAAATTTGTGGTATTCCATTCTTGAATAGAAACTTTTTTAAGTCGTTATTTATTATCTATACTAATATTATAAAGCTGAAGAGTTTGTTTGATTGTTTGTTTGAACGCGCTAATCTCAGGAACTACTGGCCCTAATTGAAAAAATATTTTAGTGTTGGATAGCTCATTTATCGAGGAAGGCTATATAACATCACGCTACGACCCACGGGGGCGGCGCAGTAATCATAAACACGGGTGAAACCGCGGGCACGTCTAGTGTTTAATATACCTATGCTAGAGTATTTTCTGGTTTGTGATAATACGAATGCAATTCAATACCCTAGATTTTACGTCTCTAAACATAATAACAATAAGTAAGATCAAAACCTGACATAAGCCTATATTATGTATCTCTATGTAGCAAACTGCTATTCTAAATTAATTCTTATTCACAACCAAATAAAAGTGACTTCTATTCACAGTGTATACGTCAAATATCGGCGTTAATTTTTCAAAAAGTAATCATAATTTGAAGTAAAATGAGAGCATAAGGGTCAGCGCCGACGGACGGAGTGGCGGCGAAGAGACTTATTCAGTACCAATTTAAATTCAACCTAAAGTGCTTCAGAATACGATTGTCTACAACGAAATAAAATGACGGCGAGCGACTCAAAGCGCGGTCATTTTATTTCGTTGTACCAAATACAATCGTATTCTGAAGCACTTTAGGTTGAATTTAAATTGGTACTGAATAAGTCTCTTCTCCGCCACTCCGTCCGTTGGCGCTGACCCATAACGTGAAGAAACTTATAAAAAGGTATCAGATCGGTATTGGTCTTTATAGTTGTTTTTTTGAAATAATAGATTATTTATAGGTTATGACATAGGTATATAATATAATTAATATAAGTTATGCGTTTCAGGAATAGCTCCATGAAAAGTGTAACGAGTAACATCTGAGTGTAATCACATACATTGCGTAACACTTACGCTGTCCGACGTAAACGCCAGTCACGGAACTGCACTTCTTTTTATTGTTTCAACGCTGCGCACTTTCACGGTCATCAATGTGTATGCGTGTGTGTGTCTGTGTTTATGTCTGTGTGTGTCTGTGTGTGCATGTTACTTTCTTTTGGTGTAAAAGAGCATTGTTCGACCCAACAGGTGTTTTCCAAGCGCGTTGACCGTGTGATGCAATGTCACCGTAAGTAATTATTTCGGCTAATCACCAAGTTATCGTTACGTAATCGATACGCTGATTACATAACAGTAACTCGATTTTGATTCGAGTAACGATTGAATGTTTTGACAAGTGGTGCGTGAATTTTCTTTCGGTAATTTTCCTCATGTTGATATTGTTTTTATAGCAGTATATTTTATGATACCTTCGTAACTTTTAATAGTGATAGACATTTGCGTTGATTATTTTCAAATAAGATAAAAGTGTTTATCTAATTTATAACCAGGCAATATAAAATTAAAACAATTAAACCATGTATATAGAATAACAGAATAACATTTTAATGATGAAGATATATATATTACACGTGCGCCAAAAACAAGAATCAAATCTTGCCCAATTGTAACAAATTGCAATTAGTTTAGAACAGTCTGCCAGTAACGAAACATGTCTGTGGCGTCAAGCTAACATTTGATAATGTCAACTGGAAGTTGGATTGTAATAAGTTAATTTGTAATCTAATGCAATGTAAATATTAATATGAATGTCCATTATGTCAAAGGTGAACACGTAGCACAGGTGTTGTTTTTAATCATATTTTATTTGTCTAGTGAGCAATTTAAACAAATTTCATTTCATTTCATTTTTCATTTCATTTATTTACTTGCGAACATGGGTACATAAATGTTGATATAATAGGCGGTAGGTTTCTTCCACATTCAGCCGTTTGGCGTGCAAATACAGTAATTAGGTATTCATGCATTCATTATACAAAATCAAACATAACAAAATTTGATTAGGGTTTTCTGTGTACTACGATCGTTTTTTTTAAATAATGTTGAATAAATGAAAATAATAAAGTGTCAAAGTTCAAATTAATTAACAAATGTCAGGATTGTTACATGTCAAAAATTATAAGTTGTCAATTACGCTTATCTACCTATGTCATTAGTAATATAATAAATAAAAAATAAAAAAATATAACAATGTCACTATTAATGATAATATTAAATTTTATACAAATTCAAAATAATAGGGGAAATTAATAACTTTTATTACGTGTGCAAATGTCTAGACCTAGGAAATGCTCTTATCTTCTAAAAATTCTCGAAGTGAATAATAACATTTCGTTATGAGCAATTTTTGAAGATCCCGTTTGAAAATCTGTATATTTTCAGCGTTCTTTATGGATTTTGGTATATGGTTATAGATACGTGGAGCAGTGCAGGAAAAACTTTTGTGCATCAATGCAGTTTTGCTTGCCACAACACATAATTTGTCAACGTGACGTACCCGTGATCTTTTTTCAAATAAGTGCATATTTTGTCTGACAAACATGGCACACTCCAAAATGTAAATGCAGGGCAAAGTCATTAGTTATGTTCTGTAAAGTAAGATTTACAGCTATACTTAGGTATTATATTCTTTGAAGTTTGTAAGTGTATGTTTCCTTGGTATTATTATAAAAATGATTATCACTGGAATGGTCATTAAATGGAAAACACGGGCCTACTGATATACTGTATGTTGGAGCACGCCTGGATCCCACGACGCGGCTGTCCATCATCAAAGGAGTTCGGTATTGTCAACCTTTTCTATTGCAATAGTTTGGGTGGCCAATCCGAGGTTGCCTGCCTCTCTTTGCAATTATTTTATTACAATGAAATGTAGGCAAGTTACGCTTAGTTTGACCCAACATCGATCCTATATACGTACTTATTAATTAAACCGTTTATTACTACGCTGACATTATAGTTTTCATTTACAAAGCAGTTATTGCTCAACATCCTCCTCCTCGCGTTGTATTCCTCATTACTGACTCCCCCGCTGAATCACTTTCTCATTGACTATCTCCCTCCATCTTTTCCGGTCTTTTGCTTCGTGGAGGGCTTTGTGGAGATTGCTGTTAAGCGACGATCGGATTTGGTCCGACCATCTCGTTCTCGGGCCTCTTGGTCTTTTACTGTCAACCTTGCCTGTCACCATCAGCTGTTCGATGTTGTGACCGTCTTAGCGGGCAATGTGTCCGAAAAATTCCAGTATTCTGCGTAAATGGTGGATGGTGGTTTGCTCAACATAAATCTTCAATTAGCAACTTCGCATTAAAATCTTTACTGTTTATTGACAGGCAACTGTTAAGATACCAATTCCCCTATGATTGAGAAAAACGAGAGTATTTATGAATAAATTGTACGATGTTTATGGCAGCTGAGAGGAAGGAACATTTACTTTATAGCGACCATTTCCTGTGTAAGTTTCAAGACCAGTTCTTTATACAGTGAAGCTATCAATGCAGCAAATAATGATGGGCATACGTCTCGAAATGGCAGTAAAATAATAAAAACAACAAAGCTAATGGCTCAGTAATGGCTTGGCAGACTTTGAATATAATAATGCCTTTCAAGTAAAATAATATATGTTCTATACCGATAGGTTTCAATAGATATCTAGATGCTAGCAAAACAATGAGTGATTAATGCGAGTTTGATTACCGTTAGGAAGTTCTAATTGTATATGAAATTGATACTACGGATAAATATTTTTGTTCTGAGTGTAATTTGTTTACATTGTAAAGTTCTATGCTAACTATTCTAGTGCTAAGGTTGTAGAGCCAGTCATAAAACAATTACGGAATCTAAAAGTATCTACGTATTACTTATCTTCTCCCTAGCCTTTATTATTCCCAAGTCACTTGGGGTCGGCTTTCTAGTCTAATCGGATTTGACTGGATATCAGTTTTTACACGGAGCGACTGCCATCTGACCTCCGCAACCCGAAGGCTAACGATACTCTAAGGTTAGACTAATGTCAGGATATTAGCGGGCACTGACTTCCCAATAATGACTGCCATAGATGTTCATGGCAGCCAGGACCGACGGCTTAACGTGCTCTCCAAGGCACGGAGCAGGCGATAATTGGCAATCAATACGCACATAATTTCGAAAAGTCATATAACTTCCGAAAGTCAGCGATGCGCGACGTGGGTTCGAACCCGAGATCCTTTGCATTGCAGTCTGTTGGTCTCCCCACTGAGCTATCGCTGCTTACTTATATAAACGAAAAATAAACTTAATAATAAAAGTTTGAAATATGTAACATCGATGTTTACTTAACACAAAACATAAAAGTGAAGATATTTGTCTGCATACTTAAGTCGTGGTATGCCACGTGCGACATAGTACGTCGATATTTATTCAACAAGTACATCACTACTACATTTACTAACATACTCTTAAGTGCTAATGAATCGTAAGTACAACAGCGATCAAGTACTGTTTGCTCTCTTGATATTCAAACGCGTCGGATCACTGGCTACAAGTGCTTCAGTAAAGAGGATGTTCGCTGATTTAAGGTTTTTATCTGTATTCGTAATTTAAAATATTAAAAAAATATGTTTAGACGTCTAATGTCACGTAAGCTTTGTTAGGTCTAGCTTAAAAATTTAAAGAAAGAACTTATAAAACATTTTCGTTTTTACAGGCACATTTTACAATTTACTTTTTGCTTATAATGCTAATTGCTAAGCAAATCATTTCAGCCAGTATTTTTAAAAATCTGCTTTATTTATTTAACTACAATTACTTTTGCCAATAACTGCAGTTAAACTCTTTAATAGTAAGATAGTGTCATAGATGCAGGGTTTCCATTTGCAATTTTCCCGTGAAATAATATTTTAGAATAAATGTTTGGATTTGATAAATAAAAATCAAAATATACATACCTACATAGTATTGTTAGTTATAATATCATGTATATTGATATATTGGCAAATAGCCTATTGGCGTAGATTTAAATATAGATTGAATGTAAATGTTTTTAAGGTATATAATCACGCATTGGCGTAAAAACGATCATCACAAATTAAACCGTGACAACTTAATAAGCGTTGAAACTAACCTAAAAAAGTTTTATAATACAATTTAGTATAACAAAACACAATATCAAAACGTGTTCCATATAAGTTTCCGCGGTGCAATAAAATATTATTTTTTCTATTCTCGTCAACGAGATTTAGTAATCCGCGTCAAGGCTCCTGTCAATGTCAGTCTCGATCATATTGCACGGATCGATCCATGTTAATTGATTGGATTTGATCGTAACATTGACTACTGCCGTAATATAACAACCATAGGAAGAGCACTGAGTATCACTTCCATAACTGACACGAGCGTTGTTCGCACAGTAGTGTGTGATTGACGGGATGTATTTCTGGGTTGAAATTATTGGTTATTTAGGGTTTCTTTTAAGAAATTCTCAGTAAGCTGTGCTACACAGACTTGTCCCGGGAAACGGCAATAGGCGTACTTGCCATTAGATACGACCCAAAACCTTAGCTGACGATATTTGGGTATAAAACACCAACACGTATTTTATCGGATATATAGGCTTAAGATTAAGTATGTAAGTGAGAAAATCGGATAAATTAGAAAGAGGCGCTCACACATTTGGAGTGGTATTAGAAGATAGTTCTTCTTATCGTTGTCGTGTAGTATGCAAAGTCAGTGAGAAATCTTCAGCCATAACATAAGAGTGCCGTTCGTCTCAATGAAATGGCAACTTTCGCATTTCTCGAGCTCGCATCGTGTTACGCAACATGTCGTCTAATTACTTAATATGTGCAGAAATTCGGGTACTCACATGATTTTACGATTTAAATGTGAGTCGGCTTTTCTTAAACAAATATGCGGATGAGAATCTTGTTTTATTATTTGCGTAGGCCGCGTGTGGTGGCTGTTTCTGTTCTGATTTAATTTATATGTGTATTATTATCTGCTGTTTTAAGCGTAGCACACCTATTCTTGGCTATTTATTCCAACGTAGAATAGAATTTGTCGAGATATAAACGTAACTATGATTTGAAATGAAAATCTTAGACAAAGCATTTTTGTGAAGGAAATAAATTTGTAATGAACTGGTCTTAAAATTCTTAAATATAGGAGAACATCGATTAAAATAATTAAAATACGATAATAATTTCTCAAATGGTGATAACTTAAATGTATGGATTAAAGATCAACCGACAAAAATCAATTAATTCCTCATATCTGGATACGTGCACCAAAATTAGATTAAAGCTATTGTTTTTTGATTGAATTCTTAACCATTCAGACGCGTAATTAATCTAAAAATGTCAGCTAATAAATTCAAATCAGGTTTATGAATCGAAAAAGTCTATTATTTTAATAAAAAATATTTATAATAGGTGTTTAATATCGAACAGTTAAATTTTAACTAAAATATATTAAATTGATGGAAGCGATTATCTTGTTACAATTATACAAGGTTACAATTTACTTTTATATTGATAACCATTTTGAAATTAAGTAAAATTAATATAAATATTTATAGTATTTTTATTTAAAGCCTGATGTACCATAGACTACGGAAGATAAAAGATAAGACAAAGATTTAGGCATACCAAGCACAAAATAAATTGGTACTTATTGACAAGATAAGGATGGAATTACAGGTGTATATCAATTGTTTTTGAAAAGATTACTAGTTATTTAGGTTACAAATTACAAGTATTTTTGTAAATTGGTTTGGACAAAGTGTTCTTAGATCTTGAATCAGAGGTGCAAAGTTTGGGCAAAGTGTTACTTATTAGATATTTTGGCGAGAAATTCTCAGTAAGAATACGTCTGGAAACGTGCCCGCTAGTCAGCAACAGGTTCGTCCCCTATTACGTAGAAGACAAAAGAATAGCTGGGTAAATGAGGTTGTAACAACTACTGCTTACGCCTTCGGAGATAAGCATATGAGTATGTTAACCCCTTCAGCTAACGATCAATGCTTGTACTAGGAGTTGGTATATGATTTGCATCAAAACTTTACCATATATTTTTATAATAGCAGCGATAGCTCAGTGGGGAGACCAACAGACTGCAATGCAGAGGGTCTCGGGTTCGAATCCACGTGGCTCACTTTCGAAAGTTATATGACTTTTCGAAATTATGTGCGTATTGATTGACAATTATCGCCTGCTCCGTGTCTCGGAGAGCACGTTAAGCCGTCGGTCCCGGCTGCCATGAACATCTATGGCAGTCATTATTGGGAAGTCAATGCCCTCTAATATCCTGACACTGGTCTAGCCTTAGGGTATCGTTAGCCTTTGGGTTGCGGAGGTCAGATGGCAGTCGCTCCGTATAAAAACTGATATCCAGTCAAATCCGGTTAGACTAGAAAGCCGACTCCAAGTGACTTGGGAATAATAAAGGCTAGGTAGAAGAAGATATTTTTATAATACACTATTATCATAGCTCATAAATTGTATTTGTTTGTCGTTGCTTCCTGTACCTGTTTCATGGGAACAGTTAATATAGTCACAGTATGTCAAGACGTTTCTTATGGCGTTTCCTACATTGTGCAATACACTTGCGCAATTAATTAGTACCGTGCGTATTTTATAAAGGAAAGAAAGTAGCGTCAATTAGTCAGGAAGGAAGTTAGTCGCGGTTATGTTAATGACATTATGTGCTCACATATTCGTTGAGTATTGTCAATAACGTATTAGTTGGTTGTGTTTATGCTTTGTTAAACAGAACGGGTGTTCATATATATATACGTGATGTACGGATGCCGGGGTGCTTATGTTACCTTATGATCGCTTGCTATATTGGGAATGATGCTGGTATTTTAAACGATTGGACACTTAAAGTAAAGTGAGAAATTAAATTAAAGAGAAGTAAAAGGACGGGCAGATATGTGACTCTCTGGTACTCTTATCAATAGGTCTTACAAGTTTACGCCGGTTTAAAACTTTTCACCGGTAAAACTTACGTCAGTATTTTTGCTTTTAGAAAAGATAATTTCAGATTTTCCCTCCATGTTGATTTAACTGAAATGAAACTTTATGGGAACTAGAAGTTTGACGCAAGGGTTTTAAGTTTAACGGGCAATTTGGCCTAAATGTGCCGTCACCGAATAATTGACAACTGCCAGGACCCAGTCTTTCATTCCATGTCCGTATCACGCGCGAGAAGATGTGTTCAACATATTTTAGTTTAGTTTGAGAGGTCTGAGTGGCTATCATTTGAAACTTGTAGTTATATATATGAATGATCTCTTGTGTAAACCATGTATTTTATTAAACTTTGCTGGCTAGATTAAGACTTAACACATTAAAGTTTCATATTATGTCTCAATATTACGTTTATCTTTTGCATTTTAAATACATTTCTAGACATAAAATGTAAATATGTTTGCAAAGCTAATAATTAAACTAAATGATGCATATTGACAATAAATCACTAATCTTATGAAAATCGTTAGTTGGCTTATACATTTATTTGCAATTCTGACTATTAATTTTAGATAGCCATCTCAAAGAAATCCTAATCCTAACTTCCTAACTTATAATATTATAAAAGCGAAAATGAGTTTGATTGTTTGTTTGTTACCTTTTTACGCCCAAACCACTGAACCGATCACCCTGAAATTTTGCATATACGTTGTCAGATGTACAGAAACGGACATAGGCTACCTTTCATCCCGAAAAAAATTACTGTTCCCGAGGAAAACAACAATAACGTTCTTATGATAATAGATGGCGCCACGTGTCTTTCGAATCATGATTGAATTATATTATTGCAAGCAGAGTACAACCCGAGTGGATTTTCAAATTCTAAATTAACGCGAGCGAAGCCGCGGGCAAAAGCTAGTAACTAATATGTTGTAAATGTTTTATATTAAACAAAAACTCTAAAGTTCCTTTTCGGCTGATCCTATAAGAAACGCCTTTGTAAAATTAATTGATAATTAAATATTGCCAATTCTTATTAATAGTTTCGTACAAACAATTTCTTAACACTAATGAAATCACGTATATTTTAACTGTAGCAGTATTTCGTTATTGAGGGCAGAAATAAAAGTAATTTTGTTATGTATGTATGTATAGTTGTTATTCGAGAATTACTTCATCAGTAATCAATAGAAGTAATTTAAAAAAAATGTTTTACCGTGTGTTGGTCGTGACTAAGTTAGAGTTAGATCTTTGCGATCCTTTTATTGATGAACCGTGAGGGGCAGATGTCACGGCCTGAACAGTACTATTTTTATTATTAAATATTGTTTGATAAATGGATCCAATAATTATTTTCTTTATTATATAGGTACATATATGTATATTGCAACATATTGTGATTACCTGCATTAAAAAATGAATAGTATGATCTACAGATAATCATGTTGAGCCTGAAGCCATTGTAATCGAATGTTCTAAACAACCTCCAAGTAGCGCCATGACACAGGGATTGTCACTACATCGCGTGATACCTTTATCAAAATAAATAAATCCATTTTGCACGGTCTCCGACGAGACGAGATATATTCTACTAGCTTTTGCCCGCGGCTTCGCTCGCGTTAATTTAGAATTTGACAATCAATTCGGGTTGTACTGTGCTTGTAATAATATAATTCAATCATGATTCGAAAGTCACGTGGCGCCATCTATTATTATAAGAACGTTATTATTGTTTTTGTCGGGAGTAGTAATTTTTTTCTGGATGAAAGGTAGCCTATGTCCGTTTCTGTACACCTGTCAACGTATATGCAAAATTTCAGGATGATCGGTTCAGTGGTTTAGGCGTGAAAAGATAACAAACAAACAAACTCATTTTCGCTTTTATAATATTAGTTAGGATTAGGATTAGGATGACATCACTTAGCATCTGGTTGATCGTATGCCTATTAAAAATTAATATAAAAAAAGTTAAATTTATAAATCGTATTGCCCGAAGACCCTTTGACTTGCTCAGAATATATTATTATAAGTGGCGTGTTAATTAAGTATACAGTCATATTAATGGCGATTATTATTTAGTAGGTGTCCGCCTTCACTTTAGCTGATTTGAATTTCAAAGTTAACAAAAACTTGTTTACTGTTAGAAAACCAACAAAATCAATCAAACATTAAGTTTGTCTGTTATCTTATAAAGTAACGGTCAAAGAATTTATTGAAAGTTTAGCAAGTAATTGAAAATTTCCTTTTTGCTAAATAGCTAACGGTTCAGGAAATATATAATAAAGTAGTTTTATTTGTTTGGGTTAGGTATATAAATATAGTATAGGTATATGATATGATATAGGTATATCATATCCATATCTAATATAGGTATATGATATGATAGTCATATCAAAGTTTAATACATTGATTAGACCAGAGGTTCCCAGACTTTTTTCTCATAGACCACTTTCAAAATTTTGCTGGTTCTGGTGGACCCCTGCAGCTACATTTATACCATATTCCTTGGCATTCTTATTTATATTGGTGAAGAATCAAACAAGTTCATGCAAATAAAAAAAATTGATCAAATCTCTACGGGCTGACAGCTTTTTTTTAAATTCTCTGGTTGTACCTACCACGGTAGGCGGGCTGACATTTATTTTTTAGTAATTCTCTACCGAAAGAAAACCTACCGAGGTTCGAGACCACTGGTACTGACTATGGAATATGCAAGTTTTTACAAGTAACATTCGCTGAGCTTCTTAAAAGATTATTTGCCTACATTGATAGGTAAAGTCAAGCCAACATTTTAGTTCTTTACTATCGAAAGCAAATAAATTTTCATGGATCCCCGCTCACGAATTGTGAACCCACATTCTATGTCACGCCAACGTAGACACCCGTCGAGTCTTCCGTGGACCCCTGGGGGTCCACCTGGACTACTTTGAGAACTACGGGATTAGACCAAGACTTATTTAGTTTTCTTCACAACTTACTTGGATGCTTTATTTCATAATTTTAAGTAGTACTTAAACATAACTGGCGTATTGAGCGTAAGAGCTCTGTTTATCCCTTAATGGTGATAAAATCGTGATATGGAATAGTTTTAAAGAAAAGTGACATAGTTTAAAAGAATTGCCACTTGCAATAACTGAGCTATGAAGAAAGAAGTCACGCACACTGGCGCATGTCAATATAAGTCTATGCATGTGTGCTGTATGTACACGGCTTGTATTTGTTTGTGTGTAGGTGCGCTTGCGTCGATGTCGTTGCGTTTTCACTCGGCTTGTTGCGAACTGGAAGTGTTGGTGCGATATTGCAAGTAATTTTTCCAAGGAAATTGTTTTAGTTTTTATAGAGACTTATAACTAGTATTTCATTTCATATATTGAGAATTTATGGACTGTGGTTATGAACTAATTTATGGGTGACATTATACAGCATTTTAAAAGCATGCCTGTATGTCACCAAAGTGGTTGGCCGAGGTAAGGCCAGTTCACTAAATGATTAGTGACGTATTAGCGTGTCAATGGTACTAATGAAATCTGATATCTTAACATTTGCCCGAACCGGGATCATGCGATATAGAGCCGGCACATTTAGACTACTAGTCTAGGAAAGTAAATCAAATCAAATATTTATAATTCATATAGGTCACAAAGTAACGCTTATGAAGCTTTCAGTATATGGGGCAGTCTTTGGGGACTGCCGATAGAAGTGAAAACTTCAATCCTTGATCATAAACACTTCTTAATAAAACAAAAAAAAAATAGGGTCTGGTCGGATGCTAGTTTCTCATACTCTTTTAGAGGTTATTAAGGGAGTCAAAATTTCGTTATTTTTTTGGGTAGGACGCACCATTTCTGAGATATTGTTAATATTTTAAAATAATTCAAAAATGGAAAGCGTGGAAGCGTGACGATGTCGCGAGTTCTATGATTTTTGTTCACCCAAGAAGTGCTCAACGCGCCTAAAGAAGTTTTCACTTCAAAAATATATTCTATGATAACGAAACACCTGACATCTAATTATCAATTCCTGTGTACCAGTGTGCCATCAATAATTTATGTGAATCAAACTTGGGGCGTCACGATTATCACCAACATACGTGCTCGCATATACGCTACCAAACTATCTAGGTTTTTGTTTTTTATTTTAAGACGGTAATTGCGAGTTGATATACAGGTTAATTAAAAAGTATTTGTAATATAACTCATTACTAATGTAAATTGATTGCGGTTAGTTGATTACCTTGTTGACGTAATAATTCATTTTCTGTAGCAACAGGCGTTCTGCAACGGAAAATGTCTGCAAGTTGCAACGGAAAATGTCTGCAAGTTGCAACGGAAAATGTCTGTGACCTAAAAACTGACCAGATGTCTCCAGACTTGGTACACTTATTTGTTGATCACGTAATTTTGTCCCGTGCGGGGAACGCACCTTTGTATTAGGCGTGGCAAACATGGCACACAAGTAGACCATCTCCAGAATACACACACATCACATAGGATAATGTTGATCCTGCTATGCGTTCTCGTGCGCTTTGGATAAAGTCACAGGCAGAAATTAGTGTTGAAATATAAAGATGACTCAATGAGCCAAAGTTTAGATCGTATCTAACGGTCTAACGTCTAGATATATTTGCATTTTAATCACATCTAGTGATGCGCAAGGTCGCCTCGTTTGCCTTTTTTAGAGTTCGAAAAAACTCTTATACAACATCTTTGTCCGTCCATCCGTCCGTTCGTCTGTTTGTTATATAACTTTCAACTCAAGAACCGTAAGAGCTAGAGACTCGCGGTCAACGCCATTCGACTCAACATAGTCGATATACCCCGAAATTACTATGACCTTTGACTTCAAGGTCACGTGACCTTTGCATATTACTTGAACCATGTTTTCGAACTCTAAGATTTACGGCAATTCATTGCCGTTTCTCACTTGTTGTCACGACGTTGGGGTTTATTATACATATAGATTCTAGCGGTTGATGTCCAAATAATCCAGAAGGGGAAAGAAGAGGCTTATTATACACCTAAATATAGCTGTACAGACGGCTCAGTGGTTGACGTAGTCACTAGCAGTGCGCGGTGTAGTGTCTATATAATCCATAAATAGATATTCAATGTGTGGCTGTTCTATGTGTTAGTTATTTTACTGTTTGGTAATACCCCGCGACAGACAAACCCTGATGCATAATGAGACCTTAAAAAATAAATTTACTATCTATATTTTTGGTTCCACGTAATAAGATGGAGGGCCAATTGACGTTATTCGGCCATGTTGCGAAACACCATTCTACTACTAAAGATTTTAAATGAAATACAGAATGATACTTTACCGATTATGGAACCCCTCATGATTAGTCCCAAGCAAAATGGCAAACGCAATTTAAAGCTACAGGAAAAGCGAAGCAGTCTAATAATTCTCTAACAACTTGTTTCAAACTCGTATGTTATGAAACTCTGAATATTTGTATAGATTTTTAATTAAAGTTTAATTTTGCTGCGAAATATGCAACTCTATTAGACTAAATAATGTGTCGTAGTTTTAAGTGTTGCAATATTTGATCAGTTTTCAAGAACGTTCCGATTATAACGGAATATAGAGTACACTGCCGCATCAATTTGAATAATATAGGATACGACTGATTGTTTAATAAGAAGAAAAATGATGTTGCAAGCAGTTGCGAAATAACTTTAGATAGTAAAAGTCAAAGTCAAAAATTATTTATTCATTTAGGTCACAAAGTAACACTTATGAACGTCAAAATATATAGGTTAGTGAGTTTACTAAGTTACTGAAGCTACATTTAGGTTAGTTGCTAGGTTCAGGCAAAGGGTTGAGGCTATGAGAAGAAACCTGCAAGAAACTCACGGCAACGATTATACATATAACTAGCAGTTAAGATTAAGGTGTAATATTAAGATGGCGTATTGTGAAGCCTGAATAAATCCCGAAAATCTTATCCTTACTAATATTATAAATATGAATGTAAGTTTGTTAGTTACACCTCCACGCCTTAAGACTGCGCCGAGCGAAATGTGCCAAAACAGGCGGTCACAGTTAAGTGAATATAATTTTGCAAAACCGTCTATATTTGACGGAGTTATGCCCGAACATACATAAAAAATACAAACATCCGAATTGAGAACCTCCTCCTTTTTTGGAAGTCGGTTAAAAATCAACACCTTTTGTTTAATACAAATATAAAATATACATTTACCATAACAATGAATGTGTTTACAATTACACCGTGTAAAAAACTTAAAATAATTAATATTTTTGCCTACAAAATTACGTAAATTTGCACGAATAATGCAAAAATGTAAGCTCGTGTTACGTGATTTTTAGATTATAACAGTAGAAATCTATCCTATTTTACAGCTTAAACGAAACATAAATAGTTATATTACAATTTGTCCGTCCCAAATATTTAAGTTATTGGTTGACAATAAAGATGGTATATCAAAAAAGCATTTCAAATCCTTCATACAATTTTACTATGGCGGCCGCGCGTCGCGCGATTTGAATATCGAGCTCTGTCATTCAGTCCAACCGCGTCTTACGTCTTAACGATCGGACTAATCGTCATAAAATTTTGCATATACGTTATCATGGGAATAGAAAAGGATATAGAGAATTTGAATGCAGAAAAAAGGACTGATACTAATCGAACATAACCTATTAATTTACGCGAGCAAAACCGCGGGTAAAATAATAAATAAAAATCTGTGTTGTTTTGGTAGAATATAGTAATCTAAGCCCATTTATCGAGGAAGGCTATAGGCTATATAACATCACGCTACGACCAATATGAGCAGAGCAGCAATGAAAAATGTTGCAGAAAAGGGGAAAATTCTCATATGTGAAGCAGGCGAAGTTGCACGGGTCAGCTAGTCTATACTAAAATTATAAAGCTGAAGAGTTTGTTTGTTTGTTTGAACGCACTAATCTCAGGAACTACAAGTTTGATTACAAAAATTATTTTATTGTTGGATAACCTATTTATCAAGGAAGCTTATAGGCTATATAACATCACGCTACGACCCACGGGGGCGGCGCAGTAATGATAAACGTGGGTAAAACCGCGGGAACATCTAGTTATTAAATAAAGGTGTAACAAAAACGACTAGATAGTAAATATATATACGTATAGGCACTAATAAATCCCCGTATCCCCCCACCACACTAACAGATAGTTTAGACTAGACAACAACATCCTTTGGCTTTCTCGTTTCGTTTTACAAGTCTACGCGTTTACGACAAGACGAGATAAGACTGATTAGGAAAAACTCATATTTATTATTCATCTTTACACTGTACTAAGAAAATACAAAGGCTTAGTTAAGTTTACATACATATGTACATAGATTCACGCCTGTTTCCCAGAGGGGTATGCAGAGACTACGGATTTACATTTGAGTTCAATAGGTATATAAATAAAAAACGTACTTCATTATGAAAAGCATATTCATTGATGGCTTCTCGACGTGCTGTCAATATTTGATACGAGTTAAACCAGTAATGTACAGTAACAGTTGTATTTAATGTTACGAAACAACGACTTATGGCGATGTCACTTATCACACCTTTCTACCAGCACCCTGATTGAAACGAGGAACGGTCAGAACTACTTTCGGAATGGTCCATTGAATATAGGTCTGGTTATAACTTCCTTGTCTCGACTGCTTTTTTCTTATTTCTGTTATTAATTCTCGATGAATACCCGATTTAGTAAAGTCCATACTGATATTATAAGTTATCCTGTCTTTCTGTTTATTTGTTACGTTATCACCGGTAACCTGCTGAACTCGTTTTGATGAAGTTTGCACAGTGTTGCTTTTTATCCTAATCCTAACTAATATTATAAATGCGAAAATGAGTTTGTTTGTTTGTTTGTTACGCTTTCACGCCTTAACTACTCAACCGATCAACATGAAATTTTGCATACACGTTGTCAGGGGTACAGAATAGGACATAGGCTAACTTTCATCCAGAAAAAAATTACTGTTGCAAACCTAACCTAACCTAACCGACATTTACGCGAGCGAAGCCGCGGGTGAAAACTAGTTACTAATAATTCTACTAATGTTTATTTATACTAATACTACAATTGTAGCTTGTGAAGAAGTTTGGATGTATATAAGTCAACCATGCATAAACTGCTGAAAGGATTTGAATGAAACTTAGCACTCCCATAGACAACAAATCCTCAATTTGCCGTGGAATTTACGTGGTTGGTTAGACAATAACATAAAGTTTACTATGATTATTATTTCAAATGTTAACAAAATTAGTTTGATTGCTCACGTATACATTGAATAGAGTAGTTAAAATGAAATTGATGTTTGATTTTATGTGGTCATTTTACGAAATAATATAAATTAAACAATTAACTTCAAATAATATTATCGAAATAAGCGTTATATTATTTTAGTCACATCAATATAATAATGAATAATATTTCGGCCAATGTCAAAAATATAAAAATTATATTATTCAGTTGCCAAATATATATTAGAGTAGTAAATTTATGATAATAATATATCATGGGCCATGTTAATATAATAATAATAAATGTTAATATCGTCGCGTCTGATTGTCTATGATTTAAAGATGCTAACCTCGGCGCATTGAAGGCTTTCAACAACGAAAATAAAGTTGTTCAGTCTATACTATTAACACCTAAGTCTATGACTGTATTTATATAAAAGAATTAGCAATTATACAAATTTACTGTTATTAGAAATCCGGTTTGTTGATAGACCGATCCGCTGGCCATAAGTCAATGGGCGTTTTATAAAAATATAATTTGCTTTCTTTTTACGTTAAGTAATATGTATCAATGGCTCTTATGGGTTTAGGAATAAGATTGATTGTTGAATGTACTTTACGTTGTAAAAGTTACAAAAATGTTTTATGAACTTTCCTGACTCGGCAATGCAATGCCGATACACATGACGTCACTTAACTACTATTTGATCGATGTTAACAAATATGGCTGCGAGTTAAACAACCTTTATTATATTGTGCCGATGCGCTCAAAACATTTGGCGAACTACGACTCTACATGCTGATTATGCAATTGTTAAGAAAGAAATTATACGCCGGTAATCACCTCTAAAAATAAACTGTGATTTCGCCAACGAATGTTCTCGAATGTATTACCGTCTTAGACAATACTTCGGCACACTTGACTGAGTAGCTATAAAATTTAAATGATTTTTAGTTAATCTTAACCGGTCCTAACTAATATTATAAAAGCGAAAATGAGTTTGTTTGTTTGTTTGTTACCTTTTTAGGCCTAAACCACTGAACCGATCATACTGAAATTTTGCATATACGTTGTCAAGTGTACAGAAACGGATATAGGCTACCTTTCATCCCGAAAAAAATTACTGTTCCCGAGGAAAACAGTAATAACGTTCTTATGATAACAGATGGCGCCACGTGTCTTTCGAATCATGATTGAATTATATTATTACAAGCAGAGTACAACCCGAATTAATTGTCAAATTCTAAATTAACGCGAGCGAAGCCGCGGGCAAAAGCTAGTAAAGAATAAAATCATACATTGCTAACTGTTTTAATTACACATCTACGGCAATCTACATAGTGCAAAATTTAAAAATCATAGTGATTCATAGAAAGTAAAAGAGACATGGCTGCCACATACCTATTATCTTGTCTATGGTACAGTCATGGGCTGTAATAAGCAACTTTTACAAAAGTAAAGTGTGAATTTCTAGTGCTCTCGCATATGACGTGAATGCGGAAAAAGCATTTAAGCAGTTTTTAAACAGTAAGGAAATAGAATAATGATACTTAAGACTTTGATTTGTATCTCGCAATGTTTGTATGTTGCAATACATGTTTGTAGTATATGTATCGCCTGCGGCATCGCACGCGTAGGATCGTGTGATGAATCGGAACAGCATCGCGTGTGTTTATGTTTTGTATTCGTTAAGAAATGTGCTGTAAGGATGCATACTCGTAGCTTTATGTTATGGTTCTTGTTTACCATGCAAGTGGGTAAAGCAAGCTACATGAGCAAGTATTCGCGCGAACTACCTCTGCTAGCTATTCGCACGAACGGGCTGTTTACGCGAGTGACTTGCATCGGTTGTATACACGATGCATGCAATCCGTGCAAGTGATCTAGCCTGCGTATATAACTTGTATCGTATACAAAAAAAGACACGAATTAAGCCGTAAATCAGTTACTTATAAGTTTAAGTTAACTGCCTCCGTGGCGCAGCGGTAGTGAATGCAACTGCTGTGCATGAGGTCTCTGGTTCAAATCCCGGATCGGGCCAACAAAAAGTTATTGAGTTTTTCTGTTTAGAAATCTCAATACGAGCCCGGAGTTAGGAAGTTGCCGGTGTTAGACACCCCCGTGCCTCGGAAAGCACGTAAAGCCGTTACTCCTGCGCCTAACCTCTCTCCGGTCGTGTCTGATTATCCGTCCCATCGCATCATGAGGGAACAGAGAGTGCACTTGTGTTTACGCACACACTTGTGCACTATAATATCTTCCGCGCAGATGGCGAGTCTCCGTTAAGATTGGCCGCCATGACCGAAATTTGGTCTGGTGAACATTAAGTTACTAGGAAAGATACCCGAAATAAAAATAACAATAGTAGGTATGATGATCAAATCCCTATTAACTACGAGAGTGATTGACAGTGGGAGAAGTAGTACGCCAGCAATATCGGTGACACTCACACCTTTGACGTTTCAAAACCTTAAGAAATTACCTGTCACTCATATTAATTGCAAAAGCAAGCATCTTGATGAAACAGACAATTCACCATTTAATAGAAACTTGAAAACTATACATATGAACTCTTTGCATACATGACTACCTTACCACATGGATAGTAGCTTTAAACATACACGTTTGTCAATATAATTCGTAACGGCAATTACCGCGATCAATGCTTTTGTTCACCTTAAAATGCTTGAGGTTTCGACCAGGTTACACCGGCCGTGGCCAAGCAAGTAATTTTTTAAATATTCATTAAGCCGCTGAAGGAATAATAATAATTATAATATAGTATTAATATAATATAATAATATTCTACCACATATACACAACACCATTTAGCCCGAACTAAGCAGAGCTTCTTCTTCTTTTCTTCTTTTCGTGTGGTTAGTGGCCAACCTGTTGTCAAGAGTTGTTCAAGCCGCCCGTAGACCTCTGACATGGCTCAACGACTGCTGTCAATTTGACAGCAACCGGGACCGACTTTTTACGTGCCCTCCGAAGCATGGAGACACTCAGATGAAATACCACTAAGCGGTCACCCATCTATAGACTGACCGTACCCAACGTTGCTTATCCTCGCTAATCGTTTACCGATCAGTGAGTGCAACTGGCTGCTTGTACTATGGGTACTAGACAATGGATAAACATACATATATACTTTTTTTTGTAAATACGTGCATATTATACATAGAAACACCCAGACCAAGACATGCATCCATGTTCATGCACACAAATGTTTGACTTGTGCGGGAATCGAACCCGCGACCTCAGGCGTGGCAGTCGGTCACACTAACCACTACGCCATCGAGGCCAGATATCAGATAGCTCAACTTTAGGAACGGAATTTGTTTAAGTAATAAGTTGTTTAGTGCACTAGCAAGCGGTCGCCGGACAGTCTATATAAAGAGCTTTTAGTAAAATGCAATCCTTTAAAAATATTTAGCTCGGTTCATTAGCGCTAACCTCAATTTGATGTGTATTGCATATTAAATCTGTGGTAATGCGAATTAAATAACACAGTCTTCTAAACGTTTAATTAAACGTTATGAAGGTTTAATTAAGGATTTCGTTCAGTTAGATTAGAAGAAACTTTTAATATTAAATAGATATATTTGATTCTAGATGTGCCCGCGGTTTCACCCGCATTTATGATTACTGCGCCGCCTCTGTAGGTCGTAGCGTGATGTTATATAGCCTTTAGCCGTCCTCGATAAATGATCTATCCAACACTAAATAATTATAAGAAGAACGCGCTAATCTCAGGAGCTACTGTTCCTGAGATTAGCGCGTTCAAACACACAAACAAATAAACAAACAAACTCTTCAGCTTTATAATATTAGTATAGTTATATAAGTATATAATACATAAGAGGTATTAACGTGATCATTCATAATTTTTACCTTTTAGTGCTTGATGTTTCGACTAGCTTACACCAGCCGTGATCACAAGATTACCTCTGAAAAAAAAACATATTCTAGCCATAAAACTCACAATCGGCGTAGGGCTTCTGGAACTGTAGCTACTAGCCTTGTAGTGTTTTTTCATTAATTTAATGTATTTATTATACATATTTTATATAAATATTAGCATTCGTCACTTCTTCTCTGTGTAAACTATAATCCATCCCAATCCAAAGTTTTCGCTTCCGGTATTAATATATAGATTAAAATTTACTCACACACTCAAATATTAAAACAAAAACATTTTTGCTATACTAGCGACAAGGCACATATCCTTCTCGCCTCTTAAGCGTCTGCTATCGATAATTATTTAAAGAATGACTTGAGAACTGCGGATGAAATAAGAAAATCATATACAAGTAATACATTTGTTACAAAATTGGCCTACATACCGAAAGTGAGTTCATCAATTAGCTGTGTTGCCAGTAGCGCTAAGTGCGCTTTGTTTCACACCCGACTCTCTGGTTGCGATCTGCAATTAGTTCCCATCTCACAGACAGTTTGTAACCTCTGCCGCGATTATGGTTCAGTTTAATATTGCAAGCAGGGCGGGACTGAGTTATTGCAAATCAACACTTATTATTATTTGCAATATTGCTATTGGTTGTCGGTAAAAATAAGGTATATAAATAAGCGGTGGTAGCTATTAGCATAAGGTATTTGACTTGCGTAAGGTCGCGAGTTCTAATCTCACCTATCAAAATCATATATCAGTAAGTTAACCAATATGTATAAGATAGGTAAAAACTAAGTACCATAACCCTCTCGCCTTCCCTTGTGGCGAGGGGGTATACATAAGGAGCACTACCCCACGTAAAAAAAGGTAGACACTAAGTAAACCACGAAATCCGTTTGGAAATTTTGTAATAACAACCAATAACCTGAAACTCTAGTCTGCATATATGCCAAAGGTTAATTTAAGATTAAATTTTCAATGAACAATAGAAAGAAAATATGAGTTCATATAACCAAACTGAAGTTTATATAATACTAGTTTTTACCCGCGGCTTCGCTCGCGTAAATGTAGGTTAGGTTAGTTTAGGTTTGACACAGTTCTTTTTTCTGGATGAAAGGTACCTTATGTCCTATTCTGTACCCCTGACAACGTGTATGCAAAATTTCATGTTGATCGGTTGAATAGTTAACGCGTGAAAGCGTAACAAACAAACAAACTCATTTTCGCATTTATAATATTAGTAAGGGTTTACAAGATTATAAAGTACTCTTGACTTGTTATTACAAAGATTATTATCGTCACTAACCTAGCCCACTGACGATTCGTCAGTGGGCTAGGAAGGTCAGATTGTAATCATGCGCAAATAATATACAACTGCATACCTTAGGTGCTAATTACTAAAACAATTATATGCAGAAGCTGTATAAGATATATAACGATGACATTATGTTTCTTGAAATTATAATTAACCAGTGGATAAAATTAGCAGCATAAAATATTTATGAATAACTAGCTATTGCCCGCGGCTTCGCTCGCGTTAATTTAGAATTTGACAATCAATTCGGGTTCTACTCTGCTTGTAATAATATAATTCAATCATGATTCAAAAGACACGTGGCGCCATCTATTATTATAAGAACGTTATTGTTGTTTTCCTCGGGAACAGTAATTTTTTTCGGGATGAAAGGTAGCCTATGTCTGTTTCTGTACACCTGTCAACGTATATGCGAAATTTCAGTATGATCGGTTCAGTGGCTTAGGCGTAAAAAGGTAACAAACAAATAAACAAACAAACTCATTTTCGCTTTTATAATATTAGTTAGGAAGTTAGGATTAGGATTAGGAAGTATAGTTAGGATTAGGATTCGGATAGGAAGTTAGGATAGGATTAGGTTTAGGATAGGTAGGATTAGGATTCGTGCGTATCTACTAAAAGTACAGGCACTGACTTAGTCAAGTGGTTAATAAACTACTATAGCGAATATGAGTAATTTAAAAATGTTTGTCATATTGCTGGCAATTGTAATCGGACACAATTGCAGCGAAACATAATAAAAAATCTCTTTCATCTTGCTGTATGTATATTCGTAACAGTATTTATAAATGACGTTTTGGGAACAAAACCCGAAGGCGCACAGTGATTGTTTTACAATATCTGAACATTCATTTCGCACCCTTGACCAAAGCTGCACTTTTCCCTTCACCCAGTGCGTCCCTGAAGTCAGGTGTGCTCAACCGTTTCCCATAAGAAATGCGGTTGCGGTCTACAAATTGCCCGTCATTTGCGTATGGATTATGTGGAATTAAAGTTAGCTAACTTGAACTTCTTTGTTCCGAAGTTAGATATTAGCTTTTAGTCGTAGGAGCGTTTCAGATTGGCCAATTTGTATTGCTTTTAGGATAATAGGTAATAGCCATGTGATTTGTAAACTTTAAAATTGAAATGTTTCGTAGTTATGGAATAATTGAAATGTCTGTTGTGTTTGTATATAGCGTTCTGTTATATTATGGATTACTTTATATACTTTTTGAATGGCGGATTCCAATGATACGTCGATATAACGATGCAAGTTTAAGTGTCTAAACACACTATGTCGAAGATACGCGACCGAATTTCGGCGTGATTTCGCCTGCGATGCTATTTCAATTAATAGCAACAGATTTGCCGAAATTACGTCACGTTTTGGCGTACAACCGAACTTCGGTCGGGCGCAAGTACGGCGGGAACGGTTTCTATGTAGCAACACATCATACGCAACATAAATTCGGTTCGGTTGCCGGGGATGCACGGGGACGGAGGGCAGCGGGAGGTGTCTTTCTTGTATTTGTCCTCTTCTAAAGCCTCAGCAATCGCTATTACTGTAAAATTATCCATTGTTTAGACAACACAACATGACACCACGACAGCGCTCGGGACACTGAATTCACACAACGTTGCGCAATCGAATTTCAGTAGCGTAATATCCGCGCTTATGGTCTGTCATATCAGCCGAATAGGTCGGAACGTAAAATGCCGCGGAACTTCGGTCGCGTATCTTCGGCATAGTGTGTTTAGACACTAAGTGCGATTGTACCGGATTGTTTTATGTTCTCTATATTACAACCATGCTCAGATTTCTGACAGATATGATAAAAGTTATTTGTGGACTTCAATATAACTCTAAAGCTCAGCTCAAATAGGCATCAAATAGTTTTGTTAATATTTTATTTAGCGTAATATTGTCAAGATGGCTTTGAATGAATTGTTGTCTACTTCTTATTTTATTACATTTAATTGAAAATAAGTCACGGTCCAAATCATCAAAGGTTCTATGAAGTACCTTACTCAATGAATGGAATTTTCGTGACACTTTTCCGTGACATTCCACACTTTTGCGTGACATTGTTCGTTTTCTTTGCTTTCATATTTAATACAAAGACAACGTGTGACATTTGTAGGTACTAATGTAACTTATTTTACTTTCTAATAACAACCTTTTGTTTTTGTTACAGGTAAATACTTTGCAGATCGCGACACAAGGCGTGAGAGAAGTCTGTAAACATAATATGAAGGTAGAAATGTAAATGACAATGAGATGTTAGGTATATCGCAATCTTAATAGAACAGTGACTTAACTCAAAATTTGGAAGTAAGGCAATTTGAACTCTATCTATGTGACTATAAATTCTAATATTATACTCATGCCAAGTAATTGCAACAGAGTTTAAATTTGCTTAATCCAAAATACTCAGGTAAGTCCCTGGTTTATTAAGAGTGCGATATGGTTATAATAGAGTATTGTGTGGGGTATGTAGTACGACTAACTCTATGGCCTAGTAGGTATGGTACTACTTTATTGATAGTGAAGTTTCTTCTTCCTAGCCTTTATTATTTCCAATCCCAAGTCACTTGGGTTCGGCTTTCTAGTCTAACCGGATTTCACTGGATATAAGATTTTACACGGAGCGACTGCCATCTGACCTCCGCAACCCGAAGGCTAACGATACTCTAAGGCTAGACCAGTGTCAGGATATTAGAGGGCACTGACTTTCCAATAACGACTGCTATAGATGTTCATGACAGCCGAGAATGTCGGCTTAACGTGCTCTCCGAGGTACGGAGCAGGTGATATTGTCAATCAATACGCACATAATTTCGAAAAGTCATATAACTTCTGAAAGTAGAGGTGCGCGACGTGGGTTCGAACCCGAGACCCTCCGCATTGCAGGTTTTGCATCTTTGATTGATCTTTGACGTGAGAGACTTATATAGATTCGAACAAAGAACAAATCAATTAAGAGCACCCAAAGTCGAACCAGAAGTTGGAGGTTCACGTAAATTTTTGTTGCGTAAGACAATACATGGGTCTTAAAAACTTAGCTGGAGGACTGTGGCTGAAATAAGTCTCTAGCTACTTCATCGGATAAATAGACGTGAATCTACGTATTTATGTATTAGTTATTCTACTTTTTGTATCTAGTGTTTCAATAAATATTTATTGAAAAAAATATATTTATATTAATATATGAGGAGTATAGTTTCAAAACCCGCCAAAACGATATCAGAACAAAAGTAATGTTCCGAATGAATATGAAGCTCCTTCGTTGCTTCTATCGCATTGCACTGATAGTTTTCAACAAAACCCACTCAAATTCTATTAAATCAGCTCACAAAAGTAGCAGTTTGTTGCAGACACCGCTAAAATAGTCCATTTATATTGTGTCATAAATGGTTTTTTGAGATTTACCATTATTTTGTGAAAAGTATTTTAGAGGATTTTGAAACTAAACTACTCATATTCTCTAACAGCTGTTTACTAATATTTCAAATACAGCCAATACTGACACACTTACAAACACGAAATTACTATCGCATTGACATTTAAAGACACACACACATACATACATAACCCTACCGTAACTTCACCATGGGCTAACAAAAAGCATTAATTGTAAGAAATAATTGTTATTGTACAATATTCTCACGTCACTCATACAGCCACAATGCCTTATAAAATGTGTTTTGAAACCTCCACATGTTACCTGCACTAACATTTTCCCATCTAAAAGGTTAATAGTTTGAGATTATCATTTAATAACGTGTTATTATGTCAGTGATGTAATTAGGAAGATGTGCTTATTTGTACGTTGTATATAAACTAGTTGTGCCTCACGGTATCATACATTATTACGGCCTGGATGGCGTAGTGGTTAGTGTGACTGACTGCCACGCCTGAGTTCGCGGGTTCGATTCCCGTACAAGTCAAACATTTGTGTGCATGAAAATGGATGTTTATCTTGGTCTGGGTGTTTCTATGTATGTTATGTATGTATTTACAAAAAAAATAGTATATATGTATGTTTATCTATTGTCTAGTACCTATAGTACAAGCTCTGCTTAGTTTGGGCTAGATGGTGTTGTGTGTATGTGATAGAATATTATTAGTTTCACGCCTGTTCATCAGAGGAGGTAGGCAGAGAAGTAAAACAGACAGCTGGTAGATACCAGCTGTCTGTTTAAGGGGACACCGCGAAACGCGACGCCCGTACTCATTGACATTCATTGTGTATCAATCGTTAAAGAGCGGTCATAAGGTCTAAAATTGCGATACGCTCGCAATGATCGAGAGCGCTTAAAAATTGTTTGTTAAAATCTTAAAATATTATTTAAAAATAATTGGTTTTAGTTATGGAAATAATGAGCTAGCAAATTACTAATATTGATGTTACGAATATATTTGAGTAATTCCTAAGCATAATGATAGTGTAACATCCTTGTAATTTCATAAAGAGTAATTTTTCATAGGTGTTTTCAAAAATAATTATGAACGAGCCAAAATCACAATATCGTGTTTTTGAGCTAGGAAATTCTAGTTAAAGACATCAGTTTACCTATATCAAAATTCTAGATTAATTGGTCTTCTCATAGTCCTATACTATTCGATGAAAGTTAGTGCATTTTTTCAGTGTATCCTCTTAATTCCGATGTAAAGGAGGCGAGTCTATTGTCGCCTCCTGGGCGTACTTGTATACTTCGTGTTACTTCTGAAAATTTTGCTACTACTTCATCGCTTCACCAGCGTGAATCATACAGAAACGTGTACCGAGATAAGAAGTATACTATGACTGTTAATCTATGTAGATATGGTCTATTCGTATATCAAGTTTAATTCAGATCCGTTTACATGTTTAAGTAACAAACTAAACTTTCACAACACATCTATACTAATATTATAAAGCTAAAGAGTTTGTTTGGTTGAACGCGCTAATCTCAAGAACTACTGGTTCGGATTAAAAAAATCTTTTAGTGTTGGATAGCCCATTTATCGAGGAAGGCTATAGGCTATATAACATCACGCTACGACCCACTGGGGCGGCGCAATAACTACAATCGCGGGTGAAACCGTGAGCAAAGCTAGTACATAATTATATACAAAGACCCAACCGGTATATCTTCGAAACGGTAGCCAAAGATTATTACATCGAAATTTCACCAGCTGATGTAATAGACGGCCGCGCCTATGACGACTCGCCTGTTTGGAGCCGCAGCATGTGATCTCTTGCAATGCCATCGTTCCACTATACTCAGGAGTTGTTGACCTTAGGAAGAGTCAATCAAAGATGTTAACAATACAAATGCGAGGTATGAATGGAATGAACTGCCTGCTTCGGTGTTTCCCGAGCGCTATGATATGTCCTTCTTCAAACGAGGTTTAAAGAGAGTTCTTCTTTCACCGTAGGCAGCGGCTTTGCTGTGTCCTGACATTGCTGAATTCCATGAGCAGCGGTTACCACTTTCCATCAGGTGGGCCATTTGCTCGTATGCCACCAATGGCAATAAAAAAACAAAAAAAAATCTATGACATACACACAACACCATCTAGCCCAAACTAAGCAGAGCTTGTACTATGGGTGCTAGACAATGGATAAACACACATATATCCTTTTTTTTGTAAATAGTTACATACTATACATAGAAACACCCAGACCAAGACAAATATCCATGTTCATGCACAAAAATGTTTGACTAGTGCGGGAATCGAACCCGTGTTCTCATGCGTGGCAGTCGGTTACACTAACTACTACGCCATCGAGGCCGATACTTAAATATCTGATCCCACTCTATCCAGAACGGAATGGGTATGTAGGCCCTTGGCACTTCTACTTACTAGACGAAAAGAAGTCACAGAATTGCTAGTATTATGTCAGTTACCTGTCGACGCAATCGTACTGTGGCACGAAACTATTGGCAAATATTGGATTAAAGAAATCTGAAGCGGCGGCATGTATATCGATGGACATTTTATTTGCGATCGATAGGTCGCGAGTTCAAATCCCACCTATTGCACTACCGACGTGGACCCATTTCTAAGAAAAGCATTCTTAATTGGCTGAGCAAGAATACTAGTTATTTACAACCTATATTGCTAGTTATCCTTAAAAAAAAAGCGAAAGAAAATCTTGACTCATAGATAAACGAAGAGCGTTATAATTTTTTTTTGCTCACGTAAGCCGGTTTTAGATCCAAAATATTCAAAAATGCTTATTTTAGCGCCACAATGCAACGGTTCAAATGTGAAATGCAGCCACATTTCTCCGACTTTCGATCTCGTGGCTTATCTGCATATTAATGAAAGGTCAATGCCACGCGCTGTCATCGTATTTAAAGTTTTATGTAAGTGATGCTCATGAATTCTTGAATTCGATAATACGATCTTGTGATGTTAATCGCTTTCCATTGATTTCCTAGGAGTAGATTATAGAATTTAGTAGATTAAATGTGTGTTTAGTAGATTAGATCATAATATATTCACGACTTGATGCTGCTACTGTAGATGAGATCTTGGGCTAGATAGTAGTGTCAAGCAAAATATTATGGCTTTATTTTGTAAAAAAATTCTGAGTAGTAAACGGGGGTCCGAACAAAATCTTTCGGACCACAGGTATAATTGCTGTATCCCTGGGATACGAACATAAATAACACCCGGACTCGGAACAACCATTTATGGGTCACACAATTTTTTGTCTCATGTGGGATTCGAACCCATATGAGTTAGCGTAGTGGCAACGGCGAGGCCGTGACTACGCTATCCTTAGAGGAAATCAAAAGATTTTTATTATTTGAATTTAATGAGGTTACATATTACTAGTATATCTATTAACCCTTCCTTAAGTACTTGTGTTAAATATTGTCTTCTGTTTACGCGAATGTTATTCATTGAAATGAAACTACTATATAAGGATTTTATCGCGTTGTTTATTTGACACTTTATTACAAAATTTTGAAAAACTGTTACTCTACTATAATTACTATTAAACTTTACAAATTAATAATATAAATAGTTTTAATAGTTTCAATAATTCAATTAGCTTAAAAATTTGTAAAGTTTAATAGTAATTATAGTATTGTAACAGTTTTTCAAAATTTTGTAATAAAGTGTCAAATAAACAACGCGATAAAATCCGTATATAGTAGTTTAATTTCAATACTTGTGTTAAACTTGAGACATTTATTTATTTATTTATTTAATCATAACGGTTGTACACCAATTAAAATAATTAAAGATAGGAAAACATGACACAGAAACAAATTTAAAACAAAGATATAAAACAAATAAACAATTATATGGATCTTGGTATCCACACAAACAATCATTTCTTCCTCTCACAAAATCGCTGACACACTAACAATATATTCAGCCATCCATCCGCAAACAAGTCACAGTCAGGATTTGCGTGCAGGAGAGCATTGAGAGCAGAAAGCGAGATGATCTATGATCTATCCGTGTGCTAAGTTTCATCCAAATCGGTTTAACCGTTTAACGGCAGAAGAGATCCCAACATATGCACAAACTTTCACATTTATACTAATAGTAATTACTACCAGCTGAGTACCTAAGAGTCCAATGTATAAACTTCAACATATTACTAGCGGCTAGTGACCTTTCTCTGTCTGTATCGTGTGACCTTTGACATACTGACGTTTTGTTTGGTGTATGTCAATCCTATTGTTCTAACTTAATATCATTGTAATAGTTTATTTATTACATGTTATTGGGAATGAATTGGCAATTATTATAAGACTAGCTGACCCGCCTGCTTCACATAAGAGAATTTTACCCGTTTTTGCAATATTTTTCATTGATGTTCCGCTTCTGTTAGTCGTAGCGTTATGTTATATAGCCTATAGCCTTTCTCGATAAATGGGCTATCTAAAACTAAAATAATTTTTCAATTTGGACTAGCAGTTCCGGAGATTAGCGCGTTCAATCAAACAAACAAACTATTCATCTGTATAATATTAGTATAGATAACATTTAAAATGTTATTTTGTTAGTGTAGTGTGTGTAACCGTACGCCAATCACGGATGGTAACAGAGAGAACTCCACTTTCGTTTTGGATGGAATTCTGTTGGCATTTCGTGTTATAAAATTCTTATAAACGGTCCTACGTTTGGATCTATGTATGGTGGAACAGGCTTTCTACCTTACCGTAAGGTTCTTTCTGGTATCTTTTTTAAGCTCAACACTTTAGCAGATACTAGCAATTAATATAAATGTAACTTTTTAATCTCTTGTAACTTTGCCGGTCACAAGAGTTAGTTTCTAGCCAAAGCAAAAAATTATTGACCTTTGACTTTTTATATCGTTTCTTAGATTTGTTTATATATTGGAATGTACATTTACTATGAAATTTTGTTAATTAATCATTATGAAAATTAGATCTTAAACAAAAAAGAAATTGTGTGTTTGATAACATACAAATTGTTATCACTTTCGTGAGTTAAGGCAATCTGTAACGTAGACTCTAAACATACATAGTTACAGAAATGTGTGTGTATAACACATCTATCCAATCTATACTCAATATTATAAAGCTGAAGAGTTTGTTTGTTTGCTTGTTTGAACGCGTAAATCTGAGGAACTACTGGTTCAAATTGAAAAATTCTTCTAGTGTTGGATAGTCTATTTATCAAGGAAGGCTATAGGCTATATAACATCACGCTGCGACCCACGGGGGGCGGTGCAGTAACGATAACCTTAGGACAGATGTAGTACCTTATACAAATACAAGCGTGTATTTTTAACTTAGACGATAAAAAAAGATATAAAGATGTTGCAACAATCGTCATCGTTACTTACACAACCTTAAAAAGCCATGATTTATTTGTACGAGCCGAGGATTGAACTCAAGACCTCACATTCGCACGGATACTTATGCCATGGTACCCAAAAATCAGTTTTTAATGATTATTATCAATATTACATTCATAAATCTATAATTTTACGATCAAATAGATACTCGTATTAACAGCATGTACGATGCATAATATGATCATTGAATCTAGTAATATCATCAGGAATGATAATTAAATTTACATTAAATTAATTTTATATTGGGAATCCAAAATATAAGCATTTAATAAATTAAATAAGAAATAGATTGATAATCTTGTCCAATAGGTATTTGGTATTTGGATGTGTGGATGGCGCAATGGCGCCAACATGCCACAAACATGTTTTATTTATTATTTATTATAATACTAGAGGCGCTCGTAGCCAGTTGCACTCATTGATCGGTAAACGATTAGCGAGGTTAAGCAACGTTGGGGTGCGGTCAAGACTTAGTAGTATTTCATCAGAGCGTCTCCGTGCTTCGGAGGGCACGTAAAAAGTCGGTCCCGGTTGTTTTCAAATTGACAGCAGTCGTTAAGCCATGTTAGAGTCCTACGGGCTTGAACAACTCTTGACAACAGGTTGGCCACTAACCACATGAAAAGAAGAGAAGAAGAGATTATAATACTAATGTATTAAACTGTCAATCAGCATAATCGCAGCTTATGAAGTCTTGCAATGCCAACGGTTCTTAAAGAACCTAAATTAAGCATCCTTCGATAAACATTTCTTTATAATTAAGGTAACGAAGGTGTATGAGGCCCGCACGGTGGTAAGCAGTTACCATAGCCAAAGTAGCTTGACCAGGTACTCCACCAAAAAGTATATAATGTAAATGAAGACGCTCGAAGAGAGACTTCGACGAACGTCCTTTGATCACATCGGAGACATTCTGATTAATGTTATGATATCCTAAGCCGTTAAACATGCATGAAGAATAGAATGAACGTGAATGAAGCAAGAAAGGTTTTGCTAGGATCCAAGCAAGTGGAAATCAATCTCTCCCTACCACTCTGTAAAACAGGCGTAATTCTATAATAATATTCTATCACATACACACAACACCATCTAGCCCAAACTAAGCAGAGCTTATACTATGAGTACTAGATAATGGATAAACATACATAATAATATACTATTTTTTTTTTGTAAATACATACATATTATTCAAAGAAACACCCAGATCAACACAAACATCCATGTTCATGCGCACAAATGTTTGACTTGTGCGGGAATCGAACCCGCGACCTCAGGCGTGAGTCAGTTACACTACGCCTTCGCTAAGTATATACCTATGTATCATTCGCCGATCCTTACTATAAGGAACATGCTTTAAAGATGGTGTGAAAGAAATAGGCAAGGTAGTTATATAAGTTTCGGCACTTGCTCTAGCATATGTGATCTGAATACTGATGCTAGTCCACTTAACTGTCCAAATAGGGAAAACTACTGCGAACAATAATCGACTTCGCAATACCACACACGGCGTGTGACTTAGGGATTCTGTCCAACAGTGTACGTTATAAAATCCCCGTGATTCACGGTAGCCACTTGTCTGTTCACACGTTTCATGTATTCATACAAGGATGTGTTCGTTTGACATTGAATAATTGTCAAGTGTTGCGCTGATTTCTAGTTAGCGGTGATGAGCAATGGTTTTGAATTTCCTATGACATTGAGTCTGATGTCAAGTTGTATGAGGAATGGAAAGTTGGGCTGTCATCATTTATAAGAACTTGAATAGACTTACTTCTGGATATAAATTTGAACTCACTCATACATACATACATAGATTCACACCTGTTTCCCAGAGGGGTAGGCAGAGACTACGGATTTCCATTTGCTATGATCCTGACACACTTCTCTGGTTTCATTCACTATCATCACATTCCTCATACACGCCCGACGGTTCAAGGAGCTCTTAACCCGGCCTTTGTCCAGAACGCCTCCGATCTGATCGAGAAACGTTTGCCTAGGTCTTCCCCTTGCGACTGTTTCATTCACACTAGCCTTATAAACTTTCTTAGTCAGTCTTAACTTCTTTTCTTTTTTTTTCTTACTCGCTCATGTTAAATATATATTTTAATACATTTTTTTTTGTATATAAAGTAATGTAAGTTACAATATGACAAAGTTAGGTTTTAAGTGTTTCATAGGTTTATATAAAAGTCAAATAATGTATAGTCGTATGTATAGTGAATAGATGCTATACTTATACATGGTTATTATTAAGAATAATTCTTAAAAAGCTGGAGTGATATATTTACAATCCTAAGGAACAGTGTCTTCTATAGATACCAATGCTATCTATCCTAATCCTAATCCTAACTTCCTAACTAATATTATAACAGCGAAAATGAGTTTGTTTGTTAGCTTTTCACGCTTAAACCACTGAACCGATTATCTTAAAATTTTGCATATACGTTTTCAGGTGTACAGAAACGGCCATAGGCTACCTTTCACCCCAAAAAAAAATTACTGTTCCCAAGGAAAACAACAATAACGTTCATATGATAATAGATGGCGCCACGTGTCTTTCGAATCATGATTGAATTATATTATTAAGCAGAGTACGACCCGAATTGATTGTCAAATTCTAAATTAACGCGACCGAAGCCGCGGGCAAAAGCTAGTATTTAATAAAAGTAAAGAGATAATTTAAAAAATATTGTGATAATCGAAAACGATATTATGCGAGAGGGACAGATTAAAAAAAAGTATTGTAGTTTTACTTATGCCTTTTACCTCATAATGCCTGATTCACGTTAAACATCATAAATACAACCATCCATCTCTCTAACCTTGATAAACGTAACTAAAACTGCATAATTGATCCACACTAAACACAGGCACAGCCAAGTGTGTTTGTAGGTTACGCTAAAGGTATGTAGTTACCTGCCAAGTTACGAGTATATTGCAACACATACATACGCATAGTGTGACGTCGTTCAGTGAAACCTGGTCGCCAATGGCACATTATCACTTGAAGGTATAATATTGAATAAATATGTATAATGAAATTTGAACATTTATCACTATAGTGTTAATTTTATATGCATATAAAACACTTGTTTATAAATTGATAAATCCGATGGATGTTGTTATGAAAATCACTATGAAAAGCAAACAAATGTTTATTTTTAAACCATATTATGAGCAATGATTTATTGATAAATATGTAAATTCTTCGAACTTTATGGAAATATCGGCGATACGTCATCTTGCTTAAGAAAATAAATGATATCAAATAAAAAAATTCGAAGCTAAGTTTGGTTACATATAATTATAACCAAAATAAAATCTATGATAGGTATGGTTTAATTTATCAACAGCCTGTTAATGCTCCGATCGTTATTGATTCGTGTTTACAGATAGCAGTATACGTCGAGTGACCCTTCGTGCTTTGTAGAACTACAATTCTTATGAAAACCGACATTTCCAAATAACTATAAATTTAAAATTTAAAATCCCCCGACTAAAATAATAAAAATAGTAATCGGCCATCTTGGATTTGAAATTTATCATACTGTATCGTATTCTACTAGTCAAGTTCTTTCATTTGATACCCATATTAAGGGAGTTGTGAAAAAATATGTAATCCGCTATTTTGTGGCGGCGGCCATTTTGGACCGATTTTCATCAAACATAGCTAAGAACACTCCCGACTAATTCATATTTCCAACAAAAAAAACTAAATCAAAATCGGTTCATCCGTTCGGGAGCTACGATGCCAGAGACAGAAACACACACACAGACACGTCTAATTTATAATACCCCGTCGTTTTTGCGTCGGGGGTTAATAAGATACACTATGAAATGAATGGGGCTTCAGCATACCGCACGTGCATTCCTTAACTAAAAGGCGCTACTTTTTAAACATTATGCGGAATAACATTTATGTCACAGATACCAAGAAGTTATTTCCACGTCGATAGTTTATTACAACGTAACGTACCGTTCACACAGACACAGTATTGTTTTCCTTCCGACAGAGTCGCGACAAACCACGAGAGAAAAACTCAACTCTATGAGGTAACACACACTTCCGAACGCTTGTGAGAAAGATTATATCCGCAGTACACTCACGAACAATAGGGAATTATTACATTGAAGTAGCTTTTTAATTAAATATATGCGGAAATATTCTGTTTACGTAGAATTCGGAAGATTTTGGTTAGACCTTCGGGCAGGAATAAATAAATATCAAGGAGCGATTGTGATGCTTGCAAAGGCTCGTCAATGTTTCGTTGTATGATTGACGTATTGTGTATTTTGATTAACTCACCTGTATTATACTGTATGATTGATTACTTTGATTCTTCATGAATATTCATTCGGATTGTTTGTGGATTGTATGAATATTTATGCGTTAAAAATTTTTTCGAGTTATATTTGTTATCGTTGGATATTTGGGTATAATATTAAGGATAGCTGATTGTTATTAGATAATAATATAAACAAATATTTAATACTCGTTAAAATAAATTCTGAATACAAACCATGTGTTGCGTTCTATCTATACTAATATTATAAAGCTGAAGAGTTTGTTTGTTTGTTTGAACGCGCTAATCTCAGGAACTACTGGGACGGATTGAAATTTTTTTTTTGTTGTATAGCTTATTTATCGAGGAATGTTATAGGCTATATAACATCACGCTACGACTCACAGGGGCGGCGCAGTAATCATAACCGCGGGTGAAACCGCGGGCACATCTAGTTTTAATATAAATAGTGGAACTATTTATGTACAGTGGCCTAATTTTGGAATGTGTTTTATTTGTATATTTTATAGTTTAGATGTGTGAGAGATAAATATTTCATTTTAAATATATATTATGTGTATGTCACATAATACAATAAATATATAACCGAAAAATACTAAATAATTTGTGGGTAGATACACCATATCTTTCGCTAGGTGAACAATATGTTTAGAATCAATTAGAATCAATATAACTAAACATCCTAATCCTAATCCTAACTAATATTATAAATGCTAAATGAGTTTGTTTGTTTGTTTGTTTGTTACGCTTTCACGCCTTAACTACTCAACCGATCAACATGAAATTTTGCATACACGTTGTCAGGGGTACAGAATAGGACATAGGGTACCTTTCATCCAGAAAAAATAACTGTTGCAAACCTAACCTAACCTAACCTACATTTACGCGAGCGAAGCCGCAGGTGAAAACTAGTAACTAATAATTCTTGTATATGCTTATATACAATTTTCTTTTAAATCTACATTCATTGGATATCAAACAAAACGTTTCACTGTATCTAATGTATACCAATAAATAACCTACTCGCAAACGAAAGCATACCTCTCATACAGACCAGAACTGTGCTACTGAGATCAAATTAATCGACTAATAACAATAATCACGACACATCACCACCGCTCAGACAACCGTGTCCATCCATATTCATCAAACACTGCGTAGTAGGAAAATGTATCGATATGAAAACTGTCAACTATAATCGATACTCGACACGTAAACTGCAGTCATATGTTCGTGTTCCGTGGTACGTTGTGAAATACTGTCATTACCATCATTCATCATATCATTCAAGCTATTGTCGCCTATAATGTGATAAATAGAGGGTCTATTTTTCTATAAACTGGGATGTAAGAGAAGGTGACGTTTATATTTGCATAGCTAGCAGTCTGGTACATTATAATAACGCAGTTTTGTGGTTATTATAGTGATGTGCAGAACTTGAATATTTAATTTAAAGTCAATACTTAAGTTTGTGTTACGATATGTTCCTAGAACTTGCTCTTCAGAGCACAAAACGTGGGGAATTTTTAATCTATACTAATACTAGATGTTCCTACGGTTTCACCCGCGTTTATGATTACAGAATCGCCCACGTGGGTCGTAGCGTGATGTTATATAGCCTATAGCCTTCCCCGATAAATGAGCTATCCAACAAAAAAAGTTTTTTTTCAATTCGGACTAATAGCTTTATAATATTAGTATAGATAGTATAGATTATAAAGCTGAAGTTTGTTTGTTTGTTAGATAGCCTATTTATTGAGGAAGGCTATAGACTATATAACATCACGCTACGACCAATAGGAGCGGAGCAGCAATGAAAAATGTTGCAAAAAAGGGGCAAAATTATCTTATGCAGACAAAGTTGCGTGGGTCAGCTAGTATGAGTATTATGCGATAAGGAAATGGAAATAATATAGATATTTATTGTTGGAACACTCGCACAAAATTCACGTATAAGACATTAGTAATAATCATCGACAATCACAGATTTATAACTTGGGTAAAAAAATTAAATTTAGTTGAATTTCGTGATCATATTAAATGCTAATCAGTCGGATATGTTTATCGGATATCGATAAATCGTCGGTGATGTAAGATTGTTGTTCGTAATGTTCACAAATAGAGGTTTGGTATTATTGTATTTTTGTACTAGTTATGATTATGAACGAGCATCTCTATTTGTGAACGAAACAGCATTCCAATTTTCTTCAGCAGTCGGTTTAGGATATTCCTAACTTTGTCTTTCTCAAATTTTAAAGTGAAATAAGAATTATATTTAAATAATTCACATGATAATAATGAATTATAAATAAGGAAGGATGAACGTTCCACACAGCAATATTTGAGCGTCTTCCATAAACTGTCATTTCTCAGAATCCGTCAATTATGTTCAAATTACTTGTTATCCGATATTTTCGTAGAAACGAACACTTTAGTTTGAACTTCTTTTTACAAATATAATAATTATAAGCTTTATGATAATTATTAAGATTTAAACTGGCAATAGCGACGCTTTAAAATGTTATCTAAATAAATTGCCGCTAGCACGTAGTTCTAGATATCTGACATAGTTACAAGTTGTTTGGCACTTTACAAGATTAGTTATTTGGGGCCAAATGTATTGAATAGCTTTCATTGCATTGCTTGTATAAGTAGTATCCTACCGACCGACGGCTATATATAAACATAACAGGTATTTATAAAACTGTAGACGACAGTATTATTATGACATAACCGTTTAAAAATACTTATACAGTCAATGATTGGAAAAATAATGCTGGAATCTCCTTTGAGACGCCAAGCCTTTAACGGCATGGAAAAGGTTAGAAATGCTTTTGGGGCAATGATGTCATAGGCCGTCGGGATTTACCAAATTGCAATATTGAGCTTCGAAGACAAAAAATACCTATCTATATAAGTTTTACCTCTACACAACATGCAACCTCAGCCTCGATGGCGTAGTTGTTAGTGTAACCGACTGCCAATACTGAGGTCGCGGGTTCGATTTCCACACAAGTCAAACATTTTGTGTGCATGAACATGGATGTTTGTCTTGGTCTGGGTGTTTCTATGTATAATATGTACGTATTTACAAAAAAAAAGTATATTATGTATGTTTATCCATTGTCTAGTACCCATAGTACAAGCTCTGCTTAGTTTGGGCTAGATGGTGTTGTGTGTATGTTATAGAATATAAAAAAAAAAATAACCTTTTAATTACATGTCAGTTAGGATTCACCTAACTAATATTGTATAACTAATGCGAATGTATGTTTGTTTCTTCGTTCCGCTTTCACGTCCGAATTACTCAATCGATCATTATGACATTTTGCAAACACGTTGTCAGGGTTATAGAAAAGGTCATAAGGTGCCTTCTATACCAAAAAAGGTATTGTTCCAGAGCGAAGTCGCGGGGAGAAGCTAGCACGTCAATAAAGACATTTATAGTAGACGGCGCGGTACTGTCTTTGCCAAATAGGTGTCCTATTTACGCTAATCTGCCAATACTAGCGTTTCTTACGCACAAATAGCTTCTCTATAATGAGACGTTGACAAGACCTACTTATGAGCAACATTGTTCCACACTAGACTCATTGTTACTAAGCATCAATCAACAAAAACTTAAGCACATACACCGCGAAAAAGTAACCTTAATTTTATCCGAATAAAAACTATAATTACGTACCTCATTAATGCGTAGTTAACACTTTTTAAAACAACTTATTAATTTAGTATACTCATTATGTAATAGGTGTTTACAAAACAGTGGTTTTGCAAAAGGTACGCATGTTTCATCTATGTAAAGCTTGCTTAAGGAGCCATTTATCAAGTTGTGACATTGCGGCGCGTTGAATAATTATGACCTACTGATTTGTCAAACTAGAGGCCGCTAGTCGAGATAATGGTATATTAGTCTACTAGGGTAGATTGCGAAATGTGTCTGCTTAGAGCAGTGGTAATGACCAATACTATGGACCTTGTTTCGTGACCAGAGTGGCCGTAGCCTACCATTCCTGAGTGACTAAATTTCTCTCGAATGATTATCGAATAATATAGTAACGAATAAAACAGCAATAGCTCAGTGGGGAGACCATCAGGCTGCAATGCAGAGGGTCTCGGATTCGAACCCACGTCGTGCATCTCTGACTTTCGGAAGTTATATGACTTTTCGAAATTATGTGCGTATTGATTGATAATACCTGCTCCGTACCTCGGAGAGCACGTTAAGCCGTCGTTCCTGGCTGCCATGAACATCTATGGCAGTCGTTATTGGGAAGTCAGTGCCCTCTAATATCCTGAAACTGGTCTAGCCTTAGGGTATCGTTAGCCTTCGAGTTGCAGAGGTCAGATGGCAGCCGCTCCGTGTAAAAACTGATATCCAGTCAAATTCGGTCGGCAAGTGACTTGGGAATAATAAAGGCTAGGGAGAAGAAAAGTAACGAATAAAAGCCATATTGTATAGTAGAACGAGACGATGTAAGCTATAAATATCTTCGACCTGTGTGTTTGAGTGTAGAAGAACGTAATTTGCTGTGAGTGTATTCATATTACCGTTAACGCACATTTAAATTGCTTTATTTATGCTTTACATTTTGATGAAATCGAGGGCGCAAAACATTATGATTTCGTCTGACATTTACATTCTATTTGTTTTTAGGGACCGGCCGTAGTAGATGTATGTAAACGCAGTATGAGTTACTAAACACTGTCAGTATAGTTTGGATACTTTACATATTACTTACTGGCAACTGATTCGATGATTACGTACTCAGATCATTTATCTGCTCATGTTTACATGCTAAAGGTCAAGAAGCCCACATAACGCTAGTCAATGGTCATCGCCTTTTATGGACCTGACTAAATATTAAATGTGGTTCTGTCATATAAAATGAAATATTGCTTAGTGTAAACTGTTTCATACAGAGGTATGTATAATTAGTTTTTAAAGATAGTTATTGAAACTCGATTCAAGCCAAATTATGACTCTTCAAATCAACATCATTTGGTTTCTGATTAGAAAAGATTTTGATGATTAGCGGTAGGTAACCTAGAATATAGTGGCCTAAGGTATTATTTATCTTATATGCAACTTTCTAATTATTGTTATTTCGAATAGCTTCGTAAGATTAATTATAAATGGCGGTTCTTCCTTCTTCCATATTGCTAAATATTAGGCATTTAAATAATTTGTTTGCTTTAGTCGTCCTCGATAAGTAATTTTTGCCGTGAACTTTGACATTTCAGACTTGTTTAAATTAGAAAATACATTACTCGTGTTTTATTGATTTTTCTTTTGAAAACGACACCACCTCAGTGTATTTCTTAACTCTTAAACATGTGGGCCAAATATTCTTTTGCTTGTTTGTTAGATCCCTTGCAAGAATGTTTATAGGCATCATAAGAAGTTGTCTAAAGAGTTTCTTACACCATAATATATGCTCGGTGGCGCAGGGGTAATGAATGCGTTTACTGTGCATAATTCCCGTATTGCGGGCTTAATCGCCAGGTGAGGCAAATTGTTATTAGTGTCTTTGGTCAATAAATTCTCAGCAGTCTGGCTCTGTGTCCTGTAAACGGCAAGAGGCTTGCCCTCTATCACGTGGTGCCTTAAAACATAGTTGACGTAATCTGAGTGAAGGCAGAGATGTGGTCTTTGCCTCCACTTACAAGGATATGGGCGTGTCACTATGTATGTATGTAATATATATTTACTTACCTTGCTCTTGCTTAAGTATAGTTTTCGAGATATACCTATGGCAGATATCGCCCAACCAGTCCGAGTTGATTTACGCGTTAAGCGACGTTCGTCATCGTAATTTAATCCCGACGCCCGTTCGTGAATAGCATTTCCTGTAATAACATAATAAATAGATACAAGCTAGTATCAAGTTACTAGATGTGCCCGCGGTTTCACCTGCGTTTATTATTACTGCGCCTCCCCCGTGGGTCGTAGCGTGATGTTATATACCCTATAGCCTTCCTCGATAAATGAGCTATCCAACACTAAAATAATTTTTCAATTCGGAGCAGTAGTTCCTGAGATTAGCGCGTTCAAACAAACAAACTCTTTAGCTTTATAATATTAGTATAGATTAGCAATTTAACTTAGTTGATTAGATGATTCTTTAAAGTAATACCACACTGTCATATCGGGCGTAAAACTCCTAATGAAAAGTATTTCACTGCAAAAACTGGCTACAATTTCGTACAGGCTTTATTTTGCCGTTTATTAGTATAAACTCTCGTAGTTTCGGTCATGTGTGGTTTGGTCTTTTCCTGATGTTACATTTAGCCGTCAATAAAAGTAATCATTTTCATATATATTACACTTATTTTCAGAAAAATATTTAGATACATAAGTGTAGTAGAATAATTTAAGTAAATTTCATAAACGTGGGTTTAAATTTGAAATGCATAGACATTATGAACAATTAATGTTGGACACCTGAAGGCAAAAGCACACAAATAATTTCAGATGACATTTGTGTGAAAAGTCATTAATATTTAAAGGAACAATGTATTTGTGTATTGTTTCTGAGGTCACCGTGTTAAGGTTGGAATGTTAATTGTTTAGTTTTGTCAACTGTTTGGCTAATAGCGGGTAATGAGGCATATCTTTGTTTACTTCTTTTATTTAATTTCTTTGGCCATCTACTATTGCTTAAGAAAAACATAAACAGTCATATTTTTTACTTAATTTTATAAGGTATATAATAGAACAACACTTTTTTGTTTGCCCTTCTAATAACTTATTGCACTTTGCACATCCGTTACAAACTCTTTTGTTATAAAAAATGAAACTATCAATTTTGAAATTAGAAGGTGCGTTTATTTTGAATTTATATAACTTGTGTTGTTAGAGGTTGATTGCAATTTATAAAAATAAAATGTGTTGTGCCTAAAGTAATAATGAAAAACTAAAGATGAATCACCAAGACTAATAATTATATTAATTTAGCATGGTTGTAAATCTTGTTTACTACGTTGATGAAAATATAAGATGACATCAGGCTATAGTCATTGCAATAAAATGCAGCATTGAGCAAATATTTCTTATGTCATGTCATTACTCAAATGAAGTTACGAAATTGTTGAACATACTGGCCAGAAATATCCTAAGGTCACTGCCTCTACTAAAAGGTACAATTTTTTTTTAAATTATTAGGGTTGCGTTGGATTGAGACACAAAAAAGTTTGGGATAAAAGAAGAACCTGTTACAAATATATTATTTACAAAGTTTACTTTTTATTTTTAAAATAACGTTTGCATTTTATAAAGCCATGTTATTTTTTAAAAGAAGGTGGCGTGCATTTTTCCGTAAATCAAAAGGAATGGGTTTTCTTTACGGCTGTCGACTACCGCGTGGCGCAGCGGTAGTCTGTGCATGAGGTACGTATTCCAGGGCCGGAAAAAGTGTTATTGGATTTTGCTGTATATAAATCCTTAGTAGCGGCAGTCTGGAACCCTGTGCCATACACTCACATTAAGGGCAAGTCTATTGCCTTTTGCCGGGCAGTAAAACTATAGCTAGCAAAAAGTGGGTGTAATTGACCTCTGCCTGCCCCTTTCGGGCAATAGGCGTGATACTATGTACATATAATAACAGCAGTATGGTCAGTTAAATATATAGCTTATTAAGTATGGACAACGTGATTTACGTGTAATTAAGCATTGTTGTATTTAGCTTATTTGTATACTGCATGCATATGTTTCGATGTGACCTCTATAAATTGGTCATATTTTATGTACCTTTATCTTGAGCCTGGACTTAGATTTTAGTAACATCAAAGAACCGAAAAATTGCATACATACATACATAGATTCACGCCTGTTTCCCCGAGGGGTGGGCAGAGATTACGGATTTCCATTTGCTACGATCCTGACACACTTCTCTGCCTTCATTCACTTTCATCACATTCCTCATACACGTCCGTCGGTTCAAGGTGCTCTTAACCTGGCCTTTGTCCAGAATGCCTCCGATCTGATTGAGAAACGTTCACCTAGGTTTTCCTCTTGCGACTGTTCCATTCACACTTTGCAAATCATTTTATTTGACTTAATCCCAATTTTTATGCCTTGGCATCTTACAAGTTTATGGAGGCGTTGAAGCAAGATTTATTCTACCAAAATTAGTATTTAGGGTCCTTTTTGGAGTCTGTTACTTTAATCTCATTTGAAATGAAGGGACAGGGTGAACGATCTTAAGTTTACCTGACAGTTTAGGCCTTAGGCATTAAATTAACGAACACCAAGAATGCAAGTTAAATGCCTACCAAATTAAAAACTAAACCGTTTATTAATAAAGCCTACCGCGTCTTTAATGGTGGCAAAATTGCCTGGCGTTTGGCTAAAAAGGTCTGGCGCAATGTATTCAGATTCACTGACATAATAGTGAGCAAGAAGTAAAATGTATCAGATGTCTAAAGCCGCAACGATCGTGTACTTGAAAATGCAGATAGCAACTTAATATGCAGTATTTAAGAATATGTTGACCTCTTTAGTAAATATGAGATCATCAGGCTGTTGGCAATCAGTACCGTAGTGGATACTTTTAGACAATATGTTGATAAACAGCATACTTGGAGACTTGTATTGTGTAAATACGGTATGAGGATCAATGCATCTTTCTTATCCATTTATGCATCAAGTGAGTAATATTCCACACTGACTGTTCAAGAAACTCACGTGTCTTCATTCTTCCAATGAAGTTTGATCTCACAATTTATTAACTTACTCATCATAATTTGGTCAAGATTGGGAATCTTAGAAATAGCTTGCAAATGGTGAAAAGAATTTGCGTTGATATTAATATTTTTTTGTCATCATCGTTAAGTAAAAAATGCATCCTAGTTTTGTCATAGCTTGTAAATAGTAAATAGTTAGCTAGGTATACTATAGACTGCGGGTAAAAAGATTTAAAGCAGAAATTATATAAAAGCAGAAATTAAGATAGTTAATTAAAAGACCTAGACAGCATTACTGAAGAACACCTTTTATTGTAATCCCCATTCATCTCTGTCTGAACTGATAGACTTTATATCAAAAACAAAGCCTTCTCTAGGTTAATAACATCGCGAGTAATAAAACTAAACTTTTTAATTAATTGGTCGTTCTCGAACTCGTCTCTTGTCTATTGTTACATAACTGTCACTACTTCCGACCACAGCACTATATGCGAAATAATAAAAAAAATAAAAAACGTTCTCGTGTTGATGAACTCATAATAGTACCTATCTATGTAGTTTTATACGTTACAAAAAATCTGCTCCGTTATTTGAATCGGTAACTATTTATATCTTAGTCGTGTTATAGTTTTTTAATTTATTTTTATTGATGTTATAGATGTTTATGGTGCTCTACTTGTGAAGATGTAACTTGTTATGTTTTTCTAATTATAGAACGAAAGCTTATGTAACATGTAAAATTAATCAATAAACAATATACTTCAAATGAACTTTAATGGGATTTAATTCTCGCAAAGCCGTAAATTATAGAAAATATTAAACCATGACTGCTTCTTTAGACCCAAACGTGAGGCCTCAGGTTGTATAAAGTGTAATAGTTTCTCTATAAAGAAGATTTCAGTCACATGGAGTCTGGAATTGTGCTCGGTATACGACAATAGGCTCGCTTCTTATTACGTGACATCTGAAAAGACGATATGTAGGATTTGATTTGTTTGAAGTCGTACATTGTGTATTTAATTTACAGTTGTTTTATTTATTTATTGTTTATAGTAAAAGAATACATCACAGCCTACCATTTTAGGTATATCGTTGCGTGCGAGATTATTCATGTGTATTTAGAAGAAGGATGTACCTACTATTCAAAGTAAGCAATTAACCCTGGTTAAGACTACCAAATCCACACGTGATCTGATAACTTCATGCTACACCTAAACCCAGCGTTACCTATGAATAAAAAAGAGAAAAGACAGGATGCGTGCGAGGTTGAAATAATTGGTTAAATCTATGTATAATTAAGTAAGCCTCGTAGATATTAACCTTCATGGGTCTGTTGCCGGCTGTTTAATTTTCATTGTAGCCCTGACACGAGGATCACGACTTACGATAGCGATATTGGATTTAATTATATCTTCACACATGCAACCTGTTTGATAACAGATGGTCTACCATGAAATTTCATACATGCAGTTCGACACGTTTGAACATTGGCATGTCCATATATTTTGCTCAGGTCATTGACGTTACCGCGCTGGCGCTTTTAGAAAATGCATGGACCGACATACTACTTATCAATCGTTTAGATATACGGTTCATAGGACAGAAATACGTTATAAAATAAATATCGAAAAACTTATCAATAAGTATTTTCAAAAATAATCCGTCTATGATTATACCCACTTTTTGAAAGGCTAATCAGCGGGGTTTCAAAGTTATTTAAAGGGATTGGCGCCTAATTTAGGCATATAATCAAAACACATTAATCGTCTGTTAACTGATTTTTGTGTGGTTCAGAAAGCGGAGGTAGACTACATTTTAAAGATTTTATGGCATTATGTATTTCGTAAAATATCGCAAAGGAGATTGGAATAAGTATTGCTAACAAAATACTATGGTTTAATTATACATAATATACTGTAGTGAAATTTCACGTTATATTTACAGCAATCCAAGACCTCATTTGTAGAAGTAAGTGATACTTCTTAACAGAATATTATAAACAAAACTCACAGATGTTGCATTTTATATGCAGACATAAAACCTCTTTTATATAACGTCTTGTTCTTGAACTTTTGATAAACATAAACTGACAACTGGATTAAATTTCACTTGTGGTTTCAGTGTCAATGTTGCAAAAGATTAACACGAAAGTGCCAGGCCAGTATTTAAGATGACTAACTTCAAGAAAGCTGGACCATTTAGCTGTGTTGCCTCGCACTTGAAAGTGCTTCGAAAGTCCGTTCCTCGGATGAATCGAGAGCTTGATTAATCGGCTTATTAGACTATTCTTTCCGCCATTATTTCGCCTCCCATTGTGACAATGAAGACATGTTTGAATGTAGTTGTCATGCGTACGCAGTGAAAACTCTTGCGCAACAGATTATGATCTCTGAATTAAGTGGACTTTGAATATTTAGACATTCTTTTTGCAGTCATTTTGATTCTTAAGCACATGATAATAAAGTTTATTATCCCCTAATTTGTGTGATGTGAAGTCTCTTTGAAGTTGACAATGACATGTTAATTATACTTTACTTCAGTAGCGAAAAGAAAGTGATATTATTATTGTTTCTCTTTTTTACTTGCTCTTATCGGTATATCATAAATTTTGAAGATTCCCTCGTGATTTTGACTCCATTGTTTTAATTTAAGTTTCAATCATCTGGATATATTATTATGTAATTTAATGTAGTATAATTTTTAGTCAGATGAGTCGTAATCTACAGCTAACAATCAAGTATTGTCTAGTTGAGTGTTTGGTGAGGTTTATTATTTTATACATATAAAAATATAACCTTAACTTACTACAGATTCTTTCTACGAATGTAGTATTTTATAAACTACAGATACCTAATGAAAACGTCATTCTTTATTCAATGTTACAACAACGTATTCCATATTCGAATATGCAATATTCTTTTTAAAAAACTGAATATTTAGCCTTTTGTTTTCAATGATTAACCATAATGTCTTGCGTTGTATCTTTTTGAATCTTTAGAACATCATTGAAGTTCATTGATGTGACTTCGCGTAACCATGTACCGTTAAGTATCTTCAATAAACTTTTATGGATACGTGTACTTTCTAGTGATGTATTAAAATTATACGTTATACAACAGTATTGGCTGCTAATCCGTCTACTACATTTGTTTCATTCAACCTCGGTTAATTTTGTCGTTGGATTTTTTTGCCATATCTAAATTAAGGGTTTCAATAAATGGTTTAGTACAAATAGTTATTGCATGTAATGTTCTTAAATCACGTGGTGTCAGTGTGCTCTTGTTTGTGTGCGATCGTTATTTCTCAGGTCAGTTACCGAGCCGGGTTAATTTTTATTGGCCACCGGAAACCAATAGGCTCGACACACTCCATTACGTGGGAGAACTATTGTTTATGTATTTTGATAGGTAGTTAACAAACATTTCTCATTCTGTCAGAAAAAAAATACTATCCACGCAAATGTAGAGAAGAAACAAATAAACAAAAAAAAATAAGAAAAATAATAGAGGCACGCGCTGCAACTAACAACTTGCAATGATGAATAGTGTTGTGACGTTATATCTTTAACTACTAGTGGACCGCCGACTGCGCTCCGATGCAAAAAATAAACGACTGCTAAATTACATAGCGCTTATAATATATATTAGTTTGTTAATGTAAATGTAGTAGAGCCTCGCTGATTTCAGCATGAATGGTCCGGCTCGACCGGGGAAGGACTACACCCTCTCACAGAATATCGACGTGAAATAACAGTATTTCTACTGTTGTGTTTCGTTCGGTGAGTGAGAGTGCCGGAGGATCAATCACCCTCTTTCCCTCTTCCCGCTCCTTCTCCTTTCCACTTCCTTTCCTAAATGGTCGGCAAAGCGCAAGTGATGCTTCTGATGTTGTAGGCTACGGTGACTACTTACCATTAGGTGGTCCGTATGCTTGTTTGCCACCTTAGTTGTATAAAAATAAAATGATTAGAAAAGCATACTTTTAAGAATTTTGTATAGCAATAAATAATATAATATGTAAAGAAATTTTATGCAACACTATTACATTAAGTAATCGATACTACCTAACTGATACATCATTATCCAACACTATCACCATAAACAAAATAGAGTAGACCGCCCACTGCTACATTTAAACAGATAAACAAATAGCATATTATTAATAGGCAAGCAGTTACACGTAACTGTTATGTAACGATATAGCAGTTGTTAAAATAGATGACATACATTAGTTTACAATAGCAGCCCTTTAAAGTACACTAATGAATATACATACAATCTTTTTTCCTTTTTTGTTTTTAAATCTTTATTTAAGAAAGAAAGATAATGTTGCCCTCATTGGATATACACAAGAAATTCATACACTATACAACGAATGTTCTATTTTTAAGTGTCAAAAGGAACAAATCATAAATGAGCCCTGTATTTGGTACAACGAAATAAAATGACCGCGCTTTGAGTCGCTCGCCGTAATTTTATTTCGTTGTACTAAATACAGTCGTATTCTGAAGCACTTTAGGTTGAATTTAAATTGTTACTGAATTAGTCTCTTCGCCGCCACTCCGTCCGTCGGCGCTGACCCTAAATATAACTGCCAAGGTTGGAGTGCTAGACATCTCATCCTAACCATTGGGCTAATAATATAATATTATACGTTGTATCTAAGATCAACTTTTAGCTCGCTTGTCTTAGTTGACTTGCTAACAGTCAGACACAATTGTGAATTAATATGCCAATGACAGAAACATTAAAACTTTTTTTGTTAGGCCTTTTTATACAGAGGACAATGTCCTTATAGTGTCTATATTTTGTAAGTTTAATTAATACCTGTTGTGTACTGTCAAGCCTTTCTCTAATCTATTTAATGAGTATTAAGCTCTCGACGCGCAGTTTTTGTAAGCTCCGTTTGTAATGCCTAAAGTCATTTGTCAATGTCGTATGACCTATTTTCATGTATGGTAGCTTATTTTTGCAATAGTTTAATGTGATTGCAGGCGCGGAGCCAGCCCTCAAAAAAAGTTGTGTTCACAGCCACCCGAAAATCGGCCAAGTGCGAGTCGGAGTACGAACTTGCTCATGAACAAACATGACTCATAAACGACTTTTGAATTTGATTATTTCCTTTTTTGCGCGCATCAGGACTTTGGCCTTAGGAATGTAAATAATCATTGGAGGAAGTCAGACCCGCTTTCGTCCAATTAAATAGTCAAATAGTTTCGATTAAATTCTAAACCAATTACAATCAATAAATAATTTTTTTTCTTCTTTTCTAGTAGCCAGTAAGCCAATACTAGAGTGGGTAAATAGGTATCTTGACGCTGTCTCAGGAGTCGTATAGCGTTTATTATCATCAGCCTATCAATCTCAATAGACCGTGAAAGTGTGACGTCACAAGTCTATTAGGGTTGTGGGCATGCCCATCGTGCCCACAACGGTGGATCCGCCCTTGTGTGATTGTTTATTTAAGATGTCTAGTTCTCGTTTTCTACATTTTAGTCCATCTTATTATACTTGGGTGCGTAAATAACTTTCCTCCGTCGATCAATAGTTCAGGTATCCCGGTACAGGCAGTATGTTTAAGTTTGTATGTGTAAGAAAATTTGAAAACTGTGGTCATAGACAAGAACAAGTCTATTATTTATCTTTTTACATGATTATTTGCTATGTATAGCTGGCTAAATGTGACTATCATAGACTGTCATAGAGTGGATACTCTTTCGAGATATTTTGTACAATATTTGTCTATTGGTATGAATTTTAGGGTAATATAAACCTTGTTTACAGTGGTTGATTGTAATCCGTTTACAAATAGATTTTCTAGACATTTTCTAGTAAAAAAATTATAAGAAAATAAACAAATAAATTCTTTCTTTTTGCTGTTTTTAGACCCATAATAAAAATGCATTAGTTTGACGTGTTGATTAATTACAGTTTGAAAGTTAATTGAAATAATTGAAACAACTGCAATAAATTAATGATCGCTAAACAAATACTCACTTATCGAGCTTGTAATCGATTCATTTATCGATTTGCGAAATCGGGGACAACGACTTATCGCGTCGAACCTAATCTGTGCTTCTAAACTGGTGCGCAAGTGTTATGTAAGACGGTTGTTTATCGTTGTCAATCATCGATACTGCGACGGTGAATAGATCGATTGATGTGATTATAGTAATAATATGAATGAAACGTATCCCTAGACAGATGTTTCGCATAATCGATACTATTACTTTGTGTTGTTATGAAACATCGAAATTGAAGATTCGTTTACATGTATGTATCAAAAAAGCTTTTGTATATTTATTACTAGTTTTACCCCAAGATTTCACACGCATAAGTCCCCTTCCCGTGGGAATATCGGGATAAAAAGTAGCCTATGTGTGAATCCAGGTCTACAGCTATCTAACATACCAAGTTTCATCGCAATCAGTCTAGTAGTTTTTACGTGTTTTACTTTCGCGTTTATAATATAAGTAAGGATTACTATTTTTTTTTTATAGTCATCGTATGACCACCTTTAGTTCAGCTCTAAAGTGCCAATAGCATTGAAAAATAATGAGGGATTTAAGGATATCTGTCTGTCTTTGTGTTCGTTGATTGGTATTGGTAAAGCTTCATCGAGGACTATCTTAGTGGCGTTATCTTAAGAATAATAATACTTGTAGTCATAAAATATTTCAAATAGATACTCCTTGCTATATTTTTATATTCTTTATGCAATACTATAAAGTTGCTTTACTAAGTTTTAACTGTATTACTTAATTAACACTGTGAGCAGCGATAGCTCAGTGCGGAGACCAACAGACTGCAATGCAGAGGGTCTCGGGATCGACCCACGTCGCGCATCTCGGAAGTTATATGACTTTCCAAAATAATGTGCGTATTGATTGACAATTATCGCCTGCTCCCTTCCTCGGAGGGCACGTTAAGCCATCAGTCCCGGCAGTCATGAACATCTATGGCAGCCGTTATTGTGAGAGTGTCGACACAAAAGATCGCACTGGGTCGAAGTGTCGCCGGTCTGCACTGACTGGCCCCCACATAATACAAGATAATTAACACTTTCCTAACCACTGTTTTAATTTTTGTTACAGGTAATTATCATCAATACTAAGCACCTGAGCGATAACGCAAGCTGTCTGGTAACAGGTATTACTTCTAATCTAGCTTATCTAGAGATGTGACATTGAGTAATGACAGTCTGCGGTAAGCCACTCCAATCAAAACGTCGTATGTATTTAGATTATTATTGCCACACAAAAAAAACTGTAACACAACGTTGGTAACCAAATATTATCTATGTAATAATAGATCACAGGCGAACTGCTACTAATATGCCTTATTTTTTATAACTTGTTTTTATGTATCGGCTGTCAGATTGATATGTTGATAAGGAAATGGTTCTATTTTAATGGTATATATTTAGGTAGTTGTGCCAATTATGTTTTAATAATTTCTCTTTTTTGCGATCTTTGCCGTTTATTCAGTTGAAATAGTTTTTTTTGTAGGTTGTTTTAGCTATCACAGAGAACTTTATTTTAAAAAGTTGAAACTTCACATTAAATTAATTAGGCTTTATATTTTAGAACATAACAATCGCTTGTATTTTTCTGAAGAGTGAGCAAAGTGAATAAAGCTGATCTTTTTTTTTAACGCACGCGTATTTAAATGTTTGACCAAAATATTTCTGAAAAACGAATGTAATAGTATGATATTCCGAACTGTGCATCATCTCACGATCGATAAACTCAAACACAAGAGTAACCTTACATCACTAAACCAAAATTTCATAACAAGTCAAAACACATTAGTTACATTATTTCGTAAACGGAAAACAAGAGCCTCCATTGATAACTATCTGTCATAGATGCATTTCTTTTGTTTTAGTTAATAAATCAATCTACTAAATGAAGTTTGAAGAGTTAAACGTAACTGTTCTTTTAGCGCTGACAACAACATTAATACAACCTCTTTGAATGCATTATGTAATCGAGTAAGTAGGTTAGGACTTAGGATTATCGGCTAAATGCTTTTTTTAATCTGTGTTATACAATTTGAATTTGGAGCAATAAACTGGCAGCAATGTGGAGATAATTATACAGTTTTAAATTTCGACTGTCAAATTGAAGTAGGATAAGAGTTTATTAAATTATTTTTGATTGTTATTTGTGTTACGACATAATGTGTACTTTTAAACTTACTTTTTAAACGAGTGTCTTTTGTGACAATAGTGTTGTTTTCTTATTTAGTATACTGCCAGCTGTATTTAAAAAAACAAGTCACCATGTTTAAAAAGCCTACTTTGCTATCGTTATAACAACAGTGTCCATATAGCATTGTATCAACAACATGGTCAAAGCATTATAATTTAATATTATTAAATAATACCTACACCAATTAAGCTAAAGATAAAATGTCCAGCCAGTAGGTCGATGGTATTGATAATGTCCGTTATCACAAGCCAAGGTCTCCAAGTGATTGTCAGCCATTTATTATAGACAATTGCTTGGCCTACTTCACAATAAGGACATAGCACAATAAATTACTACACGCTTTTAGGCTAATAGTTATCCATAAAATGTTTTATATATTACTAGCTTTTGCCTGCGGCTTCGCTCGCGTTAATTTAGAATTTGACAATCAATTCGGGTTGTACTCTGCTTGTAATAATATAATTCAATCATGATTCGAAAGAAACGTGGCGCCATCTATTATTATAAGAACGTTTTTGTTGTTTTCCTCGGGAACAGTAATTTTTTTCGGGATGAAGGTAGCCTATGTTCGTTTCTGTACACCTGACAACGTATATGCAAAATTTCAGGATGATCGGTTCAGTGGTTTAGGCGTGAAAAGGTAACAAACAAACAAACTCGTTTTCGCTTTTATAATATTAGGATTAGGATTAGGATATAAATATACAGTATGGCATTATTGTCAATGGCTATGTTGTATCCATGCTAATATTTTAAGTGGGAGAGTAAGTTGTATGTGATGTTTCATGGCTAAATTGCTAAACGGATATGGATGAAATTTGATAAGAAAATATTTTTAACTAGCGACCCGCCCTTGCTTTGCACGGGTAGTACAAAACCTTAACAAAAAATAGACTTAAACCTTTCTCATGAATCACTATGTCTACTGGTGAAAACCGCATGTAAATCTGTTCAGTAGCGTTTGAGTTTATCGCGAGCAGACTAGCAGACGCGGCGGAGAATTTTGTTTTAAAATTTAGTTTTACAATATGTAGTGATACTGAGGAAGTAAATGGGTTCCTTAAAAAGTTGGAAAACATCAAGGATAACACCTTATTATAAGATTTCGTTTTGATATTGCAAATTACGCCTATTAAGTATCTCATTGCATATTTGGGCTGTTACGGCCTCACGTAACAGCGGACGTGCTAATATTTCGATATAACAAGTCGATTGAATTAAACAGCTGTCTTTCTAAGTGACGGCACAGTCCACGACAATCGAAACAGTGTAATTCAAATGCACAGACGTAAGAGTGAAAACCATAATGAAGATATGATCCGAAACCATAACTTATCAATTTCTCACATAACATACTCATGAGACTAACAACAGCAAGATAGACGACTTTTAAAAGGTACTCACAAAGGTATATTGTATGTACTAGATTAATCATATCACCATACAAAACTATATAATAGAAAGAGCTATAAAATATGATACCTTCAGCCAACATGTAACTACATTATTCAACATCATACTTTAGACTAGTAGTTCCCAAAGTGGTCCAGGTGAACCCCCACGGGTCCACGGGAGACTCGATGGGGGTCTACGTTGGCGTGAAAAAAAGGGGGTCCACAATTCGTAAGCGGGGGTCCACGAAAATTTATTTACTTTCGATAGTGAAGACTAAAATGTTGGCTTCACTTCACCTGTCAATGTAGGTAGATAATATTTTAAGAAGCTTAGCGACTGTTACTTGTAAAAACTTGCATATTGCAATTTTTCAGTTGAGAATTTCTAAAAAAAGTAAAGAAGGTCAGTCTGCCTATCGTGGTAGGTTCAGTCCCGAGAATTTAAAAAAAAAGGTCATCATATGGTAGAAATGCAGCTGTGCAGAGGGTCCACCGGAACCAGCTAAATTTTGAAAGTGGTGTATAAGAAAAAAGTCTGGGAATCTCTGCTTTAGACTTTAATGTGATTGATATACCCCACATTTGCAGTAACATGAAGCTGTTATACAGTTTAGTTCCACCGTTTTAACCGCGAAGGGACAATCGTGATCTACATTGAATTACTAAACCTAGACGTCGCTGCAACTATCTCAAAATAGCCGCACACACGAGCGCTCTCAAATTTGGACACGACCAAACTTGGCACAGCACATTGTCACTTAATCCGTACCATATACATCGACAGGTAATACGAGTTCTAAATCGAATCGGTTACAGGTACATTAGTGCACGTCACTATGGTCAGATACAGTATTAGAACACAGTTATATAAAATGCACTTGCTCCGATTAACTAGTGACACTTGATTCGATTGACAAACGTTTGCGAAATATCGATTATTACGATCATCGATCCAGTTTGGTGGCATTGATAAATTGTTTTGTTTGCAGTTTGGTCACGGAGTTTGGTTTTTGAATTTCGAAAATGGGTGTTACGGCGTTGGCTTATGACGACTTCATTCAAACTCAACTAAAACAAAAAACAAGCTTTTCGACATTTTGCGGTATGCGTCTAATGAAGTATTTATTTATTAAAATTGTATTCAGAATTAAATTTTATGTTTTGTTAACGATAATCTTATTTATAGAGGTATTATGTATAGAGGTATTATTATATATAATTCAATATTGTACTATTTTCTATTATTTATGACAAAATTACTTTACCTAGTATCTTAACTTACTAAGAGCATGGAACCTAGAAATGTGCTTGGCGTCATAATTAGACAGAGTCCTTGAAATCAGTCTATAATATATAATTCGTCTTGCAAAACTTACGTATAGTCCATTTTTTTATTTGTCTTATTGGCGAAACGTACGCCTTCCACAACTATATCTACACCTTCTGGGTTAAATAGACTTTACGCTATAACAATAATATTCTATCACATACACACAACACCATCTAGCCCAAACTAAGCAGAGCTTGTACTATGGGTACTAGACAATGGATAAACATACATATATATACATTTTTGATTTTTTTAAGTACTTACTTATTATACATAGGAATACTCACACCAAAACAAGCATCCTTGTCCATGCACACAAATGTTTGACTTGTGCGGGAATCGAACTCGCGACCTCAGGCGTGGCAGTTGGTTACACTAACCACTTCGTCATCGAGGCCGCCAATATGTGCAGTTATATAAACAAAAACCAAACATATCACCCCAGAAATGAACGTCGCCGCGTCGTATGCAAAATTATTGTAATGGCCCATTACTGAGTAACGAGGAGATTACTAATGAATGAAGGAAAGCGTTTTTCGTATCAACACTACAGTTTGTATCTAAGTATATCAGTTACGTGAGGTAATAACGAGTATTCTGCAACAGTAATATAGCAGATACTTGTTAAGATATCGACAATAGGTTACGAAATACTTGTACTTAGTGTCCAGTGAAAATGTTCCTGGTTTGTTACAGTTTATACACTTTAGACTATATATTTAACCTCTTTCATAACACTGGTATAAACTCCTGTTTATGCAACTGATTTTCGCTACAGCTTAGATCTTTGATATAGACACGCTTGTATAATAATAATAACTAGCGGTCGCCTAGTGCTCGAAATTCGACCAAAGTTTGCCTGTAAGATATTGCTGATATATGTCATTTATTGATATATGTAACCATAGTTACGCGCTTCGGCTGCGTGTGTCAATGCATAGTTGTGTGCGTGTAGTATTTTTTCATTAATTTAATGTATTTCTAATGCATATTTTATATAAATATTAGGATTCGCCCCTCCTTCTCCATATAAACTTTAACTGTGTCAAATTTCATACTCCTCCGTCCGCGCAATTTTCGTAAAAAGGGGTACAAAGGTTTTGCTTCACGTATTAATATAATAATAATAAGCCCTAACCACCGGTAGCTTGGACCCAGTTCCCAATGCCGGTGGGTCTTCATAGTTTTTTTATTTTTAAATGTGTTTTTTTTATATATGTAAAAATGTAATTATCATTGAAAAATGTATCAATAAAGGGAATAAATTAAAACTCTCGAAGGGCCTCTGCATGTTGGACCCATGTCCTTCCAACGGGCTGGGTATTTTCCTAACATATTAGGGAAATACCCGTGAAAGAGAAACAAAGAAAAAATAATATTCCATCACATACACACAACACCATCTAGCCCAAAGTAAGCAGAGCTTGTACTATGGGTACTAGACAATGAATAAACATAGATATATAATTTTTTTTTGTAAATACATACATATTATACATAGAAACACCCAGAGCAAGACAAACATCCATGTTCATGCACACATGTGTTTGACTTGTGCGGGAATCGAAAAAGAGGTGACTATGACAACACTTTGGCAGCATGTTGCATTATTGTCGTCTACGAAAATTTATTGCACAATACACAAAGAATTTTCTATCAGGAAAATTAAATAATACTTTGCCCAACCCCGAAATTAAACTCGGGGCATATTTCAGAGACTGCGCTGCTACTAAAATTTTTCAAATCAGAATACTCAATAATACTTGTCCGACCACGGAATTGAACCCTCACGGTTGGACGCAAGCATAAGAAAGGTCTTTAATCTATACTAATATTATAAAGCTGAAGAGTTTGGTTGTTTGTTTGAACGCGCTAATCTCAGGAACTACTGGTTCGATTTGGAAAATTCTTTTAGTGTTGGATAGCCTATTTACCGAGGAAGGCTATAGGCTATATAACATCACGCTATGACCCACGGGGGCAGTGCAGTAACGATAAACGCGGGTAAAACCGCAGGAACATCTAGTTCGTAATAAAATGTTATCTGATACAGCATACTTCTTTTTGGTATCTCATGGTGACAAGTTGAATGGTCGCAAACGGGCAGGAACTTTTAACTTACTTATTTATAATTTAATGGTCAGAATTCAAGGCAAAAATGCCATAAACCTTTTTATATACATTTTGTGTTGTTTTAATATTATTCATTCCTTTAAGTTTGGTTTTACATGCTATATCAAAAATTTGTCATGAAGGCAAGAAAAATAGTTATTATTACTCCACACAATCAATGTCATTATTTCGTGATATATTGCTAAAGTGGCGTATAAAATTTAAAAATGGCACGTTTGAAAGTAGCAGTGAAATTACTAGATTCTTATCTAGTAGTTACATCGCTACTTTTAAATGAAGAAAATAGACAAAAAAAAGAAGATACTACAGCGCGATATCAATAATTTCTTTCCATTATATCTTTATATATTTTACCAGACAAGTATTATTGTAAAATATTTAAGAATTACTATTCTTTTAAATACAATACTTTTAAGTACAACCAGTATTTTTAATACTTGTCAGACAATTTGTGACAGCATTGCTCAAGAGTCGTACTTTTGAACGGTTTCGCAATGGTACTGAAATATTTTTTAAACGCTCATTCAGTATTCCAAAAGCATATGATCCAGATCATGAGTCTGTCAGCCTGGTACGAATATTAAAAACATACGTAAGCATGCAGCAATAAAGTGCTTGTTAGCGCCTACGTTTATTACTCTACTAGATGTGCCCGCGGTTTCACCCGCGTTTATGATTACTGCGCCGCTCCTGTGGGTCGTAGCGTGATGTTATATAGCCTATAGCCTTCTTCGATAAATGAGGTATCCAACAGAAAATATTTTTTCAATTCGGACCAATAGTTCTTGAGATTAGCGCGTTCAAACAAACAAACTCTTCAGCTTTATAATATTAGTATAGGTGATATGGCAAAAGCATATATTAGGTACATTAGCGGTACTGACTTTAAATCTTAAAGAGAATTGACGTAACTAAATATTAAATGGTGCAAGATTTTATATGACAAAGTTCTGCCTAGCATATGTGCATAATATTTACTCACTATTTATAGCCCCAACTGCGTCTTAATTGGCGCGCAAATTCGAATAATTAAAAATATCTACTTCGTAGTTTTATATTCTGAATTGTTACTGATAGAGATTATGTGCCACGCAAGTACGGGCTACACACGTAAGTTAATCATATGGGTTACTAGAATGGGTACATACAACCCGAGCTAATGCCTCAACTTATGGATGTTATCCACGTCGCCAGGACAATTACCTTCCTTGATGCCCTACAGATTTTTTCTATAGCGTTCACTAAGAACACCCGCGCTCGAAACAAGCATTTGCGGATGACGCAAATTTTTGCCCCATATGGGGATTGAACCGCGCTCGGCGCAGTGGCAGTGACGAGACGTACAGTTAAATCACAACGCCATTCATGCAGGCAAAAAGAATTAAAAAGCTATAACCATAAACTTAATATCTGCATGATCTTAAGTGCACAATATAAAACCGCAATAAAGCACTTTAGAGCTTTCGGACAGTGCTATAGTCCTTTTAAGTCACGTGGGGTAAGCAGTTCTGCAACTGCTCCAGTTACGTTATTACGTAAACAACCTTATTGAACAAGCGAGTTGTTTCTCAAGTACACTATCTATATTATAGTCTCACTTTATACAGAAATTTTCATAAGTATTACGAATAGTGTCATAACAGTGCAAGACTTGAATTGAAAATTTTATTTACGCTTGAGTCGACGTGTGAAATACGTTGGTTTCAGGTTTTGAATATTAAACAGTGCTGGTTAAATCTTTTACGTACTTATGCCGTAAAAAGAATAATAAGTTGGTTATTAGAGCGTTCTAGCATATCTCAAATTATACGTGAAAGAAAAAGTTTGGCGTGTGATGAATTTTAATAGTTAAGAAAATAATATGTAACGCGCAATAGTTTAAATACTCGCCCGGCCATTTCTAGTGCGTTAAGCGTTATAGGTTTGATCCCAAACCTTTACCTAATATTTTTTTGTGTCTGGAAGTTTCTGTATCCATTGCTTAAAAGCTGAAAGTTTAATAAGTCCTCCGTAAGACATCTTCCTAGTGCGTTAGTACTTTCATAATAAATATGTATGGATGTGTACACTTTGGCGCCAATTGTAGTATTATACAATTTGTTATATACAATAGATCGACATTCAAAACGTTTTGTTACGCACTAACAAAAAAGACCACAACTAATAGTTCTACAAAGAAAACCAACAAGAAGCAAATCGTGACTAGACAGTCATGTGTTTCCATAAAAAATAGGTTTGGTGAAAGGTAATTGTACAAAACAAAAACATATGCAAACTTTCTTTCATTGACATTGGAGACAACAATTACATATAGAGTACATGATCACTCTATTTACTTGTTATTATATTATATACTAATATTCATATACTTGACCGTATGACTCTAGTGCGTTTGAATCCTCGATCAGGCCATCAAAACATAATTGCGTTAGCCAATATTTTGTAGTAGTAATTGGTGATGTTTAATCCTTGTGACTTTAAAAGTACGTGTAGCTATTGGTTCTGTGCCTGGTCTCTTTCCGGTCGTGTCGGACTACCATCCCATCAGATTATTAGCCAGAGGGAATAGATAGTGCACTTGTGTTTGCGCATACACCTGTGCACTATAATATGTTTTGTGCTGATGCATAAATCTTAACAGCTCCGTTAAGTATTTCAATATAGAAAACAGTATAATAAGAGATTTATATGCTAATGCTCGTAGCGTAATGTTAAATCCTATCCCAATCCTAATCCTAATCCTAACTAATATTATAAAAGCGAAAATGAGTTTGTTTGTTTGTTTGTTTGTTACCTTTCACGCCTAAACCACTGAACCGATTATTCTGAAATTTTGCATATACGTTAACAGGTGTACATAAACGGACATAGGCTACCTTTCATCCCGAAAAAAAATTACTGTTCCCGAGGAAAACAATAATAACGTTTTTATAATAATAGATGGCGCCACGTGTCTTTCGAATCATGATTGAATTATATTATTATACAAGCAGAGTACAACCCGAATTGATTGTCAAATTCTAAATTAACGCGAGCGAAGCCGCGGGCAAAAGCTAGTACAAAATAATGCAAAAATAAACATTCTGACTAACAAGGCCAGAGCTTAACGCGTAAAAACAAACAAACAATCTGTCTCGCTTTATAATATTAGTATACATGATTAACGATACAAAATATTGCAAATATTTCAAATTAACCGCAATTTACTTCAACAGCTACGAAATTTAATTACAAAGGATTATATTACAAAAAACAAACCAGCAGCAAAAATGATTTACTAGTAGAAAACGGTGCGAAATTACGCGCATATTACCGACACGGATTCACGTACAAATTGGTCCGTATCCGTAACCGTAGCTAACTGCTATTAATCAACACTTGGTCTCTACCTACTTTATACATCGCCACATTATTGAAACGCCGTTTACCTATTCAACAAAGAAAAAACCACGCACGATAAAGCCCTTGTTTTCACGCATAGGTAACTAATCGTTGCTGAAGTACCATTTATCATTAATAATAAAAACTTAAAACTGTTATTGTATGTGATGCAACCGACTGCCCGGCGTGAAGGACGAACGCCATATGCGTTGGATTCTTGTAAATGATTACATAATATCGAATGCTTATAATGTCCGTTATTAAGAAGATGTTCGGCCTTATCTCATTTTGGACGTTTTTTTTTACTTTGCTCGTCGAAATGACCACACTCCACCTGATGGTAAGCAGTCGTGTGGTCTAAGAGCAGTGGCCTCCACACCGCCCTCATAGCAGCCGAGGCGATGTTGAGGTCTCTACTTTGACGGCCTGAGAAGGTGCTTTTCCACGCCCCGCTTAAAGGACCCAGGATTGAAGGAAGAAGGAAACACGTGCCTTGGCAGAGAATTCCATGCCTTGGTCGTTTGCTAAATTTTGATGGTTCTGAGCTCGTTATATACCTTAGAGAGCTTGTTCCGAGTATAACAAAAATCATATCAAGCAGACCTTAATAAAACATGTAAATTTTACGACTATGTATATTTATTCTAGCCTGCCTCCGACTGGTAGTGAGTACGACTATTATACATGACGTCTCTTTCGTATTAGGTTTCCGGGTCGTAAAATGGGTTATTGGGTTTTCCTGTTATTAAATTTTCAGTAGCAGCACGGTGTTTGCGACTTTGTCTGGTGGACTGCAAAGGTTCTATTATATGGAACCTTTGCTTTGCCGTTTGAGGACATCGGTACACCATATGTTTATACATTGTGATATTTGAGATGGACGGGAGATGCGATTGCGATTGTGAGCAAAACCTGGTTGAGATTGGCACAGGATCGTAAGGGGTGGTAAAGATAAAAAGAGGCTTTTGTCAGCAGTGGGGAAAGTAAGGCTGTGGATGATGATTATAAGTGACTTTGATATTTAGAAATGGTAAATTAGACTTAGATAAACTTAAGTTACACTAAGTTGACACTTATATAAAGTGGTATTATGAGTAAACTGTGTAACAATAATAGCCTTTGGTGTTGGTTATTGAAAGGGCAGAACCGAAGGCTGACCCGTTGAACTATTGCAGTGGACCCACTCTCCTATAACTACATATATTAACGTTAGCTAAATTGCTTAACAGTAGATAAGGCTATTGATACATAACTTTTGTGAGATTATATGCTAATATTGGTACTTACTTTGTAGACTAGTCTTACATCTGGGCATGGACAGAGGGCATATTCACATTTTGTTGTAGTCATATACCTTTTGAAATTAAACTACTATATACGGATTTTATCGCGTTGTTTATTTGACACTTTATTACAATATTTTGAAACTGTTATACTACTATTACTATTAAACTTTACTATTTTTAAAGCTAATTAAATTATTGAAACTATTAAAACTATTTATACTATTACTATACTATTTATATTTACGTTTACACTTTCCCCGACGTTTCGGTTGCTTTTCAGCAGCCATGGTCACGGGGAGACTAAGATGGTAGTTGTCTCAATGTTCCAGTGTAGTTATTTCAAAGTACCCGAACATAATTTAATCATGGGTGTTTCTATTTACGCAGAATACCATATACCTATTAAATAAGCTTTGTCATCAACTGGGTACCGTTACCAACTTTGTATAGCTATTGAGCATTATCGTACAAAACAATTGAACAAAGCTGTTTGAACTGAGAATTGAACCCGGTACTTCGTGATCGATATTTATAGCATCTTCTCAGGCCGTCAAAGTAGAGACCTCAACATCGCCTCGGCTACTGTGAGGGCGATGTGGAGGCCACTGCTCTTAGACCACACGACTGCTTACCATCAGGTGGAGTGTGGTCATTTTGACGAGCAAAAAAAAAAACTAATAAGCCAGTCAATAAGGGTGTTGGTGTAATCACTAGAATCATAATAATTGCTATAAATCAATCACAAAAGGACCAATTTTAGTAATAAAAGTTGTTTAGAGTATAATTCCAGTCTAGTCATATTAACGTCAAATGTAAACTGACAAGTAATAATTATGTTCAAATTTGACGTTTAAGGAGAATACCATTTTTGATATTAATGATACTGAGACTAGATCGGAACTCTATACTGAACAGCTTTTATTACAAGAATTGAGCCTCAGAAATAATAAACGTAAAATATTCCCTTCGATAAAGTAATTTCGTCATTATTTTCGTAAGAGCACAACGTGAGATTCTTTACTGATTGTTATTTAACTACAATACAGCATTTACTTTATTATACATAATTATTTTATCCATGTTTTGGCCTCTATAAAGTCGTGGATAAATGATATTTCATCATACGTAGGTATTTATTAAAATACTTTATTAAAACACTTTAAATAAAGTTCTTTGTGAAAGCACAAAGAGTAAACTTTATGAAATGGAAGTGTTGTACTTCTATTGTATATTAAAATAATAAAATAGCATTATAAAACCAGTACGTACTTTCCTTTTTAAAGTAGTTCACTGCTTTGCAACTAGTTATATTATATACTTATCATATTCTCTGACAACATTTTACTTTTGAATTATTTTGTATATATCTTACCTAAAAAGCTATTTAAAATTGAATAAATAGTCCAATCTGTCTATTAGAAAAAAAATATAATTACCAAATATATTGGACTTGGCTGTCGTTTACAGATTTCCGTGTTATTAGACTGTTGATACGATATCTATTTACGGCACTTCTAATATAGGTACCTATTACATATAATATGTATCGGCTACTTTAATGCCCGAGGCATTTTTACTAGTCAACCTTGACTACCAGACTGCTACATTCTGACCAGAATTCTACAGCACTCTCAAAAATTCATACTAGCACAATTTATGAATGGAGCTGGTATTATTTTTAACTATATCATTTTTCTGCACGTGTATATGTCACCGAACTGCTCTTATACGGCTGGACTGATTTTGATGAAAGTTTTAGTGTGTGTTTGAGATAGTTTAGATTTACAATTGAAGACTTGGCTGGAACTGCGATCGGGTTCTAGAAAATTTATTTTATTTTAATCCCACATTTGGACAGGACAATGTCTATTGGGTCCGTTAGTTAAGAAAACGCGGATATAACAGCGCTGGTTATGGTGCAACATGGCGGGGACACTGCCCAAAGTCCTCAGACACACATAAGTTAAAAAATAATAGTATAATTATTTAAACTTTGCTCAATCCTAATGATGTGTGATTAATGTAAAGTGATAGATACTTAAAGCTCTAAATTAATACTTATTAATGAATCATTTTGCATGTCATCGATGGAGTATAATTACTTGATATTGATGTAACATCGATATGTTAGTGCGCGTATTAAAGTTATGATGTAAATAAATTTATTTGGGATTTGTAATGTTTCAACTAGATTGCGTAAACCACAGTCACGATTGGATGAGCCATGATGTGCTGCGGTTGAATCCAATTAAGGTCTCACTTTGTTATAGAAATATTTTAGAAAATATATTTCGAACTGGTATTTTCACATATTTTTTGTAAAATGTATCACAATATTTAACGTCGGTAAATATGATGTACGGTAAATATATAGAGGGATCCGTAAGAAAGTGATAGGTAGTTGTATTGATTAATGGAAAGTTAAGCAAGATTGCTGTGGTGAAGTCCTTTGATGGATAACCATTTATGAAATAATGATTTACGGCATGCTGAAATATTCTGATCAACGGCTTAAGTTCAATATATGATACTTTCAAAACGTAAAGTTTATAGAGCAGCCTTTGCAGAGTAAATGAATATAAACCTAATATTCAGTCGTATTTGTGGAAATTTATGCAAGCTTGGTGAGTGCGATTACCGTGAGTCTCGGGTTCGAGTCCCACTAAAATGTGTCGGACATGGTGAACTGTTATTGGTTTGATTGGCAGAAAAATCTCAGTAGCATCATGGCGTCTGGAACTTGCCCTTTTATATGGCTTCCAAAACTATAACGGGTCAAAATTATAATTCACTTTGAATTAGTCGTAAAATTTTGTATCTATATTAAAAGAACCACGTACCAACAAATTCACTGATCTGGTCAACACAAGCGTTTTAGTTTTAATACCGCCATCTTAATAATGCCTGGGCTACATAACTAACATAGTGAAATAACGATTGATTGTTGTTGAGATAGTTAAACAGGAACATTTTGCAATTCCATCGTCTTACAAGTATGCACAATATGTAATTATAGAACACAGCCTTAAGCAGTGTTAGAACACTTTACGTTACGTTATTCTAATCTCCTCTACAAAGGCACTGTTACATATAACAAATTAACTGTACTGAGAATTTACTAAAGGAAACCATATTTTATTTTAAATCCATTGGGTCCGCAATGGATTTAAAATTACGACGGCTTAACGGGATGAAAAATTTTGTTATGATGATATAATATAATATTGTATCACATACACACAACACCATCTAGCCCAAACTAAGCAAAGCTTGTACTATGGGTACTAGACAATGGATAAACATACATATATACGTTTTTTTTTTGTAAATACATCCATATTATACATAGAAACACCCAGACCAAGACAAACATCTATGTTCATGCACACAAATGTTTGATTTATGCGGGAATCGAACCCGCGACCTCAGGCGTGGCAGTGGGTTACATTAACCACTACGCCATTGAGGCCGTATATATCCAGAATATTTTCTATTTAAGTGCTAAGTTTAATTCAAATCTGATTAGTGGTTTACGCGTGGCTAAGTTACAATCATCCAAAGTTATTTACAAACTTTTTTAATTTTATTATTAGGTATGGTGCAGTGGTATGCTTGCGTTGTTCCTGCTCTGAGTAACATTTCCAGACTAGAAAAGAACACTGTGATAGAAGTAGGGGACGGGCGTGCTTTTCTCGGGCCATACTCACTCTTCATTCCAAAGTCGAGTGATGCCCTTCTTTTTATAAACGACTAGCTTTTGTGCGCGGCTCCGCCCGCGTGGTACCTGCGTCAATAAAAAGTAGCCTATGTCCGTCCCCAGGTTTTAAACTATATCTGTGCCAAATTTCATCTAAATCGGTTGAGTGGTTTAGCCGTGAAAAGGTAACAGACAGAGTTACTTTCGAATTTATAATATTTGTAAGGATTATAGATTACAAGCTATGGTAACCATTTACTATCAGGCCGTATGTTTGTTTGTCATTTTGTTAATGCATAAATAGAATTAATAACTTCAGTTTCCTGCTTAACGGGCATTAACCCCGACGATTAATACCTATATACCAAGTATCCTGTTGTACGGTTATTAACCCGTGATAAATCCTTTTATAGCAGGAAACTTAGACGCCTGATTATTGAAAATACATATTAAGAGTGACTGTATACATATTTTAATTAGATGAGAGTTTAAGACGTCTACTTATTTAGTGAAAGTTATTAAAAATGAAAATGAAAAATTGAAATGAAAAATTTATTTCGCTAGAGATATGGTTTACATTAGTGGTGGTAAATAATAATATTAAGGCTCTTTGCACATCTCGCACTTGTCAGGCATGCGAACATTTACATAGTAAGTATCACAACTAAATTAAATACATTTTAGAGAAATTACTATGATTAATAATATGATTATATAAAAGGCCACAGTATTATTTTCTTTATTAATGTTTCAAAGAATTCTTACCCCGGCCTTGCTCCAGAATATTCTGAGATTAATTTCTGTGTCGCGGATTTTACAAACATTCAAACAACGGACATAGAGAACATCCACCACGGAGTGTAGTGTGGGAATCGAACTCACAGTCGTCGCAGTGCCGGTGGCGAGGTGACCGCTTCAACCACTGAGCCATTCATGCAGCACCTTACTATTACTTATGCAAATAGAATCAAATTCAGATAATAATTCTAAATCAAAATCATGTTATGAATAAACTTAAAACAAATATTCTAGTCTCCACAAGCGAACTTTAAGTCAGCCCCGATACATTTTGTCACGAATAGTAAAATTATATATTATATACTAGCGACCCACCCCGACTTCGCATGGATAGTACATAATCTTGACAAATTATATATCTAACCTTCCTCATGAATCACTCTGTCTATTGGTAAAAACCGCATGAAAATCCGTTCAGTAGTTTTTGAGTTTATCGCGAACAGACGCGGCGAGGTACTTTGTTTTATAATATACTAGCTTTTGAGCACGGCTCCGCCCGCATGGTACCTATCAATAAAAAGTAGCCTATGTCTTTTCCCAGGTCTTAAACTATATCTCTACCAAATTTCATCTAAATTGGTTGAGTGGTTTAGCCGTGAAAAGGTAACAGACAGAGTTACTTTCGAATTTATAATATTAGTAAGGATAGTTACGCGGAATCGTGAGTGCTACTTAACTCCAGTGCACTAGCCTTAAGTTATTTTCGTAATCCGAGCTCAGTGCATGCTAATTCAGTAATACACGACCGGTGTCGGTGGCGAAATTTCCTGTAAGGTTACCGGCCATTGAGTGGTTTACTTATCTCTTTATTGGAATGCGTACACCATGTAACTACTCATTAATTGTTCGTTTTATAGGCTGAATATAGGTTCTTGAATTTACATTACACTTAGGAAATATTTACCCCTATTTTCATTTAAATGGGTCCGTCCTATATGCGTCATGCACGCTGCAATGCGCAAATCTAGGTGACGGGTTCTGATATAATTTAAAGTTCGATGCAATGTGATGACAAACATGACTTCTGTGTTTCTATGAACTCACAGAATGTATAGTCTTACGCCTGTATCATTGAATGGGTAATGTCAAAGTCAAAGTCAAAGTCAAAAATCATTTATTCATTTAGGTCACAAAGCAACACTTATGAACGTCAAAGTATATAGGTTAGTGAGTTTACTAAGTTACTGAAGCTACATTTAGGTTAGTTGCTAGGTTCAGGCAAAGGGTAGAGCCTATGAGAAGAAACCTGCAAGAAACTTACGGCCACTCTTTTAAATCGCCAGTTAAATATAATTTCAGTATTTTACAACTCAGATTAACAAGGTGTTACAGCCATTATGCCATATAATACTGACTATAAAAAACTAAAGATAATAACAATAATATAATCAGAGGTATATGTCATTCACATATCGAAAGCTATTATATTATATATTTTCTGTTTCTCGTAATAAGACATGCCATCTACCGGAGATAGTCCAACGCTCGCTGGCGCTAATAATATTATTTTTTATAATATTTTCTTCGCGATAAATACAATAACTCTATGCCTGACCTGATTTTACTAGCGCTGCACTATGGAGACAGTTGTTAGTAACTAAATTTGATACTTTCTGTTGTGGCGTGGGCGTAGCACTTATCCTAAAGAAAGCATTAATAAAAACCGGGTGCATACAGGCAGTGAGATTCTTGAATCTGGTTGTATTACTCTATTAGGCTAGAAACTAAGAGTAAATTACTATTATCATATCTTTGATTAATCACCAGTGATACGACTTCTGGCTTCAATAATTCGCACCTAGCCGTCAGATATTTTCTAGATAAACTAGTTGTTATATTGAATGAAAGTTAATCTCAATGCAATACTAAGGTAACCCAGTATTATTAATTAATGCGAAAGGTAAGCTAGCATTATCAAAGTAGTTATGCATTATACAATATCCTTTCAAAGCAATAACTGAGTAACTTAATGCTATAGGAAGCTCAACAGCGCAGCTGTCAATTTGTTGACGAAATATCTGTTAATCTGATTTCATTAAAACACGAGTGCTCTCTCTATTCCCTAACTCTCATGATCCGATGGGACGGTAATCCGACAAGACCGGAGAGAAATCAGGCACAGGACGAATGGCTTTACGTGCTCTTAAGGTTTGTCATACCGCCAACTTCCTAACTCCGGGCTGCTATTGAAATTTCTTAACAGAAAAACCCAATACGTTTTTGTTAGGCAACTTTGCTATGTATCTGTCAGTCTCTTAACTCGTTTGTGTCCAGTTTAATCCTCAACAACATCATAATTATCGCCATGGCTATACTTCAGTCACGTCAATACTTCAAGGGTACTTGCTTTAGTATAAAAACATTCGTTACGTGTTATTTAAATCAATATCACGGTAATGTTTGGCCGCAGGGTTTTCACGGAAGAATGATAGTGCATTTTTAGTTCCTGCTTCGATTATTTAAATTTGTTTTATGTATTCAAATCTCTTTCAATATTTGGACAAGTAGTAGACTGTTTGCAGAGAATTAAGAATTTAAAGATTTAGGTACTGAAGGTAATGCATTTGCATACGAGTTGATGACTCATTAACATTATGAAGATATACTGTTCGTTTTTAAAATATATAGGTATAATATAAAATATGATTACCTGTTCACGTTAAAAACTGTTTAAATACTACCCTCTCACAGAATATCAACATGAAATAGCAGTATTCATACTGTTGTGTTTCGTTCGGTGAGTGAGTGCCGGAGGCCTAATTACCTCTTTCCCCCTCCCCGCTTCTTCTCCTTGCCACTTTCTTTTTCTCCCAAAGGGTCGGCAACGCGCAAGTGACGCCTCTAGTGTTGCAAGCGTCCATAGGCTACGGTGACCACTTACCATCAGGTGGGCCGTATGCTTGTTTGCCACCGTATTGGTACAAAAAAAATATATATAAATAATTTTATGTCGACTTTCACAGGCTACATTACTATAGGATACTATTTATTAGTCGATTAGTAAATGTAACTAACTAACCAGAAACATATCGAGCTACAAAAACTTATTTAGACATTAGAACTAATTAAGTAGACTCGGTAACATAAACACTACAGCATATGGCGGTTGACTGAATATTAAAATCGCTATCATAACGATTCTACCATTAAGTCTTTTTTCTCTGAAGGAATTTTCAGTTTCAATGAGATGACGATGGCAACTCTTCCGCATCGGGCACGCGCGCCTATGCGGTGTTAATAATCATTTAATTAGTTCTTAGTGTAGTGATGAGAGAAACAGACAAAGATGTATGACTATCGTATATCCTAGACATGCTAGGAGATGCGATAGTTGTAAGACAGAATTAGTATAGGTATCTACCACACAAAAACTATACGGCGAAGGTTTGTTTAAGATAGAGGGCCATTTTAGACACATGCCACGAATAACCAATTTGGTAAAGTGGAGACTCGGTTCGTCGAGGTCGTGAGTTGAAGTCCTGCTTCATTTCGATTTATAATATATATCTTCGACAATGTTTAAAGCCAAATTTATACTAATATTATAAAGCTAAAGAGTTTGTTTGTTTGTTTGTTTGAACGCGCTAATCTCAGGAACTACTGATTCGATTTGAAAAATTATTTTAGTGTTGGATAGCCTATTTATCGAGGAAGGCTATAGGCGATATAACATCACGCTACGACCCACGGGGGCAGCGCAGTAACGATAAACCCGGGTGAAACCGCGGGAACATCTAGTATATTATAATCGCTAACAATCATAAAATATATCCTTTGAAGAATCTGCAGTATCAGTAAATTTGTACGTAGTGATCTTTGTCTCTTTAAACATTTATCTTGAAACATCTTTAAAAATTAACCTTAGGGGTTAAGTTTTAAAAATGTTTACATTTATAAAAATAGTAGTTTTACTAATCTTATCCAGTGCAGTTCTATGTAAAACCATCTACACAAGCGACCGCGGGTGTGATCTCTCTTTCCGCATCGCTCCGGCCACAAGGAATGCATTTTCACTGGCCACTGTATCTCGATACCACTCTTCCGTGGTGAGATCTTGAAACGGTGGTTAACTGCACTGATGTGTGGTTTATTAGTATTCTCGTTAGGAAGTTAAACGCACCGCAGTGTTGGGAAACATACGATCTGATAGCTGGCTTTCAACCTCACGGTGAAAAGCTATTGTATACAACTTTTTCTTTGATTTATAAATCAAATTTGTAGTGAAAGTATTTGACTACACGATCTTAATCATAATTTATGATGTCTTTCTGTTTCAATATAAAACCTATAAAAGAAGAGATGTCTTATCCGCTTCGTAGATAGGCCAAAGATGCTACTACGTCAAAGATTCCTTAGGCTATACTTCTTGCGTCTTTTTTAGTTTAAATTACATATTAAACAATATAAATAAAATTTAAAATTGTATGATTATCTTTATTTTCTGTTTTGCAGGCCTACATAAAATAAATACAAGGATAATCATTAGGAATCGCATATATTTTTATCCCATGACCTAAATCACACAACGTTCGGTACATAAGCAGTGGCGAGCTACCACTTACGGCCTCAGACGTGCAGTTTTTTTATATGCCAAGACAAACTTAAATTAAATAGTAAATACTCATGCAGCATATTTATCTCAGTTTTAATTAATTTCAAATAAAATGCACACTTTATACTGACATATTGAGCACAAGTTGTCGTCCATGATCGCAGGGGAATGAAACACTAAAGTATTTTCATTCGCGTCATCGTTTAGTTAGCTGCATGCAGACTGACTTGTGCATTGAGAAATGCATTACATCACATACCTTAACCTAAGAGGTTATTTGTAAACCACCTATGTACCTTTACGTTTAATTCATAACGCTGTCTAGATATTCCTTGTTTACACGAGCGATCCAAAACTAACCTAGGCTTTTTCTCTTCTACAAATAGGCTCCAATCGGAATATAACTCTGTTAGTAAAACTAAGGAAATTGATATATTTAGTCTATGGTTACCAACTTTTAAAAACAAAATATTATCACTAAGCTGAAATACAGTAGCATAAGGTTTTGTTCTTTTAGTATATGCTAACTATGTAAGAAATTGTTTATATAAGTTTTTTTTTAAGTTCTAGGTAGCCTTATGCTCCCAACTATCGTTTGTAATTTGCTTTCCGTGGCAACCTGTAATTAAGGTACCACCAATACTTGTAAACCACTAACTTTTAAACTTAGCTTTTAAGGTGTATGTTCTTGTTGGTTGTCCACATAAATAAATAAATAACCAGTTTTTATCGGATACATACAATACTTAAATTACACACATACAAAGTCTCTCGTCTATATTCCTGAAGAGGCAAGCAAAGATGCTTTATAACGACAGAACGCCAGTTATGGTTTAAGGACACATGCAATAAGGCCTGGCCTTCAATCGCGCACAGTTTTAGACATTGTCGTCCTACTGAGAATTTTTTGACCAAACGATCCAATAACACTTTGATCGTCTCGGGAAGCGAATCCGAGATGGTTGTAAGCAGTCGGATGTATTATCAATGCGCCACAGACGCAGCCTACCGAAATGAAATATAAGTAAACCAAGCATTAAATAAACCAAGCGTGTACTCAAACAGAAGCGTGGAGTAACCGATGAAAATCACCTCCAGCTTAAACATTAAACTCAGCGGTGCATAAAACCATTTTAAACCTATGTTCACTGCACCCAATCTACAAACTTTGATCAGCAATTACTTCTAGCCGTCACTGTCTTGGTAAACCATAATGCTATTTTAATTAAAACCAAATGTGTAGCCGGCGACGGCGCTTGCGCATACGGCGGTTACGAAATCGCCTCGGGTACTCTCGGGTTACCTCGGCTCGAGTTACCGAAGTCTGGAAGGCTTGAAATATTACATACGATTTATAAAATGTGTAATCCCAGATGTGTTCAGGTGATAAGTTAACTTGACACCTTTTACTGCACACGGATTGCATTTGATGCAATAATCGTGTGATATAATTGGAGATATAAGAAGTTTCTATATTGCTAATGGTAATAATATCCTGAGATTCATGTGGATATAGTCGTATGTGCACAAGAAACTCAGGATATTATTAAATTAAGCCTTTGTAAAATCGTGTTTATATTAAGCAAGCCCTTTAGAATTGCTTAATATAACTACGATTTGTTATGTTTAATTCCTTTTTAAATATGTGCTCATAAATATATATTTACCAGATGAAGGTAAATAAATATACTATATCAGGGACATTCCTGGACGACATTAAAATTCAGCATGTTAGAATTTTGTTATTTATATACCTACTAGCTGTCCCGACAGACGTAGTCCTGTACACAAGAGAAAAAAAAAATATCTATACCATTCTCGAATCCACTTGAACACCCACAAAAAGTTTCATCAAAATCGGTCCAGCCGTTTAGGAGGAGTTCACTGTCAACACACGTACAGAAGAATTATATATATAAAGATATATGCGCTAGTAAAATGCAAATACATATGCAAGCAACTGGACGGGTTTGACGTTTTTAAAAATCTTTATTATTCTATAGTAACTAGTAAAAGCTCAGTGGGGAGACCAACAGACTGCAATGCAAAGGGTCTCGGGTTCGAACCCACGTCGCGCACCTCTGACTTTCGGAAGTCATATGACTTTTCGAAATTATGTGCGTATTGATTGACAATTATCGCCTGCTCCGTGCCTCGGAGAGCAAGTTAAGCCGTCGATCCCGTTTGCCATAAACATCTATGGCAGTCGTTATTGGGAAGTCAGTACCCTCTAGTATCCTGACACTAGTCTAGCCTTAGGTTATCGTTAGCCTTCGGGTTGCAGAGTTCAGATGGCAGTCGCTCCGTTTAAAAATTGATATCGAGTCAAATCCGGTTAGACTAGAAAGCCGACCCCAAGTGACTTGGGAATAATAAAGGGTAGGGCGAAGATAAATAAAATATAGCTTTTTATTCTTGCAGTTAATTAATTAAAGCATACACTGAAAATATATATACTGATTAAGATTGAAAATAAACTTAGTACACATTGCCTGAATTCTATAAAATATATTACGCAATTAAGATGTTGAACTTGTTATTCTAAGGAGATTATATACCAACTCAGATATGCGGAAGCCATGTTTAAATGTCTGTCAGACATAAAAAACTAACCGGATTTCATTACCACTGTCGCCTCGTATAGGAGAAACACTCCGGTGGACGAACGTGACGGAAAACTAAAGAGCGCGTGAAATGGTTTTGCGTAACTATTATAATCAATGCGAGATGTTTAATGGAACATCACATTAGAATCAAATGTTACAAATATAGTAAACAAGGATTTAAAAAAAATATTGTGGTAGTCTTTGGTGACTGCCGATAGAAGTGAAAATCTTAATCCTTGATCATAAACACTTCTTTATAAACCAAAATAATTCAAAAATGGAAAGCGTTCGGTGACGCTGACGCGAGTTCCATAATTTTTGTTCAACCAAGAAGTGCTCAACGTGCCTAAAGAAGTTTTCACTTCAAAAAATGTTGTGCTGAAGAATAAGAGATGGATTTAGGCACCACAAGACTACTTATTACAAATCTTGTTAGTCAATATTAATATTATAAAGAGGAAAGATTTAATTTTTTGTTTGTATGTCTGTAAGGGTTCAACGCAAAAACTACTTAATCGATTTTAAAAATTTTTTCAACATAAGAAAGTTTGTTTATCACCGAGTAACATAGACTATATTATATGCGACCGAAGCTGCGAGCAAAAGCTAGTACTGCATAAGTATGCTATTATACTTATGGTCATACATAAATAATGAAGTTGGGATTGTATTTTTCTATTAGGCAATTGTCGTAGTAACACGGAGTCTGAAAATTTGACTAGACGGTAATAGTCTTGCTATGAGTAGAGTCGAAACTAGCTAACTTCATGTAGGTATGTTAGTGCCAACCACTTCAGGAATATAAACGCGTGAGTCATTGTTTGTATGCATAAGACTATTTATTTAGAAATCTACCACACATTTTTAACAAAGTAAATCTATGACTTGCCTTTGACGAGAATATTCTTCTTTTCGTGTGTTTAGTGGCCAACCTGTTGTCAAGAGTTGTTCAAGCCGCCCGTAGGCCTCTGACATGGCTTAACAACTGCTGTCAATTTGACAACAACCGGGACCGATTTTTTACGTGCCCTCCGAAGCACGGAGACGCTCAGATGAAATACCACTAAGCGGTCACCCATCTATAGACTGACCGTCCCCAACGTTGCTTAACGTTGACAAGAATGGAAAATATATACTGATACCACATTTTACATGTTATAGTTAAGCTGTAAGTGAACATCTGGTTGTAGCTATGACCTGTATTAATAAACGTTCTAAACTAAGAATATGCTAGTATTTTAATAAAGAGATACTATAACGCCTACTTTCCGTTTATTATGCTTCCTATGTAACATATCCGAAAGTACATTACGAGGCCATACATTCATGTTATGGTCAATTGATACAAGATGCTTTTCCGCCGGAAGCTAGGGCGGACGCAGTGGCCTTGCAACGTCGTCTTTGTTTATTTAGTTTAATTCACTTTTCATTGTAGATGACAGATCGCGACCGCCTACTCCACATTACAAGGTTGATCGAACGACCGGTTTGAAAAGTGGAGCTTTTATAAAACTGATCGTATTATGCAAACTCGGTTTGAATTACGTTATAGAGTTGCATCTATTAATGTAGCACTGACGTCTTGTGTCAAGTACACATGTTACTTTTATTACGTGTTAATATCACAAGCCTGTCATTATGAATGGCTCTATTATCCTCAGCCATCAAGCAATTCCTTAATAACTATAATTAGCGTTGCAAGTATGTCGTAGTGATAAATGACGGCTTGCAGTAGTGAACAACGACGTGCTAAAATACGACCAAGAAAGCTTTTCTCAGAACGACTATCTATTCACTTTGCTCTCAAGGCTTTGGCCGGATACCGGGTGTCGTGTAATTAAAGGCCGTTCAGTGGATGTCGTGATTACAAAGTTGACACGTGTCACTTCACATTCACGTTCTTATTTTAATCAGTTCAAATTAATTAAACAACTCAGACGCGATAAAATGTGACGTGGACTTACTGGCAAATTGGTATGCGAGGTGACGATGCTACAACGTTACGTCGTAAGGCCGCCTGTCGTAAGGGTGCGCGTATAGAATACATCAAACGTCCTACTTAGTAAAATGTCAACATCTCTGTTAAGTGTCAATAAAATGTTAATCAATTTGTTTTTGTTCCAGGTAATTAATTACGACGCAAGTTAAACTGCAGATGCAGGTCAAATTTGGGACGGGGTAAGCGAAAATGCGTGCCGGATTGAACAGCCAACAACAAATTTTTAATATCTACTAGATTTTCACGCGATTTTGCTTCCATAAATGAAGGTTATATACATTTTCTATCACTCGTGAACAGTAGGTACTTTTCTTGGATAAAGTACCCTTTGTCCTTTTCTGTACTCGTGACAAAGTGTGTGCCAAATTTCATGATGATTGGTCGAGTAGGTAAGGCGTAAAAGTGTAACAAACAAATATGCTCTCATTCGCATGTATAATATTAGTTAGGATAAAAATACATGGCAGTTAAACATATTGTCGGTATAAATAAGTCGTGTGCTTTCTAAAAAAAAAATTACAGTTCAAGGCTTTCGACGATTGAACAAGCTTGAACTGATGCAAATTTAATACGATAGTTGGTGAAGCAGTATTAAAGTACGTATGTTGTAGGTATGCGGAAGTCAACCTGGTACAACAAGTACTAGTTGCTAATGGCGGTTGTCCAGGCGTGGCCTTGTGGCCTTGGACATGCGAAGGCCGAGGACTGGTTTCTTCATCCCCAAACCTTTCACTCTAGCCACTGATTGATGTGATTGCCAACGATTTATTCCACTTGTAAATTAAGATCACTTGATTTGTTATTAATCGGTATTGGATATTTCCTATTTGCAGATATAGTATGAAGTATTTTAAATTTCTCGATCAGATCGGAGGCGTTCTGGACAAAGGCCAGGTTAAGATCTCCTTGAACCGACGGGCGTGTATGAGGAATGTGATGAAAGTGAATGAAGGCAGAGAAGTGTGTCAGGATCGTAGCAAATGGAAATCCGTAGTCTCTGCCTACCCCTCTGGGAAACAGGCGTGAATCTATGTATGTATGTATGTATTTTAAATTAAATTAATTAATATTACTAACTAGCTGACCCGCGCAACTTCGTCTGCTTCACATTAGATAATTTACGCCCGTTTAAAAAAAAAACGATCCTATCTTTTAAGTTGGACTAAATTAAAGATGGTTACGAAGTTTGATCAAAATCGGTTCAGTAGTTTAGGAGTCCATAGCGGACAAACAGCGTGACACGTAATTTATATATATTAAGATATCAAGGCCCAAGGAATGATTGCGTGCAATAAGTGATGGAATACATTTGTAATTAGTGTCAATACAAACTTGTTATTGGAGGAGTAACGATTTCATATACTGACAAATAGTTTCCAATCTTTACGTAAGATTTATAACACTTATATAGATCTGCTTGAACTAGTTTATAAATTGAAGAAATAGAGTTCTAGATATTCTTTTTTGTTCTAACCTATCTTCTTAGCGTATCGTTACTCGGCGATAAGCGTGAGTCCAGGAATATGTGGCCGGCTCTGTGTATCGTCTCTGTGAGTTTCTTGGATGCACAGGACATCGCAGCGTGTCGTACGACATAATTCGGCGAGTATTTCTGATTTTTCGCCTGAGAAATCTTCGATGTTGACAGAGACTACACACAGGGCCAGCTTTGAGGCTGGACTGATGGTGTTTGCCATCTTGGTGAAAGGATTGGCCAATCGGCTTGGGGAACTCGCTGATTGTTACCACGGTGCGCCGGACGTACGGGGATTCTGGAAGTACGTCGCTCGTGGAGGCTCCTATCATGCTCCTCTATAGTCCATTGTAACCTATAGTCCATTATACTTTACTTATCTAATTTGTTACGCAAAAAAATTGCATTAAAATATCACAAATAAAAATCATGGGCACATTAATTTCTGCTCGCAGGCTATATTCATTCTCTAATAAATAAAGATGAAAAGAAAACGAAAGAAAATACGTCTGAATGTATTGTCTCTAGCTAACAATATACGATATTTGTTTACTAAATAAATGTTTAGTAAAAATCGACTATATATTGAATCATTAACACCAAAAACATGTTTAAAATTCATTGTAGCAGTATCCTTGTGATGAAATTTAGGGATTTGTGTAACACATCGTACGTACTAAAACTATAAAATCGAAAGTTTGTTTGTTTGTCCCTTCGTCGCGTCAACAAACAGTATAGACATGACGTGAATTTTTAAGTGTTGATAGCGAAAGGGTCAGCCAGCGCCATAAGTTTCGTAATTTTGACTAATCTACTTATGAAAGAAATATACATGCATAGTCACGCCTGCATCACAGAAGTATAAATAAAACCTCATTTCGCTAGCTATATATTTAGGTCCCATATTTTAGGCAGCTCAGTGGGGAGACCAACAGACTGCAATGCAGAGGGTCTCGGGTTCGAACACACGTCGCGCACCTCTGACTTTCAGAAGTTATATAACTTTTCGAAATTATGTGCGTATTGATTGACAATTATCGCCTGCTCCGTACCTCGGAGAGCACGTTAAGCCATCGGTCCCGGCTGCCATGAACATCTATGGCAGTCGTTATTGGGAAGTCAGTGCCCACTAATATCCTGACACTGGTCTAGCCTTAGGGTATCGTTAGCCTTCGGGTTGCGGGGTCAGGAGGCAGCCGCTCCGTGCAAAAACTGATATCCAGTCAAATCCGGTTAGACTAGAAAGCCGACCCCAAGTGACTTGGGAATAATAAAGGCTAGGGAGAAGATTATCGGGAGTGAATGACGGCATTTGGTGTCCACCAGCAAAGCTCCAGACTCTGTAATGCTTCTGAGAATTACTTAAATGATTCGAACCTGACTCCTCATATCATCGTACTTACAACCCCAGCACAAAACAAGCAGTCATACAAAATAAAAATAGGACTGCAGCATAAATACGAAAACACCGCAATGTGCAACATTTGCATACATAAAAAGTTACCATATATCATTACCACCTGCACTCCATCACATAAAGAAAAATAAAGTTTCAAACGCGGTCAGTTTCCCAGCGGCTATGCTTGAGGTTTCCGCGTGGTAACGAGCCCTTACAAGGAGCGGCGAGGTCACCTACTCCGTTCACCGAGCTAGCCAGCTAGCCCAGTTTTGTTGACGCCACATAACTACAAGAACGTCATTTGGAAAAATTCTGCAGCAGATATTCTCGCATACATATTCACGAGATCACGTACAAAGACAAACTCTGATTATGGAACTAGAGCATTTTAATCTTCATATTATGTACCAAGTATATAGATACATAGTTGATATTAAAGGAGTGTCATGTAGGCTTGTGGAAAATTTTAGCATTTAAACTCCAGTTTGAATAGATTAACTGTGTAATTTACTCGTTCATAGCGTCATCTACATAAGTCGAGAATGCAAATATTATTGCAGATTTATCATCCGTTTATATAACAGTATTACGGCTGTATATCTCTTCAAGGGTAGGTAGGGGTGTTGGATGTTATCTTATGTGGGGGCCAGTCAGTGCAGACCCGCGACACTTCGACCCAGTGGGATCTTTTGTGTCGACACTCTCCCAATAATGACTGCCATACGATGTCCATGGCAGCCGGGACCGACGGTTTAACGTGCTCTCCGAGGCACGGAGCAGGCGATAGTTGTCAATCAATACGCACATCATTTCGAAAAGTCATATAACTTCCGAATGTCAGAGGTGTGCGACGTGGGTTCGAACCCGAGACCACAGATTACAGTCTGTTGGTCCCCCACTGAGCTATCGCTGCTCAACTGATATGTTGGATGTTAAGTAAGACACCTATGTCACGTAATAAAAGTTTACTGTGCTTACCGGGTTTAGTCGCATATCCCGCGGCTAGTGATTTCCTTACAAGTGGCGACTATACCAGTAGCTTAATAATTGGCAGTTGAGCGAGCTTACGCCCACACCTGGTGATCAAGGATTTCTTGTTTATTCAAGTAGGATCTAATTATATATTCCAACACTTAGAGAAAATCTATCATAATCTGCAATTAAATACTGTTCCATCTATAATATGCAGTAAATCCTAATCCTATCCTATAATATTATAAAAGCGAAAATGAGTTTGTATGTTTGTTTGTTACCTTTTCACGCCTAGACTACTGAACCGCTCATCCTGAAATTTTGCATATACGTTGTCAGGTGTACAGAAACGGACATAGGCTACCTTTCATCCCGAAAAAAATTACCGTTCCCGAGAAAAACAATAATAACGTTCTTATGATAATAGATGGCGCCACGTTTCTTTCGAATCATGATTGAATTATATTATTACAAGCAGAGTACAACCCGAATTGATTGTCAAATTCTAAATTAACGCGAGCGAAGTCGCGGGCAAAAGCTAGTAGATTATATACGTGCCTTTGGTAAAGTAGACTAATATTACAAGAAAATTTTACCAGCTATGGTTTTAAATCTATAAAAAATGGGTGGCTAGGCTACATAGCCTATTGTCGCAGACAATAATAATAATAACAATCACCCATACCCATAACCCATATTTTAGAATCCATACGTAGCAATAGTCCTACGCCTGTTGCGGCTAGTGCCGCTGTAGGTGTTCTATCCCACCTTTGGGACCCATGTTTCCGTGTAAGCCTCCCAAAGGGCCGCGTATTTTCCTAACGTATTAGGCATATACCCGTGAAAGAGAAACAAATAGTAGTAAAGATATTTATTTCCTATTTTACAAAGGTAATTACTTATTATCTAATACAATACATGTTGAAAAAATTCTCTTTACAATGACCAAAGGATAAATTTAAGCTATAGTTTTGGCATGCATATATTTTATAAGCTTGTTATATCTCACAGTTGGGCAAAAGCCTTTCAACTCACATTCCATCTCTTTCTATCTAAAGTCACTAAAAACCAATATTTTTAAAAGCGTATTCAATATTTTGCTTTACTTCGTCCGAGTCTGCCTCGAAGTCACTTGTGTCATTACAGTTTAATATAAATTAAAAATTACACTGATCTATTTCCTTTATTTTATTAACTTGTTTTATCGTAATACAGTATTTATATGATTTATTTCAATACAGTCCTAAATCACTCACCCCGACACTGAATGTGCGAACCAACGTTAAAAGGTCAGTCTTATCGTGATGTAGGCTAGGCTCCATCTATTGGCGCCTAAAGTTCAAATACCAAGCCAAGAATTTATAATTAGATTAACTTGTTCAAGGAATTTAAACAGCTGGGACAAGGTGAATGTACAGAGTTACTTAATTATTGTAAAGGAATGTCTCTAGAATATTTACTATGATAAGTTTCTTTAATAGGTAGATAGACGTTATACTTTTTAATGCTGGCCCCACTGGTGTGGTCTGATCCTATGGCGAGTAGAGATCTATGAGATCGCTGGCAGCACGAGAAGTATGCACATATCACGTGTACACGCCTATGTGTGTTCTGGTCATATGGCCATTGAGAATTTTCTTTAAGGAAAACCTAATGTTTCAAATTACACTACTTTAAGCGAATTTTATCGCGAATATATTTTATTAATTTTATTTACAACTTTGTAAACGTCAATAAGCCCCCTATTATGAGACCTAAAACATAGGCGGTGAAGTGTGGGTGTAATGCACATCTGCCTAACCCTTTAGGGATGTAGGTGTTATATGTATAGCTAAATATTCACGACAATGTAGTGTGTGACGCGCACAGGCATCTGAACTGGTGAAAATGTATTTATTTCGCCCACACAAGGCATCATAAAACTACAGTAACACATTACTTGCATAATAAATGAGGGACCTGCACTGACACTTCCGTCAGCGCGTAATTGTTAAAATGTATGTAAGTAGGCGCATGCGCATCTACAATGATATAACAGTTGGATTGCCTCACAACAATATGTTGTCGGCTCACGAATAGAGAGCGATTCATTTGATGACTGCCTTATTGCGAACATAGAATAAGTTTGCACTTGTACTAGAGTGCGAACGTAAGGTTCTATACTCGATTCCCAGGTCAGTTCCGTTCTTGCATAAGCTTCCTAGCTAGATGAAATGTAAAACTATTGCGTTAACCAAAGATACTATTAATTACAGCTCATTCAGCTCACATTATTTCTTAAGTTTTGATCTTATGAAAACTTTCGTGTCTAACATTCATGGCATTGGAACTTTTATGTGTGCGACATAAATAAATGTTAAAACTAGAAAGCAGACTAACATTTTAGCCTTAACGTCACGTTAGTCTTAACGCCTTTTATATGTCAATCAAAATCAAGGTCAAAACCACTACTACCATTACTACCCGATTTCTTTTTGTTACAAATACGATCATTTACACAAAATAAATACTATATTGAGCTTAAAAAGCTTTAACAATATTCTGTGTTTAGAACTTATTCCATGGCCTTGTCAACTATTCCAATTGGTTGTTTAATGGCCGCGGCAAAAACGAGCTCGTTCTGATAATGACTTTGCCTAATAAACGTTATTTTGCAATATTTGCGACACAGCTATTATCCTTAACAACTGCCTTAGCCGTGGAATATTATTATATACTGATTAACTGTGACTAGGTGCGGTGTTTTAGTTTACCTTCGATTGTTTAGATAGGTCATTGACAATCAGTAGGCAGTTTTAGTACCATGAGACGTAAATGTCGAAGTTTGAGGCCGATTGTTCATGCAATTACTAGGTCCGTAATTCGTCCAGTATTGCCGCATGTAAGGTTTTGATCGTCCTTAACTCTACCATGCATTGGTTTAACAACGGAGTAATGTCACTTTGACAGAAATAAATCGAAAGAAATAGCTATAATCTTAATATTTTGTCCGGTCCAAATTTGAGGAAAAAGTCTATTAGATTTTTTTATGTAAGACCTTTAGTTTGGTCTAGAGTTTGACATAGGATGTCGTCTACTATTAGAATTAAATCAGCTCCACAGTTAACCATGTAAAAGTGTCAAACCAGCTAACTTTCACATTGATAATCATCATTATCATCTTAGCCACATGTTAGCCATCATTTCACATGGTCTTTACCCAACATTTTTACCTCAACCAATGTTAAATAAAATAAAAGAACCATTCAACCAACATGGGCCTTATAGTTAGCAATAGTGGCAGTGATCGGACTATAATTATAGTCGCTTAGTCAGTAGTTAGGGGTTTACAATGCTATACTTGTAATAGGATAATATTATATGGTACTATATAATAATAGTAGTTTTTGTAGGGTTATGTCTAGTATTGAGACTGATTTTAGTTAAGAAATGATTTAAACGAGACAGCAAGTTACGGAGTATTTAACTTCGTTCCATTTTTACAGGCTTTAAGAGTTGCTGCCAAGGCTGTTTTAGCCTGGATTGGTAATATACAGTGTGACTGGTTAAAAGTACTTAAGGACATGATAATTTATGGTCAGACGTAACGTATAAAAATAAGACTATGATAACTTTCTATTTTTAATAGTGTATTTGTATTTAAAGCCGTTTTTCAAGTACTTCATAATTATTCTATTTAGGATAAGATAGTAATCAATTAGAAACTTAATTTTTTTAAATAATTATTATTAATAAATATTAATCAAAAGTAAGATATTCACACAACTGGTACCGGATCGATAGAGGTCGTGGAACGTATGTTTTATTTATGTGCCTATTATTTACTATAATATGAACATACCTAACTATGTATATTATATGATGATGTAAAGGCATGACAAAATGATTAGAATTTGAAAGAAATGACTATAGATACGAGCGGTTAATATGAAATATCATTAAGTACAAGTGAAATCACAAATAAATCCAAATGATTAAACGTATAATTATACAAACGTAAGGGCCCGAACATTTTAATCGCGTAGATAGTCGGATCATCATTCCGATATTAATTACACGTCTAGAAAATGAAAGCTACATTATTTTCCGATTAACTTTTTATTTGTAAAAGATATTAATACATGTTAATGCGACTTTGTATTGGGTAAGTTGCTAAATCATTTGGTGAAGGCCGTGACGAGATATGCAATCGATACTTTCTCAATTGCGAAGATGTCTATTTGACTTTTAAAATTATCTTAATACATTATTAGCCTTTAAGATATTGCTGATTAAATTAAATATCCTACTAACTTACGAAACGAATAAACTGAAGGAAATTGTATAAAATTAAATCTGATTATCATATTCACAAGTCGTTAACAGTTGTAACACAAAGTTCACGATCACATGTCATATAACCCGTCTGATTCATAAAGCACGGTATTACCTCAGCCGGCCATCTGCTCGGTTGTTACGACACCTGGTCGGGTTATACTGTGACGTAGTCTACTTTCACCTTCTAAGGAGACATTTGCCCAGCGGCAATGAACTTGGTGCTATATTGTATAATGTCTGTTATGATTATGACATCTGCGGTGGAACTATCACTTAGAAGATATTGTGCTAGAATTAAATGTACATTAGTGGTGCGTACTTTCTGAATTTTAATGACGACATTTAAAAAAAAAGGAAGGTTGAGTGATTGTTTAATTTTTAGTTTTTTATTGCCCTCGGTGGCAGGCTGTACTGCTCATGGACTTCAATGTCAGGACACAGCAAAGCCGCTGCCTACCGTGAAAGAAGAACTCTCTTTAAACCTCGTTTGAAGGCAGAGAATGGCGCCTGGTACATCTCTTTTACTTCGTACTCTTTTAGTTTACTTTTGCAGAAGTTTCTGACAGCTTATATTTTGCTTTATAAGCCGTTTGATTACTGACATGAATATATATTTAAAAAAAAGCATTGAAGACGTCACAAATGTTACACAGAATACTCAATTCAATTAAAGTTACCTAAACTGGTAATATAGAAACAAATCATGCGTGTTAGAAACGATGTCGGATCCATTCGAACGGTAAAGAATGTCGTCACATACCGAAAGCGATAAAAAGCATATGGCGCAGTTTCATTTCGCGTTTTTCCTTTGCTAAATATTCCTTACATGGAAAATTGTCGGGATATTAAAGTTAAATATTGTTTTTATTGCATTTCATTTTTTTAATTTCTCTCTGCTCCAGTTGATGTGTTAATGCAGATATGTTTGCAAATCGTTTTAGGTTAATCCTAGGTGTAGTAATGTGTCAAAATATTTCTTATAATATAGAGGGGTATTTTAAATTGTGCATGGGAAATGGCAATAGCCTCATGCTCTAAAACTTCTGACTTGAACGTAACAAGTTGGAAGAATATATTTTGACCTAAAGAACGTATCGTTCGGACTTAGACATAAAATTGCGATCGATTGTGAAACACCTGTCTCTGTAACTGCCTTTTCAGAGATGGTCAGATGAGTTTATATATCTACCTAATCCTTTGGAGTGGCAAATGCATGTTACATTACGTTTAGTTTTTATAGTCCTCTCTCTTAAATTACAAAATTCCGTTCGCAAATTTTTATAGCTCGGTAATGCAAAAATCTAGACTTTATATTTAAATAAGATTTCCTCTTTCTGGCACCGAGGCGTAAACTAATTATGATAATTTGGCGGTAAAACTGCAGCATACAAACTAAATGTTAATTATTTAGCCAATAAATTAACATGGTCCACAAACTTCTCACGACGCGGTTGCAACATCGCCTGTCAAGTCTGGTTTGTGTTAAATTGATGTGGCCATTTTTCACATTTTTTTGCACTCGGACTAAATACTGGATTAAGTAGAAACAGTACGCATGTGAATAAATTGAATTGACTACTAGACTACATAAATAATTGGTAGTGATGTTTACTTACTGAAAAGTGTATCATATAAACAAAAATCTGATCATGCGACACTTGGGGGAAAAGGTTCTTAATTTGTAAATCAATAAAATCTAAATTACTTAGCCGGCGTTCAGTTCGTGGGATCCACACTGAATGCTTTTATATTGTGTCTAGATATGGCCATAGCCCATAGCCAGTTGCACTCGCTGATCGGTAAACGATTAGCGAGGTTAAGCAACGTTGGGTGCGGTCAGTCTATAGATGGATGACCGCTTAGTGGTATTTCATCTGAGCGTCTCCGTGCTTCGGAGGGCACGTAAAAATTCGGTCCCGGTTGTTGTCAAATTGACAGCAGTCGTAAACCATGTCAGAGGCACAGGTTGGCCACTAACCACACAAAAAAAAAAGAAAAAAGAGAGAACTCTTTTAGCTGGTATCTGTTGTCTAAGAGCATCCAAAAATTGTGGTAAAAGAAGGCAGTGGTATATTATATCCCCATTTAGTCAACGTTGTGGCGTGTCACGTAACAGCGGCCGAGTGTATTGCGGTCCACTGGGCAAAGCTTTAAACTCCGTAATGCTACAAATAATTTCTTAACAGATGAACCCTATAACACTTTGCCGTTGAATGGAACAATCCTATACATTATACGCATTCACTACTGCTGCCACCAAGTCAGTAATCATATAAATTAACTAGATGTTCCCGCAGTTTCACCCGCGTTTATCCTTACTGCGCCGCCCCCGTGGGTCGTAAAATGATGTTATATATATAACCTATAGCCTTCCTCGATAAATAGGCTATCCAACACTAAAATAATTTTTCAAATCGAACCAGTAGTTCTTGTGATTAGCGCGTTCAAACAAATAAACAAAATCTTCAGCTTTATAATATCTATATATTAATACGTGAAGCCAAAACTTTGGATCCCTTTTTACGAAAATTGGGCGGACAGAGGAGTATGAAATTTCGCACACTTATAGTTTATACAGAGAAGAAGTGACGAATGCTAATATTTTTATAAAATATGCGTTAGAAATACATTAAATGAATGAAAAAACACTACACGCACACAACCATGCATTTGACACACGCAGTCGAAGCGCGTAACTATGGTTACATATGTCAATATATAATGACATAATATCAGCAATATCTTACAGGCAAACTTTGGTCGAATTTCGAGCACTAGACGACCGCTAGTTAGTATAGATTAGCAAGCGAAGAACAAATATCAATTTGCATAAAAATATTTAAGCTCATTTTTACAGCTGCAAAATTATGAAACAAATATTTCCTTCAGGTAACACAGCTGGTGCAGTTTTACGTTCACTTCGAATACTTCGATGCAATACTTAAGGTCTTAATTACCATAACTATACATGAAACATATAAATCTTTCGCAACACACGTCGTTGCATGCAATCAGAGCACTATCGTTAAAACAACTCGCAAAAATTTTCTTACAAAATTACAATAGTAGAATTTTTGTAATAGCACCTTCAATTTAATATTTGTTATTTCTATTTTATATTTATATCATAACTAGTTTCGTTTCGCTTCGATTCAGTTTTGGTGTATATTTCATTTCTGAAGGTAATTTTGCCTGCAGTTTCTTTTGCATTATTTTTTCTGATCTAGAATTTGAAAGTTGACATACTAAGGTCATGGAATAGTAGATCAAATTTAGAATAGTTTACCTTGACAAATATTAGAATTGTAACTGTTAGTGTTTATTCTGACAGCTATCTATATTGTTGCATATTTAAGATCTAGTTTCTAGATTGTTCAAGTACGGTTTTTATAAATACACTTTGGTGAATAATCGTTCACTAAAGTATAATATTAAATGCTGCCTACGACTTAAAGGTCGTGTTTTAAAAGCACTCATCGCCATCAAGCGAAACATCCTCATTATTCAATCCTTCTTTTATATGACATGTTTTTGGGTCAGCTAGCAAAGGTCAATAATATTTTATTTCGTGTCCATATATATCCGATGTTCTTATGGTAACATAGAAAATAATCTTCTTCTCCCTAGCCTTTATTATTTCCAAGTCACTTGGGGTCGGCTTTCTAGTCTAACCGGATTTGACTGGATATCAGTTTTTACACGGAGCGACTGCCATCTGACCTCCGCAACCCGAAGGGTAACGATACCCTAAGGCTAGACTAGTGTCAGGATATTATACGGCACTGACTTCCCAATAACGACTGCCATAGATGTTCATGGCAGTCGGGACCGACGGCTTAACGTACTCTCCGAGGCACGGAGCAGGCGATAATTGTCAATCAATACGCACATAATTCTGAAAAGTCATGTAAATTCCAAAAGTCAGAGGTGCGCGACGTGGGTTTGAACCCGAGACCCTCTGCATTACAGTCTGTTGGTGTCCCCACTGAGCTATCGCTGCCTAGAAAATGATATTATAACAAAATTTGTAGTTATCAAGAAACACACTCATTAGTTGACGATGATTACATAATCACTACTGTTTATTTACTGCCGAACCATATTTTCTTGTTACTCCAAAAATAAAGCAAAAGTTTTGGTTTAATAACTTCGTAGAAACAAAAAGTCTATTATCTAATATTCCGTCGCCATTGGTGTGTTAAATTGTAAAATAAATTGAATTTTTCTGATGTAGCAACACTGGGGTAAGGAGACGAACTTAGCACCTGTAGGTATTATACAACACCTCTTAACGATCCATTGTCTCAATACAAGAGCGGACATTATTATTTAGTTCCGCTTCCAAAGTTACACGCTAGTCTTGCAACATCAATTAAAATGTTGCTCATTTTAGCATGACTATTGTATGTAAAGCGCTGATAGGGACGCGGGACCATTCATTGCTATTCAACCGCCAAGGTTTAGATACATGGCCTCTGCTTCCTCCGGTATTCTTCAGGCGGACAGTACAATGCGTGTACATGACCCATTGTTGGCCGCGTCCAAGCTGCAAACAATCGCGGCTCTATCTCAATGACATCTGACTTTACCGATCCGTCTACCATGTCGCCTCTAAGTACTTCTTGTAATGACAAGCCACGTTTCATTGGCCGTGCTATTGAACAAATAGAATCTGTCGATTATAGGGTTGTGATCAGTAACGCTTTATTTATTTGAAGTCGTTGCTGCATCATTAATCGATATTCTAACGCAATTATTAAAAAAGGTAAGGTGATGTCTTACCAAAAATGTACTCTACAGAACATCCAACTTCAGAACGATTAGTATGACCATACCAAACGCCAAATTTCTGCACAGGATGAACATTTATGTGGATCACATAAAATTTAATCACACACATGTCACTTATCGCCTGCTCCGTGACTCGGAGAGCACTTTAAGCCGTCGGTCCCGGCTGCCATGAACATCTATGGCAGTCGTTATTGGGAAGTCAGTGCCCTATATCTTGACACTGGTCTAGCCTTAGGGTATCGTTAGCCTTCGGGTTGCGGAGTTCAGGTAGCAGCCGCTCTGTGTAAAAACATATCCAGTCAAATCCGGTTAGACCAGAAAAGCCGACCTCAAGTGACTTGGGAATAATAAAGGCTAAGGAGAAGAGTACATGTCACTAATATCGAAAAATATGGTATTGTAGTCGATAGATAAAATGATTCAAGGTCTATCCCAATATATGTACTTGGGCGTATTATGGTTAGGTTGATGTTAATGTAATACGGTTAGACAACAAATCCAAATCCACGACCCAAAGACTAGTTTCCTGGATTTGAATTTGTTGCTTTTTAAGTTTACAATGGGTAATACGTACGTTTATGTAAAAGCATCAGCATAAAGAAATCTTTTCGGTGATTTATATTCGTCTACCGATTTGCTTCTTACTTCGTCATTGTTATAAATCAAATTTTACATGTTACAATTTAAAGTATCCGTGACAAAATATTTGCTGTTCAGACCGATGTCTTGTATTCCATTCTTTAAAGAAGCTAATTTATCTAAGTCAACTTTTCGTTCCAAACGAATCGGTAATTTATTACCTCGTTGTCACGACAATTCACAATTCTTCAAATTACATCGAACGTTTTACCTTGAAGCTTGTCTATTAATTGTATCCGGAATATCAATGTATGCAATATATCCTCAATTTACCGTTTGTAAATTGTCCAAAAACTGTATTTTGATCCGTATTTTGTGCGTTTGTCATGCTTTCCGTATTGAATTATTCATTGTGGCCGAAATTATCTTGTTTATTTTAGTTTTTTTTTGTGTGCCAAGGATAACCGTTAGGGATTGTACAAATATTGTATACATACATTGTGTTGAGTTTAGCGGTATCAGCTGTATGAATGCCTAAGCCTTGAACATCGCCTTCAAAACACATATTTTCGCGCTGATTCTGTAGACATTAGCATTATGCATTGTTCTAGCATTTCACTTCGTCAGTCTCGCCTCTTAGTTAAATTCAGTTATCGTTTACATTCGCTGTTATATACCACAACATTTTCGATCTTCGAACTCTTCAAATATAAACATTGATTTACTCAGAAATCTGTCTTAGGAGTGGATAGAACATGGAACATGGTGACTAAAAGATCTACGCCGCCTCGTGCGTGTTTTTCTACAAAGCTTCCAGATACCAAAGAATATTTAGCTCTTGAACTACCATCGGAAGAACCCTGCATCGTGGCAAGTGGTGGATATATCCAAAGTCTAATGTCGTCTCGAGAAGTACTTTTAAGAAAAGTACAATATAATACTTAGATGAAAAAGGACTCATCCAAAATCACTTATGCAATCCGTGGAGAGCTTTTTATGAGTTCTGGCTATTTGCTGAGTAAATTTTCCGTCATCATCCTCAAATAAAGCTTGCCCAAGTCCCGTTATTCAGTAAAAATGTCTCATTGCATTTTAGTCACGCATACGACCTTTAAACAATGACGTATGGGAAATGTTTGAAATTTATTTAGTCAATGTCATTTTAGTGTTTATTTTTTCGCACGAGTAACTGTCGTGTTCTCTTCAAAGCAAAAGTCTGGATTAACGGTTACTGATCGCAACGTTTTTAGTTCGATTTCCATGTAAAGCAGAGTTAACAGTGGTATATTCTTTTTAAAAGCCCCGCACTATGAACTAATCCTGTTTCGTAGGGAATAAACATCCAAACAATAGACACAAAGAAAATCCAGATTTGGAACAATTATTTGTGAATCATAGTAATTTTAATCTTATGGGGATCGAACCCACAACACTCAGTGCATTGGCAATGGCAAGGCGACCACTACACCATCCGTGCAGTTTAAGTAATGTTATAACATAACTAGATGGTCCTACGGTTTCACCCACGTTTATCATTACTGCACCGCTCCCGTGGGTCCTAGCGTGATGTTATATAGCTTATAGCCTTCCTCGATAAATATGCTATCCAAGACTAAAATAATTTTTCAAATCGAACTAGTAGTTCTTGAGATTAGCGCGTTCAAAAAAACAAACAAACAAACTCTTCAACTTATAATATTAGAATAGATTAGGTATGTCACCTGCGCCTTCGGGGTCTGCCAGCGTCAATAGACATAGTTTCTGATAAATATTTAGCTACCTCGACATGCATGCATAATAATATGATGACTTGGTAATGCAAATTTATTATTGGATAAATTGGTTTTCTCGGTTCTAATGGTTGACGATCAAGTAATAAACTACTCAATGCTATTTGAGTGATTATGTTAATATAATCGTAAAGATTTTATTGTTTTACAATTATTAGACAAGGATGATGAAATGATTAATGAGTTTATGTGATTGACGGTCCAGCGCTATGGTAGCACGGTAGCGAATGCGATTGTTGTGTATGAGGTCTCAGATTCGATACCCGGGAAAAGTGTTATCGAGTTTTTCTGCCAAACGCATTTTCAGAAGCAGCAAATAGTCTGAAACTTTATCCGGAAGACAGCATAACCAACAATTTTTTTAATCAACTAATCATGTTAGACTACTGAAACAGTCAATAAATAAATCCATTATCTCTTAAACGCACATACGTACACCATCTCACGCCTATATCTACGAAGAGAAAAAAGCATTATTGCTGGAGGCCCAATCACCCCCTTTCCCCCATCCCGCTCCTCCTTTCTACTTCCTTTCCTAAAGGGTCGGCAACGCGCAAGTGATGCCTCTGGTGTTGCAGGCGTCCATAGGCTACGGTGAACACTTACCATCAGGTGAGCCGAAGGCTTGTTTGCCACATTAATAGTATAAAAAAAAATTATACGCTCATTGCACTGCCTAAAAACTTTAGTTTTAGAACATACCAGCAAATAGCTTGATAGAAAATTCAATAACACTTTATCCGAATCGAAGTCAAAACCTCATGCCGAGCAATTATAGTAGTATTTAAAATGTGAATAATTGTAATATTTCATGCACGTCTAACAACAACTTGTTTATTTATTCTTTCAGGTAAACATCATCACGTTTAAATCGCCATAAATTTGAATTTAACATCAACAACGTAAGTAAATCATACCGAACAGGTTTCGCGACCTGCTTCTAGCTATTAAGCAATTAATACCAATTGCAGCAATTACATCAGCAATGGAGATACAATTATCGATATCGTGGGTCGTATTAATATCATTTTTAGCACACCGAACATCTCATTATTTAATCGAAGCAATCGTTACAGTCGATAAAAAGTGCAACAAATGATCATTACATCAGTCCATCTAATACCTCGATTGCAGTAATCACTCACTTTCACTCGGATCGATGCATCGGCGCCGGCGCAATCAAAGGTCGACCGACCGAGACCATTTCTTCAAGATTCGACGGATAATTTTTGATGTGTTGTGAAATTCGATTGAGCTGTACAGATAAAGGAAAGCTTAACAGGTTTCGTTACACATCATTTATTTTCCAGTATTTGGTTTGAGTTAATAGAATAAATATAAAAGACGAGATCGATTCTTACGTCATAGATCTGTTCATCTTTAGTTGCTTATAGATAAGAAGACGGCTTTGTTTTAATTTCCGTGTTGGACTGAACTAATAGAAAATTACTACCCTCTTGCTCTTGTGATATAAGTTTGAAAAGAAGGCTTGCAGCTGATTGTAATGTCACAGCTTATATTCCAGCCACTATATCATTGATAAAAACCTCGAAAGATTTTAGGCTTTTTATAAAAACGTCAGGTGTTTCGAGTCTTATAGCAACACACGCATTAACACGTATCGCTCAAACGAAAGCGAAATCAACACAAGAAAAGAAACAATTCAAAGCTAACTCATAGAAAATAGAAAGCTATATCTAATAGAGATGAGGTCGGGCCGACCTCTGCGCACGAGCAGCCTCGACCTTGTCCGTCATTAGAGTTGCGACACAGTGCCTTGGCACCCTATTACCTAATATCGATATCGCGTGGAATCGATTACGTGGATGCTTCTAACGGTGCAGCAGGCAAGGTTATGTTTATTATAGTTCATATACCTGTGCGAATGGTATTGTTATTGTTACAATTAGCACTTGTGTCTCGAGATGTTTTGTGTTTATCTGTCGTCGGAATGAATAGAATTGGTAGACAGATACATCTCTAGATAACTGCCTTTAAAAGCATATTGCTTCGAAAATTAAGTTATAGCTTGCCAGTATATTTATTTATTTTATAATTGTTCCACTTAACACAATTATGATATGACGCTTCAGCATCATTCACTCTAATAATACTTATTATGCACGCTTGTTATCATAAACTTGCCCGAAAGTCATCTGACCGAATCATAGATGTTAAAAAATAATAATAATAATAGTGCCTGGTATTATAATACTTTGTCATAATTCATACAGCAAATCTGGTAGATCCCCTTACTTGCTTGCGAAGCGAGTAATTACTGACAGCCCAACAGATAGGTTCATTAAGTTGCCGCGGGGTGTCTTATAGGTCACCCCAGGCGGCAAGTTGTCAGAATATACAATTGAAAAAAAAAATGCATATCTGTTATGTGTACCTAAATCTATAGATATTACGCATAACAGCTTACGCATATTTTTATATAAAAAAATCTCGTCCGATCAGCTCGATCGATGTTTATGAAATTTTTTATGTAAGTATATTTGGTAGGTGTGAATAGGTCGTAAAGTATATTTCATACCACTAAGAAATAATTTATATGGCAGAACGGTTCGAGAACTTTCGGTACAACTACCATTCCTTTCCCATTCCGTTTATTAGCTGTTACAGGTCAATGATAACTCTAATTTAGAAGCTACTAACATCAAACCAGGTATCACACCTACATAATATTCAAAATCAACAGCTAATCCGTTTTGTATAACCTAATTACGCACATTAAAACGATTATAATAAGTATAGTAATTCTAATTTCTTACAGAATCATTAATCACACTTGAATAGCACATTGATCAAATCCGATCAATTATAATCATTCACCGTACAATTGTGTACAATTTACTCACAAAGTAGTTTTCAAAGAGCAGTTAGTACTATAGGTACAATAAAAGGTACATGGAGCAATATGACCTTGCTTGTAGAACAGATATGGTAAACGAAGCGTCAACTATTGATTGATATATTGTGAATAAAAATACAAGTTTTGCAATGTATAACGATGTCAAGCAGACTGTGGTCGAGCAATCAGTTTGTTAAATCAGAGTGGGTGTATGGCGATAAAGATATATTTACATATTGTACTTACGGACTTACTGATGGCGTTGCGGCTTAATTAATCGACTCGGCACTCCGAGTGAGTGTTGTTGGTTTGAATCCTACACACAAAAAAATTGTGTTACTAGGGTGAAGAACATGAGTATGGACCGCTTGATGATGTGCGATTATCATAGATTAGCGCTTACCTACAAGTGTGATAATATGACTCATGTCAAAACAGTATCGTAAGCTATCAGTGTCGTCGGCCTCGATGGCGTAGTGGTTGGTGTAACCGACTGCCACGCATGAGGTCGCGGGTTTGATTCCCGCACAAGTCAAACATTTGTGTGCATGAACATGGATGTTTGTCTTGGTCTGGGTGTTTCTATGTATAATATGTATGTATTTACAAAAAAGAGTATATATGTATGTTTATCCATTGTCTAGTACCCATAGTACAAGCTCTGCTTAGTTTGGGCTAGATGGTGTTGTGTGTATGTCGTAGAATATTATATTATATTATAAGAAAAATATCTGGAACTTCGGTGATAGCATACATCCCCCACAAGAAGGCGGAATACGAGACTCATTACAAAAACCATGAGGGTGTTAAACTGTAATCTGCGTATCGTTGGAGGATCCTTATTAGTTAATCCAGTTTGTTCAAATTCACAAATTTAAAAGCTGTACCCTATACCTAAATTTGTCCTACATCAAACCTGCAGTATTCGACCCAAAAGCGAGCACATAAATACGCATTTCCTACAATCAATTATTCAGTAGCTGACACAAATGAAACTTCATATAACAGTAGTTAGTTTCAATTTCGATGAATACACCAAATCGTCAGTTTCCTGATTATCTGTCGGCCAACAACCGGTCCGGTCATGATATAAGAGTAGTTAATCGTAGTTACAAAATGAAATGTTCCATTAAATTCAGTCCATGTTACAAAATAATTGTCGAACGATCGATAGTGATCAAACATTATACAGCAAATCGAGCGTGAATTGAAACATCGGAACTATTCGTGCACGGGATTCTAACCATTATGTGAAACGAGGCAAAGTTTAAATTTTCATGTTGTAGGATGTATTTTTTTGGATGGGACGTTTAACGTACTCAATAGAAGTGTAACACTATGTATATGAATATCATGAACGTTTTTTTATTTTCTTTTGTATGCAGTTTTTAGTGACTTACTTGCAGAGTTTAGTTCTTTGTGCATACAATATACCGCAAGAGTGAAAATGTTGACTCTATGCATGGCTTTAAGGTTCACATGGCTATTCTATCATACCCCACGTACCCAATGCAGCGGGTTCGATCACCTACGGAATTAAAAAATGTATACGAAATTTGCTCTGAAGTCAATTGGATTGATTTCATATTTGTAGCCAAAACAAGGAATATCTTTTGTGTGGGTGTTTAAAAATAATACACTTTAGACGTTCATAAATAAATAAAAACAACGGGTTGCACTCCGGGAGTGCCGGCAGAAGTGAAAACATGAATATTAACGTTGTTCATTTTTGATATTTTGGAATGGTTAGGGAATAATTTTGCACGAATTGCTTTAATTATCAGTATAAAAGTACTATCATTTATGTGGTAAAATACAATATTCATTTATTGCGCTATCGTACACAAACATGACAATTCTCCCTCCGTCTTACGAATTTTGGATCAGGTCACGTGTCCTGACGCGAGTTTAACATTTTTTACCCATCACAAAAAAGTGCACAACGCCGCTAAAGAAGGTTCACTTCAAAAATCTAAAAATACATTACATTGTCTTAATAAACCCTAAAGTTATACTTGAGATTTAAAAGAACAGCACATTACAACGACTAGCAAAATACATAAAGTGAACATATATATAACAAATCATGTTTACAATAACATAATAACTATATGTATATATATAATGTATATGAAATAGTTACGTGACGTGATACCTAAATTCAGTCAGGAGTGTATTAGGTTAGATTTACGTTGTAGTTTTACGGAATATATAATATTTCTATTGCCACTTAGAGGCGCTCACTAACTGATCGGTAAACGATTAGCGAGGTTAAGCAACGTTGAGTGCGGTCAGTATATAGATGGGTGACCGCCTAGTGGTATTTCATCTGAGCGTCTCCGTGCTTCGGAGGGCACGTAAAAAGTCGGTCCTGGTTGTTGTCAAATTGACAGCAGTCGTTAAGCTATGTCAGAGGCCTACGGGCAGCTTGAACAACTCTTGACAACAGGTTGGTCACTAACCACACGAAAAGAAAGAAGCCACTTAAAGGGCATAATTGCCACTTAAATAATACAAATTGCCTGACAGAACTAAGCAAAAACGATTTAGAGGATCCAGGCATAACTAATCCTAACAGTAATAGCGACACTTGCGCGAACGGCTCTAGGCGAGTGAGAATACATGGACTTAATCAATAATACTTGATGATACCTCCAATGTCGTAACGTAAAGTGCATTACGTTAAAACTTATGCATAAAAGCATCCACTTTAAAGTACTGAATTGTTTATTAAATTCGGCGACTGTATCATCAACGCATATGGATATAATATGATAAGGATAAATGGATCCGCTTTATTATATAAATGACTCAACTTTAACTCTGTAGCAATATAATATTGTAAACAAGGCCTCCTGTACCAAAAAATATTTTTTACAAACATTATAAACGCTAATATTTCTCCAGTTATATTTTAAGTAGGACTATTTCGTGGGACTGAACACAAGTTCAGACCCTAACCTTGTTGCTGCTGAGATAATCCTAACAGAAAAACTCGTGAATTAAACTCGCAACCATAACCTCAAAGCCCTCCCACGGGATCAACAAGGTATATCCGTACCTACGTTCAACAATATAAAAAAATATATATTCAAATTACAGGCAAGAATGATTAATAAAAGTAATGATCAATACTTTTTGCTGTCACTCGATCTTTTATATACATAATGTGTTTATTCTTTACATCTTCGAGCGATCGGTCGTGTTGCAACCACCACAAAATGTCGAACGCGAAACATTTATTAAAGTCCAACGACCCAATCGATGTTAATATGATCGATTATTCGACTCTGACGAATCGATTCCACGTGTCACAAGAGCTAATGATTATATGATTGGTTCTGTATGTTGTTTGTTTTTGTTTGAATGCAATGTGGTATTAATGTCCTTCTAAGTTATATTGTGCTTGTGTTATTGATGGTGTAAAGTTCGTTGAGGTGAATTCTGTGGTGGAAGAACAATGAGATAATGAGAAACTAAGTTGCGTTAACTGTTTTTATTGAATGTGTGTGAATATCGCTTGTTAACGAATTCTCGTTAGATGTACTTATTTCTTTAAAGTTACATACTGGCTTTGCCTTGTCTTTTATTACCACTATCATTACATATTATATACATAGGTACATTAGATAAAACAAAGTCCCTCGCCGCGTCTGTCTACCTGTCTGCTCGCGATAAACCTAATAACTACTGAACGGATTTTCATGCGGTGTTCACCAATAGACAGACTGATTCATGACGAAGGTTTAGGTGTATAAATCGTTTAGGATTTGTGTAGATTGATTGAAATATGATGATAATTGTTGATGATGTCGGCAAAATTAAGCCAACTGACAGCTTTCATTGAGTAGAGTTCAAAAGTAGTAGAGCCTTGCTAATTTCAGCATGAATGGGCCGGCTCGACCGGGGAAGGACTACCCTCTCACAGAATATCGACGTGAAATAGCAGTATTCCTACTGTTGTGATTCGTTCGGTGAGTGAGAGTACCGGTGGCCTAATCACCCTCTTTCCCCCTTTCCGTTCCTTATCCTTCCCACTTCTTTTCCTAAAGGGTCGGCAACGCGCAACGCAAGTGATGCCTCTGGTGTCGCAGGCGTCCATAGGCTACGGTGACCACTTACCATCAGGTGGGGCCGTATGCTTGTTTGCCACATAAGTAGTATAAAAAAAATAAAACACTGCCTCTTTGAGATATAATAAAACATACACGTGTGAAACCCGAGCGGGTCGCTAGTTATATCAATAATAAGGTAACCGAACCTTCAGTTTACGTGACGGTAAGCGTTTACTGCTGCCTGTTATAGATGTTTGCAATTCCATTGACTATTACAAAAAGGCCAAAAAGGTAAAGATAATTCTGATGCTCTGACATCAACATGATGCCTGCTAAAAGCATCTGGAAACTCTACTAACCGTACGAACACAATACAAGACTGATTGCGGTTATTTGTAGGGTTGTGAGCCTTACTAAAAGATATGGGCATCATAAAAATATATCGCAAGCTACGTCTAGTCCCACAAACTTTATAAATGTGAAAGAGTACTTTAAGGTCATTTAACGGGTTCGGAACTTAATTTAAAGCTAGGCTATATCCCAAATCAAAATTTCTTTGACGTACATATGTATTAATTTGTGACCTACATGAATAAACATATTCTTGATTTAAATTTTTGTACCATATATATATGTATATATATTTATATGATATAGGTAGGTTGTCTATATCATATAAATAGAATCGGCCTCAATGGCGTAGTGGTTAGTATAACCAACTGCCAAGCTTGAGGTCGCGGATTCGATTCCCGCACAAGTCAAACATTTATGTGCATGAACATGGAAGTTTGTCTTGGTCTGGGTGTTTCTATGTATAATATGTACCTATGTATTTACAACAAAAAGTATATATATTAATGTTTATCCATTGTCTAGTACCCATAGTACAAGCTCTGCTTAGTTTGGGTTAGATGGTGTTGTGTGTATGTGATAGAATATTATTATTATTATGCGAGCGAGACTGCAGGCAAGAACAAGTTTAATATAAATCAATCTACTTTTCTAATCACAAAACGTAACTGCTAATGACTCTACTTAAATGTTGTATGAAAACAAAAGTTAATTAATTCGATTTCATCTCGACATCTAAACGAGTCTGCCGAGCAGTTGAGATGCATCGAAATGATCGGCCGATCATCCGGTCGGTTCGTTGCCCCCAATAAAATGCATTTGCGGTTGCATCAACGCCGAGGCAATCTGATGACCGTGTGTGCTGACCCTTATAGTGTGGTACAAGAAAGAGCGATGAGCGAAACTTGACACAATGAAATGTGTTTTCATTTGCAATATATACAGGTACGTAAAAATTTTTTTTTTGGACGGTGTATTCAAATAATAAATACCAATATGTAATAACGAAACAAGTAACGTCTATAATTTAATTTTTATCAATACTGTCTTCTAATACCACGGACTGGAAGAGATTCATTATTAATATTTATTATTGTCTCAAAAAATCTCTCGGTGAATTCGCTCTTAATCGTGTCACTCCTTTATTAAGTCGAGTCGAGTATGGAAAAGCAAAGATATATTTAGTTTTTAACTGACTAATCACGTCTTTGTTAATTATTTGGTGATAGCACGAATGAACAGCCTGGCTCGAGGAAGCCACCCTTTTAAATACCACACTCACAAAGGAAACCAATGTAAGTCAACTAGCTATGTGGTAGGTTCTAGTCTATAGCCATTTATCAAATATATTTTTAGAAACCGTATTCCTACTGAAAATATGACTACCAGAAAAACACAATAATATTTTGCGTAGAGATAACGAGATCACTAGCGTAAACTCATCAATTAGAACCAATGTTGAACCCTTGGTTACTTGTAAAACAAAGGCATAAAAGTGATGTAAAATAAACATGTCATAGTGTCCATCAACGTTTCCAAAAGTTAAGTTAATGGTAGAGCTCATCATTAATGATGAATATAATGTTTTCTTGCACAACACACATCGTTGCTCCCTCATTCTACACACCGCATCAGATGTGGCAACCCCATGTACCGACACAAGCTTAATGGCGTAAGTAAATCATAAATATACCGACCTAATGCATCTGTGGGAAGTATGAGAAATACCTTAGTTCCTAATTGTCAAGTATAATGTTATAACAATGGTCATTCGTATGGCTGTCTTGTGTTGTGCACAGATTATGTGACCGCTTCCTTAGATGCTTTATGTTGGTTTTTTGAATTAGATATTTATATAACTGCGGAAGTTTTGTTTGAAGATCGAGTGTGGACTGTGTTCTGGTTTTAACACTGGTAATTTAATCTGACTAGAATTTAGGTTGGTACGCCGGCCATTGATCGCAAAGTATTTTTTAAAAGATTGAAATTTCGCTGTCATCGTCTCATTTCTGAAAGAAAATGGAGTATGTGAAGACAAGGTTGAATAAAATTGCTTAGACAATACTTATTTACTATTGATTTCATTTCCTTAGAATTAATTTCGCTCAAATAAAATACCAAAAAGTTTTAAGAAATTTTTAATAGCATTGTATATGGTAATAATGTTGTGGACTCGTCTCCCATTATGGACGTCTTTAAACATGGCTACTTAACACATATTTGCACCAGTTAGGTAGATAGACAAGCGTGAATATATAATATAAGTCCATTGTTTGTGTATAAGGTGTGTTCTCTAGACTTAGACTTGATATTAATGCATATTGCACTACAAGTACGTATGTGGTCTCGTTTCAGTAATGACAGGGCTGGTGCTTATTCAATATACGTCGATACACCCAACTCTCATTTCGCATTCTATCTTACGACACGGCGTGTCAGGTCTAATCACGCGGAAAGTTTGCCAACCCTAGTATCCGTTCTTTTACATTTGCATTTAAAAATTAATTACTTTAAATATGTTAATTGATTTTTAAATACCACCTTTAGGAAAAGAATTTGTGGAATTTTACGCTGTCAATGTAGTTGCTTTTTTATGGTTTAGCAAAACTAGAGTAATCTATTGCGTGTCGAAACAATTATTGTTTTATAAACGGCCTTGTGATAGCGCGTATTTCAAGAATAAATGTATGTATTAACATATAATTTACGCACTGATATTGCTTAATTCGGATTGATAATATTGTTGTAATATCCTGCTAACCACTGGCATGTCTCGAGACGTAAAATCTGTAACAGTTCGTTCGATTAGAAATTAATTTCGACTAGTGTTTCGCCATTACGAGCTGTTAACAACTGTTATTACGTTTTGCAATAATTATAGCACCTTTAGTCAACTGAGTAATAAGCTGTGAAAGCAAAAGTGGCCTCGTATGCATTTCCACCGGTTTCAACGAAGGTGAAAATCAAGATGGCGGCATTAGTTCTCTCAATGTCCGGGGTGGCGCTGCGCAAGGTCGAACTCGATCACCGTAAAATCGACGCGTGCGCAAACGATTTATCGATTGCGAAACTTATAATCGATTACGGAACAACGAGTGTGCACTGATCGATTAAATTAGTTTCTTTTCGTTGTTTTCCTGACAAGGATTTTTAATTAATATTGATAATTAATATAAATAATGCTTTTTTATCGTAAATAATCGGGCTTCGAATTATACCAAAAAAGGCTAAAAAAGAATAATATACATAAGCCATAACAAAACGAGAGTATGTATTTGGCCAAAAGTAGATGTTCTACTACGACTCGATTGCGTAGTGGTTAGTGTAACCGACTGCCACGCCTGAGGTCGCGGGTTTGATTCCCGCACAAGTCAAACATTTTTGTGCATAAACATGGATGTTTGTCTTGGTCTGGGTGTTTCTATGTATAATATGTATGTATTTACAAAAAAAAAAGTTGTATATGTATGTTTATCCATTGTCTAGTACCCATAGTACAAGCTCTGCTTAGTTTGGGCTAGATGGTGTTGTGTGAATGTGGTAGAATATATATATATATATATATATAACCCTTCGGCCATGTAGGCATTTGAACATAACATTACTTACATAAAAATAATAACAAGATAATATTAAATATTTAGATAAGTATTATTTAACATAACTATGAGAATTATATAATTGGTGTGAAGACCTGCGGCTCGTGAAATTCTATCAACCTTGTTACACATCTGAGGTCAGTTTCCATTTTAAACTCGGCCTCACGTCCGCTTAATGGATCATAATTTTTAATCTACACTATTTTATTATACGAAATCGAGATCAGTAGTGCGCAAATGGCCCAGTTTTGTATACACGCGGTTATGAAAACGTGCACGCCTGCGCACGCGCAGCCCAAGTCGTGATGTCTGCGCGCCGCCCGCCGCGGCTGTTGTTGCTGTCGTTATTGTCTTTGGCTAGACTTACGAAGGCTGTAGTTGATCTTTAGGATTGTGAAATTTATCTGTTAATAGATATTGCGTTCAGAGAAATTGAATTAAATTAATTAATTATCCTCCTTTAGGTATTACTCAACTAAAATAAAACGTATTCTTTTAAATTTGATATAGATATATGTATATATTTGAATCTGTGTTGTCTTCCAGCGAGGCAAATGTCTTGACACGTGCCTCGCGGTCTGACACAGCAACACGCTGTGTGCGGCGAGTTGGATTGTAAAAAGTATCGAGCAGAGCACCTCGTAGGAGCTAACTTGCGGCACCTTTAACTAATTTTTAATAATTCTAGTACCTAATGTATATAAGATCTTTACAATATATATAAGTTGTTAGATCGTTTTATTGCAACTAAAAACTGTTTTGTGTTGAAATAAAATCTCTAGCCGCATATTACAGTGGAATTATAAATACGTTAAACATTAAACTATTTTTTTATTCAATATTCGGTACTCTCTATAATTTTGTAAGCTCTACTTAACCCGTAGCACGTCGGAAGTGCGTGGACGTCGATGCGGGCGCATCGGTGCTCCGGGCTGCGCGCGCGCACGTCATGCGCGTTAGACAACATCGTAAGGTAGGCACCTATTATACCAGCTCATTTATTTTGTAACGCACTTATTCGAAGGATGTAATTATTTAGGTAATATTATGTACAAATGGATTATATCAACTCGAGTCTGTGTAGTTTGATCGATTTAAAATTGAGTGGACGATCGCCACTAGCCTTGCGCAATTGTCAATGGCATTTCAGGTTCGATTCCTAAGTTACCTCGGGTTAGTATGATTATTTTGGTAACCTCTCAGGTTCGATTTCAGGGTTGCGTAACCCGGTGGTTACGCAGTCTTGGTGTATTTTATCAAAAAATCGATTAGCTAACCTCAACCCTATTATAATGCATCTAAGCGAAGATGAGTGTCCAATACTGCTTATCTCTTTAATATAATGGGGTGATGCTTATAGCATAGCATTAATGTTGCTTAAGGTCCAATGAAGAATAAACTGGTATTCTAGGTAAGCATTGAAAGTGACAGTGATAACGGCGTATATACGTGTTTACATTATCCGTTCGTTTTCAACAAAATCGAAAGTGGTACCATTTAGTATTTTAAAATGCCTGTATAGTAAGCGGCTATTATAATTTGACAGTCTGATTGTAGTATTAGTAAAAACGTGTTTTAAGATTTATAACTTTTGCCTGCGATTTAACTTTCGAACAAATAACGGTTTTAATACTGTTAAAGTGTTCGCCTGATGGTAAGTGGGCATCGCAACCTAAAGTTACTTATAATATTGACGAAACGTGTTTTCTCCCATTTCTGACCAAGCAAAAAGGAGTTGCTTCTTGCTCTATAATAAGATTGTGTGCAGAAAAATAGGTAAGTATATTTTATATGTCCACAGTTTCTTTATAGGTTTTTAAAAACTCTAGTTAGGCAAGACAGAATACAATGCGAAGCTATTTGCTCTGATCATCTTTGAGATCAAGCTAAAAAGATTCCTGTGTGCCATACTTTGTCAATATTGTAAGCACCATCTATAGTCTCTCTCTTTATATCCCTGAAGATATAATCAAGAAGATATAAGTATTAATATATATCCTTTTATGTTCTACGGTATATGGAGCGATCTTATTGCCGTTCACCGACCACATTACTTTGACTCTGTCATGCTACTGGGAAACCTACCCTATTGACACTTTTCTCGACCCGAGTACCGGATACAGGGTACCTCACAATTCACCGCAATCATAAATGCTTACTTATGATACACTTACCAGACAAACAGCTATAAATTAAATCTCAGATGTAATTTAAACCTAATACATTCTTGCTACCAGGTACAAATATTACTAAATACTAAAATCAAGAATTTATTGCTTAAGAATACGCAACAATGTTAGAGAAATATGCTCACCGTAAGCGCAACTCTAGTTCTTTAGCACGGGTATAAAAACACTATATTAGTGCTAGGCATTAAAAAACTGGTACTAAAGCTTTCGCCTACGGTCAATGCCAGTGATTGACAATCTAGTTTCGCAACTTCTAGTCAAGACTGCGTAAGAATTTTATGTTTCTACGATTCCGATTTATGGCCGAAATGTAGAATTGCGATTCCAATAGTGTAGGACAGTTTCTAGTTTACGTAAATCGATGTTATCTAGTATTGCTTTTGCTGGATTAGATCATTCATGTAGGAAGTGCAGGTTTAGTTTGTGAATTGGTTCATTAAGTGATTTGAGAGTCTAGGTACTATAATGGACAGCAGACGGTCGCTGTAGAAATCTTTAGCTATTCTATATGTAGCAGTCGACATGATATGTTAATGATTATGATTGTACATTTTAAAAGATCTTCTTTTTCTTTCATCAAGACATACGGCCTAAGTCAAGTTTTATGTTTTATACAATAAAGGATGCAGACAAAGATATATCTTTGTCTGCATCCTTATGGTTAGCGGTATCCGAAGCCTTTGAACGCTCGCTTATCAGGCTTATCATTAACCACATTGCGGACCTTAGGAAAGAAAAATAAAAATAGAATGATAGGAAAAGAATGTTCAGCTCTTTTGTAACTGAACCCGATTATTATATCCAGTCTCATAAGAATCCATGATAACAAGGATCAATAGTTTCACATTGTATGGAATCAGTATCTTAGTAGACATCGATAAAATACAATCGAATGGTCTGTACAATATTGATTAGATAATAGAATATAGCGGCTGTTTCATAACGCACACCAATATATCATAATGTATCGCAATTATGACATAACTGTATCACCTTGATCGGTTATCCTATTGTCTTTACATAACACACTAAGTAAAGCCACAGGATAAACGTAACTCGATAAATATTCTATCGGAGTACAGCCACCGACAACTTTCACCGGCCATTGTTGATTAATTCCTGAGCGGTAGCGACGTTTGTGGGCTGAATCTAATGATAAATAGAGCGGAATCATTGCCAATACGTATTGTTTGGTAGGAACAGATATTTTCCTTTCTGAACTTGTCTGCGTTAGGAAGAAATTCAATAAAGGCCTTGGTGTGGTATTTATTGCTTATTTTCTAGGCTGGTTGATCAAGTGGTATAAGATTACGGGTAGATTTACTTCTATTTGAAAATTTTTAGGGTTCTCGAATAAAGCTTAATTTGATACTTCTCTCAGGATATTATAGTAGCACTATCTAGACTGCAACTGTGTAAAATTAACTCGTTTCCTATAATATTATAGTGACCGAAACATAGCCTAACCCTTCGGCAAGCCTATTGTTAAGCTAGTTACAAATATAGAGACAATATAAAGTTTATAATATTTTGCATCTATTACCAAATTTTCTCTGTTGACATGGTGGTTAACTGACGTTGCCTGTACGGATGGCGCAGTGGTTTAAGTAGCTGCCTCACCGTTGCCGCTGCGCCGAGTGCTGTGGGTTCGATCCCCATACGGGACAAACAAAATTGTAAAATTTACAAGCTATCCATAAAGTTTCGAGTCAGAATGTCTTAAAATCTATTGTTTCAATATTTGTAAAGTCCCCTCGGATGAAGCAAGCAGCGCCTTGTGTCGTTGGCAGGGTCTATTTCCTGCATTCCAGTTGTTACTAAATACCGAAAAAACCGTTTTGCCTGACCCGAGATTCGAACCTGATAACACTTTAGCGGCCGAAGCGCAGACTTTTACAACGGCAGTATTGAAGCAAACCTTTTTTTAGTTCTACCTTCGTTGTAATGTATGAAACTACTGTAACTGTTGCTTTAGACACAACTTGACAATTTCCTTATAGAAACTTAACTAACAATATGCCCCTTATGTCTAATCGAGTGCTTACGATTCACACTTACGACGTACGAATACCAGAACACATCAATTTCATATTATTAATTTAATTACACATTCATAATTATTTCGAATGAATGCGGTATCGATTCCAACACTTAAATCGATTAAAAGTTTCTAATTGTTATAATCGATTCTTTAGTGAATGTAATCGTTATGCGTTCAATAATTTCTACAAAATAATAAGTTTATTGTTGCATTTAATATGATATAATTAGTTCATATTGTTACGTAAGTGGAACGATTTGTGTGTTCAGATTAAAAAGCGTCTTTTAAAAGCTCGTTCCTTGTATACAGCTTATATCAGTTGTATCTGAAAGTCACTGGTTATTCCTATATTGTGTTCTGTAGATATAAGAGTAATAAGAACGTACATAAAAGACCACATTATTGTTTGTCTATCTCTCTAAAAAAATAAAAGTAAATTGAATACCAAGCTTTGTACTTTTTATTTTTAGTTTGAGTCTAGAATGTCTGTAGGTACTATATATAGGTAGTCTCACCTTAGTCTAAAACTTTTTTCATACAACTTTTATGCATACATAAGTAACGTTTTTAATACTTTTCACTCTACATGTTAACTATCTTATCTTATGTGGGGCCAGTCAGTGCAGACCGGCGACACTTCGACCCAGTGGGATCTTTTGTGTCGACACTCTCCCAATAACGACTGCCATAGAAGTTCATGGCAGCCGTGACCAACGGCTTAACGTGCTTTCCGAGGCACGGAGCAGGCGATAATTGTCAATCAATACGCACATAATTTCGAAAAGTCATATAACTTCCGAAAGTCAGAGGTGCGCGACGTGGGTTCGAACCCGAGATCCTCTGCATTGCAGTCTGTTGGTCTCCCCACTGAGCTATCACTGCTATGTATGTAAACTAAGGATATGGGCAAGGGCTCTTTTATAGAAATGTCGTTTTAAAAATATACATAATAAGAATTTTTGTTACACTAACCATGTGTTATCGTTCCGTTTTGATTAGGATATTTTCAATCAAACGTCAAACATGTAGGTGTCATTACAGTACAGTAGGTCTTATATCACAGTTATTATTTAACATAAACTATGATATGAACCAAGGAAGTAGTTAAATTTATCACACCGCATTTATAATGTCTCATTACACTAAGCCTTTTAATTAACCATGTAATGTTTGCTCTGGAAAGCCAATTAATTGTAAACATTTTCTCCACTTCTTGCATAACGCCCACCACACTGGCTGAATCCACACATAAAAAAAGATAATAGCCATTAGTGCATGACCATTTAAAATTAAAATCATTGCACGCATGTTCTTTATCAAAACAATAATCTTTATCACGTAGACAATAAAGTCGATTATCAATTGTTACACTAGATTATGCAAGAAAGGATTCGAACACTTATCGGTCTCGTATCACGTACATCCTTAGATCTCAAAGTGGTCCAGATGGACCCCCAGGGGTCCACGAGAGGCTCGAAGGGGTCTACGTTGGTGTGACAACAAAATGGAGGTCCACAATTCGTAAGCGGGAATCCACGAAAATTTATTTGCTTTGAAGAAATAAAATGTTGGCTTGACTTCACCCTATCAATGTAGGCAGATAATATTTTAAGAAGCTAAGTGACGGTTATTTGTAAAAACTTACATATTCCATATTCAGTACTAGTGGTCCCGAAGCTACCGATTTTTCGGTAGAGGATTTCTAAAAAAATAAAAAAAGTTCACCCGTGGAGATTTGATCAAATTTGTTTGATTCTTCACTAATATAAATACGAATACCAAGGAATATGGTAGAAATGTAGCTACAGGGGGTCCACGGCATCCAGCTAAATTTTAAAGTGGTTTATGAGAAAAAAGTCTGGGAACCTCTGACGTACATAAATATGGTCAGATCAGTTTGTCTATCCTTCCGATTGTCGCGAACTTTCTCTATACGTGAAGGCAATATTAAAGTATTGGAGATGTTTGCGGTTGCGCAGAAGTGGCGTAATATAGGCGTCCCTAAGTGTACAGTCGAGTGCTTAAGTGTGTCAATGTTTTAATTAAATTGTTTTGATAAAGATTAGCAGTAATTAAGATCGCTAAGCAACTTGGACTAGTGGGCTTAATCAGTATGTTTATACTAGAGTAAATGCCCTCGTTAGCCTTAATTTAATGGTTTGTTGATGTAATCCGCATGTTTTTGTTGTGGAAGTCCGGAAAGTCTGAGCAGAATGAATAGCGATTTTGCATTCGCGCATATTAATATCTAGGACAGTTTAATTGAATTAGATTTGGTTTTAAATAGACATAATTTTTAAAGCGTTGTTGAGTAAGAACTATTAATTGTAATTTATGGCCTAAGATTAATAAACTGTAAATAGATGCTTCGTTGGTCCAGTGGCGTAATTCAACAGATATGCAATTGCCAATAACGAATTCAATTACCGGATTGCTAAAAGTATCATTAGGTATTATTAATAAACTAAGTTAGAGTAAGAAAATTGTAGTAATTAATAAATAATAGGCTCACTTCCTTTACGTGGTCCTACAACATAAGTGGTTAAGATAGACTCCTAATTAGTCTAACTGGGAAATACATTTAAATCGAAACACGCATGTTGAACAGCACTTGTAACATCCTTCTAAAGCATTTCCTTCCCCGTCTCTCTGTTATGTTGGAACACTAAAAGTGTTTATTTCCCAACGTAATTGTTACTTGTATGGTAGAGTCGTGAATATTTACATGAACAACGATAGTTAGCCGATTGAGGGACAGCACTACCGTTAGTCGGCCGATTAATACCAACTATATACCCGCCGATCAGCCAATTTTCCGTTCAGGAAACAATTTCACTGTTACAGTTTTATTACGCAATAGTTTTGTTTATTAAGTCATTCTACTATGTGGCAATGTTATGGTTTGACTGTAAGTGCTTGGCATATTTATTAAATTGCCGGTGTTACGGTATTGACGTAACGGCCCGTTTATATTACGCGGTAGGAGAATTTATTATTGTCATATTATGTTTATGAGTTTAAATAAAGAAAATGTTTGCAGCTTTGTCGGTACTTAGAAGGTGATTCAAACACTAAATGTATTTTATTTAGGTCATATTATGACATTTATAATTCTCAAGGTTGAATCATCATTGAGTTTACAACTTGTTAGGTCGGGGCAAAGGGTTGAGTTTATAAGAGGACATCTGCCTGAAACTAACGATCTTTTTTTAATATCGCCATTAAATTACAATTTAAGTAATTACAACTCATACTATTATAAGGCGTCTTAGTAGGTAAACACATAGGTATTATCAAGAAAATGATTGAAGTAATACTATTTGTCCTACAACATTTTTGAATATTTCTCTTTTAATTGAGCAATTTAATCAGATCAAATAGTAAAATCAAAACATTTTGTTTATGTTTCAGTTGCCTTTTGTAATTTAGACATTGCGATTCATTGAATGAATTGAACGGTAGCCTCTGTAACTAAAATAATTTTATTACTTAGATACTACTAATGAGATGTATACACATACAGACATCTCATTAGTAAAACCTAAATAAATTGAAAAGCATTCGCCGCTAACAAATTCAATAAATCGATGTAACTACCGTGAACTATTTCTCAGGGTACCTAGAGAATTTTTCAATAATAAACTGGTCATATATTGCAAAATACATGTTCGTGGAATCGATTACCTTTAAAGGTATCGATTGGCAGAATACTGCGAGGGTCGGTGCCCTCTATTTATTTATAAGTGGTTTTTTATTCGATTGCAACTTATAATGACTTTTCTACTTGTCTGTACGAATGTGATTACTTTTTTAAGGTAATTATTAGGGTTGACTCATTTGTTCGATTAAATCGTATTAATCGATTTGTTTTGGATGAAAGGAGTTAGTTATAACGTTGAATAGGTGTGGTCAGATATTTGTGGTTATAAATGCAATTTGTAGGAAGTTAATTATTGTATGTTTGGTTCCTGTTTATATGGCCTTTCTTCTATCAATGCGTTATGTTGATTGAATTTATTGATAAATGTATACTTGTGTGTGGAATTTAAATACTTTATTTAAATGTTTGTTCTAATAGTTTATGATGCAATGTTTACATCAGTTTACATAATGGTTATTTAATATCACAAAATTGGGATAATTCTTAGTGCGTACCTATAAGTATTATTGACTCTAGACTCGATTCCTGGGTTGAGTAAAACGTTTTAAAGTTAATGTTAGAAAGCTCCATTGCAGCATGATGTCTGGATTAGTCAATAAACTTTCAAAAATACTTGTAAAACCTAAGCACGTGCTGTAGCTCAGTCTCATATTTTTGATTTCGAAATACCTTGGCTGCTTTGAGATAAAAATATATTCTTTTTTATACAATTAAGGTGGCAATTAAGCATACGGCCCACCTGATGGTAAGTGGTCACCGTAGCCTATGGATGCCTGCAACACCAGAGGCATCACATGCGCGTTGCCGACCCTTTAGGAAAGGAAGTGGGAAGGAGAAGAAGCGGGATAGGGGAAAGGGGGTGATTGGGCCTCCGGCACTCTCACTTACCGAACGAAACACAACAGTAGGAATACTGCTATTTCATGTCGATATTCTGTGAGAGGGTAGTCCTTCCCCGGTCGAGCCGGCCCATTCATGGTAAATCAGCGAGGCTCTACTACTCTAATATATATCTTACAAACAATAGTAAAACGCATCTATTACGTTAAATCAATGTAACTCATTAAGTGTCATGTCCTTCTAACGACTACTTTTCGAGTTTTGAAGACAAACGAACTTAAGGATAGTTGTCTAAATGTAAGCGTGGTATCTGTTAGATCCTTCAGCAAGATACAGACGCGATATTATATAACCTTGTTCATTTAAAGCGATGTAACTACCAATCAACAGAACAGTAACCGCCTTCGTAATGATAATAAGCTGTACACCATTCATCACCTATAAACACAATTTACCAATTTGTTTCAATCCGGAACATTAACAAACACAGCGCTCTTATTTCCACCGCCGCATTTCCAAACACACAAGCATTCGATTAGTCAATACTTAAATTATATTCAAAGAGTTATTATAAATTAGCATAAGCAGTAAAGGAATGAAAATAAATGTAAGCAAGACGAAAGTAATGGTATTTGAAAAGGAAGAGTACGTGACGATGTGTAATATTATGATTGATGGAGAAAAAGTGGAGCAAGTGAAAGAGTTTGTATATTTGGGTACTTTGTTTACAAGGGATGGTAAACATGACGGAGATATTGAAAGGAGAACGATTGCTGGCAACAAAGTGAATGGAGCCTTACGCGCTTTTATGAACAGTCGAAATGTATCCGAAAAGGCACGTTTGGCTGTTCATAGAGGACTATTAGTGCCCACACTTATGTATGGAAGTGAAAGTTGGGTATGGCAAAAGAAGCATGAGAGCAGAATAAATGCTGTAGAAATGAGAGCGTTGAGAAGCATATGTGGTGTGACTCTGAAAGATAGAATAAGAAATAGTGTGATTAGAGAGAGATGCGGCATGAAAGTGGATATAGTTACAAGAATAGAAAAGGGTATGTTAAGCTGGTTTGGACATGTAGAAAGAATGGACGAGGAAAGACTTACTAAGAAAGTTTATAAGGCTAGTGTGAATGGAACAGTCGCAAGAGGAAAACCTAGGCGAACGTTTCTCGACCAGATCGGAGGCGTCCTGGACAAAGGCCAGGTTAAGAGCTCCTTGAACCGACGAGCGTGTATGAGGAATGTGATGAAAGTGAATGAAGCCAGAGAAGTGTGTCAGGATCGTAGCAAATGGAAATCCGTAGTCTCTGCCTACCCCTCTGGGAAACAGGCGTGAATCTATGTATGTATGTATGTATAAGCAGTAACAGGTACACGCTTAAATTTGCGCAAGCGCAGAAATGCGAGAGTAAACTCACTATCAAGTTGAACTAAATCTGTCGGTTTATTTTCACGCACAGTTGATTAGGTGGGTAGGTAGGGCTGTCGCACGCATATGACGTAATGTTCAGATGACACCGATGATATAGGACTTGCTGCTGGTGTCGGTAAGTACTTGAGAGCATCTCCCATGACTTCAGCTTGAGGTGTAAATGTGTAAGCTCTCACTTATGTTTGCAGTCGCTTGTCAAGTTCTGAGTATGACTCCTGTGTCGGGCGAAATCCTAATCCTAATTCTAATCCTATCCTAATTCTAACTAATATTATAAAAGCGAAAATGAGTTTGTATGTTTGTTACCTTTTTACGCCTAAACCACTGAACCGATCATCCTGAAATTTTGCATATACGTTGTCAGGTGTACAAAAACAGACATATACTACTTTTCATTACGAAAAAAATTACTGTTCCCGAGGAAAACAACAATATCGTTCTAATGATAATAGATGGCGCCACGTGTCTTTCGAATCATGATTGAATTACATTATTACAAGCGGAATACGACCCGAATTGATTGTCAAATTCTAAATTAACGTGAGCGAAGCCGCGGGTAAAAGCTAGTATTATTATATTTTTTGCTTTATTAATTCTGATTAGGAGCACTAAATTCGGCCGGAGGTAGGTAATAGGTTACTTCCGGTGATTTAAAACATAACTAAGTAACGATATATTTTAAAACTCTGATTTTAAAAATAACCCTTACACTTGGAGAATTTCGTCTGTAACGGGAGAGTTTATAAACATTCAACAACGGACACAAGGAACACGTAGACTCGGATCAACTACTTGTAGACACAGACATTTTTGTTCCGTGTGAAAATCGAACCCACTAGTCTCGGCGTTGCGGGATTTAACCCAATACGCTATCTGTGCAATCAATTAAACTATTGTAATAAAGTGCCCTGTATACATTACGTATCCACTTAAAACTGTTAATACGATTGCACACAGAACACGTACTGTATCGTTTCATCATGTATTGTTATCGCCATTTTCTACAGCGCATTCCTCGCGTCTTCCACGGGGAATTTGTCGCTATATTTCATTATTGCTGTCAGTTCATCATCAAGGAAAATTTTAAGATACTCCAAGCACCTCGATCCTCGAACAGCATAATACAATTGTTTGAATTCCACCGGCTGTTTCTCCAGTTTTGACTCCCAGATTTGATTCGTAAACTTGAGGAGATCCGTAGAGTTTACTTATCAGACCTGCGGAGTCCCAATAATCAAATCCTGTAGCGATCAACCTACAAATGATTTCCAACCGATGGCACAACTATATCAAGAATACGATTAGTTATTGCACGTTCAGTGCATACGGCAAATTGCTTGACAGCTATTAAAGCACAGTGAGTTACAAGTCTGGTTCACGTTTTGAACAAGTATTGGAAAGTAGGATAAGCCGTGTGGTTAGCATATTAGGTTAAGTAAAGTTTTCGTCACTTAAAATTATAATATACCGATAGTACGAGCTCGATTACCGTGCGATAACTTCCAAACTAATATTATAAATGCGAATGTGAGCTTGTTTGTTTGTTACGCTTTCACGCCGTAACTACTCAATTCACCATCATGAAATTTTGTAAACACGTTGTCAGTTGCGCTGAAAACGGATATAGGATACCTTTCATTTAGAAAAAGTACTGTTTGCAAGCGATAGAAAATTTACATAACTTACAAATAACTTACGTTTACGCGAGCGAAGCCGCGGGAAAATCTAATACATATGTATGATTGTATGAGGACTGTGATGAAAGTGAATGAAGCCAGAGAAGTGTGTCAGGATCGTAGCAAATGGAAATCTGTAGTCTCTGCCTACCCCTCTGGGAAACAGGCGTGAATCTATGTATGTATGTATGATTGTAAACGGTAGCCGTCGCTCTTAGGTAGAGCTGCTATCTTAGTAACGCGGACATATTGTCAAGGAACCACAACTAAGCTACTACTTATCTTAAAAGTAAAGCCTATATGCACAAGCCTTGAGCTCAGTGTCCAGATCACTGATAACCAAATCTATAATAACGTAGGCAAACGTTTCTCGATCAGATCGGAGGCGTTCTGGCCGAATGCCAGGTTAAGAACTCCTTGAACCGACGGGCGTGTATGAGGAATGTGATGAAAGTGAATCAAGCCAGAGTAGTGTGCCAGGATCGTAGCAAATGGAAATCTGTAGTCTCTGCCTACCCCTCTGGGAAACAGGCGTAAATCTATATGTATAATAACGTTTAATATATAAACCAAACTAACAATTAACATTTTATAAAAATAAATCATACTTATACTTACTTGTAATATCGATGTAGATTTATCTGGAAGAAGGTTCTAGGTTCTAGGTTTTTCAAAACTTGAGAGACCTTAGTAGGGTCCCAAAACAATATGTTTTAGGTTTTTCAGTTACAATAAATTTATTGACTGAAGAACTCAATATCAAATCCGCGTTTATTTTGTCCAGATAAAAAAGCAATAGAATATAATATATTAAAGTCACTTGCTTATTGTCTATATCAAGTTGATAGCCCTATAAATCGAAACGAGTTGGCATTTATTAAAGCGACTATCAAACCTTTGATAAAGTGCTTGATTGACGTGACATTTTTGCAACAAATATAATGATGTTGTTATCGATGCAACATTCAAACACGGACAACAGAGTACTTCTTTGTTAAATATGTTTGTAATGTTTCATAATAAAATGGTTGGGATTTTTTATACCTACACCTAATGTTGCAAACAAACACATGGTCTACCTGGCGGTTAGTGATTACCGTAAGCTATGATCTCGAGCGTCACCGAGCCTAGAAAAAGAAATTTAAGGAGTTCTTTGGAGTTCTTACCGAGTTGCACGTGGTAGCAATATTACTACTCATACACCGATTTCCTATTTATGCATGTCATTGAGCTAAACGGAGTTATTCCTAGAATGACATCTACAGTCTCTTGTGAAGCTTGATTTACTACATTCATGCTGAGAGAAAGAAGGCCTTTGTAAAACATGACATTATTTTTACATTTCTCCACAAATATAATATACCTCAATCTAGCCCCAAGATTATACAGACGGATATTACGCAACGAGCGCACTGAAACTGAAATTTATCTTCACAAAAATAGTTGAAAATCCGTTAAATTATATTACTCAACATCTATAATAAAACTAAAAGCGACAACCATGCCGCCTCTCCAAATAAATAATAAACGATAATCGAACACCGTTTTGTACATTCAAATTACCTGCGGTCTCTCGCCATTTAATAATACATAACTTAAAACCAGAAAACCACAAATCAAATACCGTCAAAAGTTATTTAATACAAGGTAACAAATCCTGCCGCTTACACAAGAAAATTTATTTCGAATTGGAATGGCCGACCACTTATAATCTTAGGCACTGATGGTGGATAAATTAATTCCATTATTTCACTAAGGCTTTATGTAACAGAGCACGTAACTAGTCGATCTAGTTAGTGGGGTTTTGAAGGCTGTGTTGTAGGACGAGGTGATAAAGCAACGGCTTGTAGTGTAATTGGTTTATGGCGGCAAGGAAAGTTGTAAAATTGGTTGTGTCATGAAACAAAAGTGATTTTATTACCTGTTTATTTTTTATAGATATAGGAGATAGATTTATTTAGAATGGTCAATCGAGGTAAAGAATTGCTGCAATGCGAAATAATTACTGATATTATCAATCAATCAATCAAAAGAAAACTCCTGACTCATTCGCTGACTGACTTATCAACGTCAAGGCCAAACCCTTAGACTTACAAAAATGAAATATTACACAAAGGTTCCCAGACGTAATCAGTTAAGTAACAGATCAAAAGGTATACCAAAAAGAAAATATAAGTTATTATATTTCTGGAACGATTCATACGTACCCAAAGATCGCTGTCGTAAAGTATATCATACTGTCCAAAGTAAAGCTACCTAAAGGGTTGTTTAAATTCATATCATAGCCTACTTTAATAGATTTGAACTTTCATATTATGACTAGAGGATGCCCGCAGCTACGCCCGCACATGTTTTTTTATTTATCCATTTCTTCCCAATCCCGTGGGAATTTAGGGATATCCCTTCTTAGTGCACCCCTATAGTACCCAAGGAACATACATGCCAAATTTCAGGTTCTTACATTCAGTAGTTTCGGCTGTGCGTTGTCTGTCAGTCACTCAGTAACGGAAGAGTTTTATATATATAGATAACAAATATCTAAAATACCAAAGAAACACTTTTAAACTTCGTTACTAGTAACTTCTTTACCAAGAACATAATTCACAAGGTACATATACTTCACATTATCCCACAATACTGAGAGATTCAATATGGCCGCTAAAGTGCCCCACCCGTGTTATCTGGCGCCATTACAGCAGGTCCAAAGACTGCGGAGTACAGTTACGTGGTGAATAAGATAAACTGCCTGCAATGTGTTCTTGCGCACGCGCCGATATAAACGAGGAAGCTTTAAGTTATACGAAGCTGCAACAAAGGATGCTTTGTCTTAAACAATCACTATCGATGGGTATAATGCCAAAGGTCTGCACGAAAGGCACAGCGGTTTGAGAAGTCATTTCCTCACTGCCAATACACCGAGCATTATTGGATCCAATGTCCAAATTAAATAATAAATGATCTTCAAAAACTGTACTGTGGTTTTGATGTCCCTAAATTAAGACAAATAATGTAAAAACACAAATTTTCTAAGGGGTTATCAAACCTACATTACGTCAACCATACTTAGAGTTTGCTGGGCCTATCACAGTTTGCTGGATAGAATCTTTAGACTTTCCTGCCAGATATACCCGATAATACTTTGTCAAAGGCCTTTTATTAGCTAATGTATTTATCAATATCTCCATTTAATCTCTTAGCCAATATCCAAGCCAGTCAATAATTGTAATTAATTGACTCATTAATAATGATCACAGTATATATAGAAGATTAAAGTCTGAATCCAATCTCAATTTTATTCTAAAGCTATACATCATAAAAGCTTACACATTGTGCTGTTGTGCAACACTTAAATACAATTTCAGCCGGCCGGTGATCTTAATTCCATTATATCTATAGCACATATCGTTTTTTGGTTAAGCAAGGTACATAAAACGTGCTTGACGTGGGATCTATCACGATCTTTGACTCGTAGATGACAGATAGGACCCACGCCGTCTGCCAAATGGTTCAACGACTTTAGATAAGGATGATTGGAACACTAGATATGGAAGCTCAAGGCCGAATTCTGTCAAGAATACTTAATGCCACATTCAAAAAGGATTTGTGTGATGGAAGTTGTTACTTATTCCAATATTAAAAGTAAAGTTTTTGTTCGATATGACGAGGGTTTATGGGTTTAGCAATATAAGTGACAGCTCAGTCTTTTATTTTTTAATAAGTATAAAGCTGTCTTAAGGCATATGACTGCGCAAATGTAAATGTATGTCTACCTCAGCCTTTGATAAGAATGAGTTACAGACATAATGTCAAGCATTGTTTATGTAACTGTAATTTCTACCAGGTATTATCGTATAGTCCTTGCCGCATATAGCTGTCTAGATCATATTATTAGCAAGGTTACCAGATTTCACATATCTTCAAGAACATCGTGGAGAACTTTCAGGTATGAAGGATTCTTTAGAGTTAATGATAATGACATCACTGTCCTACTGTGCAATTCGTTTTAATCTCTGTAGAAAACTCACATTTTACAATACAAAATGCAATAATCGAATTCGAGAGAAGATTTTTAGCAGAACGCCTGGCAGTTCAAAGTTTTAAACATTTTGCAATCAGGTACTAGGGCTGTTTTTACAGATACAGGAAAAGCTATTAGTTACCATCGTAAAGGGATTATTAACAAATTATATAAATCTTCGATAGCTTCAGATTTCTTTGAGCGTAAACTCTCTGTAAAAACATTAATGAGTATGCAATGAGCACATACGTAATAAGCACACAACATCATCGAGATAGTAATGAGTATACGGTAGGAGAATGATCATTAGTTACTTAGACATAAATAGTATTAAATGAGAATGAAAGTTAAAAAAGTTTCAATGCTGTAAAATATGCAATGTGAAAGTACAGAACAAATGAATTATATTCCAATAGAATATTTATTTTGCAACTCTTTATTTATCAACGTCATCTTTGTTTTAAAGAGACGCCAAATAAATTGCATTGAGAAAGTCGCAGTATTTACTAATGTGAAGTTGAAGCAATAGAATAAATGCTGCTAAATCTTTTACAAAATGCCTAGCGTTAAAGGCGTAATAGAGGTTCATACATCCTTTGTCTGTAGATGGACCTTGATGCTATGAATTCATTTCTATAATAACCATTAGGTTATTAGGTAGTCTAGAATATGCTCTGGAGTTGTCTACTATGAACTCTAGTTTTCCATTCCACTGAGGATACAAAGGCAAATCACCTCGATATTTCACCAATAAAAAAGAGTGAGGCTTTTACTGTTAATTACTCAAGTTTTCAAGCTGAAAAGTATACTCTTTTTATAAAATCACCCATGCATTTACTAGACAATTTATCGATTGATGACGTCACACAATTACCAGTAAAATAAAAAACTCTCTTCTACTTCAATGTTCAAAATCTGCAACTGTATCAATAATCATCGAAGGTTTATCGTTGTTACTCGCTTAAAATTGTAGGTACACTCAGTTCTAATGCATGCAACATAAGCAAGAAGTGCACTAAAATTACATAACTCTACATAGCTATTAAAATGCTAATAAACCCAGTGCGAACGTTATACACGACTATATAGCAATTAATTCAGTGCAACAGTTATCTCAACTCTATGTTTACAGGTACTTAAATCATGCTCCTTTTTTAATCATACGTCATATGAATGTATATTAGACTACAAATGTTATACATAGAAATCGAAACAGTCAGACATGTAATTTAATGGTTTTACGTATATTGCAGGTGTCATTATTTTATTAATATCTAAAAGATTCGTAGTGCAATGAAGTGATTCTTGCCAATTTCGTATTTTTACGCCATCGTAAAGTAATATTTTACTTTTATTGTTATACAGTTATTTCTTTTACAATCACGTGACTTCTTGGCTCTTCTTAAATGCCACGAAATATAAAAAAAAATATAAAAGATTGTCTTAATATATACCTGCTTTATATACAACTGTCAGCTAAGATGAGGTAATTATATGTCGTATAAAAGGACATTTATGCTAAAATAAACAAAAGGGAACATTATAAAAAGCTTAAACACATAGAAGCCCTCTGTTACTAGACTTTGAGACCATTTCACAATATTCAGCTATTGCCTTGCTCTTTGCTATTGGAATCGCCGGTTACCGAGCCGAGAGTGAGTTTGATGCCTCTACTTATTACTTAACAATGCATTTCCGCCATGTAGAACTTCTTAACATAACAACATGAAATGTTCCATGCTTGTATACAGCAATATGCAGACGCTATTAAACATGCATGCAGCTCCGCGCACGATACTATACCGATCAGCACTTATTCAAGAGCCAATTACATCAATTTGCTAAATGCAAACGTAATACAATGGCGTATTATTATGGAATAGCTGAAGGAATCCGGAACAAGAAAATGTAAGCAATAAATTAAATGTTTCGCGCACGGACGATTCTACAATGTTAAGTTTTCGTGTCTAGAACTGTGAAATGAGCTGTTTCTTTGTACTCTAATGGCCTGGCTCGACTGTAAAACGCGTGAATCGTGATTCAGTTTTTGTTAAATAATATGCATATTTGTATGAGCACACTGCTTTTATTATACGCCGTCACTTTTAGTATTTTTGGGACTTTTGGAAAAGTCAGGGTTATTTATTTAAATGGCAATTACGCCGTTATAATGATGAATAAAATAAAAATATTACTGAATTATTCAGGGCTGATGATGATGAGTAATGATTGTATAATATACCGCGTAATGTCACTTCTGTAATTGAAATGGCGTCACGTGATTATCTATATATTAATACGTAAAGCAAAAACTTCGTACCCCTTTTTACAAAAATTGCGCGGAGGGAGGAGTATGAAATTTGGCACAGTTAAAGTTTATATGGAGAAGGAAGGGCGAATCCTAATATTTTTATATAATATGCATTAGAAATACATTAAATTAATGAGTAAACACTACACGCACACAATCATGCCTTTGACACGCAGTCGAATCGCGTTCGTAGTATTTCGGCATTGTTTGCCTGATGTCGTAGAATTCTTTGCAACTTTGGTAACATGTGGACTAGGTAACTAAATGAAATGTGTTTATAAAGGTATAGTTATAGAAAATAAAACCTTAATAACGATCAAACTTAAAATTTAAATTAGTTATGGTCGAATTTCGATCACTTGGCGACCGCTAGTATTCTTTAAATTCATGTATTAGTGTTTATCAACTAAAGGGTGTGTGCTGTTATAGTCAACTAGATGTTCCCGCGGTTTCACCCGGGTTTATCGTTACTGCGCCGCCCCCGTGGGCCGTAGCGTGATGTTATATAGCCTATAGCCTCCCTCGATAAATAGGCTATCCAACACTAAAAGAATTCTTCAAATCAAACCAGTAGTTCCTGAGATTAGCGCGTTCAAACGAACAAATGCTTCAGCTTTATAATATTAGTATATATGACGGTAACCAAGAGCAGTCCAAATATTTGTCTATTGTAATGGTACTTCTACAGAAGCATACGGAATCATATATTGTTGCTGTTTCTTTAGAAAAGCTTAAAGCTTTGATTTTAACTATGTTTCTGCAGACAGCAGCTCATGAATACTTTCAATAGCTTACGTCAATTGGCTTTAAGCCATTATTAAATAATACGCTTAAACATCTAACTCTTTAGGAATGTACTCGTCGTGTCAGACTTCACGTGTATGCCTCAAACGTCATCGACAATAACAAACATTATCGTAATTTAGCCTTATGAAATACCTATTTACCAAGTCCTTATATACATTTACAGAGTATTTCTTACCTCAGCGCAGTACTTGTGGTAAATGTATATTCGTAAATTACTACTTTACGTTAAACCGAATGGAATCGTAAATCAGAACTTAAGTAATGAGTAAAGAATAAACTCCTTGTATCTGAGCGTTGGTTGTTGCATAACACTGTCCGGCTAGCCAGTTAGTTTGTTCTGGTTATTTAGTTCATTTGATATGGTTAGCGTGTGGTGTGGGTGTGCTGAAATAGGTGCTATGTAGTAATGAACAACTTGGTTTATTTCATGTTAGCAAGTTTTTAATTATATAGGCTTTATATGAGACTGGGTACCAATTAAAGTATCTATTTTGAGACGTCTATAGTGACAGTTAATTTTCTTTAGATAATTTAATATCATACAAATTGCTTAATTCTATAATAATGTTATAGTTACACAATTTAAATGAAATTATTTTTGAAGTGAAAACTTCTTTAGCGGCGTTGTGCACTTTTTTGTGATGGGTAAAAATGTTAAACTCGCATCAGGACACGTGACCTGATCGAAAGTTCGTAAGACGGAGGGAGAATTGTCAAACTCGCGTCAGGACACGTGACCTGATCGAAAATTCGTAAGACGGAGGGAGAATTGTCGTGTTTGTGTACGATAGCCCAATAAATGAATATTGTATTTTACCACATAAATGATAGTACTTTTATACTGATAATTAAAGCAATTCGTGCAAAACTATTCCCTAACCATTCCAAAATATCAAAAATGCACAACGTTAATATTTAAGTTTTCACTTCTGCCGGCCCTCCCGGAGTGCAACCCGTTTTTTTATTATTATGGCAACTTTGGATCTATTTAAGTACATATTTAAAAGTATTTATATTATTATGTATTACGATTGCCACTATATTTTGGCTGCTTTTAAGTCGTTATAGTCATGAGACTAAATATGTGTTTGTCTCAAATTCTTGATTTTCGAAAGTGATTTACAATAACAAGTTTGGATGTCTATTAGGCGTGTACTTATAATAATAATTAATTGACTGCTCCTTTTATTATAAAGATTACATAACATAAATTATATAAAACAGAATCTAGTTAGAAAGGCTGTCTACACTTCATAATAAGGTAGGATGAACAGCATCTTAAATCATCTCCCTAACGTGTTACAACCATTGTCCATTTTACGCCGTGCTTGGCATATAGATGATTTATTATCTGTGGTTCCGTTTATGCGCGTGCGCACAATAATTTGCGCTCGAAGACTCGTGATCTAGCTATTTGGGTTTAACGCTGATATGCATTTAAGTGTATCAGATGTTGCTGATTTGACGTGCTACACGATGTCCTGAATATTTTGAGTGCTGTTGACTTTATTGGGCTTGGTTTAATGAAGGACTTTGGGTATTTTAATGGCAGCCATTTGTTCCTTTGCATATATTTATATATGTCTGATTCATGTATAGCCTGGTACCCATTCCATAGAAGGGGTAAGAAAAGGCATACGCACGTGAATGCATGTATTTCGCTTACTATCGTTTTAAGTTCGACAATATAGATGGTAAGTTTATTGCCGTCTATCGGACACAGGTCTCTGTGCCGCTACTGATAAATTCTTGGGAGAAAGTCTAATAACACTTTGTCCTACCGGACAATCGAAAACGAGACCACATGCACAGCAGTTTTATTCACTATTGATGCGTTACTGAGTATCTATACTAATATTATAAAGCTGAAGAGTTTGTTTGTTTGAGCGCGCTAATCTCAGGAACTACCGGTTCGATTTGTCGATTTAAAAAATAAATTATTTTAGTGTTGAATAGCTTATTTATCGAGGAAGACTATTGGCTATATAACATCACGCTACGGACCACGGGGGCGGCGCAGTAATGATAAACGCGGGTGAAACCGTGGGAACATAAGTAACAGTAATACAAGATGTAAGGACAACATAAGGTGTGGTTTTAATAGTTGCTATCTTGATAGAAATGATACTATTGTGGTGTGTTATATTTTAATCAAAATGTTAGTAAAGTTTAGAGTATTAGTTTATCACTTCGGTTTTAAGTATTACTTGTGAAATAAGGTACGTTCTCATAGGCTCAGCCTTTTGCCTGAACCTTGCAACTAACATACATGTAAATTCAGTAAATGAAACAAACTCACTAACCCCTTTGACGTTCATAAGTGTTACTTTGTGACCTAAGTGAATAAATGATTTTTGACTTTGACTTTGACTTCGTTAAAAGATATTTTTAAACATCAGTTTTATCTTTATGTGCTAATTAAATTTAGTAGAGAAATATATATATTTTTAAACGACAAGCTTCACATATGTCTAATATGAACTAAGTGGTGTATATTTTTTATACTAATGTTGTTCTTTTTGTTTTGTTACAGGTAAATATTGCAACTATGACGTGCCAGACAAATAATCAGAATCTTTCAATCGTGTGTTGCCTGTTCCCACGATACTTTTAGGAATTTCAAATATTAACTAATAATATTCACACGTAAGTTATTATAGATATACTAGCTGTCCCGACAGATGCTGCCCTGTAAAAACGGAGAAAAAAAAATAAACCAAATCTAAACCATTCTCGAATCTATTTGAACACACACAAAAAATTTCATCAAAATCGGTCCAGCCGTTTAGGAGGAGTTTAATTACAAACACACGCACAGAAGATTTATATAAGTATTAGGTATATAAAGATAAGTTTGCTGATATATAACATGATAAGACTATTTAATAATTGACTATTTAATATTTAAAACAGTGAGAAGTATTAGCTAATAATTATATTTGCTTTTAAGACTGCACGGATGCTGTAGTAGTTAATCAGTCAAGTCTTAGAATACCAGACATAATTAAAAATCTTCCGTGTAGGCCACTGGCGTGCCGCTTCGACTCAATAGATTAAGTGTGCGCTTCGTCACTGACTCTACGCCGAGTGTTGTGGGTTCGAATTCCCCATGCGACAATAGTTTAGTGATCCACAAATAGATGTTTTTAAATGTATTCTACAAAGAATAAAAAATATGCTCCGACCGACATATTTTTGAGATCTAATTTTCGTCGCTTAAATATGATGAAAGCCTTCTGCGTCACGTGGTATAGGCAAGACGACAAATTTATTCACTAAATGCTTAATTAAATCTAGATATTCTTGTTTAGTTAGACTACAATCTAGCTTAACTCTCAATGTATGCTATATTTAATTTCCGATTGTGTAACAAGCAGTCTTGGTGACACTTGTTCGGTGACCAGCTCAGATCAGTCTCAAGGCTTATTCATTAAGATTGTTCCAGCCACTTGTTCAAGGTCGAATTTATACTTGATTACGACATTATGAATTACTAATATCTATTTTGTTTTAGAGTATGATATATGCTATTTTAATCTGCCTCTGTAGCGCAGCGAAAGTTAATGCAACTATTATGCATGAGGTACTATTATGCAAACCCTAGAGGTTTGATTCACGGACAATGTGTCCAGAAACTTGACACAGAAACACAATGCTTTTAGACAAAAAGTTTTTAGTAGCAGCAAGTGAACCGTAAATGGTAATAGGCCGTGCCTATTGCCATTTATCAGTCTACTAGCTTTTTCCCGCGGCTTCGCTCGCGTTAATTTAGAATTTGACGATCAATTCGGGTTGTACTCCGCTTGTAATAATATAATTCAATCATGATTCGTCGAAAGATACGTGGCGTCATCTATTATTATAAGAACGTTATTGTTGTTTTCCTCGGGAACAGTAATTTTTTCGGGATGAAAGGTAGCCTATGTCCGTTCCTGTACACCTGACAATGTATATGCAAAATTTCAGAATGATCGGTTCAGTGGTTTAGGCGTGAAAAGGTAACAAAGAAACAATTTATTGCATGCTCCATATATATTAGAATGTATTTAGGACAAATTAACTTGTTAAAATTGACGTGTTAATAATAATATAATTAATAAAATTTAAATGCTAGCGTTGATCGTTTTAAAATATTGATCACATCCTGTAATTAATTGTAGAATAATGGGTTAAAACTACTATTTTTATAATGTTTTCTAATATAGTTTTGATTATGTTTTAATTGCCGAGTTTATAATTAATGAGCTATTTTGTGTTCTTAATACGGTTCTCATTAAAGAAATAACTACCCACATTATAAAAAAAAAACTAATTATTAAATACCTATAACTCAATCATATATAATTTTCTGTTATTTGATATAATCCTGGTTTATTATACATCATTATATTTTATAATTGCTAGATATATATACAAGGATGCTGATCTAAAGACATAATATAATTACTTATATAGTTATAATTAGTTTTTATAGTAGTACTTCTATAAAAACTAATTATAACTATATAACCGCCCCAATCATGCTGAAATCAGCGAAGCTCTACAGCCTCGCTGATTTCAGCATGAATGGGTCGGCTCGACCGGGGAAGGACTACCCTCTCACAGAATATCGTCGTGAAATAGCAGTATTCCTACTGTTGCGTTTCGTTTGGCAGTGAGAGTGCCGGAGGCCCAATCACCCTCTTTCCTCCATCCCGCTGCTTCTCCTTCCCACTTCCTTTCCTAAAGGGTGGGCAACGTGCAAGTGATGCCTCTGGTGTTGCAAGCGTCCATAGGCTACGGTGACCACTTACCATCAGGTGGGCCGTATGCATGTTTGCCACCTTAGTTGTATAAAAAAAAACTTTTTCGTAGAAACCGTTCCCTTTTTAAGCAAATATAATAAATATGAATTTAAAGCATTATATTCATGAGCGTTATTGCTCTACTACTTCAATACTATTTTTCTCTTACTTCCATTACTTTATCATATATCATTTTAAAGGAAACCTAGATGGTTTCTCATGGTGGTTATCTCTTTAGGTTTTCTAAAAAGGTAAAAGATTATTCCTTTCCACATAATTTTTGCCGTTTTACATAGCAATTAAAATTATGTTGCTTATTTAAGATAGTATATGTAACAACAGATCGATTACTTTATGCAATGAAATAATTTGTATGGTAGAGATTGACTTAGGTTATATTTTATCCAAAAAATGCACGGTTGCTATTTTCTTGACAAATACGAGAGCAAAGCCTTTTTTAAAAGCTAGTAAAAGTTAAATTACTGGGCCTTGCCGGCAATTCCTTTCCAATGAATAAAACATAGCTTTTTCCACACTTGTATCGAAACCTGAAGATGAATATCTAGCAACAACGTATATTTCAAATACAGAATGGCTAGATTTACTATTTCTCTAATATATATTGGCGAAGTGACATTTATGACCGACCGGAATGTCCTAACGATATAACTTACGACTGTAAACTCACACATTACAAAGGATGTATGAATTAATTATATGGGAAATGCAATAAACTGTGTGGCTAATAAGAAACAGTCTTGTTTGCGACATTGTTGTGAATAATTCATAAATCTGTGAATATTTGTGATTTGTTCTGTCTCGTGTTGTCACTGAGAGTCAACTGCGTTGTTATTGTTTGTTTTCATTATACTGGCGTCAACGACGTTATACTGAATGTAACATATCGTCTTATCAGTTGTTTTTTATTTTCCGATGTCCATTTCAATAAGTGTGATTTATAAATATATTTTTTGTTCGGATTATATTATGATTATTCCAATATTACAATGTTTTACTTTAATCTTATATTTTCATTATGCTTTTGATAATTTACGTATACGTGGATTAATAATTAACTAGTTTTCACCCGCGGCTTCGCTCGCGTAAATGTAGGTTAGGTTAGTTCTTTTTTCTGGATGAAATGCACCCTATGTCCTATTCTGTACCCCTGACAACGTGTATGCAAAATTTCATCTTGATCGGTTGAGTAGTTAAGGCGTGAAAGCGTAACAAACAAACAAACTCATTTTCGCATTTATAATATTAGTAAGGATTAATTATTTTTGCTTCTTCCGGCCGGTTTGGTATAATATGATTTACACGACAAAGATTCATAGCTGTATCCCTAAAGGAGGTTACTCCTTCAACGATAAGATACAGCTACGAGTCTTTGTCATGTACAGAGCAGGGGAGTATTAAACCCATATTTCGTCTGTGCTACTACTGAGAATATCCTAACAAATGGCAATTGAACACAAGACCTTATATACAGTGTGTATAATAAACCCTGTCCGATCCTTAAAGGTGCTATACAGTAGCTTATTATGAGTACGTAAGTGACATCCTTTTATAAAAATCGATCAAAAGAATTACCCCAGTAAATTCAATTAATTTAAAATAATATGTTAATAGATTACATTGACAACTTATTAATCATAATACCTAGGTATCACTAAAATGCATAAAAGTTCAACGATGCCGCGCCTACCTACTACGCCTTAGAAAAATGCCGCCAAAAGTATGCCACGCTCCGCGTCCTTGTCAAGTTTAATAGAGTGTTGTTAGACTGTGCGAAATTTCAGTAATTTAAGGGTAAAAATGCTGATCAATACTGTACTTAAAATATTATAAAGACGTTTTACGATGATATGGATTGTTTTTATTTTTCTTAGCATGTTTTTTAAGTGAGAAACAAGCCCTTAATGGATTTGACAGGGTTTATTATACATACTGTATACCCAAACTTATGCCATAGTACAACGAAGCAATAAAAAATATGATCGAAATGATAATAAAGTGTTCGATTCAGTCTCGTTGTTTCTTTTATAAAACTCTTTGCGATGACGTCTTGCGACATTTTCTCGTGACGTGCAACAATGGAACCGGTTTCCGTAAATAACGAGCGTGCCGGATACGCACCAGGTGCTTGTCTTGCACAATCTATGTAGCGCCCAGTGTGCACTTGCACATCTCATTCTAATGTTACCGGCAGCTCTTGGGACATAGAGTAATATTCTCTATCAATGGAAATATTTTATATACCTACGGTTCGTTGATACTTGCTACTTCGTTTGAGATTTTCAAGATAGTTTAATCATGTTTTTATAGTATTATTAGACTTTGCTCGCAGTTTCGCTTGCGTGAATGTTAGGTTAAGTTAGGTTCGTAACAGTGCTTTTTTGTAGATGAATGGTACCCTAAGTCTTTTTCTGTTTCTCTGACAAAGTGTTAGCGAAATTTCTTGATGATCGTTCGAGTAGTTAAGGCGTGAAAGCGTAACAAACAAACAAACTCACATATGCATTTATAATATTACATAGGATCTAAAGCATACTTGCCTCTGTCTTCGGGATATATGCGATGTACATAGTATGTATATAATTCATTAGATTGTTGTAAGAGTTGAATAATGGTAGGAAAAGGGCAACACCTGCGCAGTAATTATTCATTCATAATTAATAATGATTCATTTATAATTATCACACTATCTACACACCTGCTAAGTACGCGTGATCATATTAATTACAATTTCTCGCTATGTGCAGAATTCTTTGATATCCTGTTAAGCTGTATTAATATTAATATTCTATCACATACACACAACACCATCTAGCCCAAACTAAGCAGAGCTTGTACTATGAGTACTAGACAATGGATAAACATACATATATACTTTTGTTTTGTAAATACATACATATTATACATAGGAAAACCCAGACCAAGACAAACATCCATGTTCATGCACACAAATGTTTGACCTGTGCGAGAATCGAACCCGCGACTTCAGACGTGGCAGTCGGTTCTACTAACCACTACGCCATCGAGGCCGACTACTGTTTGAATGTTTGTAAAGTCACCCGCGAAACAGGATTTATTCCTAGGCAGGAGTGTGTTACCATCTACTGAACACCGATCTGTGCTGTACTAAGATTTTCTCTTCTTGAGCGTCCAGGGGAAATACGGAAAATAATAAAAAAATCATTGTGCAAACAATACACAAACGGACAAACGTATGTCCGCTCGACACTTGACTCATTAAAGAGTCAAGTGTGGAGCGGACATACGTTTGTCTGTTGTTTGGTGTCTTTTTTTGCGGACAGTCGTATGTCCGCTTGACAGTTGACGGGTTAAAACATATACACAAAAGCACCTTCCCCAACTCGGAATCTATACACAGCAGTCCATCAGTCGCATCCATGTCGCTGGACCACCGACGTAGTTCACTTACCAACTATTATTTCTATCCATATTTATGTAATGTATCAAGTATTGTGGTCAAATGTGGTAATGGTGTACGAAGCCACGCTTGATTGACGCCGACATTTTAAGTGAAACTTATTTCTATGTAACGGGTCACAGAGGTTTAGTTCCTAAGCTAAATCGTGATTCGAATACGTTTGTGGGTCGATTGTATGATATAATAGACAACTCTATTATACACGTACTAATTGTATGGAAAATAAATGTGTGTAATCAAATTGAAATGCTAATGATGTTTATTATTTTGTTTTCTTACATTTTATTGTAATACTAGCTTTTGCCCGCGGCTTCGCTCGTGTTAATTTAGAATTTGGCAATCAATTCGGGTTGTACTCTGCTTGTAATAATATAATTCAGTCATGATTCGAAAGACACGTGGCGCCATCTATTATCATAAAAACGTTATTATTGTTTTCCTCGGGAACAGTATTTTTTTGGGATGAAAGGTAGCCTATGTCTGTTTATGTACACCTTTCAACGTATATGCAAAATTTCAGGATGATCGGTTCAGTGGTTTAGGCGTGAAAAGGTAACAAACAAACAAACTCATTTTCGCTTTTATAATACTAGCTTTTGCCCGCGGCTCCGCCCGCGTGGTACCTAACATGAATAAAAAGTAGCCTATGTCCTTCCGCAGGTTTTAAACTATTACTGTACCAAATTTCATCTAAATCGATTGAGTGGTGTAGCCGTGAAAAGGTAACAGACAGACAGACAGATACCCAGACAGAATTACTTTCGAATTTATAATATTAGTAAGGATTAGTTGAGAAGTTAGGATAGTTATGATAGGATTTGTCATATCTGTGTAGGTTACTAGATCTTCCTCGCAACTATTACTGGGTTTTAAAAAATGGACGTGCTTATTTTCTATGTATATGCAAAATAAATTTATATGTCTTTTAAGCTCTATACTTCAGGAAGCAAACAATTAAATAGAGAGAATAGAGCATCTTACCCAATTTTACTTTGAACTACTAAAATTCATGTTATTCGTATTAACAATCTAAAGCATTATTAATATAATATCTCTCAAAAGATAGAACGTACTCATAAACTGTGTACATCGTCGCGGTCGGTATAAACTATAGGTACTCATAGTCAAAAGTGTCTAGTTTATTTCTTACAAATATGTCTCGATTGTGACAGAAAAGTCATTTGTTTGTATAAAATTATTGCCAGATAACAGTATCCGTTCTCATGTCAACATCACTATTACACATTTACGAGTTTAAAAACTGAACAATACCTACAAACGAGGATAAATTTCAGTATTGATTACATAAATAAACCGCTGAAAGCGTATAAAAAGTCAAGCAATTTCACAGACATTACGTTTGCTTCTAAAAATTTCCCAAACTGTATAGGATCTATACAGATTTAAAACTATAAAGAAAATTTGTTTGTATAGTAATTAAACTTTTAATCCGTTGATTAACAGTTGGCCTTCTGGTACAAGATAGATTGCTTTTTGCGCTGTGTTAGTCAAATCAATTAATTAAAGTATTCCGAGTCCAAAACCAGAGAACAATAACATAATCTCTCGTAGCAGTACGACTGGCAGTACTGCAGTGCCGGCGTCATAGGGATGTCACCGCTCGCGCATGAATGAAAATTACTTATACGTATAGCATTGTCTTTGTCTAGCTCGATAAGCTTAGACTTATAGTGATCAGCCCGATAGTAAATCATATAATTCTCTTTATGTCATTTTGTTTGTTTATGTTTTGTATAAAAATATGCATGCAGACTAAATCGCGTGCAATGTTTAGTATCTAAAATACAAAGATTTCGTGTTTACTCATTACAAGTAAAATCAGTTTTATACTAGCTTAGAGACGCTACCGAAACAAAGGCTAAATCAATTTCGATGCAACACCGTCCAAATAAATTGATTCCGACGAAACAGAATCTAAATAAGCTTAGTTCCGGATTTGAAAAAAGTGATGTAATAAAATAATGAAGCCTTTATTTTTAATTGAGGTCTTTATGTCAAAATATATTCAAGTTTAAATAAATATCGACGAGAAAATTAGTTGTCTGCTGACCTTATAACTAAAGATTTGATTTTGAATACAATGACATCTTAGTCATGTGTTGTCGTGATCGTAACCTGCTGCAGTCGAGCCTTCATTACCTGGAAACTAGATAGGTACTGTAATCTTTAAAGCAAACATACCTTGACCACTTTATATTCCCATAGGGGTAAAAACATATGTATGACACCCTAATTTCCTCAATATTTTAGGTTCCACCTAACAGTTTTGTATTTCTGTCTTTATATCTATACTAATATTATAAAGCTGAAGAGTTTGTTTGTTTGAACGTGCTAATCTCAGGAACTACTAATCCAAATTGAAAAATTATTTTAATGTTAGATAGCTTATTTATCGAGGAAGGCTATAGGCTATATAACATCACGCTACGACCCACGGGGGCGGCGCAGTAATCATAAACGCGGGTGAAACCGCGGGCACATCTAGTATTATATAAAAAGCAGCTCATGCACTAGGAATAATTCCTGTGTCGTGGCGGGTCTTTACAAATGGACACAAAGAACACCCAGACTTTGAACAACCATTTGTGATCCACAAAGTTTTGTTCCGTGTGGGATTCGAACCCACAACAATCGGTGCAGTGACAGTGGCGAGGCGATCACATTAACAATTACGCTAACCACGCAGTCAAGTGTCAAGTCAACAGTGAGCTGACCTACTGCCATATACCGGACGCATTTCCATACTCCATGCAGGTATTAAGAATTTCTTAACTAAAAAACAGCTATAGCCTTTGCACATACATACATAGATTCACGCCTGTTTGCCAGAGGGGTAGGCAGAGACTACGGATTTCCACTGGCTTCAATCACTTTCATCACATTCCTCGTACACGCTCGTCAGTTCAAGGTGCTCTTAACCTGGCCTTTGTCCAGAACGCAATAGAAACATAAGTGTTAACTTAGTGCAGCAAAAAGGCAGTATTGAAACAAGCTTGTTATATTTTCTATTTCCTAAATTACTATCTGCCAAAGTAAAAAGTCGGAGCCTGCAATAGATTGCTGGTAATTTCAAGGATAATTTCAATCTAGCCTTGTACGTGTTAGCCGGAAACCATGCTGGTAATCTAATCCAAGCAAAAAGGAAAAATATAGATTGTAATGTATGTACAGAGAGCGGTTGAGCTAAACCGCGAAATCAGCCATAACTCTATTCTGAAGTTCTATTACCGTGCATTATATAAGAGATTTATGTGGTAGATAGCTCTTGTATTGCTTTTTTAATGTTTTCTTTTTATGAAGAGGTTATTGGCATGTTGCCGTTGTTCTAATATACAGCAGAACGGCAACGGTGCGTTATTATCAAAAACATCTTAATCAGCTTTTTTCATAAACGGTCTTTTTACTGGTCATAGAGACCATATAATATTAAATAAAATAAAAAACCATTGAATTCACGTGCCATAAAAATCTAGCAAAAGGAAATGCTATTGACATTTCTGAAATTGATACGAGGTTTACTTTTTTATTTTCCGATCTTGTTATAGTTTTATGATCAGTAAATCATGTTAACAACTAATACAAATCGGTGCCCAATCAAAGGAAAATTATTATACTCTATTCTAATCCTTATGCTTTTGAAAATAAAGTATATAGTCCCCGGTTGGTCGTTGGTATTTGATGCTTGCAATTTCGTGAGTCACATCTTCAGTCAATATGTCGTAGGTCAAGAATCTCGTAATACAATGACATAAGCGCTTTATCATTTTCATTATAAAATGTGTCGACAATCACGATCGCGTGTGCAATTTAAAAACAGTTTTAGTTTTTGATTAATTTATCAAAATCTCATTTCTGCGAACAGTTTGACGGATAACTTAATTAAGTTGGTAACCCCTATTTTAGATGTCAAGATGTTAAAATTGCTCGTTATCTTGTACTAGCTTTTGCCCGCGGCTTCGCTCGCGTTAATTTAGAATTTGACAATCAATTCGGGTTGTGATTTGCTTGTAATAATATAATTCAATCATGATTCGAAAGACACGTGGCGCCATCTATTATCATAAGAACATTATTATTGTTTTCCTCGGGAACAGTAATTTTTTTCAGGATGAAAGGTAGCCTGTGTCCGTTTCTGTACACCTGTCAACGTATGTGCAAAATTTCAGGATGATCGGTTTAGTGGTTTTAGGCGTTAAAAGGTAACAAACAAACAAACAAACTCATTTTCGCTTTTATAATATTAGTTAGGATTTAGTTAAAAATAACCGTGATTACAAATAAAGATTGTACTAACGGCATAGTGGTTGAAGTGATCGCCTCGCCACTGTCCTTGCACCGAGTGTCGTGGGACGAAGATGTATGTGATCCACAAATATTTGATTCGGGTGTACAATTTCTTTGTGTCCGTCGTTTCAAAGTTTGTGTAGTTGTTATTACATTTATTGACGTGAAAACTTCTTTAAGCGCGTTGAACACTTCTTGGGTGAACAAAAATCATAGAACTCGCGTCACCGTCACGCTTCGACATCACGCTTTCACGCTGCCCATTTTTGAATTATCTTAGAATATTAACAATATCTCAGAAATGGTGCGTCCTACGCAAAAAATAACGAAATTTTGACCCCTAAGTGAGTATCAGGAATCCGACCCGCCACTTTTTTTTTGTTTATAAAGATGTGTTTATCATCAAGGATTAAAGTTTTCACTTCTATTAGCAGTCCCCAAAGACTGCTTATTTCATATTTTTTAATGCGGGATTTGTCTTATTAAAGAAAGAAAAGAAAAAGAGATATTCTAGCAAGCTGCCAACATTTTTGCTGATCGTAATAGTGAAATCATTCCAAATGACGATTGTGCTAATTGACAATATAGGTACTTAAAAATAGTCGACAATATGTAAAAATCATTTAGCAAAACAATTTTGTTACTTGCGAAATATATGGTGTTACTGACATCCAAATAAGAGCAAAGGAGCCCACATAATACTTGAAAAGGCAAGTTGCTCGTTCAAGTCCGATCTGATAAAAGGATGCTACCGCTTATGGATGTCTGCTATAAGAACTGGTCAATGACCATCTCGGGATAGGCTTGTGTCAAATAGAAAGGTATATCGAAACTATGATATTATTCGTAGGTATATATAATACCTGTAATTTATAGACTGGAGAAACAATGCAAAAACTTTAAAGATCATCAATCATCTACATCAATAAAAAATAGCCTATGTCCTTCCCCAGATTTTAAACTATATCTGAACCAAATTTCATCCTCATTGGCATGTTTCTACAGAATATACCACGGGGAGTGCTCTGAAGAGTTATTCGAGCTTATCCCGCCCTCCCCTTTCCTATCCAGAACAACGCGTGCTGGGCTCAGATGCCATCCTTACACGGTAGAGTCGATTAGAGCGCGTACCAAAAAGTTTGGGTCCTCATATCTCTGCCGAACGACCAAGGCATGGAATTCTCTGCCAAGGCACGTGTTTCCTTCTTCCTTCAATCCTGGGTTCTTTAAGCGGGGCGTGAAAAAGCATCTTCTCAGGCCGTCAAAGTAAAGACCTCAACATCGCCTCGGCTACTGTGGGGGCGATGTGGAGGCCACTGCTCTTAGACCACACGACTGCTTACCATCAGGTGGAGTGTGGTCATTTTGACGAGCAAAAAAAAAAAAAAAAAAAAAAAAATCTAAATCGGTTGAGTGGTTTAGCCGTGAAAAGGTAACAGACAGACAGACAGATAGACAGACAGAGTTACTTTCGAATTTATAATATTAGTAAGGATGTGGGACATGCCTTATTTATTATTTACTAATAAATAGTACGTGCATGTAGCACGTACCTACGGCGCAGCAGGCAAGCGGTCGCTTTTCCGTTGTCGCCGCACTGAGAGTTGCAGATTCTTATCCTATGGTACAACTATTGTGTGATCTACAAATGATTGTTATGAGTATGGGTCGGCTTTGTGTTCGTAATTTGTACGTTTAAAGTACCCTGCAAACCCAGGGATTAAACTCTAATGCATGTTTTTTTAAAGAAAAAGATTGTGTATTCCGTGTTCCAGTATTTACGTTCGAATAAACGATTGGAGATTTTTATTTAGATAGTCGTAAATCACGTGTGGTAGTTAGTCTCTGTAATGCGTGAGCCTCTCGGCGCGTGTTTATGGCGCCAGTGCGTGGCTAGTGGCGACCATTGGACGTTATGCGGGAAATCACGCGAGTCGCTAAGTGTAGCTTTTATAACTATTGTATGGGACCATTAGATAATATGTGGATGACACATTAGCGACTTGTGTAGGTGTACGGAGTTTAAACGTATTCCTTTTAAAAAAAAGGGGCGGGTCGGATTCCTGATACTCTCTTAGGGGTTATTATAAGGGTCAAAATTTCGTTATTTTTTGCGTAGGACGCACCATTTCTGAGATATTGTTAACATTCTAAAATAATTCAAAAATGGAAAGCGTGGAAGCGTGACGATGACGAAGCGTGACGATGACGCGAATTCTATGATTATTGTTCACCCAAGAAGTACTCAACGCGCTTAAAGAAGTGTTCACTTCAAAAATATATACAGTGTGACTGGTTAAATATTGTACATACTTAAGGACATGATAATTTATGGTCAGACATAACATATAAAAAAGAAATAAAATAAAATCTGTATAACCTGTAAAGAAAACCTTTATGAAAATTTGTATGAAATATTCATAAAATGTGGACACTGCACACACAGCTGTCGAGGCTATTGACCTTTGATAAGAAAAGGACGAGCGGGGGTGCAAATTCGGGATAGTGCGGGGTGCGGTAGCTGGGGGCGAGGGCGGAGGTTTTGTTTAGCATTGGTATATGCGCAAGAGTGTCCGCACATTAAGTTTTTATTGGATAACTAGATCAAATTTTAAGTACCTATTTTTTTTAGATATTCGTGTCAAAAATCGAGTACTGAATACCCTCCTTCAATATGTCCAGTCTTTCACCAATCAGCCTGTATATGTCAAAGGCAAATTTTAGGTATAAAGTTTATGTATTACCTACTACAATTAAATCGATCCATCAGCTTATTACAGTCCTCTGCTGGACATATTATGTCCAACAAAATGGGAGAGGCATATGCTTCTCCCATTTTAGCTACAATATCTGGTTGTCGTCTTCCGTATCTAGTCTAAACCAAACTTTGTCAGGTCGTCCAATCAAGCTTCTCCTGGGGTATATTAATTAATATCCTAATCCTAACTATCCTAACTAATATTATAAAAGTGAAAATGAGTTTGTTTGTTTGTTACCTTTTCACGCCTAAACCACTGAACCGATTATCCTGAAATTTTGCATATACGTTGTCAGGTGTACAGAAATGGACATAGGCTGCCTATCATCCCGAAAAAATTACTGTTCCCGAGGAAAACAACAATAACGTTCTTATGATAATAGATGGCGCCACGTGTCTTTCGAATCATGATTGAATTATATTATTACAAGCAGAGTACAACCCGAATTGATTGACAAATTCTAAATTAACGCGAGCGAAGCCGCGGGCAAAAGCTAGTATTATTATAATTTTGCTAAACAGGAAAAACATTACTGTAATATGTCGCTGGTTTATTTACATTGGAATGCATTCATACCAAACATAATTAAAGGCTTTTATTGCGAGTTAGTATATTACAGCCACACATTGTAGTATGAATTATGCCGTATTCAGTACACTAAAATGAATTGCAGTTCATTTTAGACTTGTATGTCGCGAAATTACGTAACTCTGCATAAATTATTACGTCCGAAGTTTTGTCGAGCCCGACATTTCTCGATTGTCCAGCTAGGCACAGGGCAGTTACTTTGTCTTTGTGCTCGCCACATTATTGTTTACCAACAGAACTATGACCATAATTAAACAACGGTCAACTTAAGCAATAATTTATGTAATTAGAAAGCGATAACATTTCAATAAAGTCCTGTCACGTATTTCGCGATGCAGCCTTCGATACGGAACGTCTGTTGTCGTATAGTTGTTATTAGATTATCTACCTATACCGGTACTGGAAGTTGGAAGTTGCGTGCGTGAAAGTGAAGAGGCGATTGGTTAATGTGATCTTTTTTTTGTTGCAGGTATGTGTCAAAACTGACATGGATGCAGGATGTCCTGAAACGTTTACAAAGTATAGTGAAGAAAATATAAGTTCGTTGAAATAAAAAGTATCGGTTTACTTTCAATTAGGGATTAACTAAATGAAAGTACATTTTATGAATAGATTAAGTTTCATACATAAATAGCCTTACTATCATATTCTCTAAGTCTTAGAATCCCAGGGGTAGGCAGAGATTTACTACACCCTATTCACGAACTATGTTATAAGTCCCACATAATATTACTGCAATATGTGGCTGGTTTATTTACATTGTGTAATAAACGCTTCGCGGGGCTCCTATTTTTGGGTGGGTTTAAGAAGGAACCTAACATAACCTAACCCTTCCGAGACGGAATGCAGTGATTTGAGGCGTATAGGTCTAGTTATGATATATTTTAATAAGCATATTTTGCTGCGCAATTACTATTTTTGGTGGTCATTATATTTAATCCTGTTTGTAAGTCCCCCGCGAAACAAGATTTATTCCTAGCGCAGGAGTTGTATATTCTCAATTAAAAAATAACAATAAATAGTATATACACAAAATCACCCAGTATTATTACCTCTATTTTCACAATTAATATACGCCTTCTGTAAGGTACGAGATAACCATCTAACACCGTCCATTTTAATAGGATTTGTTTTAAACGTTACATAACTTTCGCACGACTATACTGTGGAATGAACTGTCGCCTGCGGTATTTCCTACAAACCTTCAAGAAACGAGCGTACTCCTTTTTAAAAGGCCGGCAACGCATTTGTATCTCCTCTGGTGTTGCGGTTGTTCAAGGGAGGCGGTAATCGCTTACCATCAGGCGATCCGTCTGCTCGTTTGCCTCCTACCTCATAAAAAAAAATTGAATAATAATAAATAATAATAATAATAATCGTTTATTTCTCACCAAAACCGAGATACACATAGGAACATAATCAACGTAACATATAGAACATTAACAATAATATTTCGGTAGAGGATCGCTGGTGCCTGTGGTAGGTATAAGAATACCTGTATTACAGGATAGAATAAGAAATAGTGTGATTAGAGAGAGATGCGGCATGAAAGTGGATATAGTTACAAGAATAGAAAAGGGTATGTTAAGCTGGTTTGGACATGTAGAAAGAATGGACGAGGAAAGACTGACTAAGAAAGTTTATAAGGCTAGTGTGAATGGAACAGTCGCAAGAGGAAAACCTAGGCGAACGTTTCTCGACCAGATCGGAGGCGTCCTGGACAAAGGCCAGGTTAAGAGCTCCTTGAACCGACGGGAGTGTATGAGGAATGTGATGAAAGTGAATGAAGCCAGAGAAGTGTGTCAGGATCGTAGCAAATGGAAATCCGTAGTCTCTGCCTACCCCTCTGGGAAACAGGCGTGAATCTATGTATGTATGTATGTATGTATTACAGGTCACCAGGTCTCCGCATGGAACCACGTTATACAAACATAAACGAAGACAAAACATAAAAAGGGTAACTAAAAGCTAAAACTAAAAAAATCAAAAAACTAAAAAGACATGGCAATAATATTTCAATTATATCAGTTACGTCCAAGTTATACAATACTATTAAAATGTTAAGCTTCTTTCAAACTCTTTTTTCAAACAAGACGAGGCACGACACTATCTGTCTAATCCGATTGTGTTCGTAATGGGAGCGTAATAACACTTTCTATATCGACTTCTAATAAAACAATCACATTGTTCAGACCGTTATCACGAAATGTTTTACACTAAAGTGTTTAAGGCTATTTATAATACGTACCTAATTTATGAGCGAAGAGCGAGTTTTAAATATAGGTTTCTTTCAAATAACTAAAAATCGGTGTTATTCTCAAACTAAATTTCTTCTTCTCCCTAGCCTTTATTATCCCCAAGTCACTTGGGATCGACTTTCTAGTCTAACCGGATTTGACTAGATATCAGTTTTTACACAGAGTGACTGCCATCTGACCTCCGCAACCCGAAGGCTAACGATACCTTAAGGCTAGACCAGTGTCAGGATATTAGAGAGCACTGACTTCCCAATAACGACTGCCATAAATGTTCATGGCAGCCGGGACCGACGGCTTACACACATCTAGGTTCTCAAATTAAATTTAAAGTTCCATTTTCTTTTGGTTGATGTCTGACGAAAACGCGATCACAGTTAAAACTTAGCGATTTAGTCTGCCATCTAGCGTTGATGGTTGACATAGATACCGACTAAACAAGCGATAATCCGGTACATACCTAAGTCATCATGCCTCGCAATCTCCTGCTTTATTTTTAAGTGCATTATTTTACAGATCATACTAAAACATTTTAAATTATCGTTAAGATTTAGTTAGACCGGGGTAAACCTTTGTGTGGTATACAATACTAGAATGTAGACTGGAACTGGAGTATAGTATGAGCAGTTTTACAAAGTCCCCGGTAATTCAGGCACGACTATGTCCAAACTAAAACACGATAGAAATTCAATTCCTTTCACCGATACAGTTCCATTTCTTTCTCAACCACCTTTAAAAGACATTACGACGTCACAAAACAGGAATATCAAAAGGTATAATACATTTGTTGAGTACGCAATCATTGTTCAAACATTAGTTTCTCTCCTATCTTGCACCACACCTTCGGTATTGCGATAGTCACGCTCGCAGTCGGTGTAGACTGTCGCCGGGAACGGTCAGGTTGCTGTGCCCACTTGTCAGGGGAATGCTGTGTAGGAAATGTCTTACGAAACTGAATTTATCGTGACTAGTGTTGTATAAGGAATGAGTGGACAATGGGGCGAGCAGTTCAGTTTTGAATAAGGATATGTGTGTTTCTGAATGATTGATAGGAGACATGATTTGATTTTGGTATAATGCCTTAGAGCTTTATAAGGCTGGTACGCTGCTGCATTGATTTAGTTATTAATGTAGTTTATTGGAGCTTTAGTTATTAAATCAGTTTATTGATGTACCAAGGAATGTTTTGGGGGATGTACTAATAATAAATTGGTTTTAAGCATTTATGATGGATTCAAATAAATTGCATTCTTATTTCAAAGTGACTTCTCACTTTGTTTCGACTGCCTCGGTGACGCAGGGGTTTATTGTATGCAACGGCTGTGCATAAGGTTTCGGGTTCGATGTCCGGATCAAGCAAAGTATCATTTGTATTTCTATCTCTTCATGAATATATGTAGCCGTGAGACAATGTATGTCAATTGGATTACTTGGAGATACATCTGGTGGACGATGACTAGATACAAACCATTTTAATTATTAATACCAGCAAGATACATAGATCTTAGCGTACCCGTTATTTTCACGCGCATATTTAATCTCTTATTTATACAAAGTTACAAAGAGTGTCGCATAAATATCCTATATATTCTCCTTCATTAATTACCGAGCAATCAAATCCACTAACTGATAATTAGCAGATAAAGATAAGAATGATATAATGACTATTGTTTTGTTTTCTCATGTTTGGGAAAGTAAAACGAAAGTAAGATTCGTGAAATATACGTGTCGCCTGACTGGAAGGTGGCACAATATACATACAAATATACATCGTTGCCGGTATCTCCCCAAAGGGGTAGGTATAGATTCATCCATACCCACATTTTGCTTGCTAATAATAGGATACGCAGCTATTGCCGTTGACCGGACACATTACTCAGACTTTGTACTAAAAATAAATAATTAATTATAATATTAGCCCTGTATTAAACTGTCCCACTGCTGGGCACGGGCCTCTTCTCACTATGAGAAGGGTTAGGCTATAGTCCACCACGCTGGCCTAGTGCGGGTTGGCAGACTTCACATATCTTCGAGAACATTATGGAGAACTCTCAGATATGTAGATTTCCTCACGATGTTTTCCTTCACCGTTAAAGCAAGCGATAATTAACTATTTAATACGCATATAACTTCGAAAAGTCAGAGATGCGCGCCTTGGGTTGGAACTCGAGACCTCTGCGTGGCAGTCCAACGGTTTCCTACTAGGCTATCGCTGCTATTTATAATTAATTAATTAAATTAAATTAGATTAAAATTAAATTCATTTCCAGACTCCAAACAGCTACTGAGAATGATCTAAGAGAAAAAGCTTGTAATACTTTGCATCAAAAGACATCAAACTCAAGACCTTTAGATCACATGCATACTTATAAAATAAAGCAGTCTAGTGCAGTCCATAAACGGTATTTATAGCCAAACGCAAGCCGTGTTACAGTTTCAAAGGTTATAACTTTCCTACATTCCGATTGCTAAGAAGGCGTAGTCGACACAGTTCAGGCATAAGCTAATTAATTCAATTTAAATGAATAGACGCTGCACCGCATACCATTGCAATTGACCTTTTCATTAAAACAGTACAAAGATATGCTGAATTTTATTAACATCTGAGTTTTCTTCGAAGAGGGTAATGAGAACACTTTGTGGGTCTGTATGTTTGTCTGTTGGTGACCGGCATAACTCCGGAAACACTGGACCGATTGACTTGTAGCTTGGTGTGCAGATACTAGTTTGAATATGGGCCCTGTGGGTCAAAAGACCCCCGAGATATAGGGGTCATTTCTTTTCATTACTTTTACATGTAAGACGAAGAGGTTGAATCCTAGGTTTTTACAGCCATCTCGTTGGTATTAGTGCTAAAATTGAAATCAAAAGAGCTGCTTTCCTTTCGAAAAAGTTAAACTATTGATTTTAATTTACTATTCATAATATGACCGCACGAATTACAAAATAGTTTTCATAGTTGTCTCATTACTGCCAGTACACCGAGCGCTGTGGGTTCGATTCCCACAAATTTTGTAATGTACGAATATATGTTCTTTTTGTCACTGTTTTAATGTTTATAGAGTCAACTGCATGCTTAAAAAACATTTACTTTATTAGAGCGTATATTATTTTTTATTAACTTCTACTATACTAATAATAGTCACTTTCTACTCAAACTTGAAGTTGAACTCAAATTCGAATATTCAATTATAATTCGAATTATAATCAGCAACAAATAATCAGATGCGGGTTCATACAGTTTTTAAATATTCGTATCTCTATGGCCCAGCACTTGCACATTATTACCGAAGACTCCATTACTTTATCAATAATCATTAAAATGAGTAAATTAAAGTAATGTACGTATGAGCAAAAAGTACCGACAATTGGTAACTACTTTTGCGCAATATATATTATCAAAGTACGATCTAGCTCAGAGGAACTTACTCAATTTCCATCTTAAACACATTTCATAAGATCAGAGTCGCAGCCTCAAACCTGTTGCCTGTTATTATGCAGACGATACGGTCTGTTATTATAACTGAGCATGTTTCAAAGGCAATCAATCGAAGATGAGCTTTTAAATGTGAATTTAAGGTTACAATAGCTTCTCATGGTACATTGCTTCATGTTCGTGGTCTAGTCATTTAGTCAGTACAATCATGATAAAAACAAAAGGCTGTTGATTACCCAGCCAACGAATTATTTAATGACGTAGTATAATTTTAAAACATAGACCAATATTAGGTACGTATATTTTCTCCCCATCTTGTTATCAAAGATTTCCATAAAATAAAAATAAAATAAAGCAGTTAATAGTAATAGAATATAAAATAAATAAATTGAAAAACAACTAAACCAATCCGACAGCTAAAGAATCAGGCAATCATGCTTTGCCTATGTGGAAATGCAGTGTGAGACAGATATATTGGTAAAATAAAATAAAGCTCCATTGCGTTTTACATTTTATCAACCAACTCACGGCATAAAAATTGTCATAATCATAATCATAATCATAACTTTATTTGCAAGAATATGGTCAAGTATACAGAATGGTCGTTTTATAAAAATGTACAGCATATTCTGCCACATGTGGCGTCCAAAATACATAATAATATACAATAAATGTTTGTTATATTATTACATGTCTAATATTATATTAAAAAACAAAAAGAAAGAAAATAGCTGGTCCATTAAATTAACAATACATGGAAATGTCAAGTAATGCTTCATGCTTATGCCCATATACCTTGAAAATGTCGACCAGTTAAAACACATATTCTTTGGAAAAATGGAGAAGCTTTTTAGCTGTGCTTAGCTTGGACTAAAATTCACAAAATTAAGTTCACGAATCAATCTGATGAAATCGTTAAGTAGGTATTATTGCAGATACAGTATACGGCGAGGTATTAGCAATTTCACGGCTGCAATCGTGACCGCTTGGCAACTGATTTGTGAACGCAAATTGAGACTGAGTGCCCTTTGCAAACAATGGGACTTTAAGCACTAACTTTGGTTTGAACATGACTTTGTATATCGATTGTGATTTTTTTAGCGATAAATTGAACTTTAACGGTGTTTTAACTTATGTAGGTTCGTAAAAAGGTATATTGTATTATTTTTGGTAATGTTGCATGCACTTGTGTTTGCACAATTGAAGCTGCAAATCCTTATGGGAAATGATTTTAATCTCACCTCTTTGGAAAACGCATTTTATGCTTCAAAATGTAGTCTAAGAAAAATGAAGTATATTTATATGCCTAAATACACCTACTAGATAGTTAGTTGTTGAAACAGAAATATTTCAAATATTCTGATGTCTATAATAATGGCAATAAGTTCTCTATATTAGAGGACACGTATTCATATTTTTAACATGCGGTAGAGGCAAGACTGTTTATAGAAACAAGTATTGGATAAAATAAAACTAAAATCAATTAAGCAAATGTTTATTGAAGTGAAAACTTCTTTAGGCGCGTTGAGCACTTCTTGGGTGAACAAAAATCGTAGAACTCGCGTCATGGTCACGCTTCCACGCTTTCCATTTTTGACTTATTTTAGAATATTAACAATATCTCAGAAATGGTGCGTCCTACGCAAATAATAATGAAATTTAGACACCCTTAATAACTCCCAAGAGAGTATCAGGAACTAGTATCCGACACGCCCCTATATTTTTTTTTGGTTTATAAAGAAGTGTTAATTAAAGTTTTCACTTCTATCGCCAGTCCCCAAAGACTGCCCCAATATTTTTTCATATACAAGTAAAGCTTTATAGAGACTCGAGCTATTAACGCCCGTATACATACAGGATAGGTACGTGTAGTGTGTAGGCGGTAGAAGTGAAAAACATTATCCTTTTTTGTTTTATGCCGTAGCTGGCGCACACTCCATACATATGCCAACATTCGTTCTCGCAGACAAAAATAGCTAACTAAGATAATCTTTATCATAATCTAGACCTCTAATAAAAACTCCTTTTAACATTACACACACATTACTATATTTCATACAGCAATGGTCGCGGTAATAAAAAAAGTCAAGGGACAAAAAACCGCCTGCCCTTTTATAACTTGCATTACTTAATTTAGGTGTTATAAACCCGGATACGGTTAATCTCGCCTTGACATTCAAGATGAAAGAACAACTGTCACTTTATCCAACTTGACGGTTTAATGGAACAAAAACAAAAAATGCACAGTGACACAAATGACAAATTCACCAGACAAAATTATGAATGCGATGCTGTGTGATAAATAAGAGGTTGATAAAGTAATAAAAATGTTGATGTGATTTTTTTACTTTTGAAGCAAGATTATTAGTATGTTTTAATTAATATAAATATTTATGTCTAAATAATCTACTCGATAACAGGTATGCGATTTGCTAAACACTAAAGTTATATGGACATTGCAAAATTGGCAACATTTATGATAATGTGGATAATTAAATTTAAATTAATGTAAACAATTTGATTTATTGTATCCCACATAGTAGGCATTAGTCATGTTAAAAGAGTACCTTAATAATATTAATATTCCGGTAAATTTAATATATTAACTTTATAAGGAGGCGTATTCCTTATTCGAATATTCATAACACCTGTGTTATCCGAAGTTTCAATCAGTACAATTTATTAACACTGAGATTCAGACAGTGCAACAATTAAACTACACTGAATTCTCACGACGTTTCATTTATGTTATGATTTTGCTTTGAAATCTTAGATTATATGTAAATGTTCCATAACGTCGCTATTAAGAATTATTTTGTACATCACGAACAAACCACCCACGGCACGTTAAAGGATCTTGACATTTTATCGAGTTCAAAGGAAACACTGTAAAAACGATTTGCATATTATGTAGGCAATACAGCCTCGGCAAAATGACGTCTAATATTGTACCGAGGTTAAAATTGCTGTTACCGAGGACTAAAAATACTCGCATATAAATGTTGCAAATTATTTTATAGGCCTCCCTGTGGGTAAATGTATTTTAATTGTGGAAAAAATCATATATTTAAATTTGATATAAATTTCAAGTTTCACTTCGCTATCGGCTTCAATGTAACTAAAGTGTAAATTGATTTATTAGTAGCGCTATAATGCGTATTTTGTTCATGACATTAACACAGTAATTGTACAAGGCAGCGTTTTAAATAGAGCAGGAAGTTATTACGAGCAACTGCTAGACGATAAGTGGTAATAAATACACTTTTTACCCAACTATATCTAATTAGATCTACTATTACGTCACTAATGGTCAATATTAAGCCTGTTTGCGTCCTTGATTTGCACGATTTATTAATTATTTTTCAATTTAAGTACGATATAAAAATGTCATGTAATGAAACGAAATGCCAAGGTCAATCAGCTGTCACATTCTCATTGCTCTACATAAAGGTAAATCAATTATTGGTCTAGGATATTAAATATTATTTCTACTCTAATAAATAAGACATATAATAAAAGCAAGAAAATGTAATCTAATATGATTTTCTGAACTGGATTTATAACTGATAAATACATCAATGACATTCACAGTTTCTGTTCTATTCAAACTTTGCTATTTAACATAGGTAAGCATGGCGTGGGAGGCATTTAGTCTAGTAGATTTTACATCAACAGCCTTCCCATGACCGCGGCAATTAACATCAACAATTAACAGATTTGTCTATAAGTACATTTAATTGCGAAACAAAGGAATCGTTACGGTTACTTAGAACAACCTTTCTGCAAAAAATAACCGTTGGAACCTTGAGACATTTTAAACTATCGAATGTTGTAATCCACTCGTACAGGCATATTTTAGAGTAGTTGTGCATAAAAAAGTGAAAAGGCGGCTATTATTACAATACCGAGGCCGTATACCGTGACAACAAAAATAACGCTAGGGCCCAAGCGATGAGTGCGCCGCGATAATATCGGGACGCTTACTGATAGCAACTTATATTTTGTCTAGAACTTGCACACATTGCACCTCTGTGCATTATGTGTACTGGAAAAATACTTGTATATACACTCAGAACACATTATTTTTGAACTAGTATAAGTTTCTATTGGCGACGATGTGTGATGGTATTTATGTACTCGTCTATAAGAAAGGTTGAAATTATAATATTTATTGTGTTGAAGACAGTTGTGGCTAAATGTTGCGGATTCGATTCCCACACGAGGCAATTATTATTTAAGTGGCCTGTTTTGTGTCGGGGTATATTTTGTGTTCCTGTTAATTGTATGTATATAAAGACTCTTGCAACACAGTGCTCAAACAACCTTAGTGCGAAAATTATCATCATGAAATAAATGTCGATGATGATAAAAAAACGAATATTAAAAAAGTATAAGGTAGTTACAATCCCATGCAGCAGCGATAGCTCAGTGGGGAGACCAACAAACTGCAATGCAGAGGGTCTCGGGATCGTACCCACGTCGGGCACCTTTGACTTTCGGAATTTATATGACTTTTTGAAATTATGTGCGTATTGATTGACAATTATCGCCTGCTCCGTGCCTCGGAGAGCACGTTAAGCCGTCGGTCCCGGCTGCCATGAACATCTATGGCAGTTGTTATTGGTAGAGTGTCGACACAAAAGACCCCACTGGGTCGAAGTGTCGCCAGTCTGCACCAACTGGCCCCCACATAAGATAAGATAAGATACAACCCCATGACATTAGGAAAAGAATATTATTAATTTTATTAATAATTATTTTATTATATTTATCAGTTTATGGCATGGGCTGTTCAAAAACACGGACGCGGAATATGGTGTCGCAACACAGTGCAGTGATCAACCAAATCCACATGCTTCTCTACCACCACGTGTTATTTACACACGTTATGTACGAAAATTACTACAATGTGTAGAGTAATCACCCCAATAATTGTACGGTTATACACCAGCTGTGTGACATAATGATGTTCGACATTTTGTATGTTTGTTCAAATATGGAACAGTTGCAGTCGGTTCTGATTTGGCAAACAAAAAAATACAAGTCAACCGAGTTTACCATGTTTAAGAGTAGTAGAGCCTCGCTGATTCCAGCATGAATGGGCCGGCTCGACCGGGGAAGGACTACCCTCTAACAGAACATCAACGTGAAATAGCAGTATTCCTATTGTTGTGTTTCGTTCGGTGAGTGAGAGTGCCGGAGGCCCAATCACCCCCTTTCCTCCTTCCCGCTCCATCTACTTCCCACTTCCTTTCCTAAAGGGTCGGCAACGCGCAAGTGATGCCTCTCGTGTCGCAGACGTCCATAGGCTACGGTGACCAGTTACCATCAGGTGGGCCGTATGCTTTTTTGCCACCTTAGTAGTAAGGTATAAAAAAAAAAGTTACCACGACATTCCTTTTCTCAATTTTTTCAATTGGAGTAATGAGTAAAGTAAATCAAATTATTTAGTTAATTTGCCATTACATTAGATTTAACTATAAGTACTACACTGTGTAGTAATATGCATTTGGTAAGGTTTCTGTCCCTCGTATGTATGAGTCGAGATATATTATTGGCTTTCGCTCAATGTATTCTTTGTATCACTTACCCAAGAAACATTATCTTTCACTAGATTTATGGCCACGTTTCAAGATTCTTAACATTCTTTAGAATACCGCTCTAGATAAACAAATGCAAAGTCTGTGTCTGGATAAAGTTTGTTATAATTTCTTTATTAAATACAATAAGATGCACATAATTGTGCGATAGAAAACTGTCCGAGATCAGAAGTACATGGAACATTTAGTAGGTAATTGGAAACTAATGTCTAGAGGGCACTCGTTAGATAATATATTTTTATGCGTGGGCTTAATAACGCATAAATTTATTTAAATCTATTACACTCACAGATATTTAACGACATTAATAATGTTATGGTACGTGTAGACGGTAATAAACCGAACGCCTGAGGCGATCTTACTACACGAACAACAAAACGATTAATATTGCCGCAATACTTTAAGTATACATATGAATAACCCTTAACGAGGTTTTTTATATAAATCATGTGTAATTATATAAAAAACATGATGGTATGTTGTTTTAGACCATACATGAAAGAATAAATGAAATAAATTAATATAGTTAATGTAGTAGACAACGATAGATTTAAATCAATGGATGACGGTAATAGAGTAAAAGGCAAAAGCAATATTGTTACATGAAATATTTCTACAATCGATCATTTAAATGAAATTGGTCTACTTCTGAATGGCGTGCAACAAATTTGTATAGCATTGATCGCGATATCGAAGTATCGAGATAAAATCGATTTTGGTATCATATCGAAAGAATAATATCTCAGTTGTATTAAAATTATTAATTGTTATTTAACGATGCCATTTCAAATGATTTGAATGACGTTATAGCATTAAATTTTCCAGATCTATAATTAGATGTCAGATTGGTATTTTGTAAATTATCTGAATCATATTGAATATTCAATTTTGATTTACGGTAATGTCCAGAAAATAAAAATAAAGAAGTCTTGACGTCGTTCATCATAATTTAATTGTATCACATGCGACCAATCATTCGACAATGGGCGCCCACGACTGTTATTGTTAATAATGAATTTATTGTGAGTGAGAGGTACAAGGCCGACTTTGACGTATCATTATCTATATTGTGCAGGCAAACCACGAATGGGCAGTTTGGCGAGGTGATATAGGTTGTAGATAGGAATTAAAGCTTAAAGGTTAACGCTCCACAAAGGGCACGCCATCACGATTTTAATGCATTGTTCATGTGTAAAGAACATAAAATTTCGTGTGTTGCCCAATACTGGAGCAGATTAATCATAATTGTTGCAATGTCTAAACGAAATGACTCACATCTGACCTCAGATTTACTAATTCATATTTGATCTAGTTAAAAAACAATATAAGAATTGGCATAGAACTGATTTCAATCTATCCTTCTTATTGACGTTTGTTTGTAAATACAAATCTCACGATAAATCTTCTCTGTAGTTAAATATTAAATTCAAGTGTCTATCAAACTTTAATAGTCAAGTAGTATTTCCTTTGGAGTTTCGATCTTATTTGCATTAACTACATTAGTATTATGAGATTAGAGATATCATAAATCATTTAATACCCTCACCTTAGTCCATGCTCGCCTACTCGTATCCTAGCAGTTGATTCACCCACCTATTCACTGTCCTGGTCCATTTACCTCCCACGTGGGCACTTACATATGTATCCCGCCATGTTCCCTCTGGCTCCACATACATACAACCAGTTAACACGAGAGCGCTAGTGATCACACATTAATTTTACTTGATCTATGACTTCGGTGCACAAAACATAATTCATGCATTGTTTGTGAAAACATATTTCATTCATACTTGGGAATTTCCTGCGCAGATAATTCTTTCTATTGTTTGACAATTCTTTGGTAATTTATATCCTAGAATCTAGTAGACATTGAAATATATGTTGCATATGAGGTAGCCCTGTAGGTGTCCTGCGATTTATTATCCTTGCATGCATTACCAATTAAAGAGAGTTTTGTTTTTCAAGTTTAATTTAGATCGGATTCAGAGAATTCGTAATCACAGTGGGTGTAGTAAATGCATTCAACATGGCTGCAGAATGCAAATATGCCCGCAATACTTGGCGATATTCGACGTTTTACCGCCCACACCTATCCTGTAGTTATCGCCTAATAGTCATCGAGTTTCTTATTGATTTCACAAACATGGACACGCAATCGACATAGGATAGGAAGAAAACGTTCGAGAATGTCGGAGTCAACGATCTTGAAACGATGGATTTAACTTTATATAGAGCATCGTATGTATACAATGCTCGGCGAATATTTCACCATGTCATATTGCAATGTGCAGATAAATCGCCTGTTGCCCGAGCATTTCCCACACAACTAGGCATTATTATGGATCTCATGCATCTATGCTTCGTCCACGGCGAATAATTGTAGATTTATTGCCTTTTGCAACACCCGGAGCCACGATCAAGGGATTTGCTGATTGATTAATAAGTTAATATGGGTTCTGTATACCAATCGTTGCAAAATCAGGTCGATTTCGTTGTTCTGCAATTTTAGTTTGTTGTGATTTGCCTACATTTAGCCATGGTTTAGCTAGCCATTAGGATGGGCGTGTGTCTACTTTGCATCCGTCGTTTTTGCGATGCAACTGTTTACGATAATCATTGGTTGTTATACTTTCCTAATCGGTTTCAATACAAATGACGCAAACGCGCCACTCTAATTGTAAGTTAGCTTGATTGAAAGTATAATTACATTTGTTTTACATCAAGATATTTGTGCATTATTCTTCTAAATGATTTTACAATGACTTAACAAAATATATTATAGGTTAAATGTCGATGATCTTAAAAACTGAATTTGCATACAAGATTGCCAGGACTAAAATAAATTGCGGTAGGCTTGAGGCAAATGCTATATTATATAGATTTATTGTTCGAGAAGTATTTAGCCTGTGCAATATATGGCAATCAACACGAAGTTCAGTTTATAGTTATTGATAATTATAAGTTTCTTCCGCACGCGTATGGAAGATAAGCCTCAGGCATGTATCGGCTGAGCGCGTGCTGATCACGGCCCAAATCTTGACGGTCGTATGTCGACACTGGGATTATTCCACTTCTATTATCAATCGTATGTCTATCATTATAAAGATCATTTTCGCTTGGGGAATAAGTACGAACTGCAACTGCCTTTAACGTGGATTAGCTACTTGTGGGAAACTCAAGCTTTTGTTTGGTTATTACCATTACTATTGTTCAATGGTGACGCCGTAGTCTCGAACGCAAGGTTGTATTGCAAAACTGTGTAGTATGATGCCGCTGTATCTAGATAAGGTCTGCTTATTACCTTCGCTAAAATTACCCACATTGTTTTGTTATTTGTATTATTGTATGCAGATTTTCTATTAATGTAGTGCTTGGCAGACATATTAGATCTGATATTTGGCAAAATGTTATAGTTTAAGTCATACTATAGACATTGTTAGCCACAATTTGCTTTAACTAGTCGGAGGTTTGCATATAATCGCATATATAAGTACATATTTAGACAAACATATTGTACTCTTCTCCCTAGCCTTTATTATTCCCAAGTCACTTTGGGTCGGCTTTCTACTCTAACCGGATTTGACTGGATATCAGTTTTTACACGGAGCGACTGCCATCTGACCTCCGCAACCCAAAGGCTAACGATACCCTAAGGCTAGACCAGTGTCAGGATATTAGAGGGCACTGACTTCCCAATAACGACTGCCATAGATGTTCATGGCAGCCGGGACCGACGGCTTAAAGTGCTCTCCGAAGCACGGAGCAGGCGATAATTGTCAATGAATACGCACATAATTACGAAAAGTCATATAACTTCCGAAAGTCAGAGGTGCGCGACGTGGGTTCGAACCCAAGACCTTCTGCATTGCAGTCTGTTGGTCTCCCCACTGTGCTATCGCTGGTATGCAAACATATTGTACTATATTATTAAATAAATGGTTTTTAAAAACTGACGTTGTAAATAAATCAGAGATAATGTTTTCGTGGGATGTAAAAACAGGTACAAAGACATTACAAATGTTGCTAGATATGTTGGGTTTAGTCCATTGCTACTACTGCATACTCGGCATAGTTTCAGACTCCGTGCTGCTGAAATTGCTTGACAGAAGAACCCAATAAAATTTTGCCCGACCTGACAATCAATCCGGAGACTTAATACTAAGCAATCGCATCCACTACCGCTTGCCGAAGTGATCTTAGTATTACTTACAAGAGTTATATAAATTCTGTGACATCACATACAGCCAAGCGTAAACACCATTGATCAAACACATAAAAGTGACAAGGATCAAAACAAGATAGTACTACGCAAAAAGCAATTAATTCTCAAGAAAGCTGTTTATATCACGGCGTTATTGCTCCAGAGATCTATTTAACTTCTCACCGTCGCGTCTGTTGAGTAATAGCGCTTATGTTTTTAATGTGTTGTACGATAGTAACAATCTCTGTGTGTGTGTCACAAGTGTATGTGACTTACATATAAAAGAAAACGATTATAGGCAACATGCCAATCTTGCTATATGTGCAACATTAAAATTCTATTGGCTATTATGTAAACAAATCAAGTGAAATAAATAATTGAAAATAAAGATAAGGTGCTCTATTTCACATTATACATTTAAATCATTCGATCCATTAAGATTTGTCTATAGAGGTGATGTTTTCTTAAGAAAGAGTTCTGATTAAGATTCCCATAAAGAATGAAAACTCAACAATTAAAAAAATGTATTGTTCGTTTTTGTATGAGGATTCTTCTAAATTTAAAATATTACTGCTAGTTAGTGTAACGTTGCATGGTCATCATTAAATAAGATAAAATTACATTTTCTTCAAGTAGTCAAAGAAAATATTATTTTAAGATAAAGATTACGATGAAGTCTTTCTGATACACATAAAATCCAATTCAGAATTGCCTGCCTGTCCCTATGGATGACCTGTTAGTATCCCAATCAAGATGTTGGCTCTTTACAATAAACTCTCAAATAGGAAGCAGTATTTTAAGTAATAAAAACGTTAAACTACTTAATATATCTTAATCCGCGAGATTCGTCTTGTGGCCCAAATCCCACGTAACTCGTGATACAATACGAACGTGACAAAATTGTGCGCGATTAAGATATAAGCTCTTAACTCTCAGTTTCATTTCACAGAGACATTTTTCTACAGAATATACCACGGGGAGTGCTCTGAAGAGTTATTCCACCTTATCCCACCCTCCCCTTTCCTATCCAGAACAACGCGTGCTGGGCTCAGATGCCATCCTTACACGGTAGAGTCGATTAGAGCGCGTACCAAAAAGTTTGGGTCCTCATACCTCTGCCGAACGACCAAGGCATGGAATTCTCTGCCAAAGCACGTGTTTCCTCCTTCCTTCAATCCTGGGTTCTTTAAGCGGGGCGTGAAAAAGCATCTTCTCTGGCCGTCAAAGTAGAGACCTCTACATCGCCTCGGCTACTGTGGGGGTGATGTGGAGGCCACTGCTCTTAGACCACACGACTGCTTACCATCAGGTGGAGTGTGGTCATTTTGACGAGCAAAATAAAAAAAAATTAAAAAAAAGATAAAAAGTTCTTATGAAGTCATAAAAAAAATTAGATTACCACAATAAACGAGAGTGTTTTTTTTTGTTTCGAAGAACGCTTTATTTACCAAATTAATCAAATTAGGGAGCTATTTTCTTCCATTAATAATGTGGTGGCAAATTTATGATAAATCTGTTATACCGGTATAACATAATAATATTCTATCACATATACACAAGACCATCTAGCAGAGCTTGTACTATGGGGACTAGACAATGGATAAACATACATATATACTTCTTTTTGTAAATACGTACATATTATATATAGAAACACTCAGACGAAGACAAACATCCATGTTCATGCACACAAATGTTTGACTTGTGCGGGACCACAAACCACCACGCCATCGAGGCCGACAACTAACATCAATAATGTCCTGTGTCTGTTAAATCCGGTTGCACAACATACTTTCATGGCGAAATGCATGAGATTGGTACTATCACATCAAATTGACAACATGTCATACATAAAACGTATGTAGATATTAAACTCGTTAAGTTTTGATTGGCTCTAGATCATAGATACACAAGAAAATAAAGAAAATGACGCATATTTTGCACATGAAAAGCAACACTAAATTTCATCTACTGGTCCTAAAAATAAAGTCACTGTATTCAAATATGGCGGTGAAATATAACATCATAAATTATTCACCCACGCACCTACAAGAGTATAATATTACCTTTAATTAATTATTTCACGTAACTCTAAGTAATAAAAGTTACGTGCTCACTAATTTCCATCACAATATCAGCGTCAATTGGCCATTTTTTAAGCTACCATTATGATCTCAGAATGTGAAAAAAGTAAGTCCTATTGTTATGTTACAATAATTTCATTACACAATGGCACTAACAATCGTCGGCTTCCCAACATACAAGTGTTTGTTTCCAAGATGTAAGAAAGCAGTATGGCGTAGTTACAGTTAAATTAATTTTAGATTTCAGCTTTACGGGTACGAAAGGTTTCAAGTCGATTCAATCAGTGGCGCTCACACAGAAAATCAAAACCAACAATATATTTATTCATGTAGGTCACAAAGTAACACTTATGAACGTCAGATTAATCAATGCCCAAAACTTTAGTGTCCAAATAAGATAAAATACTACTTGCATCGGAGATCATGCAAACGTAAGCGATAGGGAGTTTCAAATATAACTCGTAATAACAATTTATAAAATTTTATTTTTTTAAACAGAGCATCATAATAATATGTAAACCTCTTCACGCCATATATCAGAGAAGTTGTCCGTAAAATGGCATAACAACTATTCCATATTCTTCTCTAAGTGCCCAGTAAACGATTGATATCAGTTCACAAGCTATCTCTGGACTTACGAAATGCTTTATTATTGCTGAGATTAACATGATTACTGAGATCTGATAAAATTAACCGTGCAAAGATATTGTAAGGTTGCAACGGTGCATGCTGTCTTGCAAGGACAGTTTTGCAACTGCAAGCTTTCAGCGATACACTATACTTATTTAAGCAGACTTCTTTAAGAGAATATGCTGATGATATATTTTTTTAAGTTTGTGATGACTTTGGCAATACATGTTTGGACTGTTTGTAAGTCTATCACGCGTGAATTGTTAAACGAATTTGGATGGAATTTGGGTTAAACATTACCTTCTTGATTAACAAGTAGGGTTTTTGTTTTGTTTTTTTATCACATACACTCAACACCATCTAGCCCAAACTAAGCAGAGCTTGTACTATGGGTACTAGACAATGGATAAATATACATATATACTTTTTTTTTGTTAGTACATACATATTATACATAGAAACACCCAGACCAAGACAAACATCCATGTTCATGCACACAAATGTTTGACTTGTGCGGAAATCGAACCCACGACCTCAGGCGTGGCAGTCGGTTAAACTAACCACTATGCCATCGAGGCCGACTTATCATGCCGGTATCTCGCGGACTACATGCAAGGCTAGTTGTAGGCAGAAAGTGTTCCTGAGTATTATGCAACGAGGACCAAATTAGTGATTGCTCGAGAGAACTCTGTTTTTCATAATCATTGTGATATTATTGCAAAGATTAATTATTATTGAAGTGAAAACTTAGCGGCGTTGTGCACTTTTTTGTGATGGGTAAAAAATGTTAAACTCGCGTCAGGACACGTGACCTGATCGAAAATTTGTAAGACGGAGGGAGAATTGTCAAACTCGCGTCAGTAAACGTTACCTTATCGAAAATTCGTAAGACGGAGGGAGAATTGTCATGTTTGTGTACGATAGCGCAATAAATGAATATTGTATTTTACCACATAAATGATAGTACTTTTATACTGATAATTAAAGCAATTCGTGCAAAATTATTCCCTAACCATTCCAAAATATCAAAAATGCACAACGTTAATATTCAAGTTTTCACTTCTGTCGGCAATCCCGGACTGCAACCCGTTGATTTTTTATTTCCAATGGTTTTCATTTGAGGGGTCGTCAAAAACATGGTAATTCATGAGAACTGTTTTACTGTTTCAAACAAATCTATTGAAATTTGTGTGTACTGTTATTTTTATTTGGTACAAAATGATGTCTGGTTGATAAGTATTCGATTACGAGTAAATAGTGCTTCAAGCGTCGTGACAGGTACTGCAGAGTAGGTCGAGTCCTGCATTAAGTACGGCCATTAAATCTGCGGTTTCTGGTTATTATTCTGATTAGTGTGTGGTTATGTCTGAAAGTATATCGGCGACGATTTCGTTGTGTCGTTATCGCAATCGATTGCAACAATCGTGTCATTTTGTTGGATAACTATTGTTTCATTGCGGTTTTCATTGATTTTTGAAGTTAAAACTTCTTTAGGCGCGTTGAGCACTTCTTGGGTGAACAAAAATCATAGAACTCGCGTCATCGTCACGCTGCCACGCTTTCCATTTTTGAATTATTTTTAGTTTATAATTTGTTTTATAAAGAAGTGTTTATGATTAAGGATTAAAGTTTTCACTTCTATCGGCAATCTCCAAAGACTGCCCCAATTTTTTAAATTAATTCCTGATCAATACAAACACGTTGAACAGTGATATAATTAAATTTATTTATTGTCCTTTTGACTGCCTCGATGCTGGGAATTAAAAGTGGTCTTGAGTTTTCCTTTTAAGCCATTCTATGAGACAATACGGAGTCTGGAACTGGCCCCGATTGACGGCAAAAGGCTCACACGTATTATGTGGGACCTACGATGATAACTGGCCAATTGTGGGTCTAAGACCTCTGCCGACAATTTTGAGGATAGAGGCGTCAGTCTCTACGTCGCATGTCGTATCTATGTCGCAGGCAATTTGTATGATGCCGCGTTTTACAAACGGCGTCTTCCGTTTAAAAACGCTCGCTGTTTTAAAATATGCTGAAGGCACAATGTAAATTGCCTTATCACTTATGCAACAATATTTGATAGACAATTCAACAGTATAACGAGCACCTATACGCCTCAAATTACTGCATTCCGTCTCTGAAGGGTTAGCTTATATTAGGTTCCTTCTTAAACCCACCCAAAAATAGGATAGGCTCCGTCGACGGTCATCCTACTATAACAATCAACGAGCGTTTTTAAACGGACGACGCCGTTTGTAGAATGCGGAATTATCACGACGCCGTTTGTAAAACGCGGAATCATACAAATTGCCTGCGACATCTACACGCAATTGCGAGTTTAATAACATTTGTATATAACTAGTTGATCTCATTTTTTATGGCATATTCCCGATCTGATTTATGATATATCCCACAACTAGACAAAAGCTCGATATCTTTTTTTCCCTTTAGTTCTGCTAATTCAAATAATGTTGTTTTCTCTTTTCAGAATGCTTAGGCGCTCATTCAGATCGGTCGCGGTCCCGCTCCGGCCCGGTGCGCAGCGTGCCTGTCGCGGCCGACATCAAGAGGGACGCGGACTTCGACTGTCCTGAGGAGTTCGGCTACTACCCTCACCCCACTGACTGCACATTATACTATGTCTGCGTGTTTGGCGGCGCACTTCTCGAGTCATGCACTGGTGGCCTTATGTACAGGTAGGTTCTCAACTTATAGTTTTTTTTTTATTCTACTAAGGTGGCAAACAAGCATACGGCCCACCTGATGGTAAGTGGTCACCATAGCCTATGGACGCCTGCAACACCAGAGGAATCAGTTGCGCGTTGCCGACCCTTTACGAAAGTAAGTCGGAAGGAGAAGGAGCGAGAAGGGGAAAGAGGGAGATTGGGCCTCCGGCACTCTCACTCATCTAACGAAACACAACAGTAGGAATACTGGTATTTCACGTCGATATTCTGTGAGAAGGTAGTCCTTCCTCGGTCGAGCCGGCCCACTCATGCTGAAATCAGCGAGGTTCTACTTGCTAAGGCTAGCTAGCCTTAACCTCGCTGATTTCAGCATCCAACTATCTCTCACTAAGCTTAGTGGGAGATAGTTGGACGGCCACGATGAGGCCTCAAATCCAATTCTAAGTCACGCATCTCTGGGCGTTCGGAATAATATGCATGTTAAATAGTTAATTGTCACATGCTTTAGCGGTGAAGAAAAGAGTTCTCCATAATGCGGTGAAAAAAAGAGTTCTCCATAATCAAGATCTGGTGAGACTGCCAATTAGCACTGGGCCAGTGTGGTAGACTACAGTCTTACCTTTCTCACAACACAGTTTGTAATATCATATTATGATATAGAGGCGGAATTTTTATCGTCACTGTAGGTCACAATTGAGATTCTGTTCGTCAGTAGTCATGCCACTATGGCTAGTGCGAGTAGGAGCTCTGACGGCTAGAATTGGGATTTTTTGAAGATGTCACCAAAACATGGAAGTAAGTGCAGTAAGTACTTTGCTCGCAGAACTGGCAGAATATTTTACTCGAGTTAATATGCGGGATTTTATCAGACCTAAATATATGGAGCGCCATGTGATACAAAACCACAATTATTGGTCAGGTTACACTGTAGGTCGATCGAACACAATTTTAATAAAGCCTGGGATCGTATTGCATGCATTATTTTTTGTAACTTGTACGTATTATATTATACCCTGCGTGACATTTAGTAGTATATAACAAGATACACCCATTATGAGATAAACTCTCTTTTCGTGTGAAATTCACATGACAAAAGTGCACATATTGTACATTCTCATAAATCATTAATTTAATTAGCATCTAACTTTTTAACTACGTCCTAACTCTTCTCACACTGAGAAGAGGCTCGTGCCCAGCAGTGGGACAGTTTAATAATTCTGATATTATTATTTATTAACGTTTTAAAGAGAAAATTGAATCTAAGTTTTAATTATAATATTAGATCATAGGAAGGTGCTTGTTTGCTTCATAAACCGTTGACAACATGGGTTGAGTCTACTTCAGAATAGTAATATAGGAGGCTTAATATTTTGATGTATTTCAGCCACGAGCTCCAAACGTGTGATTGGCCGCGCAACGTAGGCTGTGACGGCACCAGTGCGGGCGGCGAGGAGCTGGAACGCGTTAGCGAACCACGACAGCGAGCTCCACCTCCACCTCCCCCGCGCCGCACGCCCCCACCCCCGCCACCGCGTGCGCAGCCCAACCCCATCGTCACATCTAGAGGACAACCGAAATTCAGCCGACAAGAATATGAAAAGGTACGCATTTTTTATAAATATAACCGTATTAATATAATAATTATAATAATTTTTATTTGTTTCTCTCTCACACAGAATGATTACAAAATCAGGTCTTAAATTAGGTTGTACATGATCGAGTAAGTGTAACTACGATGATTGATATTAATAACATTTAAAAGGTGAGATCTGTGTGAGAGACTGGTATCCGTACTAGGTGGGAAACCTGTATGACAGATGACCAGCCTCTCCTACCTCTAAAAATGTAGTTGTTAATGTAGTTTGTATTCAATATAACTCTAAATAGTTAAAAGCTTTTTAATGATGATATTTATATGTCATAATATGTTTATAGCAACAACAACTTTACGCGGAAGTAGACGATCTGCCACCTGTGGAAGAAATTGAAAGTGACCGACAACAACGCGTTTACCGAGGACAACCCGCTACCATAGGTCAGGTTCAAAAGGATAGAGACGGCTACGGAGTTCAGCAAATCACCTCCGGAAGAAATCTCAATTCAAATATTATTCCTGCGTCGATTCCTCAGAACAGTGGTAAAATTGGATCTTTCTCATTTGGTTCCCAAGTCGATGACAGACGGACTGCTACTATCACACCGGCGCCTCAATCTTACAGGTAAGTGTCACTCAGAAAAATAACGAAAGTAAGACGTGCCATTGACTAAGAATATGAAATTAATTGACATTGTCATTATTTGCAGTGAAGACAAAAGTGATACCGTGACTGACTCTCTTCATGACAGACACTTAGACATTGAGACAAATGAGATTACTGTTAATGACGTAACTGAAAAACCAGTCTTAAGAAAAAAACGAGATGTAGTAGGCAAAGATTTAGACACTAATGAAACTAGTACAGCTAAATATGAAGAAATAAGTAAAAGGAGTGATAGCGGTGAGGAAATGGAATACATAGAAATCGATACTGACTTTGAAGAGGGGCTACCTCAAGATGACACAGAAAGAGGAAAGAGGCAAATCAGATATTATTTGAAAAATGGATACAAATCTCCTGGCAAGAATTGGGGATATGTAAAACCAGTCAAAGTTGTTGAATATCAGCAGCCACATTATAATTCAAACACGCATAATACTAGATACCATCAACAAGCTTATAAAAATATTGATAACAATAATTATTATGAAGCAACTCGTCGGCCACAGCTTTCGAATAATGGCAACTCATACTCGGTAGCAAATCCTTTTTTATCATATCAACCAGATAATTATCAATCGCAAGGTGCCTTCAAACCCAGTTTACCTGACCCTTCTAGTCAAACGTTAGCTCATAATCCATTAAATTCTGCAACCCAAATAATAACAAAAAGTCCACCTATATCTGCTTTAAATAGTGACCCTTTCTCTTCATTGGCTGGCGGTTTTTATAATAATGCTCCAAGACAAAATACTCAGTTTGTTAACCAAATACCTTCGTCGACTCCACGCAATCCACTCTCATTTCCTGATTCTTCCTACGTTCCTAGTACTATTGTTACTGGAAAACCTGTCCCGTTGCCAACATCACCCCGACCTCAAGATGATTATAGAAAACCTGAGCAAATAAGAAACAATTATCAATCTCAAAACTATTCAAGTCAAAAAAACCAACAACCTATTCGAAATACACAGCCGGCAGACGCGTATATAGAAAAAAGGCCAACTGAACAGAAAGAGTATGATGATGAAGACAGTTCTGAAGACGAAGATTCATACGAAGATGACGATGAGGAGGAACAACAATACAAACACGATTTCAAACCACCGTATGAGTTTACACATCCAAGTAACAAATACAAAGAAATAGAAAATCCATTCGCTAATCCTAATTTTGATTTTGATGCGTACCTGTTAAAGTTAAGTAATGGTCAATATTCAACAGGAAAGCCAAATCAAAACCCAAAAGCGGCGCCAGTAGTTAATCCAACGGTACAAGTATCAACAGTATCGCCATCACAATATAACTCATTGAGTTCTGGCTTTCCAAGTTCAACAGCAAATTACAAAGGGATGAGTACACCTAAACCGTTTACACTGCCCTCCGGAACTGTGAGTTCATTGGCACCTTTCGGGAGTAGTCGGCCATCATCAGCACCTATTAAACAAGGACACACACATGAACAACTGATACAAAGACCAGAGCCGACCAGACAATCTCATCAACAACAGTTTCAACAACAATCGTCGAATGCGAACGTTCAAGTACCTCACACTGCTGGAACCCCAATTGACGCTATCAGACCTAAGCTGAAACCGCCAAATTTCAAAGACGATCGCCAGTTACCAATTAGCTATAGTTTTAGTAAACCATTGACAAGTAGTTCGCCTAGACCATACCAAGATAACCTATCAAAAGGAGTACCTCAGCAAACTTATTCTGCGACTCAAAAGCCTTATCTCTTTATTACAGCGACAGGTACCCCAATAATATCGTCAACACCAAAACATCAGTACATAATGAAACCTGAAAATATTATACCACTTAAACAAGTTGGTAATGCAAAACCTTATTTGGTTTCTATTAAACCTAATAATGCATATTTAACTTTCAAACAGTCTACCCCTAAACCATTGACAACAATTGCTAATGAGCAACTTTCTGCTCTACAACAATACTGGAATAAAAATCCTACCACTGAAACCGTACCTTTGCGATCAGGTGCATTCAAACAGAGTACGCCAGCAAGTATTCAAAAATTGGAAAACTTGTTTTCACAAGCGGTAAAATCAACGCCAGCTCCCATAAGAAACCATAGCGTGTTTCTAAATATTGCAAATAGTCCTATCACTACTACAGCTAGGCCGACAACAAAACGAAGACCTATTCCAAAACCTTCCCCTGAAATGAATGATTATTATTATGATGACGACGAGCAATATTACTATGAACCTGTTGTGAAACCAAAATACATGCCCAGCACTGAAGTTAAGCCACAGCGTCCTCCTATGGCTCAAAATTATAAAGAATATGAAGATAGTTATGAAGATGAAGAAGAGCAAGTGAATGCTAGTCCCCAGCCATCAAAAGTACCAGTAAAATACAACACGTATAGACCCGAGAGTTCCACTAAGAATCATAATGATGTATCTGTAGTAACAAAAGGCCCATTGAAGATTTTTAATAAGAATATCAATGGCAAAATTCCAGTCCCCGTATTAGTAGACTTTGGTAGTCCCACTCCAAATACCCTTATTCGGCCTGAAATATCTAATTACCAAATTGTACATCATATGCCTAGAAACAGGACTATGCATATTAGAAGACCTGTTACAGAGAATGGTCCAAACACAGTCAAGCCTCCTAAATACTTGAATCAAACGACTTTGCGTCCCTATACAGTTAGGCATAGGTTAGCTAAGCCGACTACCGTTAAAGAACCTTCTCAGAATGATGATAAGCAGACAAGAGGAAGAATAAGACATCCCAATATTGTAGCACAAATGAAACTGACAACTCCTCGTGACAGTCATAACCAAGAGACTAGATTCACAAAAATTAAACATGACGATAAAACCAACAGGTAATTTGAAGAGTCAAACCATACCAGTAATATACATACTAACTCGCCTGAAATGACTATGAACTTTGGCACTTCACTAACTTCCACCTCTTCTGTACAGAACTTCTTCAGTATTTTGGTGTCTATCGCACTAAGGCGTGACATAACTAACATAGACTATCGACTCTGACTGTACAAAAGACTGACTAAAATGCTTTGTATAATGCAAATAGCAATATTAAACGTATTTAGTAACTTATCCTGTTATAGCTGCATTTAGATTTTCTACAGAGTTAATGGTATTTTTAGCTTGGAACCGACAGAGAGCGTAACTCCCGTCTCCTACTCGGCAAGTCCTCGGCCCAAGATGTTGTACAATGGATCTCAAAACTACAGCCCTGATCAATACGACCCCTTCTATGCTGTGTACGACGAAGACGGTGAATTGTATAAAGATACAGGTAATATAAATTAAAGAAGCGATATCTTTTGTGAAATACAATTAAAATACATAAACATTTGATTTGTGCGATTGATAAATCTTTTTGCATGTAATTGCATAACGTAACATTTATTTCATTATTTATAACAATAATGTAAACAATTTATACAAATACTTATAGGATAATTATTTGCACTTGGTTTATAAATATGAAATGCCCACATTAAAGACATGCATGAGGTTTAAATTCTAAGAAATTTCCTAAATAATCTTCAACTTAAAATATTAATGTAATGTATAACTTATGGATGATATCCAATACAATATTAATTTTTAAGGATAAAGTCGTATTTAGAAATACTTACAAGTCTGGACTAATACGAATTCCTAATAGGTGTTATTAAAATTTGTACTGTTACCCAATTTCTATTAAGCGGACCAAAACCCAATTAATAATTTTGGAGTTATTTGATATTATTTTCTTTAAAAAGTATTAATACTGATTTTCGTTGGTATGGTTTATAATCTCGTGATATCCAACTTATACTAAATTTCTTCTTAATTTTCCCATTTAATCGTAAAAAATGAATGTACATAAGTAATCACTGAACCCACAATAACTTGACTGGCACATAACCTACTAACCGGTATTGGCAGACTACGTTCAGCAATATAACACGGCCTCGCTTCGCCCAGCTGTGCAGCAGACGTACCGGGGCACCCCTCCCCCTGCGAGGAGACCCGTCGAGACATATACCCCGAGGCCTTTGCCTGACGACTATGATGACGAACTTATACAACCTCAGGTAATGATTTTAATAATTATTATAAATAGATAAATGTATTGCAAGGACAACGAAAAATTATTGTTGTATACGACAACAAGAAATATCTGAATTCCAAAACCTAATAATTTACAAATTTATTTAGAAATGAATAAGATGACAGTACTAATTATATTTAATACACATCGTTACAGATAAACACCCAAAACCAATATCAAACACCAATTCGCCATTCGACAAGGTGAGTTTTGTGAAGTATACTAAAAATTAATATAATTTAATTATGTGTTAGTAATATAATTAAGCTATGTGTAAAACCAGCCAAAAAATTAACAACCCCAATTGCCTACAATCCAGGGGCGAAGGTAATGAATTGGGATATGATCCTAACCCGAGCAGCGTGAGGACGACTTTGTACGAAGCCACCACTTTAAGCACCACTCCTCCCACTACTAGCACGAGCACGACCACACAACGCCCTACAACAGCACCCTACACTGAAGCAATGACCCCGTCTCGATATAGCCCAAGGTACTACAAAAGAGTGATAATCGAAAGTAAACTCATCCCAGCTTCAATCACTTTCAAAATTCATTAACATTTTGAATCATCATCTAATGTTTTCCATTTCAATTTCATCTTCCATTAGCAACCTTTCTACTGATTCAATTTCCAACTATTACACTAAACATCTAGTCTTTGTTTCGGTCTGAAGGTTGTATAAACTCTGAACAAAACAATTATTTTAATTATTCTGTTATGAATTCTGTCTTTTCTATCTTTTGTCTCTTTGTATAATATATGATTCAGCTTTTGTGGTATCTTTTTCTGTCTCAGCAGTGAATAATAAACATTTTATAACATGTTTCCGTTTTCACTAACTTAACTAATATCAACTAAGAGACAGTATTGCCTTTTATTATAAATATTTATATAAGTAGTACTTTTATAGAGCTTCAATTAGAAAAATTTTTTTGCTTTATATTCAACAGATCATCCACAGATGAAAGTCCTATTCCCGAGTCCTCTTCAAAGCCTTCTGACGAAACTACTTCGTCGATTCCTACCACACCATCATCTGTTATAAATTTCTCCTCCCTTGCTAAACCCTTTGAAAAGACTGACAATTCACATAGATTAAGAGAGACTGTAACTACGACTGAAAAGCTTCCGACTGCTCCTAGACGTTCTTCTCAAGTGACTAACCATAACAATAATAACGTGGAAGTGGTAAGATCCAAGACAAATAGAAATAATAAAAAAGTTGTGTCTGTAACATCAGGTTTTTCAATCCGGCGTAATCCAAATAATACCAATAATCCTTATACGTTGACTGTTCTAACACGGCCATTTGATGATTATGATAAGGAACGTAGGCAAACTAAACAAGAAAGTAGTAGCAGTCAGTTGAAATCAGATAGGTATTATTATGATAGCAGTAGCGATAATGGGGAGGCTTCCGTTGAACCGGTAGGTGAATCAGATAGTAAATATCAACAATCTTCCGAGAGTTCTATGCGTAGAAAAGATTTCTTACCCAATTTTAGAGACGATGGCGATGATATTCCCGTTTATGTGAGACCTACAAGTAGATCAAGGAACATAAAATCTAGAACAAGGCCAACAACCGTACCTTCTACAACATCAACAAAATATTACGCAAACACCGATCGACCAGTTAATAAGCGACCAGCACCATTTTTTGTAAATAATCAAGATATTGTCGACTCCACCGAGAATGCTATTAACACTGAAGCCCTAATAGAGGCTGGTTTACAAAACGTTCATAATAATGAACTTTCAAGTTTACCTCCAAATAACACATTAAGTGAACCTTTGCCCACGAGGGGGTACGATAGAAAACAAAACATATGGAACGAACCAGCCATATCACCGTATAAAACTTTAGACAACTTGCGCAATACGTACCGATATGATGACAGTCGGGATCATAAGCCTACCACCACCACCACCACCACCACTACTACAACTACTACTTCTACTACATCAACTACTCAAGCCACAACTACAACAAGAAAACGAACTAGACAGCGTGGTTCGAACAAACAAAAACATTCACGCACCAAGCCTTCGTACTATAGTTACCGTTTAGAAGATGAGGTCATCCCTGACCAAACGACAGAGATATTTAACGGTAAAGTCAGGAATGTTATTAAAGCCTTTTTAAACAATTTTGTAAGCTCTTCTGAACCACAATTTGTTGAAGAATTTACTACAACCACTACTCCAAAACCTACAACACCCATAAATAGAAATGAAGACGAAGTAGTCAATATCGGTTATCAGAAAAAAACATTGAAGTATGTTGATGAAAAACCTTTGCGTTCTTATGTAAAACGGTTACAAATTATAACAGAGCCAACTGAAAACAAGTATATAGCTCCGACTGTTGGATCAATTACTTCCACCGAAGTCGATAGAGATGTAAATGATTTTTCATCAACATCTACTACAATGACTACCATGAGTAGTACTCCATTCACGTATGCAAATTTCCCTACATCACCAATGACAATACACAATTCTAAGAATGATTACAAAAGCGTACCGGCTAGGGAATCGTATCAGTCTAAATTTAGCAGTTTAATAACTAGTAAGGTCGAAACTGAAGAGTCGCATAAATTTAAAAAAATATTCGATGAGGCACCGTCTACCGAAAGTAATAATCGTGTAATTAACTCTAACGATGAACAAGTAAATCCAACTGAATTTAATGTGGAGGATAATAAAATTACAACCGAGGCTGAAAAGTCTAGACTTGGCGACATTGAAAGTGATATCGCTTCAACGACTAGTACTACGAAAGCTACGACGACTGTAAAAATCGAACCGACGACATCGACTACTAAAAGCATATCCTTCCCAACGCGAGCCTCACGAGTCAATCCCGCCATAAAGTTAGCTGCGACAAACCCTGGAGGTGGGCGCAGGAGTTACCAATCGTCGTCCAAATGCTCATCAGACAACAGTCTGCAAGCGAATCCAAAATGCAACGAAATCAAATACCAGAGGTACAAATACTCGCCGGCCAGTAGTCTAAGCAGCCTGAAGTTATCTCACATTTACTTATTGAGGGTGGAGGCTTCGTTATTAAATGTCCTTATTTTCTGCCTCGCGAGTAACTAGCATGGATACAAACATCTTATCCGGCAATCGTTTAATAGCACCTACATCTAAACTCTTTCGCTTAACATACTGTTTCATTGGGGGACTTCATGTCGATTGAATTGAATTTCTGAATTGTTAACTCCTGACGCGACCTTTCCATTTCCTGCACACTATTGGAGTTTTTGTGTAGTTTGTGGAATATTCGTAGTTGAGGAAATATATATTTGGGTAGCAAGTTCCTCAATGTATGAAGCTTCACGTAATTGTATTGCACCACATAGCAACTCATCATTAGTTCTTAAGTGCACCAGAATCATTAGTGTATCGAATGTGTTCGTGTTTGGTACGCTGCTGCATGTTGTGTAACACTATTATTAACATATTTGTGGTATCATTACACCGACAATCATACTGTTACGTCTGGACTGATCTCAATATTTAAATCAATCAGATACTTATGAATAAAACCATTATAAAATCACTATGACAATAAAGTTTTATCATTATTTCAACATGTTTGAAATTGCTTCGTCTTTAAAATCACGCATACTAACTGAGGTTCTGATGGACTTACACTTTGTTTACTGAATGATATACACTTTGCAGACCGACCAGCACTCGAGGCCGAGGCTCCGCACACTACTCCACTGCGGGCGGTTCTGATTCGCAGTCACAACCAGCTCCAAACAGAGGAACACCGCCAACGTTAGAATTACATACAAATTTGATCATTCATTTCATTTCTTTTATACCTTATTTTTCGCTTTTTATATTCATTTTTATTTAGAATAGAGAAAAAGAAACAACGAATAATGAATTTGTCGATTAAATTGTCAATCATCATTATTATACACGTATTTCATATATTATCATCTCATCACTTACTACTTCACACCATCGTACTCCAAATGTATCAGTACCTAAAATACATTATTTTTAAGCAGTCGCAGCCGTCCAACTCTGAAACCCTCTACGGCCATCGTGTCCAAAACAACTGAGTATGCGGATATCTACCTGCATCCCCCAAGCAGGCCGGCTCCAGTGTACCCCCAGCCTACTCCTGATAAGACTGCAGCCAAGTGCAGGAAGGATGTTTGCTTGCTGCCTGATTGTTATTGTGGTGGAAAGGATATTCCTGGTACGTTTTTATCTTACCATTTATTTTAAGTTAAATTATCTAGATTATTTGTAGATTTAACAACCAGTGAGATGAAATAATTATTAATATTACTAGTTTCAAAATATCTATACGATGTTGAGCAGTTACCGTAGCCAATATACCATAAGTACACCAGGGGTATAAGTCACACGTTGACTAATATTTTTTGCTGAGCTATTCTTCCCAACAACTATAAGGAAACATCTTGCATCATATACAACTTGACTTATATATTTCTTAAGTGAATCTCCACAAGGTGGTTCTATGTATTTTATAACCACGTCTTTTGTAAAGAATAAATAATAATAGAATTTGCTTTCATGGCTTCAGTAAAGATGTTGCTTCGCATACTTTTTAGTTCTTATTGTAAACAGTGTTTGTGACTTAGGAAATTTGCCCGTCAGCGAGGTACCACAAATAGTACTGATAACGTTCGACGACGCTGTTAACGATTTGAATAAAATGTACTACGAGGAAATTTTCGAAAGAGGCCGAATGAATCCGAATGGATGTCCGATAACGGGCACGTTTTACGTTTCCCATGAGTGGACAGATTATAGTCAAGTACAGAATCTTTATGCAGATGGCCACGAATTTGGCTCCCATACAGTATCGTAAGTCAATGAGCATAAGATTAATCTCCCTGGACTATTGGTATCTTTTGGTAGACCTTTGGTTTGCCACTAACATGGTATTCATGTCCATCTATATATTTATATTTTAGACGTGTATATATTTTATATCGTATATTATGTTTAACACTAATGGTTTATTTTTTTTCTCTTCCTGAAATCTTCCATCCTTTTCTAAACCTGGTTCTTTATCTTCCTCTGTCCTGGCACTATTTACACACCTACACGCACATCACAACATCCCACCACAACAGGCGATATGCCAATGGATCAGGTACCACAAATCGTTCTACTGACGTTCGACGACTCTGTAAACGACTTGAACAAGGGTCTATACACGGATCTATTTGAGAAAGGCCGTGTGAACCCCAACGGTTGCCCGATTAGCGCAACATTTTATGTGTCCCACGAATGGACCGATTACAGTCAAGTACAGAATCTATACTCCGCTGGACACGAGATGGCTTCACACACGATTTCGTAAGTTCATGGAACTCTACCGCACAATCAGTTTTGATCATATCAGCACCAAAAACATTTTGCTAATTCTTATAAACTTAATTTTCCAGTATAATATATTTCATGTATTTATCTATTTGATATAATTTTCGTTTCTTTTTACATTGATTTTACTATTTTGTTTTGTTATTTCTTACTCTTTAAATTTCACTTTATAATAATTTTCTGTTTAATGATGATACCGTCTATGTTGCCGATTATTTAGCTAATAACATTTAACTGGAATTTCAGCCATAGTTTTGGAGAGCAATTCTCCCAAAAGAAATGGTACAGAGAAGTGGGAGGTCAAAGAGAACTCTTATCAGCTTACGGTGGAGTGAAACTTGAGGATGTAAGAGGCATGAGAGCGCCTTTCCTTTCTGTCGGTGGCAACAAGATGTTTAAAATGTTGTACGATGCTAACTTCACCTACGATTCTTCGCTACCCGTTTACGAAAACAGGCCACCTAGCTGGCCCTACACCCTTGATTACAAACTCTTCCACGACTGTATGATCCCGCCCTGCCCGACGAAATCTTACCCAGGTAAATGAACATACATATATTATCACATTTCTGTAACATTACATTAGGTTGTACACTGCAAATTATTTTTATTAAATAAGCTAAGAAAGATTGTTTAATCAGTATATTTAACTCATTGAGTAGGTATATATTAGAAACATAACGTTGGCATGCCTGATATGTATAATAGTATAGTAATAGAGATGTAGTAATAGATATGTAAAAAATGCTGATTAATTTGTTCAGACCAGAAATTAAAATAATCTTGTGTATCTAAATAGTTTCTCGTATGTGGACTCTATAGGAGTGACAATTGACTTAATGGGCGTATATGAAACTTTATGTACACTTATATTAAAAGAGTTATATATTAATTCAAAATTCAATGTTTCAGGTGTATGGGAAGTGCCCATGGTGATGTGGCAAGACTTGAACGGAGGCCGTTGCTCTATGGGTGACGCTTGTGCTAACCCCCCTGAAGCTGAAAATGTTTACAAGATGATTCTGAAGAACTTCGACAGACATTACACCACCAACAGGTAAGTTACAGGTTTATAAAAACTACACTGTCCGACCGAAAACAATTGTAAAAAATGTATACGTAGCTAATGATCATTGTACCTGATTCTTTAAGGTAATATTATAAACTATAACTTTTAATAAACTTCGTAACAAACCATAGCAATTATAATGTTCAAATATTTTCAAACTAAGACTGTGAAGATAAATAATCTATACTAATATTATAAAGCTGAAGATTTTGTTTGTTTGTTTGAACGCGCTTATATCAGGAACTACTGGTTCGAATTGAAAAATTCTCTTTTTGTTGGTTAGCTTATTTATCGAGGATGGTTATAAGCTATATAACATCACGCTACAACTCACGGGGACCGCGCAGTAATCATAAACGCGGGTGAAACTGCGGGCACATCTAGTTATAAATATGCCTAGTTTTAATTTTACCGAATAAGCTGAAAATATTATATGATATTAATTTGTTTAGTATATTTAAAAACTTATTAGTTATGTTACCAAATCAATACATTTCATAAATTTCCAGGGCACCCTTCGGTCTCTTCTACCATGCCGCGTGGTTCACGCAGCCGCACCACAAGGAAGGATTTATCATGTTCCTTGACTTCATCAATCAGATGCCGGACGTTTGGATCGTCACCAACTGGCAGGCATTGCAGTGGGTCAGAGACCCCACCCCTATCAATAGGCTCAACAACTTCCAGCCGTTCCAGTGCAATTATCAGGTATATATTTTGTTTTGGATTAACACAAAAACTGTATGACGAAGAAATATACGTGTTTATTTTTATAGTTATCGATTTTTGTACTATCTAAACTATTGTCTACTTAGGCATAATTGAAATATAATTAGTTAATTAAGTATATTAAAATTATTTGTCATACCATGTACCTTAAAGTAATTTTGAAGCAGTGGATATACGAACCCACGACTTCTCGCTGGGTTTGATACGCATTAATTGCACTAGTGACATGAAGATTTACGTCGCTTTTTTTAAAACACAAGTATTGAGCTTAGCTAATATAGTAACCTTGTAACTCAAAGCTTGCTAAAACTATATTAGAATAGAAAATTAGGAACAATTTTACTATATGAACTGATTTGTGTAACAAAAATTTGTTTTTATGATTTCAGGATCGGCCGAAGAAATGCAACAATCCTAAAGTATGCAACCTATGGCATAAATCAGGAGTCAGATACATGAGGACGTGTCAACCATGTCCCGAAGTCTACCCATGGACCGGCAAATCTGGCATCAGATCTTCACGCATAGACAATGACATCGGAGAATAAGCAGCATAGTTACTATAGCATAATAATAATACCATCCACGATATTACATCAAACGTTGATACATCAAATGTATCAAGAGCCAACGAGGCAAGGAATGTTTCGTTTGTACGATAACTCACAGTAGAAATTGTTTTGTCACCAACTGAAGAGTGCCATTTAGATATCGATGGTCACAAAGCAAGTCTTGACAATTTCATAGTAACTCAGAGACGTTCGAATATATGATTCTCTTAAATACGTCCTAACTGTATTGGAAACTGTGATATTAAGTGTTTTCAATCGTCTAGTGTGAAGATTATGTCGATTTTCAGTAGTTTATTATAGAATAGTTGCATGGTTTACTTGTAACAATACTCGTGCAATGTTATTGCAATAATAAGATTTCCTATTTTGTGTTCGATTTAGTTCATAATACTCCTTTACATTAATTGAGATATAATTAGATATCTTAGTTATCTCATACCGTGATAATCAATTTATATCCTTCAGTATTTATGTCATTGTGGTCACATCACATCTTTAAAATGATTACCATTTTCCGAATAATTATAAACGAAAGCCATATTAAAATTTAGAAAATATATTTTTCTAATCTTGCCAGCTTTGTGGTTGACACTGCCTTTTTAATAATTTGTAAATATAGTTTTAGTATTAGGCGATAATTTATTAGCATAAGTTAGTATTATGTACGTTCTTAGCCAATTTTATAAATTCCACTGTAAAAGCCTCTTCTGAATTCACGAATCAATGTTTACATAGGTAATTATGTTTGTTTGTGTTAAATAACATTGTGTAGACGTCTACCACATCGCGTTTATGTTTATCTGTGATGTTGCACATGTCTATACAACTGTTTTATCATTTGAGAACGTATGACAATACTTAATAAATTAATCTCTAATAGGCGAGTTCCCGTTTGAGTCATAGAATCCACCTGTTTCCCTTTTTACTTTGCTTTATGTCTTTAGCTTTTATCTAACTATGACTCTTACGGTAAATTCACTTTTCTCTATTAGTTTAGAAGCTTTGGTATGCTATTGCAACTAAAGTTATTGGAAGCGCTTGCTACGAATCTTATTTAAAAGTTATTCATTATTTAATAGGTTCTACTGTAAATATAGGTATAGTATTTAAAATTGGTAGTTTCACTTTTTTATTTCTTTCGGCTAGGACAAATATCTCGGACGTGACTTGGCACTGAGATTCTCAAGTGCAACATTTTTATGACTAGAAAGTTTCATATTTTGTATCGGCATCATTATTTATATTGTACCAGAACTGTAACAATTTTGTGACCAGTGCTAAATAATAAAATGCTATAAATATTTTTGTGTTTTGTTTAGTTTTCCCTTTTAAATCCGTTACATTTTTTTAGTAGCAACTTTAATATGGTTATTAATACTAATGGCTCTTTACAGAACATATTTGTAAAAATAAGTTACGTAGGAAACTTTTGGTATTAAGTATAAATTTTATAAGAGCCCCTAAAAAGTCTGACGATGTGTAACAAAAAGTCAGGGCTACGACCGTGACCACTGAATAATCCGCAGCGAGCATTAAAAATTCAATTTCAATCATAACACCTGTGCCATGATATTTTCGTTTGGTATAGTGACCATATACAAGGTCAACCAAAACCTATAAAAAAGCTTACACATTGGCAATCGTATCAATAAGGATTGAGATAACATGAAAGTATTTCACTTTTGTTCTATCGTTCTTGGGTTTTCTGGGGTTTTTGGGCAAGATGTAGAGTACTACCCATCGCAGTCTATTCTTGACACTTATAAGGTAGACGTGAAAAGAGAAATTAAAAGTGATGAGACTGTCGACGTATCGACTTTTAATAAAAACACATGTAGCAGTAAAATGAAATGGAGAAAGTTTAACAAACAGCCAAGTGAAGGTAACATTACTGCTAAAATGCAGAAAAGGACGATAGATCCTGTGTTTCACGGTTACCCAAAAACAAGAGAAGAATTATGGAATGAACGCATTTTAAATGAAATTGCATCATTTGATCAAACACCATCACTAGTGAAATTGCTACACAATGTAACAATGACTTATTTGAAAGACTGTACTCCAGTCATCCTGTATGATAATCAAGTGACGTCTAAGGAAAGTTACTTACTTAAAAATTTGCTTAAAGGGTTTCCTGTCACGTTTGTTCATGGTTACATTACTGATGACGGTCATTTACTGGAGCCTAAACTTTTGCGCGCCACATCTGAGTGTCTACATTATATTATATTTCTAACTGACGTTGAAACTAGTGCAAAAGTATTGGGTAAACAATCCGATAGCAAAGTAATAATAGTGGCAAGATCTTCGCAATGGGCTGTGCAGGAGTTTTTGGCTGGCCCTATGTCTAGAATGTTCGTAAATTTGCTTGTTATTGGGCAGAGTTCTAAGGAAGGAGATGATTCGACATTGGTAAGTAACAGTTTAACGATTTTTTGCAGTACATTTAAGATGATTACTAGAAATGCTTAAACAGATGCATTCTTATCGGCGGTATCAGCAGAGACCATAGCTTTCCTCCCACTATAACCTTGAGATGAGGGAACAGTACCACTAATTGCCTCATTCCCTTTTACTACTTACGATGATGTTAGGTACATATTATTATAATTATTAATAAATGAATTCGTTTATCTAGGAATCTCCATACATCTTGTATACGCATACATTGTATACGGATGGACTTGGAGCGAGTAAGCCAGTAGTGCTAAACTCTTGGACACATGGAAAGTTATCGACGCACGTCAATTTATTTCCTCCGAAAATGACTGAAGGCTATGCTGGACATAGATTTGTTGTAGCTGCTGCTAATCAACCACCTTTTGTGTTTAGAAGGTATATAGTCTATTGATAATAGTTATCACGTAATTAGTAAATGTAAACATTGAATTTTGAACAAATATTTTTTAAACTACATATATATTTTCTTGTCTAGAATAAAAGCTGATCTTGATGGAGGGAATCCCCGAGTTGTATGGGATGGCATTGAAATTCGACTCATACACCTATTGGCTGAAAGAAATAACTTCTCTATTGAAATAATCGAACCTAAAGAACCAAATCTAGGGTAAAATATTATATAGTTTTGTACTAAACGTTTGATATACGTCAACTAGCAAATTTAAAATATATGCTATTGTAATTATCAGGCCTGGAGACGCTGTGACTAAAGAAATATCATTGGGTCATGCAGATATTGGTATTGCCGGCATGTACATGACTGATGAAAGAGCAAGAGATATGGATACGTCATTTTCGCATTCTCAAGACTGTGCTGTATTCATTACACTAATGTCTACAGCTTTACCTCGGTAAAAATAACTATGACTCATCCACGTTATAATATTTTCATAATTATTTTTACTAAAAAGTGCTATCTTCATAATTTGGTCATTTCTTAGGTACCGAGCAATCCTGGGACCATTTCATTGGCATGTCTGGGTGGCATTGACATTCACTTATCTGTTTGGCATGTTTCCTCTCGCTTTTTCTGATAAGCATACTTTGAGACATCTACTTCATAACAGCGGTGAAATAGAAAATATGTTCTGGTATGTTTTTGGCACCTTCACGAATTGCTTCACATTTATGGGCAAAAATTCTTGGAGCAAAACTACTAAAATTACAACGCGTTTGTTGATTGGTAAGTTTGTTATAAGCCTAAATATATTGTGCTCTTAGTATTTATAGAGTTCTAAAAAACTCTTATACAACAGCTTTGTCCGTCCGTCTGTCTGTTATACAACTTTTAACTCAAGAACCGTAAGAGCTAGGGACTCGCGGTCAACACCATTCGACTCAGAATAGTCGATATACCCCCGAAATTACGATAACCTTTGACCCGTGATCTAAAGGTCACGTGGTATTAGGTGACCTTTGCATATTACTTGAACAATTTTTCGAATTGATTGCCGTTTCTCACTTGTTTTACTTTGGTAATAATTTATTGTTGTTTTCTTCAGGTTGGTATTGGATTTTTACAATTATCATTACAAGTTGTTACACTGGTTCTATTATAGCTTTTGTGACATTACCAGTGTTTCCTGAAACTGTGGATTCTATAGAACAGTTGCTGGCTGGATTTTACAGGATTGGTACCTTAGGTAAAATGTTATAATAATAATTGGTAAAAATGTAATCAAGCAATATTTTATCAGAAATATTTTCTATATCCCATATTCTGTACCAAATAAAAATAAATGAGAACCCGTTATTAAGCCTATGCTGCCTATGTATACTAAATAAAAGCATAGCAGATCATGTTTTTTGGCAATAAATGCATAGAATATCATGTTTGGTGTTAACGGTTTAATTTTTAAACAGATCGTGGGGGCTGGGAAAGATGGTTCATCAATTCATCGGATCCACGTACCAAAAAGCTATTTAGAAAACTAGAACTCGTGCCTAGTATAGAGGCTGGTATTAAAAATACAACGAATGCTTTCTTTTGGCCACACGCATTTTTGGCCTCCAAAGCTGAACTTGAGTATCTTGTCCAGGCTAACTTTTCGGAAACCAAGTAAGTTAGTAAATATGCGTTACATGCTATAGGTACTAATGTCATAAAGAGGAAAGATTTGATTTTTGTTGGCAAGGATTGTACTCAAAAACTACTCAATCGGTTTTATAATTATTTCACCGTCAGGTTTTCTAATGCTGAAAGATTTTTTTGTTTCTTGGTGATAATACAGCTATATTATCACAGAGTAACATAGGCTATATCTATAATATTTAAAATATAAGTACTATTTCTTACATAACTTAACCACCCTATTTTTACGCAAGCGAAGCTGCGGGCAAAAGCTGGAAATTTATATTTAACACATAATTTTTAGAGTTCGTAAAAACTCTTATACAACAGCTTTGACCGTCTGTCTGTTATACAACTTTCAACTCAAAAACCGTAAGAGCTAGAGACTCGCGGTCAACGCCATTCGACTCAGCATAGTCGATATACCCCCGAAATGACTATGACCTTTGACCTCTGACCTCAAGGTCACGTGGTACAATTTTTTCGAACTCTCAGGTTTACGGCAATTCATTGCCGTTTCTCACTTGTATTAGTATACAAATAATTCTAATTTATAGTGGTTACAAAGTCCATAACTTATGTCTAGTAATATAGTAATTACTAGTTTAATAATAATAATATTCTACCACATACACACAAAACCATCTAGCCCAAACTAAGCAGAGCTTGTACGACGGGTACTAGACAATGAATAAACATACATATTATATACTTTTTTTTGTAAATACATACATATTATACAAACCACCCAGACCAAGACAAACATCCATGTTCATGCACACAATTGTTTGACTTGTGCGGGAATCGAACCCGCGACCTCATGCGTGGCAGTCGGTTACACTAACCACTACGCCATCGAGGCCGACGACAACTATTGCTTGACGGCACGTATAGTGCAGTGGCTAAAGGGGTCATGTTGCCACTGTTAGTACAGCACTTGCTGTGGGTTTGATCGCCAAGCCAGAGTATGTAATGTGAGATCTGCAGTTGTTCGGAGTCTATTCTATTCAAGTTCTAGTCTATTCAATGTCGGAAGTCTTATTCTCAGGGCTATTACCAGAAGATACATATGTTTAATGAACTGTGTTAGAAGAATTGGATTGAATTTTGCAGTTGCCTCTGCTAGTGTCATCCATTTTGTAAGTTTAAGAAGCTTACAGCATACAACTTTCAAAATAATAAATTGTTTAAATTGTAGATCTAAACGTGCAGCTCTACATATTTCCAATGAATGTTTTGTACCGTTTGGGGTGACAATTGGATTTCCAAACGATTCAGTGTACTCAGCCAAGCTGAGCGGTGATATCAGCAGGATATTCCAAAGTGGACTTATTGATAAGATTTCTGATGAAGTGCGTTTTGAAATACAACGGACCCCTACAGGACAGTTGCTTGCAGTTAGTATTATTAATTTTAGAATTTATTAAAGTAAATACTTCTGCGACTATAGTTGCCTAGTTCGTAATGCAAGAAATTCTCTTTGTTTTACTCAAACGTAGTGTAGACAGATGACGAAGGAAGATATACTTAATTACACACATTAACTAATAGCTTAACTGTAGCTCATTATCCTTTTTAACGTTTCAGTTCTGTGCACTCTATATGACTAATTTCGTATTTTAATAACTTGCATATATGGAGAACATATTATTCTTGCATTATTTGTATTCTTTTTTTTATACAACAAAGGTGGCAAACAAGCATACGGCCCACCTGATGGTAAGTGGTCACCGTAGCCTATGGACGCCTGCGACACCAGAGGCATCACTTGCGCGTTGCCGACCCATTAGGAAAGGAAGTGGGAAGGAGAAGGAGCGGGGGTGGGGGAAAGGGGTGATTGGGCCTCCGGCACTCTCATTCACCGAACGAAACACAACAGTAGGAATACTGCTATTTCACGTCGATATTCTGTGAGCCCATTCATGCTGAAATCAGCGAGGCTCTACTACTAAGAATCAGCGAGGCTCTACTACTATTCAATTAATGTTACTTTATGTCATCAGGCAGGTGCTGGCAAGTTAAATATAGTTACAGCAGAAGAAAAGGGTCTCACGCTTGAAGACACACAAGGCATGTTTCTACTCCTGGCTGCTGGATTCCTCATAGCAGCTACAGCTTTACTGTCTGAATGGATGGGAGGTTTCACCAGAAAATGTCGATTTAAAAGAAAAGTCGATACACCTACCAGTGCAAGCTCTAGAGAACAACTGATATCTACACCCAAAACACATGAAGGTTTAGACAGTACTGAAAGTAGGCTACATTTAGATTCCAGAGTTTCTTCAGGTGGTTCAAGAGATACTTTGGAAGGCCAAGTCATAAATGTAACTCATGAAAGCATTGTGATTCATAATGATTTTGATATCGATGAATTCAACTCTAGAAGATCAAGTTCGATAGACGTGGATAGAGAAGTCCAGGAAATATTTGAGAGAGATCAAAATAGACGCAGAATTGTTTCTCTTGATGTGGACAGTTCGGATGTTGATGGCAAAAGGCGAGGTACTGCTTCTCATGGCGCTTTTGGTGATCCAGTTGACACTAAGTGATGATGATAAAAATATCTCTAATATTAATTGATCTAAAATGTTATAGATTAACGTGTTCTATGTAGATATTTGAAAATATACACCTGAAATGACATTCGAATCATCGCAGAAAATCCAAACGCATCGTTTATTGCTTCATTGTATTCATGATGAATGCCATGCGATACTGCACTAGAATTATACAAAATCAAAAATACTTCATAGCAAATGGAAATGCTGGAACCAATGAACTGGGAACCATATGCCATTGCCGCTACAAACACTCTGTTTGCATAAAAAATAGTACAGCAATTCTCTCTTTCCGCTTAAAGATAGAAGTATTCAGGTACGTATTTGATTAAAGCTGTTGTATTCAGTTTAAACAGTCCATTTAGAGGACAAATCAATGCAATACTTACGATAGACGTGCCAGCTTTATATAAACAATCCGATAAAATGAATATATGACAGCGTAATAATATTCTCTGGTGATATTTATTTTCCTTCCTTTACCACTTAATTAGATAAGTAAATATTATTGTCTTCTGTTTACGCGAATGTTATTCATTGAAATTAAACTACTATATACGGATTTTATCGCGTTATTTATTTGACACTTTATTATAAAATGTTGAAAACTGTTACACTACTATTACTATTAAACATTACTAATTTATAAGCCAAAAAAAAATAAAGAAATCGCTCAATGTCAGTACATTCAGCACGTTGGATTCCTGTCCACCGTATAAACCTCCCAAAGGGTACTTCAAAGATACACACTATGTCTTCCTACACAATCATTTTGACGTGATACGTAAATATTCATCGCATATCTCACATTTTTATTAAGTATAGATTTTATGTTTTAGGAATAATATAATTATAAATAAAAAACAAAATTGACATCCAACTCTTTATTATCCTTCGAACAGTCATCAAAATAATTTATAACAATTTTCTAACACTGTCGATAAACATTAATATTTCATTCAGCCACTGAGATGTTTTCATTCATCATACAATTATAATACACAGGGCAGATATGCTGCCTCGACACAGATACAGCGCCGCAAGACCTAGATTAATGCAATATTTGGCCCGGCCTTATCTTAAAAAATAATTATACAATTATGACTTAATAATTCGTGAAACTAACCTCCGGAATACCGTCGGTGAGACTTCACATTATCAGTAAAAATATCGATAAAATACAACAGATTTTGCATTCTTTGTAAAATTCAAACGAAAATATACCTAATACCTACCTAAGCATTTTGTTAAAGGTATATATGTATTGCACAACTGTTGTTACATGACAAATTAATGTGAAATCGATTTGAGTATTCAATAAGGATATGTATTTATAGTCCTATATTCTATTTGGATTGTTCACGATATACTGTGGTGCAATAGCAAAAAAGACAGCAGGGAAAAACAAAACACATCATCAACTACAGTGAAGAAATCCAGCGAGAATTTCTTTTATACTTATCACTACGTATTTCTTTAAATGCAATGAACTAGATTATAAATTAACTGAAAAAGCCCTTTGCTATTGTCACACAGCGAGATAAAATACAGGTAAACACATATATTACCAAAGTACATATAAAGAACAAACGAACTTCTTTTTACAACAACACACAACATGGTTGTGCGTCCAAATGAATAATTATATTTATATATTTATTAATTAATTAAACTTGAACTCATTCCCGATAGCAAAGCTCACAACCTCGGAAATTATGCTCCCATTACCAGCTTAACTGTTGTCATATTTATACAATATAGTCGAACGTGTGCAAGCGATAAAACACACAGACGGACATTTTATCACTACACGCAAATAAGGAAACTTCTCATAATGTAAACATTTGTATCCGATAACATTGTGTTTGTGCAAAATTGCGTCCATTACTTGGCTATGGCTTCTGACCAGTGCGCCTCCGTGATAGCTATATAGGCAACAGCGAATGTGTTCGATACTGTACAATGCAACACCTAACTATATCATACCATCACTCTACAACGGACAAGTAGAAATGAGTCTAACAAGAAACAAGGATTTCGCATCATCGCCGAACATATTGAGCAAATTTTAATACAAAACACATCGACGCTTTCTGAGAAAGGAACTATTAGGAACGAACGACCGAGAACAGATTAACGCAATGTAGAATCTCAAACGTGGGGCCCGCGGGAAGTTCGTTACTAACGAAACAAGCGTCGCAGCGGTGCGGAGCATACCCACGCTGCGGCTACAGTCAACACGACACGCGGGCGGGCCCGGGGTTGTAACAGTGTAGCTAATTATATCACATTAACAATTTATGTCTAACATTCAAGGTGTACTTACATGATCTTTATAATAGTTCCCTAAAAACGGGTTAACATTCATTATGCTCCGGTAATAAAATATTAATTCGTTAAAAACTAACTGTGTACTTATTTTACATGCGAAAATACATATTTTTTTAATTCTTATGTGTTCAGACTTTTGAACTCCAAAAGTGGTTAATTCCCTGTACAAATTTAACAAATGTACATTTAACATTTTGTTATTGTGATTTGAAGGTTTACACTAATGATATACTATGTTGCAAACTTGTTCATTACACTTACATTAGTTTATAGTTACGATCACATTTATACAGTTTGACTGACAAATGTGTACAGAGATAAAATATCATTGCGGCCGTAGTAGGGAAGGGTTCGGGCAGACCACCAAGAAACATATAAATCGTTAACAAACCTGCCGCGTTTACTCCAACAATAGCACATAGAGTCGTTAGGACTAGTGGGTCTGATCGAACCCTTATTGTCAAGCGCGTGAAAAGGTACACCTATTACATCTAACAGTCCGATCGGCAAAAGAATGCAGGACACAAAGTATGATTAACATATGACATCAAGTGTACATTCAGCTATAATTAAAGTCCCACATTCTTTTGCGTTAAGTCTTTGACTGTATTAAAAAATATACTACGGCCTCAAGAATTCAACATCTTTAAGTGACTTAAAGTTACCAGGATGTGATTATTAAAGCAAAATGCTATTACATATAAATTTTGGTACAAAATGGTACATTTAGGCACTGTGAGTAAGGCATCTACAGTGAGAAGATATGAGGGAAATGGAAGGACGGGAGCAGTTTGAACTACACACATGTATACATCAAGGATTGTTCTATAGGAGTTGTGCTTTGGAAAGGGACAGTTACATCTATACGAAGCGGTATGAGACTAAACATTATGAACTATGGACACGAATGTACAGTTTCAGACAATATTCTCTAAAAATAGGGCGGACTGTGATATAGTGCATATTTTAGTGTAAATACATTTACTTTAGTGTAAAATATATTTTGTATGTGCGCTTAAAGCTGACTCGTAGCTGTATTGTTCACTGTTACAATATCTACTAGTTATCTTTAGTTAAGTAGAAACTAAAACAAACCTCAGATCACATTAACAAAATAAAAAGTAAATGTACTATCAACAAAGTTGTTCCATACATATTTGTAACCCATTAAAACCACTAAATAAACCTACACATACTTAACAAGTAATTACATATGATATTCAAAATTGACTTGATAATATTTTGGTCTGCAACGAGATACGACCATACGAACATACATACCAAATGGATTTAATAGTAAAGATAATGATCGAAGCATAGAATCAAAGGAAACGTTCAGATCTCTTTTCCGAATATTGAACAAATCGATATGCTAATGACAGCACAAAAGCAAAATTCAGAAAAAGACTAAACTATCTGTTGAAGTATTTAGTCTGACAAATCAAAGTGAAAGTCTATGTGAGGACTTGTCAGCACTCTAACATGTCCGATATAAACGGTGTTTACTTACAAATCCGCTTAAAGTGCAAGTGTTATCATAAGAAATTTTAAAGCTTCGTGTGGTACCATTATATACTCATCTCTAGCTAAACATTACCTACTTACTTACATAACATTCGTTCCTAATGGGACGTGTATACATATTATGTAAATATCATTATGATTCTCATGTATAAATATGTCATTAGATAAAGTACATTTTACAATAGATAATTTATTATCTTCTGTGATGACACTACGACTACTATTTTACAGATTCAAGTTCGGATGTCACACTATAATAATAATTTTTAAAATGGCACAAAAAACTTTTTAAAACACTAACACAAAAGGTCAACAGTCGTTTTGTTTATAAGTCTTGCTCGCACTTGCACACAATGTTGTATTGTGTTGTGTCCATCGCGCACTTCGCACTTACAACAACTCCGTCCGCTTCGTAGCAACGCACTCCACTTCAACTATTTAGTGCAGATTCAATTTTACACTTACTAATCTTTAAATTGACTAACTTTAAGCTAAACAGACAATGGCACGGATTGCACATATAATGTCATCTATTTACAGGGGAATTAGATATCTATCTATATGTACTTAAAGTTCAAAATTGATCAGAAGGGTTTCCGCTATTCTGTAAGTATTGTACTTAATTTTAACATTTAATCTTAATCTTTAGTTATCTGACATGTGTGCATACAATAATTAATTACGTATTAATAAAGGGATAGTGTAAAGTTGAACATTCATTTATATAGACCTCTGTGGAGGTTTACGAAATCGTAACATACTAAGCCCTGGGGCAGAAGAATTCTCATAGTTGGAGAACGTTGTCGACCGTGCCATGAAAAAAAGCACCAGCAATTTAGATGCACCTTTCCTTATCAGACTTTTGGTCGGGTGATAAGATTAGCACTGTGACATCGAAGGTACAAGTTGTCATCGGGGACGGTGACGAAGCTCGGGCTCGGGCGCTCGCCTAGCAGTGCGGGTGCAGGGGCCTGGGGCACGCGCCGAAGGCCTCGTGGGCCAGCTATGTGGCCCAGCCCTCGATGCGCGGCCGCTTGCTGTGCGGCTGCTCGTAGTCCAGCGGCACGGACGAGTGGCGCATGTCCTGCCCGGCCGGCGACCCCATGTTGCTCGATGACACTGAGCCTGCAAAGTTGGGGTACACTGTGATTTTAATTGTATTGAAGTGTCTTTTTTCGGCTACTTTAAATACATAACACTTATATTCTACTAGATGTTCCCGCGGTTTCACCCGCGTTTATCGTTACTGCGTCGCCCCCGTGGGTCTTAGCGTGATGTTATATAGCCTATAGCCTTCCTCGATAAATAGGCTAACCAACACTAAAATATTTTTTTAAATCGAACTAGTAGTTCCTGAGATTAGCGGGTTCAAACAAACAAACTCTTCAGCTTTATAATATTAGTATAGATTATAAATTTAATATCAATTGCTATAGATTGAGGCTAGATTATGCTACTGTTTATTCTAAAATGAAATAACTGAAGATATTGTCGAAATTATACACAACCAACTGACGAAGACACCAAGGAATGAAATTATCCTGCATATGACAAGATTACTATTTACTGATTACAGACAAAAGTGTTCGTAATTTTATGAACATGTTCTATAATTTTACTAAAACAAGTTGTATCTCAAATTTCTTAACTATTAGAATAATAACAAACATCTAAAAGCATAATTAACCATTTTGCTAAAATCATCCTATGACATTAATATAATACAGTAACTTCGTATGACTTTAGCCCTGAGGGGTGACATTGGCCCTTAATTGGAAAAAGCTGTTTAATTGGAAGAAGCTGTTTTACTGACAGTTTATAGTGCTATCTATTGATTTCCACGTGTATTTTTCCGGCAAAAGTATGATAGTGGTCTGGTGGGAACTTCAAACTTTTGCCAGTTAAGGGCCAATGTCATACGAACACTCAGGGCTAAAGTCATACGAAGTTACGGTACCTACATAAATTAAATAAACACCTAGATTAAATAAATTTAATTTAACTAGCATTCTAATTTATGAAGGTCTAGCAGTAATTGATTTAAACGTAGCAAAAATCCATGAGTAGCATAGTAATAGATCATATTTAATTGTCACAACAGATGACTCTTCTAGACGTTGTAATCGTTTTAGTAGACCCGCTTTAGATACACCAGATTCGACTGGATACTCGCAACTATACCAAATAAACAGCAAAGATCATCACCATCATGACGGTTGATGACGAACCTAGTGACAAACATAAAGACGTGGTAGTAAAGCTGGAGACTCACCATCAATGACTCCAGAGAGGTGCGCGGGCTGAGGCTGTGGTGGCGGCGCACGGTGTGGCAGGTGGTCTGGGCGCGGCGGTGACACCGGCTCCGCTTTGATCTTCACGTTGCTTGGCGACGCCGCCGGAGGAGGCGTCCCGCCCCCGCCCAGCACGGGCAAGCTGCTACTGTACACGGAAACGGCTGGTCAGTCAACAATACATGATTAAGGAACATTGGTCGGAATATTGTCTTCTGTTTACGCGAATGTTATTCATTGAAATTAACTTACTATATACCGATTATTAGTAAAGTTTAATAGTAATAGTAGTGTAACAATTTCTAAATTTTGTAATAAAGTGTCAAATAAACAACGCGATAAAATCCGTGTATAGTAATTTAATTTCAATGAATAACATTGGTCGGATTTTAAGATCATCAGCACTACTATTCCAAAAAGACTTCTTTTTAAACATATTAGCATAGACGAGCTCTTCTCCCACTGAGAAGAGGCCCATGCCCAGTAGTGGGACAGTTTATTACAGGGCTGATATTATAGACGAAGGGCATGCTTCACAAACTCAAAGTAACAGTCACCAGGTGAACAGACGTCACGACTATGCACGAAGAAAAACTCAGCATATAAATATTTTTGAGATCTTTTCTTGTTTGTTATGAAACAGGCAGTAAATCAGTAAATATCAATCATATCAATTAGGTATCTTAAGTGAAAAGGTTTCGTATAAATTGTGTTATGTGTACACCAGTAATCATGGTTTTGTCATAAATAATATCTTTAAATTGCGGCTATATTTTGGATTCAATATTTTCCAAATTCTTTGCCGTTCCATGGTGATTATAAAGATGCCTTGTTTTGATCGTTTAATTTATGTAACTATGTTATTATATTGCGAATAAATAATGTAAATACATAATATTGACTTTAGTTTGATGTTTAACCGCTTGACTGTAAATTGAACTTTTTGGTGTTAATAAGCCATAACATTTTCTGGCGTTGAATGTCAGCTGAACGCACAGACATAAGAAACGCTCTCTTTTTGGTCATGAATTTTTAGCCAATATTCAACGGATCAAAAGAACGTCCCTTAATAAATCTACATAAGAGTACTTGCAAACTATAACGTTTTTGTAGACCAAGAACAGGTATTACTTGAATACAATTTGCATCTGCATATACTCTTTATACTTCGACAAAAAATGTTATAAGCACATGAAACATGGACCATTTTATCGAGTGTAGGCATACTCCAGTATTGCAAATTATGTGCTGCATTATGTTTAATTCATGAAGCCAATTACAAACATGCATAACCGAGTGGTTGGCAACCGATAAGCTTTATTTATGTTGTAATTATCTGCGAGCAATTGGTTCACTCATGCAAGACTGCCGAGTGAAAGTAAAAACATTAACTATAAGCGATACACCCCTCTATCGTCATGATTTAGTACACGTGCGGGGGGCAGGGGATCTTATTAATACTGGTAGACATCGATAATTATCAAGAAGGTGATTGTAGTTTTTGGATCTGGTGTAACCAGCTCCGGCAGCCGTGATCGTCTAGTGGTTAGGACCCTACGTTGTGGCCGTAGTAACCCAGGTTCGAATCCTGGTCACGGCAGTGATTACACTGTCACGGTGGAGCATATTTTTTAAATTATATAAATGTTGTGCTGAGATTGATGTCTACAGATACTCTCGACGCTTGAGAAAGGGGCGAAATAAATATTTAAGTTATTTTTGATAAGTTTATCATTTCAGTTCAATTTAATCTATAGGTAATTTAAATGCAGTATTGATAAAAAAACGTGCGTTTGTTGCAAAAACGTTCTATAATATAAGTAGTTTCTACTGTGCTTAGAAGACGCTTACATAAAAAAATATCCGACATCTTGAACGAGAGAAAAACGCTACAAGCTTGTTTTTTAATTCTAGATAACCTTCTATAGTTTACAGTGCTTCTAACAGAATCATAAAAAATATATTAGGCATATCATAACTCTTTTTTATGATATGCCTTATATATTTTTATGATTAATTCTAGTAGGTTTCCAAAAAAAATAGGCATAGGTTTATCTGATTGGAATTTAGCCTATATATCCACAATGGGTAATCAAAAAATCACCCACATTTTGCCAGCTATATTTTTAGGACCCATTTCATGAAAAACGAGCCTATTGAAAATGAAACATTTTTAGACAATTACAATTACTGAGAATTTTCTACTTTGTTTTATTGTTAAGGTCCCAAACTACATGTGGTTTATAGATATCGTCGTTCTAGATGTGACCCCCTCGTAACTAAGATTTTTGGTAAAATGAGATTTTTATGCAGAAAGATCCGAAAAGTATTTCCGGTGTTACCTTGTAAATGTCTCCTGCATTATAATTAATTTTATTTTCAGTTCAAATTTGCAAAAAAATAAAAGATATCTAATATACTTTTTCAACAAAGCAGTTTTTTGTCTCTCCTGGAAAGTTGCTTTGTTTGAGTCATATCTAGAACGACGATAATAACGACAGAGTCTCTACATCTCCCGACTGTGCTGTCTGCGCCCAGCTTAGAGGTTTCTGAACGACATTGACGACGTCAACCGGGTTACGACTTAAATAGCCTACATGCGACATTAAACAACCTTTGCGATATATGTGTTATGTTTTAAATTTAAATCTTTTTTTAATTACTTATCACAACTCCATCTGTCAAGTTTCAAAAGAACTTTTTATATAATCGTTATAAGCCTATATGAACCGGAGCAAAAGTGAAAGTTGTAAATACTTGTAACTTTTTTAATAACAGTTATATAGTGTTTACTTATTTTAAGGTCTCGTCCAACAGCTCCGATAGCCGTGATCGTCTAGTGGTTAGGACCCTACGTTGTGGCCGTAGTAACCCAGGTTCGAATCCTGGTCACGGCAGTGAATACACTGTCACGGAGGAGCTATGTTTTTTAATTTGAAATATTACGGGGTCTATCTACAATGATTGTGGTTAACTTATTTATTTAGGTGAACTATTATTGCAAATTTATCTGAATACAATCTTATAGTGCGAGAAGAGGCCGGTGCCCAGCAGTGGGACAGTTTAATATAGGGCTGATATTATAATTATAATCTTACTAGCTTTTGCCCGCGGCTTCGCTCGCGTTAATTTAGAATTTGACGATCAATTCGGGTTGTACTCTGCTTGTAATAATATAATTCAATCATGATTCGAAAGACACGTGACGCCATCTATTCTCATAAGAACATTATTGTTGTTTTCCTCGGAAACAGTAATTTTTTTCGGGATGAAAGGTAGCCTATGTCCGTTTCTGTACACCTGACAACATATTATATGCAAAATTTCAGGATAATCGGTTCAGTGGTTTAGGCGTGAAAAGGTAAGACACAAACAAACTCATTTTCGCTTTTATAATATTAGTTAGGATTAAGATTACAAGCAGAGTACAACCAGAATTAATTGTCAAATTCTAAATTAACGCGAGCGAAGCCGCGGGCAAAAGCTAGTCTTATAATATAATGTTTGCATGCCTAATTGGTAGAATGTACAAGGATCTTATAACCTCTTGTTAACATAATTATTTGTTTTAACCTACATTCTATGCAAATAAACTTTATTATTATTATTATAGATCAATTCAAGTCGGTTAGTAAATCATGTTTATATTATAAGATTCTTAAAATTTAACTTTATATAACGCCATCTTGTATGATCTATAAGAACTTCTTGGCCACTTACCTTGCAATCAAGGGCGATAAAATTGCGCAGTAAATATATAACAATATCAACTTTCACAACTGTTCAGAACGTAATGGAAGGTTGTTTCACGATAACAAATAACTGTTCCGACAGCCGTGATCGTCTAGTGGTTAGGACCCTACGTTGTGGCCGTAGTAACCCAGGTTCGAATCCTGGTCACGGCAGTGAATACACTGTCACGGTGGAACTATATATTTTTATTTAATTGTCTTAAATTAAATAATAAAATGGTATAAATGTTTGAGACGTTCTGAGTGTGTAAGGTTTAAAAAATATTCAAATTAACGCAACATAAAAAGGCAGTATTTTGGCCCCTATTACGGGAATCTTAGCTGTCGTTAACATAGTTGCCAAAAGGTAAATGTTATATGCTTCTTCTTATCACTCCAAATACAAAAAAATTAGGATCTATGTATCTATAATAACAAAAGCTTTTATTTATTAACTTGATTACAGATCCAATTTTTTATATCCTTGCAATGCTTTTTGTCAATCCCTGCTATCGAATGTTCCATCCAATTCTACAGTTCGCTTACAACCAACAAAAAATACAACAACAAATTAGTTAAACTTTTTCTGTATTATTTTTTCATTAGTTTTATTCGAATCTAATCTAGTTCTGTTCATGCGGAACGTTCATTTACTGACACGCCACGTCTTCCGGTAGACATGTTGGTAAATCATTAAATATTTGATACTCGCTATGTAAATCGCAAATTTCATTAAAAAAATAAACCATTTCATATGATACCTATATATGACTATCCTGTGACTTCGCCTAAATAAAGCATACGAACGTATATCGAAATAAAAATATTCTATATATTAAATGATCACGATATAGTCTACTTGAGTGAGAAAAAAATATTACTCCAGCGCCAATATTAATATATATATCATGCTAGCAAGAAAATCACATTCATTCCTAAAGATGTGTTGACATAACTATAAATTAAAAATTTAAAAACCCCCGGCATAATATAATAAAAATAGTAATCGGCCATTTTGCGGTGGCGACCATCTTGAATTTGAAATTTATCATAGTGTATAGTATTCTACTAGTCAAGTCCTTTCATTTGATACCCATATTAAGGGGGTTGTGAAAAAAGATGTAATCCGCTATTTTGTGGCGGCAGCCATTTTGGACCGATTTTCATCAAACATAGCTAAGACACTCCCGACTAATTCACATTTCAAACAAAAAACCTAAATCAAAATCGGTTCATCCGTTCGGGAGCTACGATGCCAGAGACAGACAGACACACACACAAACACGTCAAACTTATAGCACACCGTCGTTTTTGCGTCGGGGGTTGAAAATGATGAATTTTATTAAATGTAGCAAAATATTTTTGCGAATGTACTTAAAGATAGTTAATAGTCTTGGTAAATAGTTATATTAGAGTAATTAAATTATTCTATAAACTTTGTGTTAAGTCAAGAATAGCGCATGATACATCATTTTACTTGTGTCTTATTTAAATTTGAAGTTGATTGAATCGTTTGCGTATAAAACTTGTGTTATAATAATAATAGAGAAAATATATTATTATAACCAGTTTCGTATAATAATATAAACGAAATCTAGACAATTAAGTCACTTTGTTATTTATCCATTGTTAAAAGGGGGAAACAATCATTTTTATGTTGAGTTAAACTTCATAATGTTCTATTAGTCATTTGAATTTATACTAAATTATTAATACGTAATTAAGAATTTTTTGCTCCTTACACATGTTAACGATATCGTTTTTTTCTAGTGAAACCTATCTGCTAAAAAATGTACTAAGATATTTCCTACATTCAAATAAAGTCAACTTGTAATTTTAAGTGAATAAGTTCTATTTATTATTCTATCAGTTTTTCCCCGCGGTTTCACCCGTGTAAGTCTCGTTCCCGTGGGAATATCGGGATAAAAAGTAGCCTTAAGTACCAAGTTTCATCGCAATCCCACCAGTAGTTTTTGCGTGAAAGAGTAACAAACATCCATACATCTATACAAAATTTCGCTTTTATAATATTAGTAAGGATGTTGCCTGTAGTAATGATAAAGTGGCTACAAATATTCTGGTTATTTCATTTTAAATTATACTAGCGGTCGCCTAGTGCTCGAAATTCGACCAACTGATATATATTATGTCATGTCATTATACTCGTATATTGATATATGTAACCATAGTTACGCGCTTCGACTGCGTGTCTCAAATGCATGGTTATGTGCATGTAGTGTTTTTTCATTAATTTAATGTATTTCTAACGCATATTTTATATAAATATTAGCATTCGTCACTTCTTCTCTGTATAAACTATAAGTGTGCGAAATTTCATACTCCTCCGTCCGCCCAATTTTCGTAAAAAGGGATCCAAAGTTTTCGCTTCAGGTATTAATATATAGATAATGAGTACCCGTACTAAAGAAGTTAATTGGATAAAATTTAGTTGATATTCCACAAGCAGAATGGAGAACAACTTTGCCATATTCCACGTAACTAATTCTAATTTCTAAGTGAAAAAAAATAAGCGCTTTGTCACCAATGAAAAGTAGCAGAAGAAGATTATTGTTAAGAATTTATTTATGAAAACTATATATACCTTGCTCGCATTTTATAGATATACTACTGTGTTGTTTAGTTAGATACTTAACAACAATATCATCTCAAAAGTAATTATCACCATTAATGTGCTATCAAGTAAATTCTATATGTGTATCCACTTCAAGAAAGAACAACCAACAAAACATTTAATAAGACTGCGCCGATCGAAATGTGCCAAAACAGGCGGTCACAGTTGAGTGAATAAAATCAACACTTTTTGTTTAATACAAATATTAAATATACATTTACCATAACAATGAATGTGTTTACAATTACACCGGGTAAAAAACTTAAAATAATTAATATTTTCGCCTACACAATTACGTAAATTTGCAAAAACGTAAGCCCGTGTTACGTGATTTTTAGATTATAATAGTAGAAATCTATTTTATTTTACAGCTTAAACGAAACATAAATAGTTATATTACAATTTGTCCGTCCCAAATATTTAAGTTATTGGTTGACAATAAAGATACATATATATAAAAAAAGCACTTCAAATCCTCCATACAATTTTACTATGGCGGCCGCGCGGCAATTTGTATATGCGCCGCACGACCTCTGTCATTTTATCTGTCTTACGCTCGGCGCAGACTTAATAATAATATCGTTTCGTATGAAAATTTACTAAAAATAGATTAATTGTTCACTTTTCGTTTCGCATTCTGAACACGCAACCATGATTAATGACGTAACACATTTTTAGCAGATTGTTGTTTTCGCCAACATTCATATCAGTTCCGATAGCCGTGATCGTCTAGTGGTTAGGACCCTACGTTGTGGCCGTAGTAACCCAGGTTCGAATCCTGGTCACGGCAGTGAATACACTGTCACGGCGGAACTATACTTTTTGGACATTGTCAAACATTTTTATCTTAAAAACTAATGGGTTACAGTTTAACAAAAATTTTACTACTAATATTAATTTATAAAACTAGCAAAAATATCTGATTTTTAGATCAGTTTTTTGTTAGCACAAAAAGCCAGTGAAATTGTTATTGCACATCTAAGTTTTATTAATCTAAGGTTAACACAACTACAAAAGATGCGATCAAACAAGATTTTTCAATAGTTAATTCTTTACTATGGTACATACTTTCATGATTTATTAATTTTTTATGTTGCCCTTGATTATTATAATCAAGAATAATCTCTTTTATAAAACATTATTGCCATTTATTTGATTAATTAATGACAATTATAAATTATAGTAAATACTTCGATGTATATTCATATTTTTTGTTCAGAAAATTCGTAATATAATAATAATGCGACTATGTTCTATTATCCGAACCGAACACAAATTTTATTCCACAGAGTACAGAATGTGCGCGCCAAACGTCACTATACGCCAAAGCCATCGTGATCGTAACTTTTACACTCTGTGACCAAATTTAAAAAAAAAGTACGCCTTCATACCCTTTGAAGCGAAAACTTCATTAGGCGCGTTGAGCACTTCTTGGGTGAACAAAAATCATGGAAGTTGCGTCATCGTCACGCTTCCACGCATTATAATTTTTTTAGAATATTAACATTATCTCAGAAATGGTGCGTCCTACGCCAAATATAACGAAATTTTGACCCCCTTAGTAACCACTAACAAAGTATCAGGTACTAGCATCCGACCCGCCACTTTCTTGTTGTTTTTTTTTATTTATAAAGAAGTGTTTATGATCAAGGATTAAAGTTTTCACTTCTATCGGCATTCCCCAAAGACTGCCCCAATTTTTTTAAGTCCAAAAATCATAAACAAAATATTTATTCAATTTAAAAACGACTTTATTCCAATCATTTTAAGAGCTATTTTCCTTTTTATTATTATTGTTTGATCACATCTTTGAACTAAGCGACATACAAAAGGTAATGTATAAAATTGGGCACAGACATGTACCTGTTGTGTTGCAGCGTCTGTAGCTGGTGTGCGCCCCACGTCAGTCCGATGCCCATGTCCGAGTTGATGCTGAAGTCCTGTGGCCCGAAGTTGCCTAGTCCTGAGTAGCTTAGCGGTGTCTGGAATACACAAACGAAATACATTAATACCATTTTGTATAACATTACGCAGTAACAAAAATATATTCTATATTCTATTAATATTCTATCACATACACACAACACCGTCTAGCCCAAACTAAGCAGAGCTTGTATTATAGGTACTAGACAATGGATAAACATACATATATACATTTTTTTTTGTAAATACATACATATTATACATAGAAACACCCAGACCAAGACAAACATCCATATTCATGCACACAAATGTTTGACTTGTGCGAGAATCGAACCCGCGACCTCAGGCGTGGCAGTCGGTTACACTAACCACTACGCCATCGAGGCCGTCTTAACATATTTTTTTAGATATTATATACAGGTTGTCACAGAAGATGTGAATCAAATTGTAACGGGAGATTCCTTAGGTAAGGACCTTTTTTAAAAAAGTACGACTTTTTCTGGCTTCCAACTGCAGGTGCTTTGTTTATGGCAATTTTTTTTTTTTCACTATTAATATTTGTGAAGGATTGTTTTGAAATCGCAGCATTATTTTGGTGATATTTTTTTGCACCAAAGAAAATCTTGTAAATTTGACCAACAACACAACATAATTTTTACAACTTAATTCACATCTTCCGTTACAACTTAATTCTCATCTTCTGGGACAACCTGTATATCCTAACTTAATATTATAAATGCGAATGTGAGTTTGTTTGTTACGCTTTCACGCCTTAACTACTCGACCGATCAGCAGGAAATTTCATATAAACGTTGTCAGGGGAACACAAAAGGACATAGGGTACCTTACACCCAGAAAAAAGTATTGTTACTAATCTAGCCTTTTTGTTTACGTGGGGAAATGCTCCTGATGCGTACCCGCTCACCACAAGGGAAGGCGAGAGGGTTACTAAACTAGCCTACACTTACAAGAGCGAAACCGCGGGCTACAACTAGTAATATATAGAAATATAGAAACCAGTCTCTCACATAGATTTAATCTCCTGTATTGTACACAGTGTAGGGGCACGTTTTGCAATCTCCAAATGAGTTTTTAGGGACTAGATCGCTGGCTCTCTTTCCGTTCGCTTATACTGCGAACGGTGGGAGTGCATTGGGGTCGTCTACCTGTGGCCTGTTGAGGATTGTAGAGCAGTCCCCGATTGTCTTACTACATGTTTGCATCAAGAACAAAAAAAAACATATATATATATATATAAAGCGTATCACCTCGCCGGCGTAAGAGATGTCATCCTGTGGCGGCGGCATGGCGCTGGGGATGACGACGCGCAGGTTGTTGTGGCGCGGCGAGTGGTGCGGCGGCGCGTGCGCATGTTTGTGCGCGCCGCCGCCGTGCCGGTGCGGCGACGGCGCCGGCCCGGGCGACGGCGACGGCGTGCAGCCCGCGTCCAGCGGCGAGCCCGTACCCGGGTAGCCGTTTGACATCTCTAACATACCACCGCTTGGGTATACTGAAAATAATACATTGTACTGTCAGCCATCAGCACAAAGCTGAAAAAAATTTAACAGCGGTTCGTGTCCATCCATAAATTGCGTTACACCAATTTCAAGATTTTTTGACTCCACCGTTCTTGTCACAGCTGGTCATATGTGAGACTCCTCCCTAGTGTGACGTCACATATTTAGCAATTTTATATTTAGAAATTATTTAATTAAAATAGCAGTTCCAAAATTAGTTTTTTGTTATTATTTAGGAATACCCACTGTCCCTCGCGTAAAGCGGGGTACTACTGTACTTCTTAGATATATTAGATTTTGAAATGTGACGTCACAAAATGCAGGACAACTCCCATCCCCTGTCACACAATGTCACACTTCATCGATCCCCTCGCTCCCGGTTAACGTGTGACGTAATTTATGGATGGCCACTTCCTAACAACCTAGTCATGTCTGATCTTCCTTACAAAAAAAAATACATTCAATTTTTACACAAGCACAAATTATGTCCATGTTTTTATCATAATAAGGAAACTAGAGTAGAGTAGTTATCGAGAACCACAGTAAGTCTGGATTTCCGTGGGTCAACATTGATTTAATATATAGATAGAAATTACGCTCGTAGCTCATTGAACTTTGTTACGTGACCATGGTCGATCAATGTCACGGCAAATTGATCCATACAACATGTACGGAAAGGGGCAAAGTAATTTTATAATGTCATAACCGTAGAATTGGTTACTTACTTATCGGGTCGATGGCAACACATTTTATATAATTTTGGACCAGTTTTCGGCAACGCGGATTGCATTTGGTTTAGCCTGGTACAGGTCATCCAGTGTGCACAATTCTGGGCTCACGGGGCACGACAACAGATGACGCATTCTCTGTGGTGATAGGCCGCAGTCACATGCATTCGCACTTGTGTCTATATAACCCCACCTTGACAGATTGTCTTTACATCGGCCCACCTGGATACGCAACCTGTTGAGTGCCTTCCAGGTTGGCCAAGGTATTTTGGCTCCCGGAGTTTTTTAGAATTGGTTGTTAGTATGGAATATTTACTATCAGTTTTATTTAGTAGCTATTAATATTGTACGGATTGTTTCAGTGAGGAATAAGTAATACCTGAATCGGTTTCCGAGGATGACGGCCGTGGACTGATAGAAGTGTGCATCTGTGGACTGGCTTGCAGCAGGCTCTGGTCATAATTTCCGACGGGGACGCTAACAGGCAGGTTGTAGTTGCTTCCAGTAACGCCCACACTCACGCGGCTTCCGTTCAATTGGTTCCTTTGCATCATCATTTGGAATTCTTCGTCAATTTTGGAGTACTTGGCTTCGGTCCTTGGAGTCAGGTTATATTCGGGCTCGGCTTCGGGGCTGTCCGGTGACATCACTCCGTTCTTATGCTCTTTCTTCGTTAGTGCCTGTAAGTGTCAGCGAACACAGCTCAGGTGGTTTGACGAGCCAAAATCATAAATACTCTACTGTATTAATCTTGCATGCATTAAACTCCAGTTAAATTATTATATTACACCCTCTGTACACACCATTAGCGTTATCAGCGACGATCGCGTTAAACTTAATAACTACCGTTCGGTCTGTTTAGATTTTATCACGTCAGTATGTAGTGGAGGGTCAAAATAAAACTGTGCTCTCAAATAAATCTACGGTGTCATTAAGTAGTATAGTACGTGAAATTTTTTTAGCGTACATATGTGTGGTGTCGAACGCAATGATGCAACACTGACTTTACCCTTGTATCAAAACATCGGAGTCAGGTAGGCGCGGTTAATTCAAATAAACACAAATATATTTACAAAACCCATGCTGTACAGGAAAAAATAACATAAATATTTGGGGTGTCTAGTCATAAACTGTTAGTATTAAACGGGTGTCTGCTGTTTTGTACTTTATCCTTTTTTCTAACAGGAAATAAACATGCTTCTTTATTACGTGTTCGTCTATCTTATGTGTATATAATCGTAGTGATATCGTTTACACAAGGTCTTTTGGAACGAGATCTACATCTATAATCTAATAGTGTTCAACGTTGGCTCGTTCACTACGACTGTTTAGTAACAAATGTATGCATTAGGTATTGTGTGTAAGTACAAAGCACGCGGTTAATGGGATAAGTCAATTTTGCATGAACATTGCATTGCGATCACGGGCACACAGATGACGCCGTACTTAATGTACCTCGATGATGTTGCGGTTGGTCAGCGACTCGTGTGGCTCGTTGTATTCCGTGTATTTCAAGAGAACCTGCAATGAAAACAGCATACAAATTGTTTAAAATACATGTATTTATTAACTTAATTTCCCTTGCTTACTAGTTGTCGCTTAAGACCTTTTTGTATACGACACTGGCTTTTGTTATTTTATCCTTCAGCTTCCAATCTTTCTTATTCAATAAATATTAATTAAATTCCTATCCAAATATATTTATGAATAATATCGAACCGTGTGATTTTAGTTTTCGAAATATGTAAAGTATTTTATTTTAAAGTTATAGTTAAAACGGACTAAAGTTGTAATTTGTATTCAGCTAGTTTAAATTGTTAACTTGTGATTATATATGAGAGCCAATTAATTTAGAATTTGCAATGAAAATGTGGCATATATTATTCATGAATAATTCATAACGGCGGAAGATGAGTAAGCTAATGTGTCAAAGTAAAACCTTAAAGCAGCTATAGGTATTACTTATGATAGGAACTAAGGACACAGCCATAATAGGTCGGACAATATAGATGCCCAATATTATATCACAAATAATACAGATTTTCGTAATATATATGTTTAATATAATGTAATGTATTTACTTTGACCTTAAATTAAACACAAAATTTCAAACGGCGGCAGATCATTTAGCTGTTCCACGTGATCTTTATGGGTGGTTTATTCAGCCAGTGTTGGCTTTGAATAAACGATAAAAAATATGCAAATGGCTACGCCGAGTTGTTATTGCTGTGGATTTCATTAAAATATAAAGCTTAGTGTTATGAGTGAGACGTGTTAGGCGACTAACGATAGATAACCAGAAGATATGTACTTTAAGTAAAGTAAATATAATTAAAGATATTTATTTCATTTGTATTCTAGATCCTACGATTATTTTAACTTGTTGAGATATACGGTACTTAAAGAGGGCTTGACATATCTATAAAGAAATGGATATTAAAATGTTAAATTGTTTAAAATTAAAAAAATAATTAATAAGGGGCAGCTGCAATTAGAACATTAATAATAATATAATCTCTTATGAGGAAAATATAATACGTTAGATTTATTAGCTTGAGGTACAAGGAAAATTCTCTTTAGTCAAAAAAACAGTATAACAAAATACACAAGCTATAGATACAAACCTTGTCCATGTCCGTGCTAGCATATTGGTAGAGTTTGTTGTTGGAGCTGAAGATGATAAGAGCAATCTCACAGTCACAGAGTACGCTAAGCTCATAGGCTTTCTTCATTACACCAAATTTGCGCTTGTTGAAGGTCACCTGGAAAATACAAAGAAACTAGTGTTACAACAATTAAACACGCCATCTCTATTCCTTCAATAATTACAAATTAAAATATCAAAGTTCACACAATAATTACAGAATTTCAAACTAGTTTAATATTCAGTTCTATGTCGAATATGTCATTAAATATATGTATGGCTCCATATTGTCATTTAGATATTGGTAAAATGAAAACAAAAGCATTTTATTGGGTCACGGACGAAATCAAATAATTGTTACTGGAACTCATCAACGTTATGTGTCACTGAACGTACGCTTCAAATATCATTTCAGACCATTAAATAATGCACTATTGTGTACACATCATCTGCGGTTAATTTATAATTTTCCTTAACGGCTAAAAAATCGATACTTGTTCTGGTAAATTCATTGGCTTTAGTACAACTAGCATGTCATTGTACTAAACGAATGTTTCCTGTTAAAAACGTATCAAAATACGAGCTGATTGTAAGCAAGCAATCATGCTCTAATATTTATATTTCTATTAAAGAACAAAGGAAGTTGGAAACACCGAAAGTAAATTGACCTTCGCAATTTTAATTTTACATGTCTGCTTCTGCTAGTGCTAGACCAGAATGAAAGAGCTACCCTCCCCTCTCGTAATTAGAAATGTGCTTTGGAGGGGGATATGAAGAGTACTTCGTAGGGTCATAATAAAGTGGACAAGGCTGATATACAGTGTAATCGTATAATTAATAAATTACAAGCGGGAGCGGTCGTTGTCCCGTCGCGATAATGTTTTGCAGTGGGAGTGTTGATAGGCCGCATCTGTTAGTTCATGCCTCATGGTAAGGTCATTTCACTCTAACAGCCTCCAATATTATGTACTAAAGGTATATTCGTTAATATTTTTTATTTATATTTATATTACTTGCATAAATAGTCGTATTATTAATAGTGTCTACTGTTTATATATAATATTGTTTCCAAAAGACACGGGAACAGAGAAATCCATTTTTGCTAATTTTAATTCCTTGAATTAATGAACCCTCAATAACAATGATTGTGTTCGTTTTATTAGTCATTTACTACAAACTTGAGTTTAGTAATTTTTATATAGTTTCGGTATACAGACGAAGTCTGAACTATATTTGTTAATATTATCATATTTCCTTTAATACTAACCTGCCGATTCCGTTCGTCCGTAATCCGGGATATTTGTATTTTCTTCCGACCCATGGTGGCAGCAATCTTGGAAGGGGGTGCGGGGAGCGGGGGGCGAGAAAAAGAGTTGCCTGTGGGCTGGCTGCTACTGCGGAAGTCAACAGCTGCTACCTACAAACAAAGAAAAATAAATTTTAAAATTAAAACAATAAAGTCCTTTTTAGAAATACTAACACTTAAACACATTTCTTAAGTAAACGACAATTCAATAAATAATACGAATGATTTTGAATTATGATCTTTATTACTAAAGCTATAAAGACTATCTATGTAAGTGTTGATTGATTAAGGCCAAAAGCTCTCGTCATCGAAGTACCATGAAGCCATGGTCGTGATTGTGACCATAGCCGAAGCAAGGCCAGCGACAGATGAAGTGACGTAATTTATGCACGCATTTATTACGTAAATCGATAATACTTTGGGATTTTTCATTTTATCGAAGATTCTGTAGATAAGCTTGTTAACTGTGTGCATGAGTGGTATCTAAGTATTCGTATTTTTGATTTCAAGCTTCGGGTGCGCTGTTGCTGCTCAACATTTCAGTAAACATTTTTATAAACTCAAGCTGCTTATACGAGTTTTAGAAGCATTTCCAACAAATTGATTTCCAAGTAGTACCTCGGTGCCGGAGTTTCCAAGTAGGTTTAATTAAGATTAAATCTCTGCAATTTCTCTTATTCCAGTTCTACTCATAGTAAGTCAACTAATAGATATAAACTACATCACTGTGTCGAATGAAGGAAGGAAAAAAAATTAAATAGATATTCCTGTAACACCAAATTAATTTATTTTTTGTCAAGCTTTTTCAAGGTCTGAGAGAGACGACCGGACATCACACATGCTATACGACATACGTGTCTAACAGTTAAGTGATAATATTGTCAACGATTACATCACTGTAGCGTGAGCAGACATTACAATTGACTTTATGGTCAACTTATGGATTAGTCAAGCGAATGGTACTAAATCAATCAAGTAAAAAGTTTACGTAAAATTTGACATTTGAGTATTAAGATCGGTGATCAGACGATTATGACGGAAGATTGATTAATCTCATTGCATGAACTAGGTGATAAGAACTGAATAAATTTGTATTGTACATACATACATACATAGATTTACGCCTGTTTCCCAGAGGGGTAGGCAGAGACTACGGATTTCCATTTGCTATGATCCTGACACACTTCTCTGGCTTCATTCACTTTCATCACATTCCTCATACACGCCCGTCGCCCATTTGTATTGTTTATTAATAAAACCAAATTAGTAACGGAACTTTTGAGCATCTACATAATTATGTGCGTAATAGATATATGTATGTACGAATAATTAGAAAAATATAGTTTAACTATTAAACGAGATACTAAATGTAAATATTCACTACATAACCGTTTCGTAAAATATTTATTTGACACTGTCATTGAAAGAATTGACATCGTAGTCATACATTATTCATGATCCACCTCTGTCGAACAATACCGACAAAACAAAGTAGGCGTTTTACGTTTAAATTTTATAAAAACGTAATTGGCACATTCTCAATCGTCAGGCATGTTTTTATATATCAATATGTTTAAAGAATGATTTAAATTATATACATATCCAAGTTTGGCAATCTTCGTATTGAAACAAAATTCGCGACATGATGTTAAAAATTGATAGTAAATGCATTTTGTTCACGCTGTTAAAATGATCATTAACAATCGAGAACACACAGATGGAAACACAGAACATTGTGTATTGACACGCGAGAAAGTAGCCGTAACAGGAGATTATAACAGGCACGGTGTCTGTAACAGGAAAACGTTGATTACCAATGTTAACACCACAGTGTTAGGCAAAAACGGGGTCATGTGGGCTGATAGGGGTCATTATGCAAATCTGTGTGACCTGGCGTCTTGTGCGCGCTTATGGTAGCTGTAATGTTTGTGTGTTTCACTTTGTTCAGTACCTACGGCTGCAGTTTATATAATGTTAGTATATATAGTGATATTTGAAGGATCATAAGAAGTCAACAATTGTTACTTTCATAATTACTAAATAAAATTACTTAATTTAATACGCCTTGGCAGATATTTGAACAATTCAATGTTAAAATGTTTTGTAACTCCAACAAGAAGAGCCCTAATATTCTGAGCTCTAACGATATTTACATATTTTATTTTTAGTATGTACTAGCTTTTGCATGCCGCTCCGCCCGCGTGGTACCTACATCAATAAAAAGTAGCCTATGTCCTTCCCCAGGTTTTAAACTATATCTGTACCAAATTTCATCTAAATCGGTTGAGTGGTTTAGCCGTGAAAAGGTAACAGACAGACAGACAGATAGATAGACAGAGTTACTTTCGAATTTATAATATTAGTAAGGAAGTATGGATAACACTTATTTTCTCTCCCTTCAAATATGTTTAACACCAACAATGGTTGACAATACAGGTTATTTAAAGATGAAAATAGGCCAATATTAATTCAATGTGAAGCATGGATAACTTCAACAAGGTTTCACGTGCAAATTAAAAACTTATTGTGAGGCTAAAAAAAGTGGAAGCTATATCTGAAATACTAATAAATTATATTTAAGAAAATATACGCTTAGAACATTGGAACTGAAGAATGGAGGTAGAACAGTAGATACAAACGATAATGATGAAAATAATTAACAAAGTCAAACGAATCAACCTTAGTGTTGATATGAAAAATAATGATAGATGTGTATATTACATGATGTGGACAGGGACATCCATCGTATTGGTATCGACGTTAACAAAACACATGAAATTACATCCTCTTTTGTTACTTATAATGATCAGTGCGTGGGTAGTGGCGACATATACGTGGAAGTTTCGTTAACGAGGCATTAATAAACAAAAATGAAATAAACTGGCAGGTATCGTACCGAAATGTCATACTACTGAAAATTATTAAATGAAATTTTATTAATAACTAGGTTTTGCCCGCGGCTTTGCTCGCATTAATTTAGAATTAGACAATCAATTCGGGTTGTACTCTGCTTGTAATAATATAATTCAATCATGATGATGATGATGATTCGAAAGACAAGTGGCGCCATCTATTTATCATAAGAACGTTATTATTGTTTTCCTCGGGAACAGTAATTGTTTTCGGGATGAAAGGTAGCCTATGTCAGTTTCTGTACACCTGTCAACGTATATGCAAAATTTCAGGATGATCAGTTCAGTGGTTAAGGCGTGAAAAAGTAACAAACAAACAAACTGATTTTCGCTTTTATAATATTAGTTAGGATAGGATGAACGATATACCTATTATTTCTAATGATAATATTGAAAAATATAATTGACTAAGTAATATAACTACAATAACATAATCACGTACAATTGCCATACCGTACAGTTGAAGGTCTAAAGCACTGGCCTAAATGCGCCTGACAAATCCGACTTGACAACAAGTGATGTCTTAGGAGTTATTATAGTCCAGCTATTTTGTTAGAAATGCCAAGAGATCGTTGGGACATGATTTATAATGTCTTTTGAGTATTGTAAAATATTCATTACAATCTCGAAGGAAATTACGAAAAATGATTGAAGAGCAGTTTTAATTTTACGTGATCGATTACTTCAGTAAGTTATTTTTTAATATAATTGCCATACAATCCTTATTTCCTTACTTAATATTATAAATTCGAAAGTAACTCTGTCTGTCTATCTGTCTGCCTGTCTGTTTCTCTGTTACCTTTTTACGGCTAAACCACTGAACCAATTTAGATGAAATTTGGTACAGATATATTTTAAAACTTGGGGAAGGACAAAGGCTACTTTTTATTCATGTAGGTAAGTACCACGCGGGTGGAGCCGCGCGCAAAAGCTAGTATTTTATAATCATGTAAAGTGTGTATAGGTAGGTAGCTTATTGCAATAATTAACAACATATTACTAAGTTTCTACTTACGTTATAAGAGTAAAAGAACATAGCGATATAAACATAATTTATTGGGGGGTCCATAGCTAACACGCAAGGGTGGGTGTTTTACGTCACTCAAGCAAAGGCGTGTGTTTCTTACAAGGTTTCACAATACACACCTTGGAACAATAATTCTGCTGTAGTCCTGTTAATAACATTATCGTCGGTATGCATCTTACGTATTACGCAGTAGTAATATGAGTATATTATAATATCTCCTCGAAATAAATTCTAAAATAAGGAATGGCTCTTCAAAGCATACATAATTTAAAGTATCATAAGAATTTTGTAAAACGCCATCCAGTTCACAAAATATTAATTAATGTTTCTTCAATTATCATTAAAGATATCAATAAGCTTTTAGGCAAAATTCTTGGACTATAACTTTATGTACTCGTAAAAGTAAATATAGCAAATCACTATGTAAATTATTATTGAAGTGAAAACTTCTTTAGCGGCGTTGTGCACTTTTCTGTAATGGGTAACAAATGTTAAACTCGCGTCAGGACACGTGACCTGATCGAAAATTCGTAAGACGGAGGGAGAATTGTCATGTTTGTGTACGATAGCGCAATAAATGAATATTGTATTTTACCACATAAATTATAGTACTTTTATACTGATAATTAAAGCAATTCGTGCAAAATTATTCCCTAACCATTTCAAAATATCAAAAATGCACAACGTTAATATTCAAGTTTTCACTTCTGCCGCCACTCCCGGAGTGCAACCCGTTTATTTTTTTAAATCTTTATTTATTAATGGACTTGGTTCACAATAAATAAGCGACCATGTCGTACTCGTAATACAACGTACAATAATTACCATACTTATTTAAATTACACTTTACCTATATACATGATAATTTGGGTTCTTATACTATTAGTTAAACTTATTATCTATTCAGAATCTTGGCTTTAAACAGACCTCCACTAATTTGTATAATGCTTTGGCATCCTTTAAGTCTGGTTGAGACAACACACAGTTGCAACCACCTACATTATTAACAATATTATTAAATATATCGCGTCTTAAAGTTTCGTTGCAGACACATTCCACTAAAATGTGATGCACGTCCTCGATCATGCCACATTCTGTACAATTTGGTGACGACACCTTTTTCATAAAGAATTGTAAATTATAAAACGTTTTTAAATGTTTTATCAACGTGTACGGACCCTAAGATTAACCCTAGTCCCCTTAGTTTCCAGTTGTGCGTGATATGAAGCATTGTTTACGTGAGTAAGTTCTAGGTTGTTTTTTATGTGACCTAATTTCATAATTCATTTTATTACAAGAAAATTGCACCACATTGTAATAATTTTTATTATATATATACATAAGCTTCTCTGCTGTAGCGCTCATTATACATATAAATATATTAAATCACAAATAATTTTATTCATTGAGTAGCTCTGTCGGCTACACTTACAACCAGGTTGGCAATTCGAAAAAAAATTACCAAACTTCCAATGAGCTACCAAAGTATAAACTTAACCGCGGTACTAATTACATTAGTTATATATAGAGTACTATTATTTTTATTACAGCCCAAAATCAACCCTAGGCTATTGCTTCAATAAAAACCCAAAATAGTTCAATATGTTTTATATGTTTTTCCATATAACTAACAATAAAGAATTTTATTTATTTATTTTTATTTATTTCTCTATTTATTACATTACATATTTTTATAATTGGCAGCGGCTTCGGCACTAAGCTCGAGGCTTGTATCGATAAAGGCATACATTTTAATGACAATGGTATCCAATAGCCTGGCATCAATCGAAGCAAAATATCCACTACTAGAGAATCTCTTTATTTTTATACTGCTAAGGTGGCAAACAAGCACACGGCCCACCTGACGGTAGATGGTCACCGTAGCCTATGGATGCCTGCAACACCAGAGGCATCACTTGCGCGCTGCCGACCATTTAGGAATAAAAGGAAGTGGGAAGGAGAAGGAACAGGAAGGGGAATAAGGGTGATTGGGCCTCCGGCACTCTCAATCACCGAACGAAACGCAACAGTATGAATACTGCTATTTCTCGTCGATATTCTGTGAGAGGGTAGTCCTTCCCCGGTCGAGCCGGCCCATTCATGCTGAAATCAGCGAGGCTCTACTACTCTAAAATCTACTTACTCTTAGTCTAAATTAGCAACTCTCCAACACAGACACACACGCGGTCTAGTAAAAAATTAAGTGTTTAAAAAAAAATTCTAAGCTTAACAAAATTTCAGCGTCAAGTAGTTTTTGATACTAATAATAGCACGTTTTAACTTCAGTCAGCGCTGTAATATAATTGAAAGGTGTTCTTAAACTGTAATTATAACTACATATGTTTGGCAGACAATCCATCTAAGATAAGAGGATAATTGGTTTTTATTAAAGAAGCAAATTTACAAATATAATATTAATCCTTCTAAAAATAAATGACGTCTACAAAAGCTCGTAAATCCAAATTTACAACATAAAACATTTTCTTTAGAAGCAATTAAAAGTGAAAGCGAAAAATGTTTTCGTTTTGACGCTTCGCGATTAGGAGTTGAAGCGTCTAAATTAAAATGTCAACATTAAATTCCCATTATTCTGTTGCCAAATGAAAGATTTTTATTTTTATTGTTCGTGCTGCCGCAAATTCCGATATGTGAGTTGGTGCATAAGCGTTTATATGTGTGGGTAAAATATAGTTCACGGTGTCATGTTTGCTCAGTTTCCCCTATATCTGCGAATGTGTGCGTCAGTATACGCACTAACACGGTCTCGGTGTGCGTTCAGCTAGACTCAGTGTGAGATGGTGTGTGTTTGTGTGCATTTTACTGGCATTGCCCGTGTGTAGGTCAAAGGGTGTTTGCAGGGGGTCGTGTAGGGTGGAGCGGGGTAAAGCGGGTGTCAGGTCACTGTGTTTATAGGTGGCTTGTTACGCAGCACTTGCGTCTAATCATGCATTATCACGTTCCCGCTGCGGGTGATTATCGTATGGTCTAATTATCGGTTTCGCTTTCACAGGTGGTGCGAAGAAATCTAACCAAGTATCAGCTGATGTGTTGACAGGTGCTTTAGACAGCGTACTCATTAAATTTCCTATTAGATGAAACCAAAAATAGTGCACCTACAAGTTGTAAAATACAAACACTAAAACGTACGATGCAAACCATTAGAATCTTTTTAATATAAAAAAAGAGGTCAGTGGTTCTTCCTAAAGCTTTCAATTGCTATCTTTAAACAAACTTCTTTATAAATCTACCTGAGACATAGTTCAAAAGCCAAAAAGAATACGAAATAGATAGAGATGTGATATTAGTTAATAAACATAAATTTTACCTGTTATTACAAAATGACGTTAGCATTATTTACTTTAATTAAATGAACTGGAAGTGAGTATATGCAAATTCAAGTGAAGCCCTAAGCTTTAACGACGACAGAGTCTTTCCTTTTTTCTCACGGCTCATTAAGTTTTTTTCTTAAAAGGTTAACATAAGCGTAAAGCCGTGAACTGTAGCTCGTTCAGAGGTAAATAAGTGAGAATATCTTTAACGCAACACTCAAAAAGGAAAGCTTGGAGCATAGATTAATGGGCGAATTATCTCACAACGTAAAAATAAGGTAGGAAATATATTGCAACATAAATTAAGAGCATTTGTTTATTCTTTTAAAGGTTCCTCCCTTAAGAAGTCTGTAATTGGGGACAAAGTGATGAAATCTTGTTTTCTTTTTTCATTTCGTCATTATTTTCTAGAGAAACTTGAATTTCCATTTAAAATTAAAATAAATACTTTCAGTAATAGTAAATTAACCAATACTATTAGGTAGTCAACTTAATACTACTCATAGACTTTATATTTGATGCTTGTTTGGGACAAATATAGTTACATTTAACTAGCTTTTGCACGAGGCTCCGCCCGCGTGGTACCTACATCAATAAAAAGTAGCCTATGTCCTTCTCCAGGTTTTAAAATATCTGTGCCAAATTTCATCTAAATCGGTTGAGTGGTTTAGCCGTGAAAAGGTAACAGACAGACAGATAGATAGACAGACAGAGTTACTTTCGCATTTATAATATTAGTAAGGATTAGGGTGTTCTTTTTTGTTTATATATTTATCAATACAATTATTATATTTTAATCAGAAATAATGAAGTGTTCAAATACAAACCAAGTAAATTAGAAGTCATATTTTTACAAAGTCTTTAAATTGCCATTCAAAACTGTCTTACGCATAACAGTAAAGGTGGTCCCCGATGCAGATAAAATGATACCATGGCTAAATTATATCACCATAATACCGTTCGCACCCTCCGCGTTCAGTTTAATAACGCTTTCAGTGCGGGTTTGGGTCTGCTTCGCTACTGCAGCGCTTCGGGTATGTTCGCATGGGCGCGCACGGACTGCTTCTATGCGACCATGCGGAAGCGCTGCGCGTCTCTTGTACGCAGAGTGCGGGCCAGCTCCAATACCGTTCTAAGAATGATAGCAAATAGGTTGGAATGTCCTTATGTGCGCCACTCTTGTGACAGACAATTTACATATAGTGTCGCACGTAAGAGACTACTGTAATTAATTGATTATGGGAATGAATTTTAATTAATATTGTGGATTATCTTATTTATATGTTGTATTTATTTGTGTATGATGTAAGATATAATATGGGTTATGAACCTGAAATAAATGTATTTTAATAATTTTAATTTAATAATTACTATAAAATCTACTACCATCATTACATAAATATTTTAAATATACAATTAAGTCTGAAACACAATACTAATTACTGCAAACAAAAAATCTACATACAAAACATCGAGTACTTCAAATCCAGGCAAGGAACTCATGTACGGCTTGATAATATTTCGTTATAATGTTATTTACGCTGATAATTTGTACAAATTTAAGAACTCCAGTCTAATGAAAACAAGAGTTATTATATTTACAGACATGTTTCGCTTTTAAACATTAATTAAATTAATTACATTAAGTCGTATGATTTTCTATTTGGTGTATAATGTCACCATGTTTTTGTGCCTTAAATGGCGAATAGATACTTAGCATAACTCAGACTGAGCTGAAATTAATTCCAAACATTTTCAAGATATGTGGTTATAGGATGCTGAGGAATATTTCTGTAGTATTTCTCTCTGTGTATGCTGGTAACTTGATATTATGTTTAACTAGCTATTGCCCGCGGCTTCGCTCGCGTTAATTTAGAATTTGACAATCAATTCGGCTTGTACTCTGCTTGTAATAATATGATTCAATCATGATTCGAAAGACACGTGGCGCCATCTATTATCATAAGAACTTTATTATTGTTTTTCTCGGGAACAGTAATTTTTGTCGGGATGAAAGGTAGCCTATGTCCGTTTCTGTACACCTGACACCGTATATGCAAAATTTCAGGATGACCGGTTTAGTGGTTTAGGCGTGAAAAGATAACAAACAAACAAACTCATTTCGCTTTTATAATATTAGTTAGGATTTACAAAGTAAAATATTTTGCAGATTCTGTAACATTTTTGTTTGATTCTAATTTCTAATTATCGTCCCTCATTTTGATGCTAATGGTGGTTCTTGTTGTACCAGTGATAGAACTAATACAGCAAACTTGTCTTAGTTGATCAGATCTTGAGTTTAATTGTCGGGTCAGGTTTTTGGAAGTTTAGTGGTAGCTTTTAGTAATACGTAGTCTGAAGTTTTGCCAGCTCTTATTAACGTTACGTACGACCTACCTGATGTCTATGGTCTAATATAATGTATATTTCAAGCTTTTATATTGTTTTTGAAGAGTTCTGATTTATGAATATTTCTGGAATACTTAAATATAAGTAAGTACAAAATTGTAAAGGTCAACTAGCTATACAAGGTATTGTGTTCATCCAGTATCGGATAAACATCAACTGAGATCAAATTTTCAATAATGACATTCACGACTGTTTACTGTTGAACGGTGGAGTAATGAAAAAAACTGTAGTCAAGGAAAGTCGTGTAGGCGTCGGTTTCTAGGCTTGACACCCACGCTCGTTTCATCTACATTATATGGAGTTCAGAGGTTTAGATATTCCAGGGGCTTCTAATTGTAGGTGAACGTCTATGTGTGAGAGTAAATTCTTGTTTTCAGAATGAAACATATACATACATAAGTATGATATTAGATTTGTTAAAGTTCAAATATTCATCTCCTGTCATTCTACTATCATCTAAATTTTGATTTACTTATTTAATTATTTAGCAAGCATCATTATCATTAAGCTATTACGACCTGTTTGTTCTCTTTTCCGCCTCTTATTCTTGTTTTGTACTAACATTGACGTTTTAATTAAGCTATACCGGTGAGAACATTTTATTCTCTCTACGTTTTAAGATTACCATTCCATTCGATTAATAAAATAAAATCATAAATAAAAGTACACGAGTATTATTAAAATGCCTGTTAATAAAGTTATATTATCGTTCATTGTCTAAACTCAACTAAAATAATAATGAGATTTGATTTTTAAAAAGGATACTTTTCGAACTAATAACATTAAGTGAACCTGCAAAAATATCTGTGTACCACTCAGACAAGAATACGCTAAATGATTTTCAACTCTAAAATATTAACAGGCAGATAGCGGGAACAACATATTATCCAAAAAATGTTTTAATCATTTCATTTTACATGGTAATTGCAAATATTCTGAACCGATAACCCGTTCTCATATCATGAACTGAATTCCGTTGTATTCTGTTCGTTCTGCTTTGAACGTTTTTACTTGAAACTGTGTTTATTTTTGTATCCCGCAAAATATTTTTGTTTTGATTGATATCAGTTTCATCTATATAGATAACATCACCATATGTTTGCCTTTTGCTTATTTAATTCAGATGTTGTTCTCTTTCATCCTTTTTCTCTTCATCTCTATTAGCTGCCATCTTGGTGCTCACTCTCTTTGTAGTCATATCATAAAATTCATTATGATTGTTAACATTGATAAATGAATTTTTGTGTGTTAAAATATGCTAATATCAGCTTCTTTACCTTTCTGCGTTTCTAATATTTGTAATTCATCCACCTAGTTAATCATTCTTGAGATAGTTTATTTATTCCTTTGAAATGTCTCTTTGTTCTTATGGCTATTTGATGAATTTGTCTGTAGAGTTCTCCATATTTATTTAATAGAGAAAGCTTTCAGAACATGTTTTATCAAAAACATTTCACCGTTCAACTAGACGTGATAACCTTCGACAGCAAATAATTGAATTTGTATTTAATAAAGTAATAAAAATGTAGAGCGCTACAGGTAAAATGGCGAGCCCATTAAATTGATTTCGCTTTCACGGAAGCCCCCAGATGCAATAATGCCGGTACAATATGGTTACCATGGAAACGCGCCTCGTGGAGCTTGATAGGGATGTACCGCGACTAGAATCAATACAAACATTTCCTCGGTGAAGAGCACTAATGGCGTATGTATACAATTTGTTGGAATGAAATGAATATCGTCGTTAACAGAGTGAAACTGCGTCATAATATGAAGTTTTTAATTATTACAAAATTCACTATACTGAATTACTTGTTTCAAATATTGCTCTATAATTTTCATATAATTATTACGATGGTTCATTTTGAATTATGATTACTTTTTTAAAGTGGCATGCCTTTCAATATTTTTATTATTTAGTAGTAGATAATAATAAAACAAATTCTAACCAGCAACAATAAACAAATAAATCACACATGAATTCATGTCCGGTGTAAGGTCAACTATTCAATCTTTGTTTTATTATGCCTAAGTATAATAATATAATATAATAATATTCTATCACATACACACAACACCATCTAGCCCAAACTAAGCAGAGCTTGTACTATGGGTACTAGACAATGGATAAACATACATATATAATTATTTTTTTTGTAACTACTTACATATTATACATAGAAACACCCAGACCAAGACAAACATCAATGTTCATGCACACAAATGTTTGACTTGTGCGGAAATCGAACCCGCAACCTCAGGCGTGGCAGTCGGTTTTACTAACCACTACTGTTAAAAATTATAACCATAGCATTCATTTTGTGCCCAGGAGAATATGTCAAGCTGTTACCCAGATATCATGATCACCAACTATTAGTTAATTAATAACCAATCGATAAAGAATTTTTTTGGGTATCCTAACTAAGCAGGCGCGTAAAATAATTATTCCAAGGTGGCTTCCGATTATCTGTCTTCGTTAGCTACTAACCACATAACTTGACGAGTAGTGTGATCTTATCTTATCTTATGTGGGGGCCAGTCAGTGCAGACCGGCGACACTTCAACCCAGTGGGACCATCGGCTTAACGTGCTTTCCAAGGCACGGAGCAGGCGATAATTGTCAATCAATACGCACATAATTTCGAAAAGTCATATAACTTCTGAAAGTCAGAGGTGCGCGACATGGGTTTGAACCCGAGACCCTCTACATTGCAGTCTGTTGGTCTCCCCACTGAGCTATCGCTGCTCAGTAGTATGATACAAGCAAATCACGTTAAAACAATTCAAATCTACAATTTCGACATGAAAGTCACCAGAAACACCTGTTTTGCCCCTCCCTAGCGCTGCGCGACCTTGCGCGGGTGTGGGTGTTAGGGTACAGGAATGAGGTGTACCCACGCATTATTATGTCCAGAATCCTAATGTACATAATATCTATCGCAATGGAAATTCAATCACTACTTGTGTTTGTTTTGACGAACAATATCGGTAGAAAAGCGCCGTAGGCGTGTTCAATAAATCTATATAGCTGGTTTATCTACATTCTAGAAGGTAAACTAATTTGATTACGATTTGACGGAAAGGTCTAGGATATTATTTCCGATAGATAGGTTAGTGTAAATTAATAATTTTCTTGGTAGTACGTAGTCAAATGAAATTTTAGATTTAAAATATAGCACATAGTTTTTCATATTATTATAGAGACGTTCTATATGATGATTCATAATTATGAATTACTAGATGTTCCCGCGGTTTCACCCGCGTTTATCATTACTGCGCCGCCCCCGTGGGTCGTAGCGTGATGTTATGTAGCCTATAGCCTTCCTCGATAAATAGGGTATCCAACACTAAAAGAATTTTTCAAATCGAACCAGTAGTAATCACGCAGAATAAACCAGGAGAAACATCGTTTGTACTATGTCTGTAATGGGTAATTATTTTGCTGCAATGTTATTTTAAAACTGCGATATCTCCTAAGATATTCATTGAAATCGAATGATGTAAAGGGCAATTTTGTTTTAAATTAAATACTTGTGATGAATAACGTATTTATTTGGATAAGGATTAATATCATGTTTATAATAATACCTTCGCAAATAATGCATTATTTTAGAACAAATTTTGTTAGCATAAAAATGGTTATAGTGAGCCAACCTTAAAAGATAGACATATGCTGTTGCGGACTTTTTTTTTAAACTTTTAAAGGGGAACAATTCTGTCATACATGATTTTTGCGAAACTTTAACTGTTTACGCAGCGCACGCAGCGGAAGCTCTCAAAAGGAAAAAATATCCTCCGACTTTGAATCATTCTTCATTGGTGCTCAGCTCCTATTGATCTTAGCGTGATGATATATAGCCTATAGCCTTCCTCGATAAATGGGCTATCTAACACTGAAATAATTTTCAAATCGGACCGGTAGTTCCTGAGATTAGCACGTTCAAGCAAACAAACAAGCAAACAAACTCTTCAGCTTTATAATATTAGTATAGATTTTGTTTAATTGAGATTTTCTGCAAGCTTTTTATTGCTAAAAATATTTAACCGTCGGAATAAATGAGAAAAATAAAGAGTTGCTAGCAAAATAAACCCTGATTTGACTGCGCGGATGGAGTAAGTGGCTTTATTCTAGATTTGATTCTCGGATACTATGGTATTTTTCATATAGTCAGTTGCTAAGTCAATAATGTCAAAAAATTATCCAGTCACTGGAATACAGGAGTGAGTTTTTGTGTTACTGCATTTCAATATGATATGAAATAAAATGAGGTCTGATCTTATCGAGAAACCAGACATCTGGTTAAAAATGAACACAGATAGCAAGGCGTCACACGTGTGTATTCCCTTTGGGTAGACAGAGACGCAGAACATTCACATTTCGCTGCTTACATCATAAGACGCATAACATATACAGTTTTAGACATCGTAGTTACAGGACATATAATTAAAGAAAATTCAGGATTCTTTGTTCTATGATGATTACAAGTTAATACTAGTAATCATCATAGAACAAGTTGTAATAAGTGTAAGCTTAGGCTGTCTAAAGATAATAGTGTTCGATTATGAGAATTTAATCGAAAGGTCGCTAAATCCATGCACCAAAATAGCTGTCCATCAGTTTGATTGAATTCCCAGTATGATTATAACCACATAGGTAGGCGATGCACTGAAAGGGTGGTGCGTCCTACGCATACACGTAAACCTACGTATAAACAGGTATACGTGGCGCTAGTGTGTGCCGGCACGTGTAAGTACCGGCTCGTTAATTGGTAGCTACGGATATTGCCTGATGGCATTATGCGAAAATACGATTTATCTCCGACCTCGGCACTTTCCACGTGTTTTCCTGTGGCCATCGATTCTGCTCGCGGCGGATTTCGCTTTTTACATCAAAGTATGAAGAGAGTCATTTTATAGATGGTATTTTGTACCTACTAATATTTATATGAACTCTGTTTTATACAAAGCCCACAGTTGGGGTCCTGTCAATGTGTAGAAGTACATAGACTCACGCTTGGATATTTTCAGAAGTGGTACAAAAGAATCAACCGACCCGAGAATCAGAGATCTTACGGTCGGCTACATCCTTGCAGCCGCCATGGGCTTGAGATATTCAAAATAAGATTAGACTTTTTTTTGAGAAGGCTAGGATAGTTCAAAAAATATTTTAATGTTTTAGGAGGACTGGACTCATTATTATATTTCCGTTTAGCTTTAAAGTGTGAAAATTACTAAGAGAATTTTTAACTCTATCACTGTCCTACAAAATTAAATGTGTCATAAATAACGACACGAAACTATATTCTTTTGTTCATACTAGCCTACATAGCAATAAACCGCACGTTACACTGACTCATACACTTTTATCTAATTTCGATGGGTTTCAAGGAACAAGCTTGGACATACCCATAACCCAATATACGGAGCAAAACAACATCCCGTTCAAGTGAAGACGGAAAAGGTTTTCTTCAGTATTCAATGAGGTAAGCGACAAAATAAAATAGAGATAGCCTACGGAGCCCATGGGACTGCCATGTAGAAGTCCCGAAATTGATCCCACGGCGCTCATCTCTGACTTTTTGAAGTTTATTATTATTGCTTTATAATGTACTAGCTTTTGCTCGCAGCTTCGCTCGCGTTAATTTAGAATTTGACAATCAATTCGGGTTGTACTCTGCTCGTAATAATATAATTCAATCATGATTCGAAAGACACGTGGCGCCATCTATTATTATAAGAACGTTATTATTGTTTTCCTCGGGAACAGTATTTTTTCGGGATGAAAGGTAGCCTATGACCGTCTCTGTACACCTGATAATAAATATGCAAAATTTCAGGATGATCGATTCAGTGGTTTAGGCATGAAACGGTAAGAAACAAACAAACAAACAAACTCATTTTCGCTTTTATAATATTATAGTTAGGATAGTTAGGATGTTATTGTATATTCCTTTGTTGGAAATCCTTAAATAAATAAGTTATTTGCGTATTAAATAGTTAATTATCGCTCGCTTTAACGGTGAAGAAAAACATCGCGGTGAAACCTGCATGTTTGAGAGTTCTCCGTAATCTATCGAAGATACATATGTGAAGTCTGTTAACCTGCATTGGGTCAGCGTGGTGGACTATGGCCTAACCCTTCTCATACTGAGAAGGCACCCGAGCCCAGAAGTGGGACAGTTTAATACTAGACTGATATTGTCATGAGCGACAAAATATATAGTGAAAAGTGTACGAAGGTGCGATTACGCGTTTAGCAAACGATAGAATTCTATTTGTAAGTGAATCTTGTAATTACGGCACGCCGATGTCTTTATCATATGAATGCTTTATTTGTTAAAAACCGCTTTACGACTTAACGTTGAAGAGTTCAAAAACCATTTATCGAAGACAATTATTATTAACGTTGCTGGATACTGCGATAAAATAATTGTCCTGGATTAGGTACAAAAGAACACGACGAAGACAGTCGTAATGGTTATGTGGGCTAATCTAAGTCTTTTTGTATTTGCTAATGTATAAGTAGGTAGCTCTTCTGCTACGCTGAATGCTGTTCGGATTCCACACGGGATAATCAACGTTTGCGTGATACACAAATAATTCTTCCGAGTTAAGGTGTACTTTGTGTCCCTTAATTGTAAATGCGAGTAGTTAGCCGTGATACAGAGCATAAAGGGACACAGAAATGACTTTTAATATACATAATAATAATTAGTATATTTGAGGATTTGGATTAAGAGCCATTTCACAAAATTACGCAAGTGAAGTTTAGGTAAATTCCGACTCGCCGAGCGATCGAGACAGTACGATGCGTCTAGGAGCGTCGCGGTATAGTGCGACCGTGTCAACAGTTAAGTTTTGATACTTTTCTTGGTACCTATTGCTTAAATTGTATTAACTTAAAACAAAACAAGCTAAAGCCAGAAAATATTTGAGGTGGAAGCAGAACAACTCACCAAGTTTTTGATAAAGACAAGAAATTATTTCGTTACAAGCAAACATACATTTTTGTATAATTTTGATTAAACCAATAATGCTATTTGCAATATATTTTACATACCTATAAGTAAATTTAATTTACAACCAATCTTGTCTAAACTTAATCTCCTTTTGACAAGTTAGAACCTCGACCTTTAAATAGTAAGAATAATGTGTTTAACTCTATAACAAGAAACATTAGACATGATTGCTTAGTTCTATGTCCAATGGTTCATTAAATTATAATACAAACTGTTTATGAGGAAAAAGGCGGTGATGTCTACAACTGGGCTTATCAGCGGCTGCGGTGTCGGAGACCTTACCTGCGGCCACATGAGGCCAATGTTCGATTTAACTTCAATGACAATGTAAAATATATTAAAATGAAACATAAATAAACATACCAAAACATTATTTAATTTCATCACATATTATCATGTTATTGTATTTCATAAAATATAACATATTTTTGTAATAAATGTCCTTTTATGCAAATTTACCTGTAATTATTTAATATACATATATAAATAATAACACTTATTTTAAAATATATAAAACAAGCTTATTATCAGCGAATGTTTTGACAATAAATTATTTATGGATTTAGAAATAAAATTTCGCCTTTATGATTACAGTTCTTGTTTGTTTTACCTTTATAGTTTTGAGTTGAATTGTATGTTTAGTAACTTAATATTTTATAGGCGATTCAAATTTAATTATAACACAGTTATTAGAGTTTGGTATCTAAATAGAATACTACTATTATTACATTGTTCTAGCGTACAAACAGTCGGTATTAAGGTATACATATTTTATATTTATTCTATTACTAGCTTTTGCCCGCGGCTTCACTCGCATTAATTTAGAATTTGACAATCAATTCGGGTTGTACTCTGCTTGTAATAATATAATTCAATCATGATCATAAGAACGTTATTATTGTTTTCCTCGGGAACAGTAATTTTTTTCGGGATGAAAGATAGTCTATGTCCGTTTTTGTACACCTGTCAGTATATATGCAAAATTTCAGGATGATCGGTACAGTAGTTTAGGCGTGAAAAAGTAACAAACAAATAAACTCATTTTCGCTTTTATAATATTAGTTGGGATAGCAATACTAAAGTTATCAACCTGTCAAAAAATTATCGCTGTTCTGCCAACGTAAGGGTTATAAATTACTGGTCTCTTGACAGCACAGTGCTCCCTTAAGAATTGTTTAAACCCTAGTGATCACAGAAAGAAAATGTGACCTTTCATTAAAGTAGAGACGACACTTTACACTTTGTGAAAGGGAATATGTGATTAACTATAAAGTCCTGCAGTTATTCGGTCTTGAGACAAATTACGTAAACACGTATTTTACGTATAATTATTCTGTTCAGCATAATAATAATAGAACTAAATAATTTTGCCAAACAACGTAGATGACGCATAATACTATGGGGAATTTCTAGGTTGCTGTTTTATCCTTTGTCACACAGGATAAATAAGAATAAATAAGCATTGTATTCTAAAATAAATACACTGAAGTAATTGTATTAATAAAAATATTTATATTTTACTATAAATAACATTTAATCCATAGTTTTTAAAACTTAATAGAAAGTTTGTTTATATTTTTGATAAAGTATTTACATTTTACACTTTTCTTAAAGAGAGCATATAAAATTGTATTATTAAAATATAAATTATGAGTTTTATGTGTAATTGCACATACATAAATAATGTTTTGAAATCATATATTTTAATATTGGCCTGTGCTATCAGGCTTGTTGCCAGATTCAAACGACATGCGATGCCAAATTTTGGACATCCACAGACAAAGATTGTTGACTGGGTTGACTGGCCTTCACAGGTGAAGTAGATAAATAAAAAACAATATATTTGTTATTTAGATCGGTATATACTCTACAAAAAATTATCCCAAAAATTAACGTTTATACAGTAATATGAATTTTATTTTATAGTTTTTGTGTTAAATAGATACTTATTTAACGAAATTGTTACAAAAACAATCTGTATAAATAAATTTACACTATTGTATAGGAGTTTATAGATTATCAATCCCAGCTATGGCGACCATGGAAAACATATGCACGGCTGCTTATAGGTTAAGTACATTGGTAACATTCTATGTTGCCTCTAATACTTTTTATATGTTCAAGTAGAAATAAATTATGTTTTTTTATACTTACTAATAATAATAATAATAATGTCCTCCAGACCGAATCTCGGTCACGGCGGCAGATTGGTCTGAACGGAAACTGGTCATGTGTGCAGGAGATATTATAGTGTACAAGCGTGTGCGCAAACACAAGTGCACTCTCTGTTCCCTAACCCTCAAGATCCGATGGGACGGTAATCCGACACGACCGGAGAGAGATCACGCGCCAACGTTCTAACTCCGGACTGCTATTGAGATTTCTTAATATATAAACCCAATAACTTCTTGTTGGCCCGACCCGGGATTCAAACCCGAGACCTCATGCACAGCAGTCGCATTCACTACCGCTGCGCCACGGAGGCAGTTAAAAATGATTTTATACTACTAAGATCACTTGCGCGTTGGTGACCCTTTAGGAAAGAAAGTGGGAAGGAGAAGGAGCGGGAAGGTGGAAATAGGGTGATTGGGCCTCCAGCACTCTCACTCACTAAACGAAACACATTAAATACTGCTATTTCACGTCGAATTTCTGTAAAAGGGTAGTCCTTCTCCGGTCGAGCCGGCCCATTCATACTGAAATCAGCGAGGCTCTATTACTCTCAAGTTAGCTTAGAATTGCTCCTGATTTTTAGAAGTTAAGTTGGTTACCTATATTATAAAGATATAATATATGATACTTATACAATACTAGTTTTTGCCCGCGGCTTTGCTCGCGTAAATGTAGGTAAGGTTAGGTTTGCTACAGTACTTTTTCTGGATGAAAGGTACCTATGTCCTATTCTGTACCGCTGACAACGCGTATGCGCGAAATTTCATGATGATCGGTCGAGTAATTAAGTCGTGAAAGTGTAACAAACAAACTCACATTCGCATTTATAATATTACTAGCTTTTGCCCGTGGCTTCGCTCGCGATAATTTAGAATTTGACAATCAATTCGGGTTGTACTCTGATTGTAATAATATAATTCAATCACGATTCGAAAGAAACGTGGCGCCATCTATTACCATAAGAACGTTTCTGTTGTTTTCCTCGGGAACAGTAATTTTTTTCGGGATGAAAGGTAGCCTGTGTCCGTTTCTGTACACCTGACAACGCATATGCAAAATTTCAGGATGATCGGTTCAGTGGTGTAGGCGTGAAAAGGTAACAAACAAACTCATTTTCGCTTTTATAATATCAGTTAGGATTAGGATTAGTTAGGATTAGTAAGGATGTATTTTAGCCTTATTGTTTTCAGTTCAACATCCTACTACTACTCACTTCAAGTACTTTACGTAATGTTCGTATAATATATTGTGTTATTAACTTGACTCCAACCTTGCTCTAATATATTTTTCTAGAATAATGACATGCAGATATACTTACCGCTTGATATTGTACAGTGTTTTGTACAAAGTATTTATCTCTAATAAACGGCACTTGTTGCGTCACGATCATGATCTTATTATCTGTCAATAGGCCGTTGTTCCCTGAGTAAATGCCTTATGTTCACCGCGAATATTTGTGCCACAAGCCAGCAGATAGGCTTCAACACTATTGAATAATAAGATCAAGGATATAATTTACATTTCCTTTCGTTAATTGATTTCTGCTCACGTTTTATACAGGTTTGCATGCGCCTATCAAACTTGATTTTTTTAATCAATAAACTCGTCGTATTTAAATAAATATATTTGAATGTAAATGCCGAACATGCAATTTGTAATGTTGATATTTCAGTTTACTATTCCTGATTGAATTAATCGTGTTGTGTCTGATTAGATAAATAATATTAACAGACGCGAAGTCACTTAGTAATAGTAAGATTTAATAATATTATAATAATATAATATAATTTATATTTTTTACTTTTTAGTTGGCAAGCAAGCTTACGGCCCACCTGATTGTAAGTGTTCAACGTAGCCTATGGACGCCTGCGACACCAGAGGCATCACCTGCGCGTTGCCAACCCTTTAGGAAAGGAAGTGGGAAGGAGAAGGAGCAGGAAGGGGGAAAGGGGGTGCTTGGGCCTCCGGCGCTCTCACTCACCGAACGAAACACAACAGTAGCATTACTGCTATTTCACGTCGATATTCTGTGAGAGTGTAGTCCTTCCCCGGTCGAGCCGGCCCATTCATGCTGAAATCAGCGAGGCTCTACTACTCTAATATATATCTTACAAACAATAGTAAAACGCATCTATTAAGTTAAATCAATGTAACTCATTAAGTAATAATTCAGATCGTTGATCCATCTTCATGATCAAATTTGTAAACGTTTAATTACTAATCAAATTTGATTTCTTTACCTTTTTGCACATCTACAGGTATGTTGTACTGTTAGAACTTTGAATGACTCATTTACTTTCCCTGTCCAAGTTGCCAGTAAACGTAGAAAAAATGTTCTTGAGGAAAATCTCTCAAGCCTGCTACGAAACAATGAGTCATTGAGAACCTATGCCGACGAAGCTTTTTGTATTACAAATATTTTCGAATCGCACAAAATGTAAAAACATATATTAAATACATAATAAGTTTCAAAACATGCACAAAAACAAAACCATTTGTTTGTGATTCAATGGTTACATTTAAGTACAAGCAATTTATGAAGGCTCTGTTTGATGATACAGTCCATCAATCACTCTGTTGCAGTTCACTGTTCGACATTCTTCGATGACTAAATAATAAGAAGCATATGTTGTCCAAGATTTTTCTCTCCGAACTTTATCCGATTGTCTTTGCGCCATTATGTAAATATAGACATTCTATGCATATATAGACATTCTATAATATAATGATATTACATTACTGGAAAACGAAAAAGGTACAGCTTAACTATACAAAATTTGAAACTATAGAGCATTTGAAACATTTTGTAGGAGACAAACATCATATTATTATGCTTTGACGTAGTTCAAGAATTAGATATCTAAGAGAAGTTACAAATGCAAATGGTTACCAAAATGCGTCCATGTTCAAGTCTAAATCTATACTATAATATTATAAAGCTGACGAGTCAGTTTGTTTGTTTGTTTGAACGCACTAATCTCAGGAACTACTGGTTCGAATTGAAAAATGATTTTAGTGTTGGATAGCCTATTTATCGAGGAAGGCTATAGGTAGGCTATATAACATCACGCTACGACCCACGGGGGCCGCACAGTAACCATAACCACGAGTGAAACTCCGGGCACATCTAGTATTAGATATAGCATTTAAAATAAAATTGACCTAAATAGTTGTAACCTTTAAATCTCACTGTGCCTTTTGTGCGTCTCTTGGAATAGTTTCAAAGAGAATTTCTGCGAAACTGAAATGAACCATATTACACAGAAACGTGAATACCATGTGTATTAGAAAGATATTCGTGATGACTAGTACTAGAAAATATACTGCGTATATAACTATTTTCCATTGTACCAGCAAATATTTACCTACTCGTATGATACATGTAACTTGTGTAACATTCATATAAGATGCAACCTTAATAATTTTATTTGCACTTGATAACGAAAGACGTTCTCTTTGTATCTATTACTCTACGTCCAGTGTAGCGGACATTATCAAGAAAAGATATGCAGATAATGGAGAATATAGACTGCAATTCAAGTAGGTTCGATCCTCAGAAGGACAAAAGTCTTTACATGGCTGTTGAAATTAATTTTAATGATATCTTTATTGCAGCTTCTTTTCGAATATTAAGTTTTAATTTTAAATAGGTAACCATAATAGTTTAAAAAAGAGTCTAGCTTTAGTGATGTTTATCTAAGTTTTTTAAAATTAAAGTTTGTAATTAAATTAAGATTTAAGTTATGTATTATTTTCTTTTTATAATCACGTCGTAATTCAGTTTTTAGGATTGTGGGAATAAGTAGATTGGTAGGGAAGATTATGTCATTAGACTGATATTGTTTGTGTTGGTTTGTACTTTAATTTAAATATATTTAGGTTTATCACCTACCCAAATTAACGTACGTACCTACCTAAATGACGTAAGATGAGGAGGGTCATTTACAAAAAAATAGCACACAAAAACTACAGAATCAAAAGGCACTTAATAAATAAAATATAATATGCAATCTCGTACGGAAAATGTTAACAAAACTGTGCGAATAACATGAAAAAAACAATTTGCATGATAAAATTCGCGATACAAGTGATATAACCTGTCTAAGTGCGTCGCGTGTGGTTGCCAAGCAACGCGTCACTGTCCCAAGATGGCGCGGCTGACGTCATCGGACGGCGGCGCGGAGCGAGGCGGGGGCCGGGGGGCAAGGTCTCTCAGCGGACCGACGACCGTGTCACTTCCCAGTGAAAAAGAGACTCGAGAACCCGAATCAAGGGTTGTCCTTGAATTTCACGGAAGGTAAAAGTACAAGGTGAAGTTTAGAACAACGAGAACCCTAGAAATCTGAGAGAGATTCATTAGTACCTTGATTCTAAACCTCTTTAAAACCTACGAACCAAAGAGTAAAGGATAGATTTGTTAACCAAATCTAAACTACCAATTAAAAGGTTGCTAGTGTTCAGTACAATGCCTATAATTTTAAACGCATGAGGTGTAACCGTATTCTATGATCCTATGGTCGTGTTTACGAGCCGCGAACTCGCATGCCTATGACATCAGCAAAACGTTTTGTTAAGCTATATCACAGCGTTCGACCGTTCGACCCATGTCAAGTTCAGTGAAAAAGAAAGTGACTCGTTTTTTATGGCCACTTGCTAAGCCACGTGTTTGCTCACGAGTATTACTATATTCACGTACCGTTTGACACCTGTCAAAACCAATAACAATTGTATCAACACGTTCAATGCCGAACGGAAATTAGCTAACCGTTTCATATATTTGCCTAAAACACTTGTTTCCTGTGTCATAGAGTTAGTTATAGATTACAGTTAAATTATTTTGCAACCGTTACTAAGATATCATATTTTTAATTGAACTCAGCAAAAGTTATTCATCAGAGACTGCAAATTAAGTAGGTTAAGACAAATAGGACAAAAAGGGTTACATAAACATCTCGAACCGCGACCATAAGCTATTGTATTAATAAACAGAGCATACATCGTGAGTTTATAAAGGACATTCAAATTAAAGACTCGTGATAGTCCCGCGATGGAGTTTTAATACTTTCAACGTAATCATGCACAATATAAAGTCACTTAACATGGTAGAGACAAAACAACGATGTAACGTTGAGTTGTATCCGTAATTTAATTAATTTATTGTCCTTGTTTGTCAAGTTTATGACACAAAAATTGGTTGAAACAGGTTCCGACTAGAATATACTTATTAACGAACTGCAATATTTGTATATTGAAAGGAACAGCTGAATTTTGGAGGCCGTTAGGTATTGTAAACGTATTTGACATTGGTGGATAACTACAAAACACACCCATAATGTAGCTGTAAAATAAAGAATTCAGCAACAACATGACCATTTATCACATACATTTGTTACGATAAACAAATAAAAGTTTTCACGCAGAACAGAACCAAGAACGGTGACCGAGTGCCGCTCGTTAGCCGTGACAGCGATGACAATTGCATGACGTCACCTAACTAACACAACCGCACTTGTCCCGTACGTATTGATAAAGAAAACCACAAATGTTTGTGTATGTGTGGACAAACATGTGTGGGTGCTAAAGATTACATTCTGTTGCGCTTACCGTGCAGTTGGTACGAGTGTAATTACTATAGGGTCGCAGCGATATGTCAATGTTTGTCACCAACTCGGGGACAAGGTCGGTCTAAATATTTTGTGGTTTCATCGGTGTTTACCGGCTTTAAGGTGTTAATAGTATTTTAGTGAACGAGTTTTGTTTATTACAATTATATAACACTACCATATTCGTGACAGCTCATTCGAGTAGAATAACAGACAAAGGCGCTCATAGCCAGTTGCACTCACTGATTGGTAAACGATTAGCGAGGTTAAACAACGTTGGTTGCGGTCAGTCTATAGATGGGTGACCGCTTAGTGTTATTTCATCCGAGCGTTTCGTTGCTTCGGAGGGCACGTAAAAAGTCGGTCCTGGTTGTTGTCAAATTGACAGCAGTCGTTAATTAAGCCATGTCAGAGGCCTACGGGCGGCTTGAACAACTCTTGAGTTGGCCACTAACCACACGAAAAGAAAAGAAGAAAGACAAACAAATAAATAAGTACATTTTTCTTCGCAACACATTTTCCTTGATTTATGACGGCAAGAATAGAGCTATATACACTATTGAAAACAACAAATACAATCTATTAGAAAAGAGTGGGAGTGAAAACGTTTACCATGTAATATCCTGTTTTCCTCAATAATTAAAGCCACGAAATTTCCCTATTATGTACGAGACAACTCTACGTACCTTATTTTACTAACATCTCATTAGTAATGACGCAACTATCGTGGATTACTTTCAAACAACACGTGAAAGTTCATAATAAAATTCCATCGATCAAATGCCATGAAACGATCAACTAATGTGAATTGGGCATTCAAACATTATCGATTCGGCACACACGTATTTAGTTGAACAAGTAAACGTCGATAAATATTTAAAAGGCAAAGCGTCACCACTCGATACATTGTTATACGAAGCAGCGATAGCTTCGTGGCAAATAAATAATTATATTAAATTCATTTTGAAACTTTCTTCGTGATGCAGGATATTTTAGTGACGGTAATATGTATTAGATAATCTAGGAGGAAAGTTTTATGATATTGGAGAGCATGGAATTATATTCGGTATGGAGCTGTTATTGTGACTTGCGAAAATTGGAAGTGTAATTCAATCCCGTGACTGACAAATTGATATAGACGTGTCGCCCGTCAAGCCGGTTCCACGGTCAATATATTACACGAGTTTTATACAGATTTTATATTACAATAACAGGCATATTAATATTCGTAATTCAATATACACTTTTAACATATTTCTCTTCAGTTCTTTTCAACTATCAGTAGGTTGCCCAATTACAATTCACTATAGTAATGATTGTCCTCCAAATGCTTTTAGTTAAAGCAACTTTGAATCGTAGGCAACATGCCAAGTATTTAGGGAAATGCGTATCAAGCAGATTTTACTGAAATACCTCTAGACAAAATATTTATTACCATTGTTGCTAACGTCATTAATTGTGATTCGCATGTAATTTGTTCTGAGCGTGAAGGTGACATCGTCGCTACTCTTAATCTTATGCCAGTAGTAAGCCATTGTACGGAAGACGTGAGACTGCACATCGAATATGCAACTGATTCTCGCGACACGTTGTGAATGATGCATTACTTCAAATGCTGCGGACGATCGTGCAACTTTAACTATAAGGACATTAGTACCTATTAAAAGAGCAATAAAGTAGACACAACAACTATATGTGCCCGCCATTCTAGCATTGTTACTTAATTCCACTCAACTAATACAAAAATATATTCATAATTATAAATAAGGAAGTGAAATGGTTAACATAAAACATGACAAACTCATGATAGATTGCTATAATAAAAACAAAGATAATTTACAAGAATAAGGTGTTATATAATATTATAAAATTACCTAGAAAAGTAAAATTTCTATAGAAACATTTTTGCAAGAAAAATTGTGTTGCTTGTAGGTACTAAGAAATAGCGGCATCCGAGATAGATCAGGCATAATTGAATACTAACATCGTTTACGGCTGCTAAGTTTGCAGCCATGGCACTTATCTTTCTGTTTGCATCTAGTTTACGCCTTTTATTGGAAATAGTTTTATATTTCTCCAGTTTATTTTCCATGCATGAGAAAGTTGTAGATTTCAAATTGATCTTGGCGCTATTAAAACAGCACAATCATGAACATCTAAATAGATTCTAATAGGAATAAAGCATAACAATTAACCCGTCAACTGTCGAGCGGACATACGCTGTCCGCAAAAATGAGTCATCAAAAAAAAAAAAGAAACGTCAAATGTATGTCCGCTGCACACTTGACTCGTTAATGAGTCAAGTGTCGAGCGCACATACATTTGTCCGTTTGTGTATTGTTTGCACAATTCATTTTTAATTATTTTTTACGTATTGCCCCCCTAGACGTTTAAGAAGTTAATATCATTTCCACAATAGATTTTGTGCGTTCAGAATCGAAATACGAGTACAATGCATATTGTTGCCAGATTTATCAAACTGTTGCTTTCCGATTGGGGATTTGGAGGTAGTCAATGCCAATAAACCGCAGAGTTTAATTGCCTTTAAACTGTCCACAGATTTGCTGAAAACACTTTACTAGAAAATAGTTTGAGAAGGGTTTGTTTTATATTAAAATTCTTTGAGGAAGTTGTATTAAAATTATATTTTTGTTCCTGCCCATCAAAGAGATGTAAGAACGTAGATATAAATTACCAATACTATTTACTGTTGAAAAACTGACTCGCCATGTACAATATAAAGAGTTTGTTGTTGAGGAGTAGAATACGATAAGTTGGCTAAGTAAGTTACTGATAAGGCGATGTCAGGTCATTCCTTTGTTGTGTAAAGATTACAATGTCAAATTGTATTAACGGGTGTTTCTTCAGATGCTAATGTGTGGCGCAGAACGGCGCCAGCTGAGATGCTATCGCCACCGACACTGGATATGAGGCTAGGGTGACCAACGCCGCCTTACCAGTCTACAATAAACACATATACATATTTTATTCAAACATTAATAAATGACAATATTTCGCAAGAGCATCTCTAGTTTCGATTTTACTTGTATGACTAAATTCCTAGTTTGGCAAAATATATTTGAAACTTATCAAGTTAGGAAATTTGCAACAGATGGTGACCCTATCGAGACTTATAAATTGCTCCTTGATACTTTATAGCTGTTTGTAAGAGTTACCTTAAATATAGCCGTTGATTTTATTGAGCGTGAAAGTGGGAATGTTTACTTGACTAACCATCCGGCACCAATAGCGAAATTATTTACAGATTGTTAAAATATTTTTGGTTTTATTTATGTACTAGCTTTTGCCCGCGGCTTCACTCGCGTTAATTTAGAATTTGACAATCAATTAGGGTCTCTGCTTGTAATAATATAATTCAATAATTATTCGAAAGACACGTGGCGCCATCTATTATCATAAGAACGTTATTGTTGTTTTCCTCGGGAACAGTAATTTTTTTCGGGGTGAAAGGTAGCCTATGTCCGTTTATGTACACTTGACAACGTGTATGCAACATTTCAGGGTGATCAGTTCAGTGGTTTAGGCGTGAAAAGGTAACAAACAAACAAACAAACAAACTCATTTTCGCTTTTATAATATTAGTTAGGATTAGGATTAGGAAGTTAGAATTAGGATTAGCATAGGATATAACGACGATTAATATAGTCTTCTGTGTAACTACCTTAATTTAGAATTTGTTATTGATACTTATATATTTTTAGGTTAATAACTTTGCTTGTTTTAGACATTCAGCCATTGATACACAATATACAGATAATTGAAATACCTACGTGCTGTCATTTTGTTATCTAACGTTCATATACAGGTTCAGTGAAATACATTGTCATGCATACACACATGAGCGTATTCAAGTACAATCAGGATTATTCTGGAGCGAAATCTTATCTACATACATATACTATATGTCATGTATGTAAACAGTCGCAATGCAAGTAATGTCATAAACAGCTGATTATTATTTATATCAATGTGTACGTTTAGGTGGTCAACTGAATTTAAGCGTCTTTGAAATTGTGACATAATTTGATAAGGTTAGAAAATTTTTATGGACTTGGTACCTACACATCACAAAGCTCATTTTCCGAATTGTTTATACGAAATTATTCTGGCATTAAATGGGTCATCAAAAGTCTTAAACATCTGAAATATGTTAAAGAAAACACCTAACATCTCTACGACTATGATATCAAACGAATTCTTTCTTTCCAATCGCGAGATGTCGTAACAGGCATAGCATTTTGTTTACTGGGCTCTCGCACCCGTCTGACCCAAAACGCGAATCTGTGTCAAGCAGTTTATTCAATCTGCGGCCGAGTGTCTTCGCAAGCTCACAAACTAAACTAGATTTTATGCGGATAGTTGCAGAGTTGAATTTGTAGTGCAGCACATCATGGGGAACTCGACTACGCCCTTGTAGGTGTGTATCGTTTCTGTCCTTGAATATGGTGCTAACGATGTGTCGGAAGAAAGTAGAGATTCTGAACGAGTTTTAACTATTTCGTGATTTACAAACCCGTGTGGTTCTAACAAAAATGAAGCTCAGTTAGCGAGAAGAGGTTTGATTCGAAGTTTTTTACTGCCCGAAGTTTGATTGTTGTTGCTATTTCAAAAACGTGTTTGTTCTAAAGACCTGATCCATGTTTTGGTAGTTTTTGCAGATTTTCCTCAATAGCTTTTGGTAGTGTGTTACCATATCAAAATATAAACAACCGTAGTAAGATTGTACCTACTTTAAGACTCGTTATCTTTATTTTGGAAGTAAATAATGTCGTAACCTTTGCTAGTTATTGAGTAAACCCAGATTCTAATAAACTAACATTTCCGTGAGACTAATCTTAACGCTCGATTAACAAAATTCGTCGGCAAATCCGACGAACGTGCTATCTTCAGTAGGAAGCGGATTACCCAGCCCTGTCAGGCGTAATAGATAACAACATCACATGTTCCTTGCCAAACGCCTAACGTAATCGATATTTATTTACCTCCACGCGATATTTGGCAAAATAACATGATAAGATAATTGCATAGTGTCAATGTAATTCAGTTTTATCTGAAACGATAGCGATACAGGTGTATAAGTATGAGGTTTGTACTCCTTTGATTACACGTGCCAGTGTGATAATATTATTCTTTATTTAAAAAAGAAAACAAATGTGGAATTCCATCCAAGTTTGTGGTAGGAAATAATAATATTCTATCACATACACACTACACCATCTAGCCCAAACTAAGCAGAGCTTATACTATGGGTACTAGACAATGGGTAAACACACACATATACCTTTTTTTGTAAATACATAAATATTATACATAAAAACATCCATGTTCATGCACACAAATGTTTGACTTGTTCGGGAATCGAACCCGCGACCTCAGGCGTGGCAGTCGGTTATACTAACCACTATGCCATCGAGGCCGTCTCTACAAAACAAACTATTATTTATATACTACTATAATTCTTCTAAATATTTAAAATTAGAATACAAATGCTAAACGCTGTTTCAATAATAGAACATTATGGAAATGAATTGCGCTTGAGTAACGGAAAATTTAAAAATAGTAGCACATCGTAAAATGTTCTAAAAAAAGATGAATTTATAATGGGTTGTGATAAACCGGTTCCATTAATGAGGTTCCAGAATATCATTACATTCCCATTGTCTCTATGTCATTAAGATCAGTAACAATACCTACAAAGGTTGTAAATAACATTCTAAGCCTACCTATAGTTTTAATTTGTCAGATAATATATAATACGATATCTTGATAATATATCACATAGAGTGATTCTTGTATATAACGTTTATCGTAAACTCGTGGACGGAGAAAGATTACACTAGATTGCAATGTTAGCTATTTAAGCCTTATGTAATTATATTTTATCAGATTTAAAATAATGTTAAATAATTAAAGAAATTTACTTCATTAATTGCCGTAATACCTTTTCAAACAAAAAGAAGTTGCATAACGAGTTTCCTTATAAGAAATATAAAAACGAAATAGCGAACGCACCGCGCGGCATCGTGTTGGCAACATTGAACGCGCGAAAAAAAAGTAATGGCCGCCGTCAAGGTCATAAGAAGCTGTCCTAGTCACGGAGGGCATTTACATTTTTTTATACACCGTTGTGAGGAGCTACATTTAAAATAATATTCTCTTTATAAATCATTCTAACTACAATTTCAAATAAGATTTTGTTTTAAGATTGTAATTCCTATAAAAGAAAAAAAAAATTAAAAAATGGTGTTGTAAATTGCCGAAGTATTCCTATGTTATATATATGTCCCTCTTTTCAAAAAATTACTAAAATGTGTTCGCTTCATAAAATGTATCTCATTCCTATGTATACTCCAGTCTTGTAAGAAGCGATGCAATGACGTTCTCTTGTCAAAAATATTATAATTTCTTTCTATGAACGCTAGTGTAGTGCCTCTTCAAATTATAGCTATGCAATCGACAAAAAAATAATAACCCTATACTTATGATATCAAAGAATAAGCGTAGTTGGTAATGCATGTTGTAATGTGGTCTTCCACAACGAATTAAGCTCAGATGATGCAAAATTACTAGCTGCAAGTAGTAAGCGTGATATAATTAACAGTTATATTGCGAGCATTTTTATGCATAGAAGATAATTTGGCAGGAAATTAAAAACAAATTGAAGGTGCTGTACACTTTAATTGAAAACCTCTTGAGGTTGTATAAAGCATATTTATATGTCAGTAATTAAAATAACCTAGTTAGGTATCTACGAGAGGTAGAGCATATTGGAATTTACACTGATACCTGGGTTTTTGCTTAAACTGGTACATTCCCACTGGGGAAGTACCAGAAAGGTTGTACAGAAGATAAGCAATTAAACAAATATTTATTATATTCTTGTGGTTAATAGGGCCTCCTTTTTCGGCGGGCTGGCTACGCACGAGTAACCTTAATGTTGTAAGCAACCATAGGCGTTAGTAATCGCCTACTGTTAGGAACAAGTATCAATCCGTATGCATTTTTTATTATTTTGCTCTTCAAAATGACCACCCTCCACCTGATGGTAAGCAGTCGTGTGGTCTAAGAGCAGTGGCCTCCACCCTTGCTTGCCAAAGATAGTGATAATAACTTTTTTAAATATTTACTTGCAATAGAACAGATCTAACTACCGTTACCGAACTGATTCTAAAATTAATAATAGTTAATTTTTTAAATTTATTTACGATATATTTATATTATTAATTTTAAAACGAATTAATATATATTTACAAACGTATTAAAAAAGATAACATAATTATAAAAACACAAATAATTTTACTACTAAATATTTACAAAAATGGTTTAGGCATCGTAGAATCGTCTTCAGCATCGCTGTCAACTGGTAACGTGCCCAGAGACTGGCAGCATTCTAAAATCAATTTCACAAATACAAAATATATCGATAGTAAGATCTAATAATATTATTGTGTATGTTCATAACTATGTGAGAATTAAATGCAAATTATTTAGTTAAACAATAATAGCAGTACAGCGGCACACCTTCTGAAACGTTACCTAGCTATTAATCTGCTAAATCGCTAAATAACATAGTGTTATATAACGTTAGAAGTAATAAAACTACTTGGTTATATTCATATATCTATGCTGCTGATGTTTTTCGGTTTAAAGACTACAGACCCACTGTGCGTTGCCATTGCAACATTTAAAAAAATAATACATTCGACACAGCTATCTATGGATCACGCATTTGTGAAGTGAAAACTTCTTTAGGCGCGTTGAGCACTTCTTGGGTGAACAAAAATCATGGAACTCGCGTCATCGTCACGCTTCCACGCTTTATTATTGTTTTAGAATATTAACAATATCTCAGAAATGGTGCGTCCTACGCAAAAACTAACGAAATTTTGACCCCCCTTAATAACCCATAAGAGTGTATCAGAAACTAGCAGCCGACCCAACCCTTTTTTTTTTTTGTTTATAATAAAGTGTTTATGATCAAGGATTAAAGTTTTCACTTCTATCGGCAGTCACCAAAGACTGCCCCAATTTTCTTTGTAGTGATATATCGATATTGCACCAACCGAGTAGTTCAATGATACCACTTCACCACCTACATGTATAGACGAAAAATTAGGCGCAGTAGGTTTATAACGAAATCGAAATACCTATCGAATGGATAATATCGAGTATCGACATTGCGAGTTGCCTTGCAAAACCAGAATCTTCTCATTGTAGACCCGTTTCAGATAAGAAAAAAAAGCATACAGTACACGAAGATCGCATGGGAACGTCGTAAGCGCATCGGCTGTACAATTTTTTTATTCAATCGCCTTGAACCTTATCTCGAGGGCGTAAGACACGTTTTTCATACTTTCTGTAAAACGCTGAAAAAACTTGGCAGGCCCATAAATGGCTTTGCACCTGTCACTAGGCTCCTAGCCAAGACAGGTTGCTAGAATTAGGTTTTAAATCACAATGATTAAAAAGTTAACCTATTTACAAAAAAAAGGTGCATCACTTGTACAACGGCACAATAATTAATATCTATAGTTACGAATTAAAACGTGCCGTATCCATAGATTCTTAAAGTTTCATAATAATGACAAATGGTATTTTATGACAATAAATAAAAATACGACTAAAATCACATATAATGGATTATGTATTACTTTTTTAAACGTGTAGGAATAATAACCGATTAAAAGTTGCGTTTATTGCCTTATTAAGCGTGAACACGTTGGATTTGGATAAATATTCACATAAAATAACGTTTTGTCAGATCTTATATGAAGATGTTATCAAAGTACTAAAATACCCTAATCAATTCCGAATTATGTCGAAAGAAAAAACATTAATTGGTTTGTTTACTGAATAACTTGACCTTCGTGAAACAAACGATATAAGTTTTTACCTACCAGAACATATAGAGACTGAGCTTACATACCGGCCATAGCCGTATTATCACTCCTTCTGGAATTAATCGAAATATTGTTTACACCCTACTCGTCTCACTTTATAAACATTTTAGTTAGTTGTTATGATTTTAGCAAGTAAACTAAGTTTGTTATCAATTTAATTCATAGTAATTTGCATTAATATTTCGTGTTATGTAAGTTTATTAATTAAATATGTTTCTAACCTGCGGCAAATGTCTTGATTTTATTTGCCTCAGCGACATATTTATATTCAATCAATGACATAGATTAAAATAAAAAAAGAAATCTATAATGTGTTTTTATTTTGTTAAATTAGGCATAGGAATTCAACTAACAGCCTCCAAGAAATAGCAACTAATATTTATGTTCGTTGATAACTAATATCCTTTTAACGACACGAAGTAAAGTGTGTGGGTTAAAAGTTATTATTTTTAATACTTTTACTGTGTCACTTAATTGCTGGAGGACCGGTCTGGGCTAGCTCAGTAGCAACGACACTAAATTACTATCTGCGAAGCGATGCGTCGCCGCACTTCGCGCACTCCGGCGCGCCTGATTGGTGCCCTAGTCTGCGGCTACCTAGGGTTGATCAAATCACAAAAAAATATTCTACATAATTTATTATCAAAAATTTGTTAAGCTGTACTGGTCTTGACGGCATCGATACAGCATTCAGAAATTCTGCATTTAAAACAGTGTTCTCTTTTTAAAAACGTTTTACTACACTCTATGATCGCAATATGATAAAAAGCTTTAATGTATGTTCTCTTTAAACAAATAATAGACCAAGGCATTAGAGTCGTGACTTAAGAAAATATGTTCTTTTTTCAAAAAGCTTTTATTAAAATATTTTTATTTTTTATTTTTACTCAAATGCCTTCTAAATTGATGTTCTCTTCTTAAATATATTCTAGCCTTTCAGTAGTAATATTTGCTTAAACATTTTGCTTAAGTGAGGGAATCGTATCGTTAGGTGTATAATAATAACATACAAGTCTGAGTAATAAAAGATGAATAAATTACAATATAAATGCAGACTCAAATAATTACAACATTTACAAGGTTCTAGAATACTATAAAACAATTAATTTCTTTTTATTCACTAACTGTTCCTAAAAGCTTCTAATTTATTTTAATATCATTAGTATAATGGCAATGAAAATTTATTACAAGTAATTTTTGTTAAGTTATTAGTTGTTTATAAAGGCGAAAGCCTGAGAATTTTTCGTTTTGTACAAAACACACTTTTTAAACAACAATTTTAATTAAATATCTTGTTAACCCTAATAATACAGGTGTCCACAGAAAAATCCGGCCGTGCCACTAAGATACCCGTCCTGTACTCCATAGTGAAGCTGCTTACTTTATCTACATTAGATTTAATAATCATCCGAGGGTTGTTAGAGAATTAAAGCCACACAGACTATGAATAGTTAATATAAGTAATGCCATTGGGCCTAATGATAAACGATTAATCCAAAGAGTATTACGACCTGCAGAATATTAAAAAATATGTTTTATTTCTAGTTTAAAATTATAAAATGGAAAATAACCGCAATGATACACGTTTCCGCTGCATTTTTGCATAAGTTGGAAAAAATGGCGATTAATATTCAATGTTGTCTTTGGTCGTAAGTCATTTAAATGCATAGATAGCAGCTTCATTTTAATGATCAGCTCACCTGTGACAAACCGCAAATTCGATGTTCAAAAGTTCCACGCATATCAGGAATTATCTAAATGCGAGCAATATTTAAATGTATACCTACATTTTTTTATCTTTATTGTGAGCAAGAAATTTTCGTTGCTTAGCTAAGGTCTCTTCCATAATCTATACTAATATTATAAAGCTGAAGTGTTTGTTTGTTTGGTTAAACGCGCTAATCTCAGGAACTACTAGTTCGAATTGAAAAATTATTTTAGTATTTGATAGCCCATTTATCGAGGAAGGCTATATAACATCACGCTACGACCAAAAGGAGCGGAGAATCAGTGTAAAATGTTGCAAAAACGGGGCAAATTCTCTTATATGAGGCAGACGAAGTTGCGCAGGTCAGCTATACTATAAAGTTTCTCTTTCTACTGCTGTGTGAAATTAGACTTTAAGTATAAGCAGGTAAGTCTTCTTTTCGTAGTCCTATCTTCTGTCCTATTTTCTGCCTCCGTGGCGCGGCGGTAGTGAATGTGACTGCTGTGCATGATGTCTCGGGTTTGAATCCCGGGTCGGGCTAACAAAAAGTTATTGCGTTTATATATTAAGAAATCTCAATAGCACCCTGGAGTTAGGAAGTTGGCGATGTTAGACACCCCCGTGCCTCGGAAAGCACGTAAAGCCGTTGGTCCTGCGCCTGATCTCTCTCCGGTCGTGTCGGATTACCGTGCCATCGGATCTTGAGGGTTAGGGAACAGAGAGTGCACTTGTGTTTGCACACACGCTTGTAAACTATAATATCTCCTGCGCAGATGGCCAGTCTCCGTTCAGATTGGCCGCCGTGACCGAAATTCGTTTTGGAGGACATTATTCTGAATAAGACTACAAGAAATTAATCGTTATCAAGGAATATATTTTTCAACAAAATATAATAAAAATATCAATTTTATACTATTGCTGGCATAAACCCCTCTTGTATATTACCTTACTAGATGTTTCCGCGGTTTCACCCGCGTTTTTCATTACTGCGCCGCCCCTGTGGGTCATAGCGTGATGTTATAATATAGCCTTCTTCGTTAAATAGGCTATCAAACACTAAAATATTTTTTCAAATCGGACCAGTATTTCCTGAGATTAGCGCGTTCAAACAAACAAACAAAACTCTTCAGCTTTATAATATTAGTATAGATATTTAAGGATTAGATTATTGTTTACCAAGATAATGTATTGGGCTTGGTAGACTTCAGATAGGTATATTTCAGATTCATCGTAAGTAAGTAAATAATATTTTATTTTTCAAAATATAGGTAAACGTTCTTATACAGATAATATTATAATACAGCAAAAAAAAAGAAGTACATATATGTATAATGAAAAACGAGGTTACCACTCAGGTTTGTTGTTGGTTTGCGGTTTATACCTCAAACCAACCCTGATATTATGTGGTAACCCCAAGTAACGGACGTACATCAGCTACTCTTTAATATTTTACAAACACAAAAAATAATACAAATAAAAAAATACATACATAAGATATTTATATCAATTATAATTGATGAGCATAATATACAAATAGTAAAATGTTCTCACGATGTTTTCCTTCATCGTTGAAACTAGTGATAATCACTAGTTTTGGTTTACTATTTGCTACGCATACAACATCGAAAAGTCATGGGTTTCTTCCATGGGAATGAGCTTGATACCTATCTCAGCGTGGCAGACAAACAATCTCCAATCCGCTCACAAGTAAAAAGTTATATCCTTACTATCCCTTCGAATATTATAAATTCGAAAGTAACTCTGTCTGTCGGTCTGTCTGTCTGTCTGTCTGTCTGTCTGTCTGTTACCTATTCACGGCTATCTTATCTTATCTTGTTTGTGGGGGCAGTCGGTACAGACCGGCGACACTTCGACCCAGTGGGATCTTTTGTGTCAGCCCCAGGATTTATCTTTCAGCTATCTCCTTATGAATGTACTGCATTAGCCGCAGTGTACAATTCAGAGGGCTCACGGCTAAATCACTCAACCGATTTGGATGAAATTTGATACAGAGATAGTTTAAAACCTGGGAAAGGACATAGGCTACTTTTTATTGATGTAGGTACCACGCGGGCGGAGCCATGCGCATAAGCTAGTAATCTATAAAATTGTCTTTTTTCCCCGACGTTTCGGTTGCTTTTCAGCAGCCATGGTCACGGGGACTCTCCCCGTAGTAGTAGTAATGTAACAGTTTCAAAATTTTGTAATAAAGTGCAAATAAACAACGTGATAAAATCCGTATATAGTAGTTTAATTTCAAAGTTATATAATCTCTTCCAAAATCTGTTGACTCACTGTCAAGGGTAATATTTAAAACAAGATACAATTCTAGTCAATAAATTTATATGGAATGTCGTAATCATAACTAAAGCTTGTCATTAAAGTCAAAAGGTATGGACGGTGACGTCATACAAACGGTTGATGGCAGACAATGATATCATTATGTTTAATTTATATTAAATATAATAGGATTACTTCGTTTATTTGTATAATATTGTTTACATTATCACACTGTATATTTTCATATTTTAAATACAAATCGCGCTATATGTATTTCTCTGTATCGCAGACAACTGCGTCGATGGCGCAGCTGTAGTGAACGTGGCTGCTGTGCTTGAGGTCTTGGGTTCAAATTCCGGGTCGGACAGTTCTATTAGAGTTTTTGTTACAGAATTCTCTATAGTAATAATGTCCTCCAGACCGAATTTCGGTCACGGCAGCCAATCTCAACGGAGACTGGATATCTGCGCAGGAGATATTATAGTGCGCAAGCACAAGTACGTGCGCAAACACAAGTGCACTCTCTGTTCCCTAACTCTCATGATCCGACGGGACGGATAATCCGACACGACCGGAGAGAGATCAGGCGCAGGAACAACGGCTTTACGTGCTTTCCGAGGAACGGGGGTGTCTAACACCGCAAACATCCTAACTCCGGGCTCGTATTGAGATTTCTTAATTAAAAAACTCAATACCATTTTGTTGACCCGACCCAGGATTCGAACCCGAGACCTTATGCGCAGCAGTCGCATTCACTACCGCTGCGCCACGGAGGCAGCGTGTAATCGGGAACTGTGTCCGGTATGTAAAACCATGACTGGCAAAATGTGGATCTCGTGGATATACCCGTCACACTATGTATCCAAGCTAGTAACAATCTGCTCATATTCCAACAAAGCCATCAATCTTAATCGTTACCTTAGATAAGCACTCTTTAACAACAGAGATATGCGAAAAGCAAACGCCAAGTCAGCTCCGAAATGCCAAACAATGTGTTAAAACAAAACTAACACATTCCAAAAGAATAATTAAATATTGAATGATTTATTTTGTTAACCTCTAACCCAAACAGAATACTTTTGTAATTTTATGATCGCATATTGAAAGAGGGCATTGTTTCAAAACATACTTACGTATCGTTGTGACGTAAGCGGAGCCGAAATCACTTCAAGACTCGGCGGAGGTCAGACTACACCTCATTTGGAAGAACGCTTGCCCAGAATCCCAGATCGTGCGTCCAATATATTCAGATTGCCACCAAAAACTCAATCACATACCTGCAACAAGATAATAAAATACATTAATTATTTATCTTTATTATTAAATCAATTTTGTTGGATTGCCTCGATAGTATTGGAAATTTGTATGAGATCGTAAGGTCTGAGGATTGATTTTCAGCGCGAAATTTTTAGTAGTAATAATAATAATAATTTATTTCAGAAATCTGGTTCCATAGTCAACATATAAAAATCATAACATAAAAATAAAATTGAAAATCACGATAAGTATATAGTATATAAATTTAAAATCACAATAAGTATATAATAAATATTATTTCATTCAATTAAATTAAAAATAAGTAAAAAAAAACATGTCATAACATCAAATAAAATAAAAATAAATAAATAAAACATCAGTAGTAGTACGGAGTTTTAATGTGCCCAGTAGACGGTTTTAGGCTCGCGCCTCCTATTGTGTACAGCCTTAACCTAGAAATCTATACTAACATTATAAATATAAAGCTGAAGATTTTGATTGTTTGCTTAGTTGAACGCGCTAATCTCAGGAACTACTAGTTCGAATTGAAAAATTCCTTCAGTGTTGGATAGCCCATTAATCGAGGAAGGCTATAGGCTATATAACATGACGCTACGACCAATAGGAGCGGGAGCAAAAACGGGGAAAATTATCTTATGTGAAGCAGACGAAGTTGCGTGGGTCAGCTAGTGTTGGTATAATACGCCTCCGTGTACCTACACCTTCGGAGTTGCAATCGTGGGTCTATGTAGTTTTGATACAAGTAACCAAAGTGTTATTGGCTATTTTGAAATTGGAAATTTTTAAGAGTAGGTGCACGGAGTTTGTTTATACCCGGGAGTCAGCAATAGACTCGCCTTTTATTGCGAAGAACCTTAAGCTATCGAAATGACGGCGTAACACAACTCTGCTCATCCTTTGGGCGTGAAGCCATAATATATGTAAGTTATAATTGTGTTTATTTTATTCTCTGTTGCCAGACCAGTAGCGTAAGTTCTTGAGTGTTTCTCATAAGGTCCCGGTTTGCCAAATTGTTATTATTATTGTCGAAACAGTTCCAGAAGCGACATGGAGTCTGAAAAGAGGGTAACGACCTCTGAGGTACCTCAGAGTACCTACACGTAAAACCGTTGGTTGTCATGTGCACATATGACAGATAATATCAGATGCGATTTGATATCCTGATTGCTGGTATAATAATATTCTATCACATACACACAACACTATCTATCTATCTAAGCAGAGCTTGTATTATGGGTACTAGACATTGGATAAACATACCTACATATATACTTCTTTTGTAATTAGGTGTTTCTATGTATAATATTATACATAGAAACACTTAGACCTACATGTTCATGAACACAAATGTTTGACTTGTGCGGGAATCGAACCCGCGACCTCAGGTGTGGCAGTCGGTTACACTAACCACTACGCCATTGAGGCCACCAAATGAGTTACTACCCAGTAAAGTCTTCGTAGGGTTATAAAATTAACCTCTGAGTCTTCTTCGAAGAGGTTAATGAAAACACTTTGTGACGGTCTGTGTGTTAGTGACAGATTGATGTTAGTGACAGGCATAACTCCGGAACCACTGGACCGATTAACTTGTAACTTGGTGTGCAGACACCTTGGGGTCATACCTCGGTTGATTTTGAATATGGGCGCTGTGGGTCAAAAGACCCCCGAGATATAGGGGTCACAACGTCACATGTATTTTAAGTGCTTTTACATTTAAGACCTTGTAACTTGGTGTACAGTCACCTTGGGGTCATACCTCGGTCGAGTTTGAATATGGGCCCTGTAGCTCAAAAGACCCCCGAGATATAGGGGTAATTTCTTTTCATTACTTTTACATTTAAGACGAGGAGGTTGAATTTTGTGTTTTTACACCCATCTCGTTTCATTATCACGCCGAAGTGTAAGTCATATAAAGCTATGATTTGAGCCTACGTAATTTTCGTTTACTGTGCACAGTTATAGACTAAGTGCTGCTACAAGACCTGACAGGGAAACAAATAACACTTTGTTCAATTTGAGAATCGAATGTTAGAATGTAGTGTCCAGCCAAAGTGTTAAGTGTCAAACACATCAATCGCATTCACCGTTGCGCCATCGAGGAAGTCCAGTATAATCCAAACGATAAAAATCTGATTACATATTATTCTCACGAGAAAAAGTTATTTTAATTTATGAACGCTTTTAATTATACTAAAAGTTCTGAAACAACAAATGCCAGCATATCGACAAAGTGCAAAAAAAAGGAAGTACTAAATTAATACAAAAATGTCGTATGAAATCGGACGACAAGAATTTTCTATGAAAGTGTAGCAAATAAAATGGATGTGTGTGTAAATTTTTATTGAGATTTATTTTTTATTTCTTAAAATATAAACAATGTTACATAAACAATGTTACACATTTAATTTGTATTCGTGAACAGGTATTTTTAATAATTATTATTCAAATATTCATAAACAGTAAATCGTTTTGTGATTCAATGATATTAAATTTTAATGATCTACTAAATTGCTTGAAGTTTAAACGTCATAGACCAGAGCCACAGACCACAGATAATAAGACCATAATGGAGATAAATATTCAATATAATATTCTGTTTATTCTTGAATAAATTTATGTAAAGGAAAAGCATTGCTAGAGCAGCGATAGTGAAAGCGACTGCTGTGTATCAGATTTTGAGTTCGTACCAGGGTCAGGCGTCTATCTGACTTTTCGGCAATAAATCAAATTAAATATATTTTATCAATTTATGACACAATAGGCCTATGATAAAATATGCGCAAGAAACTCACGGTCACTTTTTAATAAGTCAATTTATAAACATAATTATCTATTCAAAAAGAAAACACGTTGTGTCTAGATGCAGGCGTCCGTTCGACGATTTAGGAAATATGTCTCTGTCAAAATTTGTACATAATTTACAATTTATCAAGTACAGAAACAGAAAAAAAATCTACTTCATTTGTAGCTCTAAGATTGTATTATACTTTGGTAGTTTAATGTGATGCTATGACCTGGACAAACACAGTGACATGTAGGCTGTATGCGTGTTCAAAAGCCGTTTCCTCAGCTAACGACCTAGTGAGCAGGCTGGCTGGAAGGACTGACGTAAGAAAATATACAGATTAGAAAACTTCAGACTTTCCGTCTCACTTTTATTTGGAACTATTTTCATTAGTAATGAAGAAAGTATTCGTATCAAAGTTTTATGATATTACTAATATCTATATATACTAATATTATAAAGAGGAAAGATTTGATTTTTTGTTTGTTTGTGAGGATTTAACTCAAAAATTACTCAACCGATTTTAACAATTCTATCACCTTTAGAAAGCTCTATTATCACTGAGTAACAATGGCTATATTTTATTAAAAAAGTACTGTTACTACCATAATCTAACCTAACCTACATTTACGCGAACGAAGCCGCGGGCAAAAAGCTAGTAGTTACTAAACGTATCAGTTTACGAATTGCGTTATAATAATACATATGTATATAGTTTTGGTTGCTCATAGTGAGCAACCAAAACCTTATCAGAAGGCTCAAAGTCAATCAGAGGGCGAAGGAGAGAGCTGTGCCCCGAGCACAGCTCTCTCCTTCGCCCTCTTAGGATCGAATCAGAAATGAGATCCGCAGGAAAACTAAAATTGCCGACATAGCTCTCCGGATAGCCAAGCTGAAGTGGCAGTGGGCAGGGCACATAGCGCGCAGAACCGATGGTCATCCAAGTTCACAAAAAATACAAATACCAAATGTTTTATTTCGTTACCAAAAATTTTTATAACAATGTTTGTGATTGGAGCTTCCTTTTAAGCAAACAATGCCTGTACTAGGAGGCTCCGCTCTTCCACAGCATGTTTGTTACATGGTTGGTACATGGTGTTCAATTTATTTAGAAACTTAAATGAAAAATGATAATAATAAAGATTTTAACGTTACAAAGACAAGATAAAAACTGTATTTATATTTAGAATAGATCTTAAAATTATTACCTATGATTATTGGTGTATATGTGTGTGTGTGTGTGTGTGTGTACGTGTGTGTGAGTTTATGGGTGTGTGTGTATGATTGTCATTTGAAATTTGAGAATATGGTTATACTTTTAATTGCAAGAGTGCTTCAGTTTCTACATAAGTAAGTGATTTAGTGAGTATGTGTTACTTATTATAGAACTAGCTTTTTCCCGGGGCTTTGCTCGCGTAATAGTATGATTATGTTGGTATCAGTACTTTTCTTATAATGTCACTACCAATGTCACTCGGTGATAATATAGCTTTCTAATGATAGAAGACTTTTTTTTAAATGGTTGAGTATTTTATGAGCTAAATTCTAACAAACCAAAAATAAAATCTTTCCTCTTTATAATACTAGTATAGATATTAGATATCAAAAGTTTCTTACGCCGATGTGATCGTATCTTTGTCAGGTAAAGCGTCTACATTTACCGCCTACTCCGTCGCACTCGTCACATTGGCGTGTCAAAAGGTAATTTCGGATAAACTGTCATGGCTCCGTTCACACTAACCAGTTAATATTTTAGCATTTACTCGCATTACCTACGATTTTATATTTTGACACGTTTGAATCTGAAATGGCAGAGTCGTTTAATTTGATGACAATGTGCTTCAAACAAGGAGCCTTCGAAAATACAATGATTGACTGTGTCTGTCTTCAACATTGTGATACAATCTCGTTACTTATAGACTAGTAAACAAGTATGTGTATTATGAGGTAAGTTTTTAACTCATCACTAGCTGTAGGACACAATGAAAAAGCATTCTGTCTGGTCACTGGATTCTGAACGTCGTCGACCAAGAGATTAATTCATAGCAACAGAAAGATCAAACTGAGAATCTTCAAACGAGTTTTAGTACACTTACGATACTTAAAACATAAAAGATTTATTTTTATTTTAAGTTCACAAGTCCGCAAAGTACCAGATAGATACTTACAAATGATATGTTATCAATTATATTCAAATAACACAAAAGTATGTTATCAAGATGCAGCGAGTCACGGCCCCTGGCAACAGCCGGGTCATGTTTACTCTACGAGTGTATTTGGTAGGCTGCAGATACGCGTCCATTGCCAAATATACTTAAAATAATAATTCAGTTTGTCTTCTTTAGACGTGACTGTGCTATGTGAAGTGTATATCGTTTTTATTGTCACCAAAGAGTACTGGTATCTACTGTTAATATAATTCATCAAATTTTGTTGAATACATGAGTTCGGTGAGCGTTGCACTTACCGAATCTACTTAATCAAGCCTCAGGTAGCAATTCCAGCGGTTTAAGCACCTGCTATTTTAAATAACTATAATACTGTTATGTCTGACACAGTCATCATTATCATATGGCGTTTGCTGAACATAGACACCCCTAAAATATTATTTAAGTATGGACGAATATTTTTTTTATACGTCTAAGGTGGCAAACAAGCATACGGCCCACCTGATGGTAAGTGGTCACCGTAGCCTATAGACGCCTGCAACACCAGAGGCAGCACGTGCGCGTTGCCGACCCTTTAGGAAAGGGGGTGATTGGGCCTCCGGTGCTCTCACTCACCGAACGAAACACAACAGGAGGAATACTGCTATTTCACGTCGATATTCTGTGAGAGGGTAGTTCTTTCCCGGTCGAGCCGGCCCATTCATGCTGAAATCAGCGAGGCTCTACTACTATTTTGCTGCTTAGATCCAATGCCTATCTACTTTCTTGTATGCCAAGACATAGGCTATTGTTATTCTAAGCCTAGACGGTTATTGCGTAAAGATAAGTAGATAATTACTTACAGAAATGATTACTGTAAATCCGCGGCTGTTGAACATTAATAACTATCAAGTTTTGGGCGTCAGAACTTATTAGACACCTTTCACTGTAATTAAATAAGAGAAAGGCTGTATCAAACCATGTAGATGCGTATTTTAATTGTTGCTAGTAGACATGTGAAGTGATGAACCTTGTTGCTACCCACCATTAACGGATTAGATTGAGCAGTTTAAAAATAGAACCTTCAATCAAAAAACAATGTCTCAAAATAGTCTCAATGGTTATTACAGGAGAAAACGATAGCCAAAACATGTTCTCAGACTTGAATAAAACCACTGATTGTAATGTAGAATATAATACGTAAGAAATAAAAGACAATCCTAACTAATATTATAAAAGCGAAAATGAGTTTGTTTGTTTGTTTGTTACCTTTTTACGCCTAAACCACTGAACCGATCATCCTGAAATTTTGCATATACGTTGTCAGGTGTACAGAAACGGACATAGGCTACCTTTCATCTCAAAAAAAATTACCGTTCCCGAGGAAAACAATAATAACGTTCTTATGATAATAGGTGGTGTCTTTTGAATCACGATTGAATTATATTATTACAAGCAGAGTACAACCCGAATTGATTGTCAAATTCTAAATTAACGCGAGCGAAGCCGCGAGCAAAAGCTAGTATGCAATAAAAGTCCTTCTGATACAAATAAATATGTAGCGGTTCTTTATTAACAAGCGCGACTGATTTTATAACATTTGTTTAAATACACGTGTAAAGATAAATTATTATACTCAGTTATACTTATTTGTATACTATTGTTTTATACATGAGCAAAACATTAAAGCGATACAGAAACTAATTTTAATTATTTAGAATCGTATTTATCAATTGGTTTACGGTCAAAAAAATAAAAAAATTGGGCCTTTCTTTGGGGACTGCCGATAGAAGTGAAAACTTTAATCCTTGATCATAAACACTTCTTTATAAACCAAAAATAATACAAAAATAGAAAGCGTTCGGTGACGATGACGCGAGTTCTTTGATTTTTGTTCACCCAAGAAGTGTTCAAAGCGCCTAAAGAAGATTTCACTACAAAAACATGAATACGTCAACACGGCAAACATTAAATTTAATAACTGGTATCATAATGGCTATAAGTCACAATTCACGTCAAAAAAGTTGTAACTTGCCTAAAAACTGCTATACAAAAAATCCGTCAACAAGAAACGAAAACAAACAATTCAATATGGCGTCAGAAACGTCACTCGTACTATCGGTCTCGGCCACGTTATCATCAGCGCGTAGACGATCCGTTTTTAGAAATATTAATTCAGTAATAACTGTTGTACTATTTTTAGTACGGCCTAGTCTAAAAATACAGCGGCCGTAGTGGCGGGCTGTGACGCTTACACTTGATAATACTAATGTTACTCGTGTAATATAACAGTGTCAATGACTTGTTGCAATTTATGAGTTATATTGTTCACGATTGACATAGAACGTCGTAACTGAGGTTATCACCAATCAACTGATTATTGCACAGGTCACTGTAGGAGAAAGTGTACTTGGTAAGATACGTTTCATTTATTTTTATACTTACTAGCTTTTGCCCGCAGCTTCGCTCGCGTTAATTTAGAATTTGACAATCAATTCAGGTTGTACTCTGCTTGTAATAATATAATTCAATCATGATTCGAAAGACACGTGGCGCCATCTATTATCATAAGAACGTTATTGTTGTTTTCCTCGGCAACAGTAATTTTTTCGGGGTGAAAGGTAGCCAATGTCCGTTTCTGTACACCTGATAACGTATATGCAAAATTTCAGGATGATCGGTTCAGTGGTTTAGGCGTGAGAAGGTAACAAACAAACAAACTCATTTTCGCTTTTATAATATTAGTTAGGATTTACATACACAGTAACAACTTTTAAACTTGGTCGTATAACGTGTACAAAGTGCATTAGTCTTTTTGTGAGTTGTATGTACACAATAAAAACGTCTAAGTATGACAATGGTGTTTTTTGTCAAACAGTAGCGTTACAACCAGAACAAAGACTGCCCGTGTTACACATGCGAATAAAAATCATCGCAATAAACATACATTAGTATACATGATACGATTTAAGTTTTGCTAATCAAACTTGCTAGGTACCAGTGAACGTCCGCGTCGCCAACTAACACGACTCAATATGATTAGCACTCGATTTGAATTCACTCCGCGAGGATACATTAGCAAATTAATAGTTGAGTTACGTAACTAGAAGTCCACTATTCGGACGGTATCGAGCGTGAGACGTGCTCGAGTGAGTCGCAAGGCCGACTTGTCGACATTGACCGTGAAGTTACGACATCGTATTACAAAAAAAAAACTTATTATGTTTCCGCAAATCGAGATCGAACCAACGTTGAAAAGTAAAGTCTCGTTGAAAAACGCGGAGGTCGTGATACGTCATATTATTATTATTATTCGAGTAATATTGTAAACACACGCAGTGACTGTCAAATAAATAAGTTATGGTGATTGGATTAATAATTCATTTTGTCTTTGTATGTAATTTAATGAAGTACCTTGTTGACTTTTTGGATTAGAGTTTGAAAGTGTAAATTGTATTGAGTCGTGTGGGTTTCGGGTTAGGGGATAGTAGTAGTATTATATCTTGGCGGTTAGTGGGGAGTTTGGTCGATCAATAGCTTTTCAGTTTGGCAAATCAATTAGTCTAATTATTTTTGTCATATCTCACTTAGGAGCAGAACCACTGTCTCTTGAAACCGTATGTGATGGGTAAGACATTTCCTTAGAAAATAGGGAGTCTCTATATTGTAAACTGGCATTTTTGTTTTAATATCTTTTTATCTCATCATATAATAATTATATCTATTGTAAGTACTATAAGTATGACGTCAAACAATAGAACATAATTATGTAAAATGTACTAAAAACTTTATCTGCCAGTATAATATTACCCACATAAATTAAAAAAGAATTTAAAGGACAAAGTGGTAATGACGATAATTAAAGTTTACCCTGACTACAAGTCATGTAGTTCCAATGAAAATTCTTGTTTATTTCAAAGGTTAACTAGCTAAGAAAAAGACTAACTATTTAACTAAAAAACAAACAAATTGATGAAGCTCTTGAAATCTGATACTATGACAATAGGTTATCTTGATAGTGCCAATAATGTTGCCACATAATGATGATTTTTATGATTAAAATTACTAGTTAGTAGAATGCGAAAAAAGGGCAATCACTAATTTTAATATCAGTGTTATTGTGACATCATTTGATAAATGAACGAATCTTATTGGTATTATTGATGTGTACTGACAATAAACACTATATACCTAAATTTTCTAACTTGAAAATCATTCTACTATGATATTCTAAATTCGACACCAGTTCAACGACTTTCCCTGAAAAATAAATTCTGTTGACTTTAACTCATGTTGACTTGCCCTTTTAAAATAAAAGGTTACGCGTAACCATTTCAACCACAAGTTAACATAACCACTTCCGAGAAGGCGGACCACCATTTTGAGTCTCTATACTTATGACCTAGATAACTAGTTACAACCAAATTTCTCAGTGTCGTGAAAATGTTATATTTAGACGTTCCAGAATCCAAAATTGGTACGTACTAATTGGTGGAGACAAGTTCCAAGTCCGTATCAATTAACAAAAATTATATTAATCTCCGCTAGCCGGCGCCAATGCATCATACTTGCGGCACTTGCGAGCTGGTGTCAGTACCACGAGTGTAAGACCTTATACCAATGTATGCGAGGAATAAATGGCCGTTAACATGTTATAGCCGCCCACGTATCAAACATAGAGAAGTGTTGTATTTCTTTGATTGAAGAAAATTGGCGGAAAGCTATGAATGAGAAGTATAACGACGTAAGTGACTGTTAATATGTTATAGGAAATTTGGTCTTTACATGCTAATTTACATAGGTATACATTTATTTTGCACGTCTAATAATAATAATGACATACACATATCAGTCATAACACTAGGCTCGATGTCGCTGGCCAGATACAATAGATTTTAATTATGTCTGGTGCCCTAAGACTTGACTGATAAATAATATTTTGGTAGCATCAGATAATGATCACAAATTAATCCTTTATGTGGTTATAAATTTCTATGTGACACAAATGCTTGGGTGCCTTTTGAGTACATCAAACAAATTTTTATATAGTAATTTTTCAGATCTCTTAGTACGCGGTGAGGCGACCTTGTGCGGAGCATGTTGCGACCAAATTATTTAATTATTCATTACTTCGCATTAATTTGTATGAGACTATACGTTTTTGTACGATTATACTAGACTTGTTGTGAATTCAAATGGTACTATTTTATATTAGATAACACAAAATCGTATTCTATTATTATTTTTAAGCTGTACATTAATGTCGGTCGAGTTAAAATGAATAACTGATATTTTATTTGTGTAGAGACCCAAATACCGTTAAACCTCTCACAAAACTTTGAATTTCAAAAATAACCATGTTATTATAATATCAACGTGGATGGCTTTGTGGTTCACTTGCCTGGCCATTATCATAATATTGTTTCCTTATTGTAAAGATTATACGCAATATCATGAAAAATATGGGACAATGTTGGGCCACTTGATACGAAATGACACTTTTATAAGAAACATCTTGGATGGAAGAATAGAAGGCAGAAGGGGAAGAGGAAGGCCAAGGAGGACGTTCATAGATCAAGTGAAAGAAAAGGTAAAAGTTACGTCGTATCGCGAAGTCAAAGCGCTGGCTGAAGATAGGACATTATGGAAGAGACTCCACCGACAAGAGCTTGGCTCTTAAATTGAAGAAGGATAGTATCATGCTTATACGCAAAATATAGTAGGTATAAAGATAGATAAAAAGGTGTTAAATAGACAGGCTTTAATTAAAGCCCTATTACTATCTTGCTGCGTGGTTTATTAAAAGTGACCACTCAATAGCGACAGGAAAATATGAATTTATTGTTTTCAATTTAATCAAGCCTTAATTTAAAGTTGGCAAATGCTACAAGTATTAACCCTACTGCATTTCATCTATGTATTAATACGTAAAGCAAAAACTTTGTACGCCTTTTTACGAAAATTGCGCGGACGGAAGAGTGAGTATGAAATTTGAAACACAGTTAAAGTTTATATGGAGAAGGAGTGGCGAATCCTAATATTTTTATAAAAAATGCATTAGAAATACATTAAATTAATGAAAAAACACTACACGCACACAACCATGAATTTGACGCAGTCGAAGCGCGTAATTATGGTTACATATATCAATATATAATGACATATTATATCAGCAATATCTTACAGGCAAACTTTGGTCGAATTTCGAGCACTAGGCGACCGCTAGTATTATAAAATCTATCACTATATTGACACAACCGATTTTCAATATTATTTGTGCAAGGTTGAAAAACGTAACGTCTTTCTACCTTTCCTCCCAATTACAAGATGTAACTACTCAATTTTACTTACACATAAAATTTGTAGTTGTATCGGTTAACTAAGCTGTTAAAGAAGATTTGCCGTTAAGTATTTTACTGTTAATACGAGGTATTTTATTGTCGATATTCGATACGGTACGTCACTCAAGGTCACTCAGCGAGGAAGTAACGAGACAATGCGAGTGATTTCGCAACTCAGACGCAGGCTACTGCAGAAGTAGGAAGTCTTTGGTTATCACGACAATCCAACAACGCTACAAGATAAAGGTAACACAGTACTATCGATACAATTATTTTTTTCGAAATCGATTTGTTGTGATATCGATTAGTCGAATGTTTTTCTGCTCACGTTTAATGTGAATCGAATGGTTTTACACGTGGATGGTACTCGATGACAAAGTGTCTCTATGTTGAGGTTTAATATCAGACAGATACCTATTTCAGTGGGTGCTGATAACATAACATAAATCGTCGAAAATTTGCAGCAATACAACTTCTTTTTCATGTCATGCTATTCAATGGTTCTGTTTTATAGTAAAGTATTAAATGTATAAGTTTATTATGCAGTCATAAAATATTTTCCTGTCTAATATCCTAGTGATATTCTTAGAGTCCAGCTTTTTCAATATACTAACTACGGAGATCAAGTTTCATATGATTATAACTGCAATGTTCGCCGTTTTATATCGCTCTAAGATATCAGACATCTGACATAAAATTATTAAGGGTGATCTCTGGAACTTTTAGTAGAAGTCTTGTATAATTATATCGTAAGGTTTTATTTATATTACCAGTGATTGTGCGTGGGGTTTTCTGACCGGATTGAGCAAAGTAAGGGTTTTAAGTCAAGGAAACCTCAGTATTAGAAATCTGGAATTGTGTTTACTAGACAACAGGAGGCTCACTCTCTATTAACTTAAGCTCTCTCTCTCTCTAAAGTGAAATCTGGGTGCAATCCACTGTTGTCTACTCTTTCGAGAATGTATAAATGAGGTGTATGTGTGTATTTTCTTCTAAGCCATTAGGGAATAATACTCGGATTAAAGTAATAACTTTAATCTAGAATAATTGCAGCCGTAGATTTTTGTATTGTTTTCCAGCGTTAAGTAGGCAGTCTAGAGTTTCATAGGTAAACATTTTCTCAGTCAGAGGACTTTTGTCAATTCGTTTTAAAGGTTGCTAATTTATAAGCGATACATTTAGCGTTGCAAGTTTGATAGTAATCAGTTACAGTAACCGTTTAGCATTAGACAGGCTTCATGTTTACTTACTACTTTGTAGAAGGAATATTTGTAAAAATAATCTCAAAGATAATTTATCTTTGTAGCAACACTGCTCCGAGCGTAAGACAGATACTGACAGAGCTCGTGCAGCGTATATTCAAATCGGCGCGCGGCCGCCATAGTAAAATTGTATAGAGGATTTGAAGTGCTTTTTTGATAAATATGTATCTTTATTGTCAACCAATAACTTAAATATTTGGGACGGATAAATTGTAATATAACTATTTATGTTTCGTTTAAGCTGTAAAATAGGATAGATTTCTACTGTCATAATCTAAAATCATGTAACTCGAGCTTACGTTTATGCATATTTCGTGCAAATTTACGTAATTGTGTAGGCGAAATTATTAAGTATTTTAAGATTTTTACACGGAGTAATTGTAAACACATTCATTGTTATGGTAAATATATGGATATTTTATATTTGTATTAAAAAAAAAGTGTTGATTTTATTCACTTAACTGTGACCGCCTGTTTTGACACATTTCGCTCGGCGCAGTCTTAAGTTGTATAGTCAGGCGCAAGTACGCAGTATTGTGCGGCTGTCGTCTTTCCGCAACCATTCAGATAGCCGGTAGCTCAATATAAGCATAGCATATCAGCATTTTTATACATAACACCACTAAACTGAATGTATGGGCGTTTTTATTGTTTGTCTAGCCTTTTCATTTGACGGCGAAACTTTAGATTTACGCAGAATATCAATTAAGTATTATTAAAGCTGATAAGAAATAATCTGTTGATAAAAGATAATTATAAATTGTCGGATTGATAAAACAAGATTATTATACGTAGATAATAACTATGTTATTCATTTTGTTTACATCTTAATTTTATTATTTGTATAATATTGTCTTCTGTTTACGCGAATGTTATTCATTGAAATTAAACTACTATAATTATACGGATTTTATCGCGTTATTTATTTGAAACTTTATTACAAAATTTTGAAAAACTGTTACACTACTATTACTATTAAATTTTACTAATTTTTAAGCTAATTAAATTATTGAAACTATTAAAACTATTTATACTATTACTATACTATTTATATTTATGTTTATACTTTCCCCGACATTTTTTTATTATTTGTGTTGCTGTAATTAATTATAGTACAAATGGGGCGAAACACCACTCTTTATTTAGCATTTATAAAGTACAACCTTGCTAAAGAATTTGTGACGTCACTGAAATAGCTTTTCCTACGGTCACGGATGGTAAATGCAATATTATGCAAATATCGACGTGAAATAGCAGTATTCCTACTGTTGTGTTTCGTTTGGTGAGTCAGTGTGCCGGAGCCCCAATCACCCCCTTTCCCCCTACCTACTCCTTCTACTTCCCACTTCCTTTCCTTAAGGGTCGGCAACGCGCAAGTGATGCCTCTGGTGTTGCAGGTGTCCATAGGCTACGGTGACCGCTTACCATCAGGTGGGCCGTATGCTTTTTTGCCACCTTAGTTGTATAAAAAAAATGCATTTTCGTACCATATACATAGCTCAGTGGGGAGACCAACAGACTGCAATGCAGAGGATCTCGAGTTCGAACCCACGTCGCGCACCTTTAACTTTCGGAAGTTATATGACTTTTCGAAATTATTGACAAATTATCGCCTGCTCCGTGCCTCGGAGAGCACGTTAAGCCGTCCGTCCCGGCTGCTATGAACATCTATGGCAATCGTTATTGGGATATCAGTGCCCTCTAATATCCTGACACTAGTCTAGCCTTAGGGTATCGTTAGCCTTCGGATTGCGGAGGTCAGGTGGCAGCCGCTCCGTGTAAAAACTGATATCCAGTCAAATCCGGTTAGATTAGAAAGCCGACCCCAAGTGACTTGGGAATAATAAAGGCTAGGGACAAGATATATAGTCTCCACCTATATCCCTAAAGAGGTAGACACAAGTTTTATTAAACCCACATCTCACCTCTTTATAAAAGGTGAGCCGAGCCTACTGCCGTCTACTGAGTACAGTCCTAGTTTCGCTCTGACTCTATGTAGGAAGAGCCAATATATACCTCATCCAAAAATGGTACCTAAGACCTGAACACAGCAGTTGTATTTACTATCACCGTCTTCTTGTCTATACATATTATTTAAAAATAAATATTTTATAAATTTTTATCAATAAACTCTATCTATCTATCTACATGCATGTAATGTGAACGGAATTAACTTATCACGCATATATCTGAACATGGTCAAAGGCCGACAGGAAAAATGTTTGTGGCCGAATTTAATGTTTATAAACTCCGCAATACAGTTATTGCTGAAAGGGCAATATCCTTTAAAAACAATAGTAATTATATAATTAATATCTAAAATAACAACTTTTTAATCTTTGATTAAGTTTCGAATATAAATGTAATTTTATGTCTTGGAGCCGTACCTACTTTGTAACGGGAAGAGTCGGGAGTAATTAGGGACTTGGTTAGTGTACATCTAAGGACGACATAAATTACTGTTTATTTTTTTATTTATGCATCATATACAATAAATATTATTAGTTTATCTTTTTTAATCTGTCAGCTTAACAAGAATGATTCTAGCATTGATTCTAGACGCCGGCATCTGAACACTGATGACTGAATTAAATCATAAGCAAATGTTTGAATATACATATATTAATGTCATTATGTAAAATTACTACTTCTAATACCAGCATTTTACCTTGGCTTATGGGTTACTAAAAAACAAATAATTTGTGGTAGTAATCTTTAAAGAAAAAATAATAATATCGATGTATTATTGTTTTATAATTAACAATAAAAGAATAATACATCGATCTTATAATTTTTATTGCTCATTTCATTATAACAACCAATATGCCTCAGTTTTATTACCGGGAATTTAGAAAATTACTCGTACGATCCAATGCAAAGACGATTACATCGCCTATGTAGTTGTATAATTCGACTTAAACACACCCTTCGTGGGAGAGAACACAAGCGTTCTCTGTTTGTAAAGTCACTTGTAATGTATATTCAGAAGATATGTGGTGAATATGATTTCTTTCAGCAGCGATAGCTCAGTGGGGAGACCAACAGACTGCAATGCAGAAGGTCTCGGGTTCGAGCCCAAGTCGCGCACCTCTGACTTTCGGAAGTTATATGACTTTTCGAAATTATGTGCGTATTGATTGACAATTACCGCCTGCTCCGTGCCTCGGAGAGCACGTTAAGCCGTCGGTCCCGGTTGCCATAAACATCTATGGCAGTCGTTATTGAGAAGTCAGTGCCCTCTAATATCCTGACACTGGTCTAGCCTTAGAGTATCGTTAGCCTTCGGGTTGCGGAGGTCAGATGGCAGTCGCGCTGTGTAAAAACTGATATCCAGTCAAATCCGGTTAGACTAGAAAGCCGACCCCAAGTGACTTGGGAATAATAAAAAGGCTAGGGAGAAAAATAAAATAGATACACTATCAGTTTTATTGCTGAGAATTATAATCGGTAGGATCTTAATCTGTGATGAATAACTTCATTGAATCTATACTACAAATGTGACGTAATATAAATTCGATAGGACATGGCAATAAAACTTCGTTATCTACCGAGTCTCTATGGACTCGACCTACACGGAAACAACATCAATTCTAACGACAATGTATATTGTTTTAAGTTCGCGAGATAACTGTTAAAGACGCCGCAGGGATCCAGTTACTTACATAATAGAAAGACAAAGAAATACAAAGTTGATTTCCTTTGAGACAAATTTCCGAACATTACGCATGGGGCAGCGGGCACAATGCTAAGTTGTGGCCGCAAATCAAATCTGCGAGCAAGCCATCAGCTCCTAACCGAGTTCAGTCACGACATACAGTAATATACACGTGAATTTCATAAGCACGGTCGACATGAATCACTTGACATTGAAAATGCCGAAAGCCCTAAACACCCAAATTTTGGGGTGGTATTTCTCGCTCCCATCGATCCCCGTAGAAATGGGTCGCCGTCGCCCTCCCCCGGTTCGTGACCTTGGGTGGCGGAAATGGTCGAACGTTGCCGAAAACACCCGAAGCTTTCATTCATTCGAGTCTGACGCCCACGTTGCTGCCGGTCTGATTTCGTGTTTCCACGTTAAAAACCCTCCACCTTCCACTTTTAATGATGTGTATTTAATCTCACACGCTTTTTCCACGTTAGGCGTGGGCACAAGAAACCATATCCTCTGTTTCATATGTTATAAGTACGTATATGACATTTTTTATTTTGCGTGATAATCTCCCTTTTCAGGGAACCGTTATATGTTGGATTTAGCTTTTAATGTTTTTATGCGGTTATGGCGAACAGCTTTAAAAAGAATTTAAACAGTAAACGTGCCACCCAGTTTTTCAAAGAGATTTCCGCACGTGGAATCCTCTTTTATAAGTCTAATGCGATAAATTACAAAAGAAACAAGGGCGAATGGAGTAAACAAAGATTGACTAACGTCGGCTTCTCCTGTGTATAAGGCGTTTATGATTGGCATATGTAATAAAGATAGATAAGTTATTGAGTCGGTTTCAAAGGTAACGTTTTCTTTCTTGTCACAAATAACGCCTGAGGGAAGGTCTTCCTATGCCACATGTTGTACGCAAAATACCGTTATTGGTTTGTGTTGTTATTGCGGTCCAAATACTTTAGATACCTTGCTGCCTTTCTCTTCAAAAATATTAAAAAATGAGGTCTATTATCACGGCCAATGCCTAAAATGGGCAAGCAAAAGGGATAGCGGATTGCCTTGCAACGGGTTTACAATTCCCAAAAAGCGTCTTGACATAATTATTAATAAGGGCGACGAAGAAAAATTACCGGTCGATATAAAATAAAGTGGTGGGATGTTTATTAATGATAGGTACCTTTTAAAGGGATGAAATAGAGACAATATTATCTGAAACTATTTAAATATACTATGATGTGATTTGGGCGTATAATATTGCAGATGATTATGAAGTGTTTAATAAAGACTGGTACTTATATAAAGTTATTGGTAATGCGATATCAAAGAAACTTCAAACTAATAAGCCTGTGAAGGGTAGACAATTGAATAATTTGTTTCAGATCTTTCGCAATTTATACACGTCTCAGTTCTATTTATTTTATTCTACTATCATATTTCTTCTATGTAATTAGAGAACAGATACAAATACTATGTATAAACTATATGTTTCCGTTCACTGTCTGACAGTTTACTTACACGAACTATTAAATAGATATTTTATATTGTTTGTATTATAAGAATTAAGACATAAAAAGACGCTCTATTCTCAAGGCAAATCTTTGAAATAGTGTATATGTATCGCAAGATAATTAACGTTAATATATAGAACTCGGCAGAGCAGCGATAACTCAGTGGGCAGACCAACAGACTGCAATGCAGAGAGTCTCGGGTTCGAACCCACATCGCGCACCTCTGACTTTCGGAAGTTATATGACTTTTCGAAATTATGTGCGTATTGATTGACAATTATCGCCTGCTCCGTGCCTCGGAGAGCACGTTAAGCCGTCGATCCCGGCTGCCATGAACATCTATGGCAGTCGTTATTGGGAAGTTACTGTCCTCTAATATCCTAACACTGGTCTAGCCTTAGGGTATCGTTAGCCTTCGGGTTGCGGAGGTCAGATGGCAGTCGCTCCGTGTAAAAACTGATATCCAGTCAAATCCGGTTAGACTAGAAAGCCGACCTCAAGTGACTTGGGAATAATAAAGTCTAAGAGAAGAAGATATAGAAATCGGACACATAGACTAGGTACATCTGAAACAGCTTCATTTGTAGCAATGTATTGTGTGATCAGCATGTAGTTGTTCCAAATCTGGGTACACTTTGTATTCGTTGCTTTTATGATTATAAAGTTGGTAGTGTAAGAGTTGTATTTTAAGAAACAAATATGGGGCATAGCTAGGCATGACGAGCTCGTTCTAGGAATAAGAGACGCTTAGCCGTTGGTCTACCACTCTGCCCAAGTGTTACCTAATGCTTTACACATAATTAAGAGCATTATGCAAATCTCTAAGATTTCCTTAGACTAAGGCTTCAGCATGACGTTTTCGTTTACTATCAACAAAGTAATAACTTCACTATTATTTATAGGCGGTTTCTCGGATGCATCAAGGGTGTTTTCTCTAGAAATTCTATAAACAGTTAGTAGCGGAAGATCGCAGAGCCTGCAAGACAATGCAGGGTCACCTTATCGTTCCATATCAATATTTGCATGACCTTAGGAATATTTATCACTTAAATACATCATTAGCTTGACATTATTTATGTCGATATTACATAATTATATACAACTCAAGGTTCGTACGGTGGAATTTTTGAAAGAAAACCGGTATTATGTCTTCCGTACTTAATAGTTCGTCATGAATATGTATGTACCGTAGAAGTCATCGTTTTATTTTTTATCGACATCAACAAAAATGAAAGTTATTCTGTGTCGATGGCGACTTTAAATATTGCATTCAGCGAATAGTACAGTGTTTTGTGGTCATCTTGGCTTATGTGTCAGCTGTTGTGGTTTGGATATAGAGTAATAAAATTGAGGGAGACGTCGTTGTTCCATGTTTGGGTGTTTTCGGTGTCTATTGTTTGGATTTTCGGATGAATTGACTCTACAGCGTGGTTTTCTTCTAATTTGAGATGACTTTGTTGTAGAATATCAAGGACGGTTCCGTTTACCATCAGCTAGACCATGCTGGATGCTGCAAGCTGATGACAGGGCGCTATGGCGCTCTTTAGGGGAAGGCTATGTCCAGCAGTGGACTATTATAGCCTCATGATGATGAGACCATTTTAGGCGCGTTTACTAATTGAAGCTATACGATAACACAGTATCACGCCTATACCTTCAAAGGGGTAAAAATACATGAACCTATTGCATCCATATTTCACCAGCAACGGTTTTTAGTCCTACGTAACGGTGGAAAGTGCCAAATTGCCGGCAATATGGTCAATTGGGTACTGTTCCAGTTTCTGTGTTGCTACTGACAATTTCTAGTCAGGAAATCCCAATAACACTTTGTCCGGCACAGGAATTGAACCCGTGGCCTCGTGTATCGCTGTTGCATTCTCCTCAGCTGTGACATCAAGGCAGATAAAAACACTCAATCTTATCGCTTCATCAACCTGTATTATTGGAATAGATAACGTTTGACATTAAGGATCGCCCCTGCTGTTAGACAGAGAGCTGCGATCGTTTTGAATTTGTAATATTTTGCTCCAAAAACAAATAACACGTTGTGACAAGTGTTTTTCCTCGACACGAAGCGTCTTTGTGACAAATTGGCAACTATTGAGTGATTGCTCTACTCGATTACTATTTGTAATAGATTTTCGCCAAACGTCTTATTGTATCAATCTTCTTTCTTCTTCTTCTTCTTTTCGTGTGGTTAGTGGTCAACCTGTTATCAAGAGTTGTTCAAGCCGCCCGTAGGCCTCTGACATGGCTTAACGACTGCTATCAATTTGACAACAACCGGGACCGACTTTTTACGTGCCCTCCGAAGCACGGAGACGCTCAGATGAAATACCACTAAGCGGTCACCCATCTATAGACTGACCACACCCAACGTTGCTTAACCTCGCTAACCTCGTTTACCGATCAGTGAGTGCAACTGGCTATAAGCGTTTTGTATCAATGAAATCCATTTGTGGTTATTGTCTTATTCATGTTAATATTATAAATACCAAAATAGCTAGGATTATTTCAGGGATGACTATGATACTTACACATTAAGCTATCTCTATGCCAAAATGCTTGCTAATGCTTAAAGTGTCAGTAGCCTAATACAATCTTATCCTAATCCTAACTAATATTATAAAAGCGAAAATGAGTTTGTTTGTTTGTTACCTTTTCACGCCTAAACCACTTAACCGATCATTCTGAAAATTTTGCATATACGTAGTCAGGTATACAGAAACGGACATAGGCCCGGCATTTCATCCCGATAAAATTTACTGTTCCCGAGGAAAACAACAATAACGTTCTTATGATAATAGATGGCGCCACGTGTCTTTCGAATCATGATTGAATTATATTATGACAAGCAGAGTACAACCCGAATTTATTGTCAAATTCTAAATTAACGCGAGCCGCGGGCAAAAGCTAGTATACAATTAAACGAAGACTTATGTATGAAAAGCTGTATTAAAATACATTAGTTAGAACAAAGTAAGTGTTCTTGAGTATATAAGTCAAACAGACGAAATAAATATATAAAACGTTAATAGATTTGATTAGAGCGCGTACCAAAAAGTTTGGGTCCTCATACCTCTGCCGAACGACCAAGGCATGGAATTCTCTGCCAAGGCACGTGTTTCCTTCTTCCTTCAATCCTGGGTCCTTTAAGCGGGGCATAAAAAAGCATCTTCTCAGGCCGTCAAAGTAGAGACCTCAACATCGCCTCAGCTGCTATGAGGGCGGTGTGGAGGCCACTGCTCTTAGACCACACGACTGCTTACCATCAGGTGGAGTGTGGTCATTTTGACGAGCAAAAAAAAACACATTAATGAGTCAAATATAACGCTAATACAACACTGTGCAAGGGCTTTACTAAAAAAACTTGTATCAATGACTCATGATAATTATGTTACAGAACTCGAATTATCTAAATCGTTTTATATATATAGATAAAGAGTTATATATAGAGGCATCGTTATTTAAGTACAAAAATATTATGAAGACGCTTTTAGTTAAAACATTTGCAACGACTACAGACTGCCTACTAGCTCAAATTCATTTAGATTACCTTGTTGGTATAAATTTACGAGTTCAAATCGAGAAAAGAGTTATAATCTTTTCTGTTAGCAAATTCTCTGAAGCTGCACGATACCTTAATCCTAATTTTAAGACTAGTATCAGACTCGGAATGACTGATGGACTTTACACAACACACATGTTCAAACATCGGACACATAGAACACCCAGGCTTGTGACAACTATTTATAGATCACACATAATTTTACCCGTAATGGGAATTTAACCTACAACAACTCGGCTCGGCGACGATGGCGTGGCGATCACTTCAACCGCTACACCTTTCTCGTAGGAAATGTGTTCTGTAGAAAGCATCGGCCTCGATGGCGTAGTGGTTAGTGTAACCGACTGCCACGCCTGAGGTCGCGGGTTCGATTCCCGCACAAGTCAAACATTTGTGTGTATGAACATGGATGTTTGTTTTGGTCTGGGTGTTTCTATGTATAATTATGTATGTATTTACAAAAAGAAAGTATATATTATGTATGATTATCTATTGTCTAGTACCCATAGTACAAGCTCTGCTTAGTTTGAGCTAGATGGTGTTGTGTGTATGTGGTAGAATAGAATATTATACCTATTAATGGGCTCGCCATCTTACGTGAATACATACATATTTGGCAAAATGTGAATAAAATAGAACTCTGCATATCCCCCTAGCTGCAATAATGGCGTGAGATTACGCATGTATGTATATTCAAATCAACAGAAGTCACTGTTTAGTGTGGTTTGACTACTGGATGACGTAATACGATAGCGCTCCAGTCAATATTTGATATGAAGCCATTAGCCACGGTGTGCGATAACACGACGAGTCCACTAATGAAAACGAAACACAAAGATACTGTCCATTGCGATCACGAATTGTGGCGCTTGGATTAAATGACTTACTTTACTTTTTACTGCTGAGGTGGCAACGAACTATATAATAATACCAGCTGACCCGCGCAACTTCGTCTGTTGCCCCGTTTTTGCAACATTTTTCATTACTGCTCCGCTCCTATTGGTCGTGGCGTGATGTTATATAGCCTATAGCCTTCCTCGATAAATAGGCTATCCAACACTAAAATAATTTTTCAATTCGAACCGCAAACTCTTCAGCTTTATAATATAAGTATAGATTAGCCCTGTATTAAACTGTCCCATTGAGCACGAGTCTTTTTTAGCGTAAGAAGGGGTAAACCATAGTCCACCACGCTGGCCCAGTGCGGATTGGCAGACTTCACATATCTTCAAGAACATTATGGAGAACTTTCAGACATGCAGGTTTCCTCGCGATGTTTTCCTTCACCGTTAAAGCAAGCGACAATTAACTATTTAATACGCACATAACTTCCAAAAGTCAGAGGAGCCTTGGGTTTGAACTGGTGATCTTTGCATGGCAGTCCAACGGCCTCTTACTAGGTTATCGCTGACAAGCAAGTATACGGCTTGCTTAATAGAATCTGCCCACATAAGGTACCACTTGCATTACGGATACGACTCACGCGTTGCCAAGTTATTATACTGCTAACGCAAGATACAGCTCTCGCTGGTCTCTCTGCTAAGAGAACAGTGCTTCAGGAAGAATTGCAAGAAAATACGAGATTCCTATATAATTTTTGCTTGTCATATTTTAGTCACACATAAAATGGAGTAAGTCTTTATAAGAGTGTGCTTTGTAGTGTGACTGACAATTTCCTGCCAGAAAAAAATTATACTGCCAAACCGAATAATAGAGGCTGTAACTTGGCGATCGCCAGACGTATTTTCGTTGACGCAAATGTAATTTACATTCTTAAACTGTTTTAAAGTCCAGTACACATAACAAGAATTATATCAAGTATATTATTTTTTGTTCTGTTCGTTTAGTAATGGGTAGTGACGTCCAGCATGTTATTATAACTACTTGTTGATATCGATATATTATATTTAATCGCTTACGTAAAGATAAGATACGACTTCAGCACATTTTCAATTATGTGAACCAAAACGTTACGGAACTGATTATAGATGACTATGTATGTTTTCCTGGTTACACGTTTAGAATTAATTGTTTTTCGATAATGGAGGCTCAGATATCAGTAGTTTATTTACTTATCATTGTATATTCTCAATATCTTAGTAAATATTTTTCCTTTTGCTTAGTGTTTAGCTACATGGAACATTCATGGAATGGGTACTATGAATGGAACATCAGGGTTTTCTTTTCATCCCAAATGTAATTATTTTTTATTGAATGACCACCTTTTACATAACTTCGTTATGCTTTTGATTTATTATGGCTGATCATTAAAATGTAAAAAATACCCTCTCACTTGTAGAGCACCTTTTTTGTAATAATTATGGGCTGTGATAAGGTCAGAACGAGGTCATTCGAAAGTCCTTTTTCAAGTAACTATTGAACCGTTCATTGATACCGGCTGAAACTAATTGCGGCAAAACTAAAAGATATCAATGATCGAAGAAATTAAGGTATTGGAATTAGTATCATATTCTTATAAGGTTATATCAATGTAAGTTTATATTTGCTATTCAATCACAAATAAAATGTTGAACGCATGTGTTTTGATATTTAACATAATTATGTGATTCTTTCTTCCTCTATACCTGGCAATGCTTTTATTTGGGATAATCTCAGTAACCTGTAATGTTATTTAAACAACGCTTTAGTTCTAAACTTGTCAATAGATGGCGCTGCCTAAGTAATGTAGAGTTTGACATTTTATATATTTTTTAATAACCCATAGTATATTATAAATGTAAAATATTTAGGCAATTACACCTTCTGACAACACGCGGGTAAAGGCGCGGGCAGAAGCTAGTACTTAATAAAATCTCCGAGTAGAGCACGATTCAAGGTTATTGTAATTGTAGCTGACACTTCCTCAAATTGATACATTATAAATTTTCCTCTAATGAGGTAAATATCGGATAAAGATCTACTCCAAGCACGCTCAATGGTAGCAACATTGATGATACAAGAAACAGTACTTAACCGAATAAAATAAGACACGCGAATGAATCGTCAAAAACAGTTGAAACACACTAAAAGTCACGAGGTTATCTAAACGAGCGACCTTTGTTTGCAGTTGATCATGTTACTGACAGCGAAAAATTTACCTATTTTGCTCACACATTTCCGCAATTGCAGCCGCTTTGTTTGTATGCCGAATGACGTCGTTTGTGTTGTAGTATTTGAGGTTAAAACCGAAGATGTTAATATCTAACGATATTTTATTAAAGTACAACATTAACAGGAATATGATATTAAAAATAAAAGTGAGAATAATTGCATTTTAGTATCTTTCGTAGACGTACTTGAACTTATGTAACCTATTAAAGCAGACAAAGATAGTGTTGATATTGATAGTCAAAATGAAGTCATCAAAACAGATCAATGTTTTATAGTTTCGTGCTCTCTTAAAAGCGGTAAAGTGGTGGGGTTTTTTTAAATAGATAATCCATATTTATCTTACAGTATAGATGCGTGATCCAGTGACCTTACTGACACACATGATAACTTAATCGTTTCATAACAAGAATCATAGACGCGTCGTAAATGAAGTTTTCGACACTGACCTAGGAATCGTAACTAAATAAAATGTAACTAATTTACATTGCGCTGTGTTTGTTGTAATATTTTCAAAAGAGTCATCTTTTTGTATTTGTTTATGAATAAAGATTTTTGTTATCTGTTTTGAGTATTGACGTCAATAACAAATTTATTTAAATACGTGCATAATCTCAAAAAATCTACATGTTGCTTAACAAAATATGTATTAAAGTATCGTATATCTCAAAAGCATTTTCGTTTTATTCCAACAGTCGAATCTACCCTCAAATCTGGATCCAGAGATATTTTCATTTTATTTATAGGCGCACTTTCGCTAAAACATTGCGCATCCGAGGTGGGGTGCCGGGGGAAGACGTCGGAAGGTTATCAAAAGTGATAAGAGTCCATCCATCACTCGCTCCGTGTCTGTCAGCGAATGCTCTAGGGCACATACGTGGAAGATTTTAAGTTTTAGCTACGACATCTATCAACCGATGACAGAACATTATTTGCTGATGGAAAATGTTACTTTACCTGCAAACATGTTTTTACTTTTATTGATTAACATATGTTATGCATTTACTCTATCAGCATTCGAAATGAAAGAGGCATTCACTTAAAATGTATTCTATTTGTAGCAGTAAAGCAATTTAATGTCATTTTGCTTAGAAAATTTCTATTGGCTTTTTCATAATTATATTTATATTCATGGTTTTCTTTTACTAAGACATAAGTGCACGGTACGTGTGTCCTAAATACCATACAGTACCATCATTATTATTATCCGGTATTAATCTTTATTAAGAATATATTTTGTCTTCTACTAAGTATTGGCTTATGTTTAAATTATCACCGGATATAGTAAAATATAACGGTCAAAAATAGTAAATGATCACCAAAATTAAAACCACATTTTAATACCAAAAATATTAATTGCACAGCAAAGAGATCAAAATGAGTCGACGGAGTCCCGCTTGGCTTTTATTTTTAGGTGGGTTTAATCCCCTGAGTATTCCCTATATTTTAAACGTAGTATAAAATATTTCAATTATCATTTTATTTAAAGACTACACATCATTTATTAAACATGAAGTGGTTGATCTTAAACAAAATTTGGCAGATGAAAATGAGGTTTGGATATTTTATAATAAATGTTGTCTCGAATTTCGGCTATCTAATTGAATTCTGAGTTTCTTCAGAGTACACTGGTACGCCCACGATTCTATTGACAGATACACGTCAACAATACTGGCATACTCAATTAAAACTTAAAAAGGCAGCACCCTACACATTCAAGACAGGTTATATTGAACATACTCTTATATATTAATCAATTATTTTATTTCATTTTTTACATAAACAAAGCTACAATCATAATGGCCTCGGCCTCGATGGCGTAGTGGTTAGTGTAACCGACTGCCACGCCTGACGTCACGGGTTCGATTCGCGCTCAAGTCAAACATTTTATTTTTTTTATTTCCCTCGTCAAAATGTCCTCACTCCACCTGATGGTAAGCAAGCAAGCTAAGAGCAGTGGCCTCCACACCGCCCTCATAACAGCCGAGGCGATGTTGAGGTCTCTACTTTGACGGCCTGAGAAGGTGCTTTTTCACGCCCCGCTTAAAGGACCCAGGATTGAAGGAAGAAGGAAACACGTGCCTTGGCAGAGAATTCCATGCCTTGGTCGTTCGGCAGAGGTATGAGGATCCAAACTTGTTGGTACGCGCTCTAATCGACTCTACCGTGTAAGGATGGCATCTGAGCCCAGCACGCGTTGTTTTGTGTGCATGAACATGGATGTTTGTCTTGGTCTTGGTATTTCTATGCATAATATGTATGTATTTAAGTATATATGTATGTTTATTCATAGTCTAGTACCCATAGTACAAGCTCTGCTTAGTTTAGGCTAGATGGTGTAGTGTGTATGCGGTAGAATATTATTATTATTATTACAACTTAACTAATATTAATTAGTCTTATATTACTTTATAAATTCTTTAAAATGCATTAGTATGTGCAAATTATGAATACAAATGCAATGTCAATATCCATAGAAGCTATTTTTAGAACTTTAATAAGGACATTGTTCTGCTACTCGTATTAGTAACCTCTGACTGGCTAACAATAAAAAAGTCTTTAAGTCAAAGCAAATAGTTAGAAAAAGTCTTGCTTTAGTATTCCACATGAAGTCAACGAGATTGTTCGCATTACGTAACAACTCGTGACTCTTATTACGAGTGTCACTATCAATAAACGTAATATGTCAATTCAAATTCACCACTCTAAAGTGAACCTTCTGCATTTATTAATAAAGTTACAAATAAAACAAAAACGCTCGATAACATTTGATCGCTGGCGAGTACTAACATGCTTTTCCTAGTGTAGACTCAAATTATCATTTTATTAGAGACTGAATTAAACGTTCCATTGATACATTTAATAATTAATATGGACTATCACTGTGATAAATTACAATACCTATGGAAAGTTAGAATTCGTTTAGGTATTATATTCGTTCAATGGACTATTAATGAGCGACTCAATCAAAATTTTTTTAAAGCTCAGTTTTGCCGTCGTCTTCCTTTTTATTAAGCAAGATAAAATTCATAAAAATGTTTTTATATAATTATCTATATATTATTTAAGTAAATCATGTCGACGTTTTAAGAGGTGCTTACTAGATTATGCGTACGTTAGAGGATTGATAAGGTACTGCTGTTTACGCTTACCATATTAACAATGCTAGAATAAAACAGAGATTTTCTTATTTATTCAGTAGTAGAGGTAGGTAATAAAATGAACAATATTAATGAAGAAAAAACAAAAAGGACAGTTGAACACGCACGCCGCCGCCGAGAGCCCACAAGCGTACCGCTGGCGCACACCCGCACATTTACAAAAAACATGTTCATACGCACACATACATAAGAAAAAACTTTGCAGATGTGCTCACACGCATCGTTGTCGAGCAAAAGGCAACCGGCATGTCTTGATCTTATGTCGGAGCTGCCTCAACCGTTTAATTGAAAATCTTCAGTCCCTATTCCTTCGTCACAAAATCCTTTGAAATTTGACTTCCTTCGAAACGCATTTGCATAGACAATTAAAGTGTTACCACGATATAACTTTACACAAGTTATATTTGAATTTAAAATAACCTTTGAATTATTTGCGGGAACTCGGAGCGTGTTTTTCCATTTTCAAAGACAATAGCGTTAGATAAGGTAGACATCAGTTTTAATTAGCTCAGAACGATTCGATAACTGCTCAAACTTTTGTAATTCGTCTTGTGATAAAGTCTTCGGTGTGAAATGTCTGGGAAGATTAACATCTTTTTTGCGATCCAGCCTGTGGACAGCTATGTTGCTGTTTTATTTTAAATAATTTCACTCATTTTATTCTATTCGAGACCTGTGCAATTAAATCTTTATTATCCATAAGCCGAGCTGTCGTAGTGGTAACTCGTTTTTAATTACATTTTAAGTAGACATCTACTTAGTTTATATAGTTGTTGAGACATTGCTCGACATTGTCATCAAACATTTGACCGTCAACACTTATTATGTCGACGTCATCATAATAAACATGTAGAGTTGCTGATATGTAATTATGCATGTTAATAATAATACTTTAATCATAAATTCAATACGATTGAAGACATACGCTTTGAAAACATTGTATTAAAACAGACACTCATACGTAAAAGAATATAAAAGTTCATTCAAACTAAATGAAAAATACATATGTTATGTTTTGCACACAATCCACTTACTTAATAAGCGCCTACACAATATACAAATATTATTACTTTGAGAAAAAAATATTTACCGCCACAGTTAAACAATATTTTCTTATCATCTGGTGTTCTAGTTAGAACTAATTAAAACTATTGCACATATTAAATGTCTAACTCTTGTTTTTATTTTAAGGTGCATATATTATGATAATAATATACACACATAAGTTAAACCTGTTTGTGGTTTTATGTAAAATGTCAAACATGAAGGTCGATGGTGCGAAGAACCGATGACACCGAAGACTTCCGATACATTGTATCGTTGAGATTTTATCAACAAAAGTTGGGATAAACGAAACAGTTCAAAGTGCTCGAGGCTAAATATTGGTAGAAGCCAAAGATCAAACAACAACAAAAGCAGCTGAATCACTTTGCTAAATGATTAAAATTGAACAAAGTTTAAATCACATATCATTTAACTCAAACATTTTGTAGTGAATATGGTTTTACAGATAACGACAAATTCAACATAATAATAACAATTTTAACTCTTGATAGTAATGCAAATTGCTAAACGTGAGTAACCGACGCAACTACATATTTTATCACAACGGGAGTTTCTTTAATAGCATTTGACTGAAGTAAATAAAAGTAATTTTCAGTTGTGCGTAATATTAACAATTGTTAGAACCCTTAGCGCAAATTAACATAAAACTCCAGTGCATTCACCAGTTGGAGTCTGAGAGTTGTAGGGCAGGTCATGGCTGAATGCGTAAGCACAAACGGATGTGCAAACGATAACATTATCACTATTTTACAAGTATATTTGCAGCAGAAAGAGCGAGTTGAGAGAAAACAAATATTTGATGTATGTTATCTTGCGCAGCATTGAAACCTGATGCAAAATATGTTTAACTTCAACCCGGTTGTCCGCTTTACTACGCGATATTATTATAAACTAATTGTTGCAATCTATGTGCAACCTTGTCATAAAGTCCTACGTTCAATTGTCACGTTCGTCTGGAGTACAGTGTCTGGCTACTTCAAGTACCAGGCTAGCAGCGGATCGTGGCGGTGTCACGTTACGCGGTGGCTGTTGACACCAGCGCCTGATTAATATTTATGATACGGCTGAGCATCTCGCATGGCCGGTTCGCTCACTCGATGCGAATTATCTCCGTCCTGTTCGCACATAAGCGGCTCTTATAGGTAAGACAGAACACGCACACATAGTATATAATATGGCAACTGCTCTTTCAACATTCGAATGTGCGTAAGTGCGAATGAGAATCCCAAATCTTCTTAATTTTTACTATGTTTCGTTTTTGTTACCAGTTTTTTTGGTTTTAAACATGTTATGACCTTGATGTACTAACACTGTAGTGTTTGTAATAAACATTTTGTTTAAAAATGCTTTTAATTTTAAATCCATTATCAAATTGATCCAAGTTTTTTTTATTAAAGCATACAAACACTCAACGTTTGGTTGGTGAACTTAATCTTTTTATTAGAGACGTAAATCACAAGATTGGTGTCAGGCCCACTGACCATACGATTGCAAATCGAAAGAAGTGAATATGTGGAACGAGGCGTGGGACCACCGCTTCGAACCTGACCGTATCGAGGTATCTCAACCGGACAGACTCGACTGGACTGCCATTACAAAAAAAATGCGCTATAAGGGAAACCGTGTTGTAGAAATTGCAGCCATTTAGAAAAGGGAACACTTGTAGTATGTTGTTTGTAAAGGAGATCATAAATACTTTACAACTTCTTGGGGCCGATCATTTAACATAAGCAGATTCATGTTCATTTGAATTACTCATTGGACCGTTTCATTAGTCACTTAAACTGACTTGTTTGTAGTTAATTGAAACGCATCCAAAATTACTAGCCTGATCTCTTTTGCTTTATCAGTATCTCAAGATGACGGTAATCAATCTCATTTGCTAATTTATCGTGTCGTCAGCCAATCTGCATATTTGTTTTTACATTATAAAATTAACGTATTTAAATTCGCTGTTAATATTATAGTTGGCCGTACATATTAAATATGTTTTCTCGTTGGCTTTCCTGCACGCATCTCTCACATTAACAGAATTATCATTGTGTTTGCGACACCATTATCGTTGTTTGTCTGGACATTTTCCGTGAGCTCGCTCACTTCCAGCGCAGCGCCGGCCGGCGTTCGCGAGACTTCGCTTCAAGGTCACGTTATCGTGCTATCGCCAGCCCTGAACCTATCCAAGGTTAGCCCTAGAATATCCGTTTCTTGGATTAGCGGCTCGAGTCTAGACATAAGTTTTTTGATTAAATCCTCGACATCAACACGTCACTAGCACGTCTGTCTTACAGGAACTCGGCAATCTCGACCGTCGCGCGCTGAGTCTTTATTGTTAATTTGCGAACGCTAGTGGAGCGCGGTCCGGACGTGTACTCTCGCTTTTAAGTAGCAATGGAGCAATATAGTCTCAAATCAAATTAGCTGCGTGTTTACATTTTATAAATAGAGCGCGTTCACGTGGCGCCACAGCGAGATAAGCGTCCGTCGACTCGTCGACATCACTCACCGTGCGCTGTTAACATCCTCCGCGGCGGGCTACTGGTTCCTCCGTCACACTGACACTCGTGCGGGATATAAAGCACTCACAAACGGCGCACTAAGTTCAGCGGCACACGCGAGGACTGCACAGCGCGACACCCACAACTAGAATGCGGGCGAGACGGCTCGTCGCGGGGTGTGGGGGGAGGCCGGCAGCGACACACGGCTCATACGAAGGCGCGGCGATGAGGACTGCGGCCGAGCGCGAGCGCTCTCCCCCCTATTGGTCGGATATGCGGTGACGTCACGCAAGCTGGCCAATCGCCGGCTATCAGTTAGTTCCTGCCGCCTGCCGCGAGAGGCGCTCGTGTCGAGGAAGTCGCCCGCCCTACAGAGCTTTCTTCAGCTAGGGCGTGTGCTTTAGCGGGCGGCCAGCACGGAAAGAAATCACGACACCATGAATTATGTATACAATGTAATTTATTTGCTATCCTCGACTGATCTGAATAATAATTATAATTTATAGTCACAACCTTTCCGTTTAAAAAAACGTTTGAGGTTTATACAGATTAGATCCGTAATTCCGCACAGTATTGGGTAAATGCCAAAAAAGGTGAATATACGTATGCGCTAAATAAATGCGAAAATGATTAGGACTTGGCAACCGGAGACACCCACACACTTTCAGCGAAATAAAACTTGCTTACTCGCCATAAGGAAGTAGGCGAATTCAAAAACCTAGCGTTTTTATTTGATTTTGTAAAGATGTTTACTTGGTGCAAGTTTTCACATCAAATTAATAAGTTTGGTCGGACAAATGAAAGTTTGGGCTTCTCTCAACAAGCGAAATATTTATATTTACGAAACGTCGACTACATAAACTAACAAACAATTTGTTGAACAAGAAACTCAACTTTGTAAATACAAGAGCAGCTAAATGTTGAATGAATTAGGTTCGTACACATTTTTGAATGAACAAAGTTAATGAAAATTATTTAGCTTGCAGAGTTGTGGTACTTGTTCGTTTATTTTATGTCGCAAGGGCTTCCAGTTGTGAACCTGTGGAAGCCCACGTACAAGTGGTTATAACAAACCCATGACGTCATCATTGGAAGTCTTAAAAAACTGAATCAGTAAAGTTTTTTTAACGCTCCTGATGGCTAAACTTTTCAATGGTCATTCTCTGTAAACTCGGAGAAAGTTAAATCAAGTCACGAAAGGAGCTTGTTTTGAAACGTGAATATAAGTACCTATATTAATTATAATATCGTTTCTTGCAAATGTTGTTAATTTTTTATCAGAATATTGTGTAAGTAAACATTACACCACCATAGATTAAAGACCAAATTTAAAAGAATAAAAGAAAGGGAGCTTTTTGCAACAAGTGAAGAAAAAGTGACAGTCGAGTTGTGTCAAGAGGTTAAAAGAAAAGCAGAAGACAAACATATGTGGCGATTACTCCACCGACAGCTACACTCTTAAATTAAAGAATAAGAAGAATACATTATTGATGACCTGACTAGTGGTGGCAAAGCTAGCAAGTTAGCAGGGGTCAGAAAATTTGTTCCTTTAAATGGTTACACTTTTAGATGAGAAATATAGTTCTCAAGGTCGTTAACGAATTAAAAAAAGGGATTTAATTTAATGACCACCAAAAATACTAATTGCACAGCAAAATATGCTTACTAAAATATATACGCCTCAAATCACTGCATTCCGTCTCGGAAGTGTTGAAAACGGCAAACATGATGCAGAGACTTGCATGCCTGGCATCTCTGCTGAATGTTCACAACGGTCTATTTACCCATACTTGGATAACGTACTTAATTAACTAGATCTTACATACTAAGAAACCGGGCTTAGTAAAGAATATTTCTTTTAAAACACTAAATTATAGTGTAAAATGTGAATTTTCCACTATAATATACAATTTACTAAATACCGATTTATTTTCTTTTGATACATAATTATTTTCACTTTCCTTATTTTATGAGACGGCCCCATCTGCTATGGCTAATTTTTATCAATCTTTTATCCAATTTGCAAGGCCGGTATTATTTTCCACTTTATTTACTTCGTGCGTCGATTTAGGGATGAAGGGAAAGAGTGGCTTTTTATTTGTTTTGAAGAAAACAAAAATCCTTTTTGAAGAAGACGATTTTGGACATTACACACAATATTTCTTTTTTAAATTTCTATTTGTTTCAAGATTTCTGTTTAGACATTGGACCTTGATATTATCAGTCAGTTACGCCTGTAAAACTAGAAGAAATATCATTTATATATGTATATTCGTCTGTAGCAATGAGTGTCGCTTTCCTGCTCTCTTTCAATACAGCTGTTCTTTTAAAACCAGCGACACGATAAACGTTTGGGAAGAGTCACGGGTCACTACTCACTTTCATACAGTTCCTGTGCTGTGTTCTTTGCAAAAGACATCATACTTTTGCTGTACCTCTTATAAAATGGTTAGTTGTAACAAAAAGACAATAATTATTTATTTAGTTGTCTATTTCTGCTTCCGAAGTGAATGCACTTTTTTTAACGTAGGTTAATGCCATTTATGCGTCGGCAGAGGGGAGAGATATGTAGGGCTCGCCTGAAAAAAGTTTGAAGTCTCGGTTCGTACCGACTACACCTAGCATGGTTTGCTAACTCGCTGACTGGAAATGGTGGCGAACCCACCCCTAACACACGCATTTTGACTTGGCTAGAAGGGTTAAGAAGAACTGTCCAAATGGATTAGAGTTTTGTGTGGTATGAGCCACGTACATACTATGTATGCATATTTCTATTTACAGTCCACTTTGTCTAATGATGTCAAATGATTTAGCAGTTGAAAATAAACCTTCGTAATAACTACACGTCGTTTTACTCAAAAAATCACCCGGCAATCTAAAATAACCCTTATAGATTAAACAAGAACAGTAGTCATTTGTAACTCAAATTAGCAGTATTTTATTAAAAATGGCATCCTGCTTATATCTGACGTAATTTTTTTATTGTGGCTTTGTCTTAGAGTCCTTAGTGCTGAAGTTTTGTCAATATCAAGTGGCAAAATACGTGTTATGGCATGTAATACCCGTCGCTCACTTAGACGATTGCCACACTAACGACATCAATTGCGCATATCAATCCGGAAAGAATAGCATGAGTCTCTTCAAACAGTTCTGGACACGTTGCTGGCCATTAGATTATAAGGCAAGTTTCTTTATCAGATCGGAGACGTTCTGGATAAAATAATAATAATAATATTATTTTATCACATACACACAACACCGTCTAGCCCAAACTAAGCAGAACTTGTAGGTACTGTGGGTACTAGACAATGGATAAATATACATATATACTTCTTTTTTGTAAATACATACATATTTTACATATAAACACCCAGACCAAGACAAACATCCACGTTCATGCACACAAATGTTTGACTTGTGCGGGAATCGAACCTGCGACCTCAGGTGTGGCAGTCGGTAACACTAACCGCTACGCCATCGAGGTCAGGTTAAGAGAAGCCAGAGAAGTGTGTCATGATCGTAGCAAATGGAAATCCGTAGTCTCTGCCTACCCCTTTGAGAAGCAGGCGTGAATCTATGTATGTATCTATCTGTCGTAAAACAAAATTATTTCCACACTCTTGACTCTTATAGGTTTTTTATTGAAATTAAACTACTATATACGGATTTTATCGCGTTGTTTATTTGACACTGTTACAAAATTTTGAAAAACTGTTACACTACTATAATCACTATTAAACTTTACAAATTTTTAAGCTAATTAAATTATTTAAACTATTAAAACTATTTATACTATTACTATACTATTATACTATTTAGATTTATTTTTACTCTTTCCCCGACGTTTCGGTTGCTTTTCAGCAGCCATGGTCACGGGGAGACTAAGATGGTAGTTGTCTCAATGTTCCAGTGTAGTTATTTCAAAGTACCCGAACATAATTTAATCATGGGTGTTTCTATTTACGCAGAATGAGCTCAAAGTATCATGAAGTCTAGCTGTGGTTTGCTTCTTCTTGGGTTTGACTATTTGAATTACTGGATCCCAAGCTGGTGGTACACTCCAACCATCTTCTCTATTGAAATTAGGATGTTTCTTGATTTCAATAGCCTCGCGAAGCATCCTTGGCAGGAATCGGTGTTCTTTAGCGAGCATCTGTGGTTTGTCAAATCTCAGGTAGTGGTTGGTCCCCTGTTGCACATGTTCACACACAGCAGACTTCAACGAGCGTTGGTGTTTTACATCAGCTATGTGTTCTTTTATGCGGGTGCCTATGCTTCTCTTGGTTTGACCAATGTATGAGAGTCCGCAGTCACAATCTATTTTATAGACCCCTGCATCTTGTAAAGGTAGTTGGCACTTGACTTCACAAGATGCAGGGGTCTATAAAATAGATTGTGACTGCGGACTCTCATACATTGGTCAAACCAAGAGAAGCATAGGCACCCGCATAAAAGAACACATAGCTGATGTAAAACACCAACGCTCGTTGAAGTCTGCTGTGTGTGAACATGTGCAACAGGGGACCAACCACTACCTGAGATTTGACAAACCACAGATGCTCGCTAAAGAACACCGATTCCTGCCAAGGATGCTTCGCGAGGCTATTGAAATCAAGAAACATCCTAATTTCAATAGAGAAGATGGTTGGAGTGTACCACCAGCTTGGGATCCAGTAATTCAAATAGTCAAACCCAAGAAGAAGCAAACCACAGCTAGACTTCATGATACTTTGAGCTCATTCTGCGTAAATAGAAACACCCATGATTAAATTATGTTCGGGTACTTTGAAATAACTACACTGGAACATTGAGACAACTACCATCTTAGTCTCCCCGTGACCATGGCTGCTGAAAAGCAACCGAAACGTCGGGGAAAGAGTAAAAATAAATCTAAATAGTATAATAGTATAGTAATAGTATAAATAGTTTTAATAGTTTAAATAATTTAATTAGCTTAAAAATTTGTAAAGTTTAATAGTGATTATAGTAGTGTAACAGTTTTTCAAAATTTTGTAACAGTGTCAAATAAACAACGCGATAAAATCCGTATATAGTAGTTTAATTTCAATGAATAACATTCGCGTAAACAGAAGACAATATTATCTTATAGGTTTGTACCAAAGTCCAGTTTGTATCGTATTATACCTAAGAAATAAAGACTAAACATACTAAAAATATTACAATTGGAAAACTACGAAAAGTCGCTAATGGGACAGGGACAGGATACAGGTTGTCCCAAAATTATTACTATACTGTCGCGTAAAATGTTTACGAGGTAGGCCTCTTAAACATTTTACTGGACAGTATATTTTTATACTAGATGTTCGCGCGGTTTCACCCGCGTTTTTCATTACTGCGCCGCCCCCGTGGGTCGTAGTGTGATGTTATATAGCCTATAGCAGCTTCCTCGATAAATAGGCTATCCAACACTAAAATACTTTTTCAATTCGAACCAGTAGTTCCTGAGATTAGCGCGTTCAAACAAATAAACAAACTCTTCAGCTTTATAATATCTAATATTAATACGTGAAGCGAAAACTTTGGATCCCTTTTTACGAAAATTGGGCGGACGGAGGAGTATGAAATTTCGCACCCTTGTAGTTAATACAGAGAAGAAGTGACGAATCCTAATATTTATATAAAATATGCATTAGAAATACATTAAATTAATGAAAAAACACTATACGCACACAACCATGCATTTGAAACACGCAGTCGAAGCGCGTAACTATGGTTACATATATCAAAATATAATGACATAATATGTCAGCAATATGTTACAGGCAAACTTTGGTCGAATTTCGAGCACTAGACGACCGCTAGTTAGTATAGATATATCATGGACCTATATACATATTTAGACACACCACTACCCATAGGTAGATATTATCTTGTGCCTTGCTGATGTCGATTTCTGATTTATCCCTTACGGATCATTGCTATCAAAGGAACCACAGATAACCTCATTAAATCTATCAAAGCGGTAATCAATTTGGCTGTCAACTACGGCATATCTTAACAATGACCCTGACTACGTATGCGTAGTAAGTTATCAAACAAATAAAAATGTATAAAGGTGTTTTTTTTTTTTATATTTTGCTCTTCAAAATGACCACACTCCACCTGATGGTAAGCAGTCGTGTGGTCTAAGAGCAGTGGCCTCCACACCGCCCTCATAGCAGCCGAGGCGATGTTGAGGTCTCTACTTTGACGGCCTGAGAAGGTGCTTTTTCACGCCCCGCTTGAAGGACCCAGGATCGAAGGAAGAAGGAAACACGTGCCTTGGCAGAGAATTCCATGCCTTGGTTGTTCGGCAGAGGTATGAGGACCCAAACTTGTTGGTACGCGCTCTAATCGATTCTACCGTGTAGGGATGGCATCTGAGCCCAGCACGCGTTGTTCTGGATAGGAAAGGGGAGGGCGGGATAAGGTGGAATAACTCTTCAGAGCACTCCCCGTGGTATATTCTGTAGAAACATGCCAATGAGGCAAGGCTTATTCCCCTGACATGGGGATCAAGGACCTTATCTGCGTTCTTTGTTAATAACAAGCTTATAACTATTCTTATTTCTAATTACACTTTTTAATTATTACATACACACATTTTTATCACAGTTAATTTCAATCGTATTTTACATATATTTTACCTCTTATTCTAATTTAAGGCTATGGTATTTGTACAGTGAATTTGTGTTTGTTGTTTTTTGTTTCTAACGTTAACTTTGCTTGCTATACAGCAAACTTGCTGTACCAAATAACTGGAAACCATGACTTCCTTTCAATTATACACATCAAAAAGATGCAACATAATCATGTAATTAAATTACTATATACGGCTTTTTCGGCGTTGTTTATTTGACACTTTATTACAAAATTTTGTAAACTGTTACACTACTATTACTACCAAACTTTACTAATTTTTAAGCTAATTAAATTATTGAAACTATTAAAACTATTACTATACTATTATACTATTTATATTTGTGTTTACACTTTCCACGACGTTTCGGTTGCTTTTCAGCAGCCATGGTCACGGGGAGACTCCGTATATAGTAGTTTAATTACAATGAATAACATTCGCGTAAACAGAAGACAACATTATGTATAATCATGTAATTTCGTCATTTATAATTTAAGCAAATCAGTACGTAACATAGGCATTTTATCTTATGACTGTGACTGCACGGATGGCGTGGTGGTCCATGTGATCGCCTCGCCACTGCCACTGCTTGGGTTAGTATCCCACACGGGACAAAATTTTGTGTGATCCACAAATGGTTGTTCCAAGTCTAAGTGTTCACAAAGAACACACAAAGTTGTCCGTTGTTTGTTCTGGACACAGGATTCATTTACAGTGCGGGAGCTGTATTTAAAAGAAGGCTTCTTACCTCTGGCAAATACCGATATCGACCGTTTATCTTCAAAATTGTACCTATACTAAGCTAAGCTGTAACCCGGGTATTATCAGCTGTGGCCATTTTTAATTGGTTATAACAAAGGAGAGGAACAAGCCTATGCCTCACGTGATGGTAAGTGGTTGTTATAAGCTGGAATTCTTAAGACTAATTATAATACTCAAGAGTCACTGTGACTTTGGCAACAAGAAGAGTGTTGAATCTCTGGTTACACTGCTGACAGCAATTTTGATTCGTTAAGACATCCTAGAGTCTCTACTCACTGGGATACCAGGATTTTAGGGAGTAAAAAGGTTTTTACAGAGTTGGCAACGCGCAAGTGATACCTCTGGTGTTGCAGGCGTCCATAGACTACGGTGACTACTACCATCAGGTGGGCCGTAAGCCTATTTGCCACTTTAGATGTATAAAAAAAACTGCACAAAGCTGTTTGGACTGTAATTTCTAAGTATCTACTACCATTAGGATTATCACGTTACCAGGTTGCTCAAGCTTTGACCGACGATTCTTCTGTACTGTCCACTCGTTTAAATCAAAGTGTGAGAAACCCATTTCCTCAAATAGCTTATTACCCGACGCCGTGAAAATAAGAAAAGCTTATATCCTGCGGAATTTATATCATTTGAGCATTACAAGCTTCCGCTTAGCAACGTAATAATGAAAGAATATTAAATAATACGTACACAAGGTGACATTAAATATACATCTCTTTATAATTAATAGCGACATTTCTTTGTCTATCCTTTGGGATTAGGAAAAAGCGTATATTGCTTCCTTCCGGGGCAGTATCAGTAGCCGTGTGAGAGAGTATTTATCCGGTTTCATACATGATATTAATAAATCATGCATGTCTATTTATCCTTTATTCATCTCGGACTGCTTTGCTTACATGATGGTAGTGAATGCGACGGCTGTGGCTGTGGTCCCGAGTTCAATTCCCTGGTCATGCAATGATTTTTATAATAGTATAGATTTAAAGTTTTGAATTTACCATACTGCTGCTTTAGAGGCTACCATCAAATTTTATTAAATGCTTGAGTACGTTCAGTAGTAATTCATGGACAAATGGTTGCAGCACCTTACAGTTATGATTTGTAAACAAAATATTATTGTAAACTTGGCGATTAAAAAGAGTGGCCAGGAGTTTCTTGCCCGTTCTTCTCATGAGCTCTACACCCTTGCTTTGCTGAACGTGGCAGTAAATGTAAATTCACAGGAAAAAATTGTGTTACTTTGACATTCATAAGTGTTGCCTTGTAACCTAACTTGAATAAATTGATTTTTCATTTTGATTTTAAAATACATACATACACATCCTTACGTTTTTATCCTCGAAGATGCAGGTAGAGATTTATTATAACATTTCGTAAACTTTTTAGGGCACACATAACAGGGTAGCCAATTGCCGTTTATCGGGCCAGTACCGTCAGTCCCCGTACTACAATTAAAAATCTATTTACAGAAGAACTTTATAGCACTTTCTCTGATCGAGGCAGTCGGTAGAACACCGAGATCTAGGTTGTATAACCAAAAATATGTGTATATAAATAACTATGAAATGCATGCTAGTCAAAACAAGATTTACTATGATAATTATGATGAATAATTCAAAATCCCGATAGGAAGTCAAAGGTACGTCACATGCAAATTTATGCATCCCAGAATTATAGGGCGGATTTAAAAGAATCAAATGTGCAATTCTTAACACCTAACTGCCTTAGCAGATCAGCGTTGACTAACTCTATTTGCTTAGACGCTCATACTTAAGAAAATAATCGAGAAGATTTATAATTTCTTTTTGTTATTATTATATCACTAGTTATAACCGTAAAAGGAAACAGCAAAAAAACTTGCATTTCTGAAAAGTTTAAAGTTTTCGAAGCCGCAATGAATCATCCAGCGTTGTAAACTATGGCCTATTTTTCCGTTCTAAGGTTTATAGATGAAGAGATATACTCGTATTTTGTCGTCTGTTATATACATAATCTTATATTTTAAACTAATACTTGACTTGTAAGAGTCCTATTAGAATGTTAAGAATTGTAAGCTCACAAAACAATCAGAACTGTTTCTCAGTCACAAAGCACTGTCTCTATCAATAAATTGTTATTGTCTTTTATGATGGGTTAAATAAGATAATATTCAATAAATTGTCTTATAATAAACCAAATAATAATGCTTCCCAATGCTGACAATTAATGTCTTTATTGATGAGCCGAAAAATATGCTTTTTAATGCATTGTCTATTATGATGGGCCCAATAAGAAGCTTTTTACTTTATTGTGTTTTAATAATAAACCGAATAAGATGCTTTTCAATGTATTGTTTTTATTGATAAATCAAATAAGATGCTTTTTAATGCGTTGTCTATTATGATGGGCCCAATAAAAAGCTTGTTACTTAATTGTGTTTTAATAATAAACCGAATAAGATGCTTTTCAATGTATTGTTTTTATTGATGAATCAAATAAGATGCTTTTTAATGCATTGTCATTTATGATGGACTGAATAAGATTCTTTTCAATGCATTGACTTTTCTGATGGGCCAATTAGGATGGTTTCTAACATCATCATGGTTATTTTATTTATTAGTCTAATTTCAAGAGTGCAGGCGTAATTTTTCTAATTTCAGAATGTTTTTTAAATTACAAAATAGCATGTCAAAACGAATATAAAATTTCTTGCATTAAGTGCTTTTCGTCAAGAGATATTATATGTATTTATTTTAGACACATTTGCAAGTTATTAAAGTACTTAAAATTAAATATAGGAATCGAGTTAAAATTAAGGTAGATAATTAGCTTATTAATATGGGAGCTTAATATTAATAACAACTTGTTCTCTGAATATTGATTTGCATAACGTTTTACGCAATCAAACATTGGGCTACAATCGAGTAGAGCACTAACTACACGCTTCATTAAACGCAGATGAATCTGGATATAGCTACACCAAAGTACATCAACATGCCAAAACCCCATATTTTTCTTATTTCTCTTACGTCCCAAGACTACTAACAAGATTTCGTTCAAATAATTATATGAAAAAATTATTTGACGTCCAAATTTACGCGCAGTACTAACTTCATAATTCCAAGTCATCTAAATATTCAGTATGTAGCCACGCTAAAGCAATCTGTAGGTACCGCAGAGATCTTTGTCATTAGAGTGAGCTGTAAACAAAACCCTTAGTGGTGCCCGAGGGAACGACAGCTGTCTCCAAGCCTCAGTCCTCGACCATTAAACACCCACGTTGGCGTTCATAACAACCACCAAACCTACAAGGCAAAAATAACCTTATATTCTTACCCTAAAGTCCGATTTGGAATATAGGTCTTGAAAATTTTCTTAGAATACGTATATCTGCTGGCTGTGTTTAAATGCCAGTCTTAAGATGTTGATTGTAAAGTACAAATTGCAGTGGCCGATAGTAATTATATTACAGGAAATTGTATCGGAGATTTAAGTTAAAAAAGTGTTAGTGAAAAGAATAAGGATTTCAGAGTATTGATAACTAATTTTTTAAATGTTGTGTGCTTATATAGCTTACTTTTTAATTGGTTGTTGCAGAATGATTAAGAGGTTATAAAACAAAATATAAGAGATCTACGTTGAAGATATTTTGTTTTGTTATTGTTTTTATTTGCAACAAGTTTAATTTGAGTGCACGGAGGGAGCTATAATAATTATAATTTAAATAATAATTTATATTTTTTTTTTATGGATTAGGGTGCAAACGAGCAGACGGATCGCCTGATGGTAAGCGATTATCGCCACCCATGGAGACAACAGCAACAACTTCAACACCAGAGGAGTCACAAGTGCGTTGCCGGCCTTTTAAAAAGGAGTACGCTCTTTTCTTAGAGTGTTGAAGGTCGTATTGGTCCGGAAATACCACAGGCGGCAGTTTATTCCACAATTTTGTTGTGCGAGGCAGAAAATGTCTGAAAAAACGCACAGTTGTGGACTACCAACCATGGCGAAAAGAGGCGGCAGGAAACAGTCCGAACAATTCCTCGGAGCACTCCCCAGAGTAAAAGCGATAGAAGATGCATAGCCAGGCCACATCTCTACGCAGCGCCAATCATTTCATCTCCATGTAGGATAAAACGTACATTACATAGCCCACATGCGACTGGAGAGGTTAAAGTTTAACTGCACGGATGGCGTAGTGGTTTAAATGGTCAACTCACCACTGCCACTACGCCGAGTGTTGTGGGTTCGAATCCCACACGGGACAAAAAATTGTGTGATCCAGAAATGGTTGTTCCGAGTCTGTGTGTTCTTTGTGTCCGTTGTTTGAATGTTTGTAAAGTCCCTCGCGACACAGGCATCTTTCCTAGAGCTAAGTTGTCATTTACAATAAAAAAAAATTGGCGTAGTCTTTGGAGACTGCCGATAGAAGTGTAAACTTTAATCCTTGATCATAAACACTTCTTTATAAACAAAAAAAAACAAGAAAAGGAGCGGGTCGGATTCCTGATACTCTCTTATAGGTTATTAAGGGGTCATTTCGTTATTTTTCGCGTAGGACGCACTATTTCCGAGATATTGTTAATACTCTAAAATAATTCAAAAATGGAAAGACTGGAAGCGTGACGATGACGAAGCGTGACGATGATGCAGTTCTATGATTTTTGTTTACCCAAGAAGTGCTCAAAACGCCTAAAGGAGTTTTCACTTAAAAAACGAAATGTTTTTGGATTGCCTCTAATGGCAGTCGAGCCAACAGCGTACCTGATGGTAAGTGGTAACCGCCACCATTGGACTTCAGCAATGTCAGTCTACACAGTTTAACCGCTGCCTACCATAATAACAGCAAACTCTTTAAACATCGTTTGAAGAAGGAAAATCATTGCCTTCAGGAAAAGTTCAACATGAGAACAGCACACACAATAACTTACTAATTACACTGTATGCACCACAGTTTAAGTAAATAGTCTGAGTACGGGGAACTGTAAACAAATCGTAGATAAACACATGATAATAGATGGGAATAGACATATGGCTATTGAAAGTGTGAAATTAAATGAAATTATGACTTTTCGCAGCCATAGTGTATAAATGCTTTCCTTATTGTAATTGCGGTGAATACAGTTAATTACTACTCCGTTGTTCGATTTTATGAAGAATTATTACAGGAGTTGTTGGAAGTATTCTTATGTAATGCTTTGTTTATTTGTTTCTTGTGTAATGCCAATATGTACGTAGTGTTATGTACACTTTGCTGGAATTATGTATGTATTGTGAAGATTTGCCTTTTTAGAGTTCCATACCAAAGGGTAAAACGGGACCCTATTACTAAGACTCCGCTGTCCGTCTGTCACCAGGCTGTATCTCATGAACCGTGATAGATAGACAGTTGAAATTTTCACAGATGATGTGTTTCTGTTGCCGCTATAACAACAAATACTAAAAAACAGAATAAAATAAATATAGGGGGCTTCCATACAACAGACATGATTTTTTTGCCATTTTTATAGATAATGGTACGGAACCCTTCGTGCGCGAGTCCGACTCGCACTTGGCCGAGTGTTATTTATTCATACTCGTACTTATAGAGTACCTAGGAGCAGCGATAGCTCAGTGGGGAGACCAACAGACTGCAATGCAGAGGGTCTCGGGTTCGAACCCAAGTAGCGCACCTCTGACTTTCGGAAGTTATATAACTTTTCGAAATTATGTGCGTATTGATTGACAATTATCGCCTGCTCCGTGCCTCGGAGAGCACGTTAAGCCGTTGATGCCGGTTGCCATGAAAATCTATGGCAGTCGTTATTGGGAGAGTGTCGACACAAAAGATCTCACTGGGTCGAAGTGTCGCCGGTCTGTACTGACTACATAAGATAAGATACAGAGTAACTACGTATTTTTATATTTGATAGAAGCAGTAACTTCATAAACTGACTGCTTGGATAGTGTAGTGGTCTAAGTCGCCTGGCTGCTGCCACCGCGCCGAGTGTTGTGGGTTCGATACCCACACGGAACAAAACTGTGTGATCTGGTTGCAAAACGAAAAAGTATTTTAAATTTGAATATGAGTAATAGTAGAACCGTAGTATATCGCTATCTCACTCGCACGCCTGCGCTTAAATAGCAGTTACGGTTCAATACAGTGGTGCATTCTCTTTTTGTCATTTAGCATTTACTACTGGATATGAAAAGCTTCTTTCTTCATTTTAAGTGGACTAAAAAAACTCTTAGTTCTTTCATCTTGGATAATGTTACATATTGATTAAAAATTGAATTGTTTACGAAAGTATCATAATGGATTTAAAAAAGATACATACATACATACATATTTTCACGCCTGTTTCCCAGAGGGGTAGGCAGAGACTACGGATTTCTATTTACTACGATCCTGACACACTTCTCTGGCTTCATTCACTTTCATCACATTCCTCATACACGCCCGTCGGTTTAAGGAGCTCTTAACCTGGCCTTTAAAAAGATATATTATAATAAGTACTTATGTAATAATTACAGTTTTTTTTAAAGGCAACTTATGTTCTAAGTATTATTCCTGTGTCACGGGGGACTTTACAAACATTCAAACCACGGACAGAAAGAACACCCGGACTCGTAACAATAATTTGTTAATCACACTAAGTTTTATGTGTGGGATTTGAACCCACCACACTCGGCGCAATGGCAGTGACGAGGCGACCAATTAAAGCACTACGCCATCCAAGCATTTTTATATTAATAACTGCTCTGTATTTAAACTATACTAGCTGTTACTTGCGACTTCGTCCGCGTAGATTTTAACTAAACATTGTTTGTCTCCGCGGAACCCTATTTTTTTCTAAAATCAAAGTAGCCTATGTTACTCCTTATAACATCAGCTATCTGCCAGTGAAAGTCCCGTCAAAATCGCTTCTGCTGTTTCGGAGATTACCCGGAACAAACAGACAGACAGAGAGACAAACATTTTAAAACCAGTTGTTTTCGTATAGATACCTTATATACTTTCATATGCATTAGATAAAAAGCTGTTATTTTGACATTACAAAAAGACACTTCAATTTTATTTATTTGTATAGATAGATTACGGCCTCGATGGCGTAGTGGTTAGTGTAACCGACCGCCACGCCTGAGGTCGTGGGTTCGATTCCAGCACAAGTCAAACATTTGTTTGCATGAACATTGATGTTTATCTTGGTCTGGGAGTTTCTATGTATAATATGCAAATATTTACAAAAAAAAAGTATATATGTATGTTTATCCATTGTCTAGTACCCATAGTACAAGCTCTGCTTAGTTTGGGCTAGATGGTGTTGTGTGTATGTGGTAGAATATTATTATTATAATTGTCTAATGATTTTATTTAACTCTAAATCTTACTCATTATGTTAAACAAAAATGGAGCAAACAACAGCTCACCCAATGGTAAGCAGTTGAAGGTCACTGTAACATATGATCACATAGACCTTTTGAAATTCGGTTTAGGCGTAAAACATTATTTCACTTTTATTATAAGCAAATAGCAAAAATAATAAGCAAATAAGCGCGCCTCGGTCTCAAGTTTGATCCCAAGGCGTGCATCTCTGACTTTTTATTTCCCTTATGCCTAGGCCGCACACATCGCGATAACCCGAAGATTCGCGTTATCCCGATATGTGTAGCCAAGTATTCGCGTATACTTCGGTGCTTCGTACGTAGCTGCGAGGACTTCGCTCCGCTGTCGGTAAATTCTCGCAGATCAAAGCGTTTTATCGCGAAGAAGTAGCGGATGTGTTAAGTTAAACTGCAGTGCATAATATAACGGAAGCGAAACATGGATTGGAGTAACGATAAAATTTATCATCCACTTCCTCCTTTTTCTTGCTTTTAATTTGTTCTTTAGATGACATAAATGTAAAAAATAATTATTTGCTGCCATAAAATACAGAGCAACCGCGGCGTTTTGTCTTTTGCGTTTATGCATCGCTCGCACATCGTGATAAACTTTACATCGCGCATTATGTGGCCGCGAAGCTTCGCCGTAGACCGAAGACGAAGTTTATCGCCCGAATGTTATCGCGATGTGTGTGGCCCAGGCATTAGTAAAACTGAAGAGCTAAATCGAGATAATTAATACTGGCACAATGCAACAATATCTAAATGCTAGCGCCGAGCGGACTTTTAACATACACATTTATCTATTCCAGTCACCAGGTAAATTAACACCTACTAAAACTGGGTTACATAGACGTTCCTGTTTTCATTCTTCTCGTGGTAAAAGTAGTCTCTTGGGAGACCGTTGGACTGCCACGCACTTGACTTCGATCCCAAGGCACGAACCTCTGACTTTTCGAAGTTATGTGCGAGATAATTGATAAACATACATAATTATATATATTTTTTGTAAATACATACATATTATACATAGAAACACCTAGACCAATTGCTGGTACAATATTGATTTTATCAGCAATTTTTTGATAAATAGTGAAAACAACTGCAAAGTCATCGCTTTTAAATCTTTGCTACACTACTTTGCTGCGAATTTCCTTCACTAGTATTCAATCTGTTGACTGCACAACAAAAGTTTAATTTATTCAAAGCTCGCTATCAAAGAGTTAGGATGATCGAAAATTAATCACGCATCAGACTTCTGTGTTATTATATATATATATATATATTTTTTTTATACAACTAAGGTGGCAAACAAGCATACGGCCCATCCGATGGTAAGTGGTCACCGTAGCCTATGGACGCCTGCAACACCAGAGGCATCACTTGCGCGTTGCCGACACTTTAGGAAAGGACGTGGGAAGGAAAGGGAGCGGGATGGGGGAAAGGGGGTGATTGGGCCTCCGGTACTCTCACTCACCGAACGAAACACAACAGTAGGACTACTGGTATTCCACGTCGATATTCTTTGAGAGGGTAGTCCTTCCCCGGTCGGGCCGGCCCATTCATGCTGAAATCACCGAGGCTCTACTACTCAAAAAAACTATTCAAAGCTAGGTCTACATTATCTCGGTGACCTATTTTGATATGTGAAAGGAAATACAAATTGAAGAAACCAAACCATTCGATAATGTAGCACAAACACTATTAAGGTCAATATTTGCTAGCAAAAGTAAACAGGATCAAAATATCAATAAGTCACTCCATCGAAAACATCATATATAGTAACAAAATGTTCCCTCTGTTTAATCAAGTGGTAGGGACTAGTCCATGGTATGTAAATCTATCAACTATTGAACACTCTCCCTCCGATAGGAAATTAAATAATAGTTTCAAATACAACAAGGGAACTAAAATTTGATTATGATACCTACTTAAATATTTTTATATTCAAAGGCAGGTCAAAATTCGGCCATAATCACTATTGAAAATTTAAGGAAAACATTTATTTTGAATTTAAGTATCTTTAAACGAACAGCTTCCATTTATTTTTAATTGTTTTCTTAATTTTATCGCACTCGCCAATAGCCACTAAACAAAGAAAGTCTGTTAAAAATATAAGAGAAATTGGCATAGACATGTTTTGTCTTTGCCTATTTCAATGTAACTTAGTTCGATCCAAAGGCATGCTTTGACTTTTTGAAGTTATGTGCATTTTAAATACTTATTATTGCTCGCATTAATGTTGAAGGAAAACATCGTGAGAAAACTTGCTTATATCTGAGAGTTTTCCATAATGTTTTCGAAGATACCTATATGAAGTTTGCCAACCCACGCTGGGCCAGCATGGTGGACTATGGCCTTGAAGGGTTCCTTCTCATACTGAAATGAGGCTCTTGCCCAATAGTGGGTCAGTTTATACAGGGCTGATATTATTAAAGTAATTTGGACTGTAGTTTGATTTTCGAAGCAATATATTATTGGAGATTTCTGTTAAGAAAAAAATCAGTAGCGGCACGAAAAAGCATAAACACACAGTTTTCCCGACCCAGGAATCGTATCGATGTATGCTTAAAATATAATCACAGCTTAACAGGCGCGTGCTAACGTCCAAGCCTCATAGCAATATGCATAGGAATCCATGAGCATTCTATTTTTGAACGTTTCCCCTCGGCGTCGGCGCGAGCGCACTCCTCGGGGAGACTTTAGAGTTTAATGTACTAATAAGTGCAATGGAAGTGACATGCCATGATTTTTTAATTTTGTCTTAAATGTAGGTGACATTTGGTAATAAAGAAGTATTTTGGAGGAACATTTTAGTTTGTGATTTAATGAATTGACGCGGAAATGGGAATAGAATAGGATTATAAGCTCTGCAATGAACATGGGAGCTGCGTTTGAAAAATGTTTGAAGAAATCTAAGGCATGCTAAGCATTCAGTACTAAAAGACAGCGATTTTATTTTAGCAAAATAAAGGATACACGTTTGCACTTCATTGAATTTCTACAGCAAGTAATAAGACTACATCAACGCATATAAATAAAAACAAAAATTGGGGCAGTCTTTGAGGACTGCCGATAGAAGTGAAAACTTTAATCCTTGATCATAAACACTTCTTTATAAAAAAAGAGAAAAAAAAGGGGCGGGTCGGATGCTTGTTCCTGATACTCTCTTAGAAGTTATTGAGGGGGTCAAAATTTCGTTAATTTTTGCGTAGAACGTACCATTTCTGAGATGTTGTTAATATTCTAAAATAATAAAAAAATGGAAAGCGTGGAAGCGTGACGATGACGCGAGTTCTATGATTTTTGTTCATCCAAGAAGTGCTCAACGCGCCTAAAGAAGTTTTCACTTCAAAAAAATTATTTGTAACCATTGTATATTTTTTACTACAAAAATATATTTTTATAATATTCCTCATATTATAAAAAGAGAACATAAAAACATAAAATGAAGCACCATTTTAAGTTTTTATATTCCCTCTCTGCCATATAATACAAATTAATATTATAATATACATCAGTACACGCAGTACTATTATGAAGAGTATAATTACATAAACTAAATTCCCTTTGGTTTCCTCACTAGGCAAACCTGAACCTAAGAAAACTTTGGATTGCACTAAAATTAATTTATAATTTTTAAAACATCGAAATTCAACGAATAATATAACTTGAAAATTTAAATGATTCACGAATTTAGCAAAATTCAAGAGTAATGTGGACAATAGAATACGTATAAATTATTTGAGCGTTATATTTCCAGGCTGAAGTCAAAGAGCGTGGAATGACGTCCGTGCTTTATAGGTTGAGCAAATAGTCATTAGCTTTACCTGAACTGTGCGTATGTATACATGGTAGAAACAGATCTGATTCAATTAGGGTCTACTAACCAGGTCACTAGTGGTACTCACCAATCACTAAACTTTAGACATTCATAAGTGTTACATTTTAACCTGACTAATATTCTTGATCTTACTTGATCGGTAAACGATTACCGAGGTTAAGTAACGTTGGGTGCCGTCAGTCTATAAATGGGTGACCGCTTATTGGTATTTCATCTGAGCGTCTCCGTGCTTCGGAGGACACGTAAAAAGTCGGTCTCGGTTGTTGTTAAATTGACAGCAGTCGTTAAGCCATGTCAGAGGCCTACTTGAACAACTCTTGACAACAGGTTGGCCACACGAAAAGAAGAAGGAGAACCTGACTAATTTTTGACTATTACTTTGAATACTGTCAGGTAAGCCGTATGCTTGTATCTACCATAGTGGTATGGGAAATACATTCAACTACTGTACTGCTATAGAGAATTTCCTTAATGTCTATAACATGTTATTTCACTGACGTTATAAGTAAAGCTAAACACATAAAGACAGCGAAGGCGGAACGGTACCGGATGCGGACTTTTTATATTGTTCGAATTAGTATGAAACATTATAATTACACTGAGGTACATTCATTTTGCGGCATGGTAAGTTGAAGTCAATTCTGTATAAGTTCATTATGCTGAATACAAGAAAAATATTAGATTTGTTTAATTGACTCTAGTTTATGAGATAAGATTTTATAACTATATGACTGAAAGAAGGTCAAAATACAAATACAATTACATATTAATTATACTCGCACCACGTCCTCGAGATAAGTATCCTGAAATGAATATATTATATACACAATGTAGTAACGCTCTAGGTGCTACCGTTCATACACAATATAATATATTCATTTCAGGATACTTATCTCTTCGGACGTGGTGCTTCATATAATTATGATAGAAATTCACTTGGTAAGTTCGTTTAATCATCAAATATATATTTTAGAAGTGGCTAATAACGACAAGAAAACTTAACATATGCTATTAACAAAAATACCATAAAAAATATATCAGAAAATACTTTATCTGTGAGCTTTTCTATTGTGTTTATTTTCAGGACAATCCCTTATTAAACTCAAGCAATAGTCTGCCATCATAATATGGCTGTTCCATCGGCCTTGGTATCTTTCTTTCATTGTTCTAATGTCCTGATGGAACCGTTATTTATGTTGAATATCTCAAGAACCAGAGTCAATCCATACAAAGTAAATATATTTCGGGTATGACTGACGAAGGTGTTTATTAAAACCAGTAATAAAATTAATGCCGCAGAAAAAATATATTTTTCTGATCCTGGGGACCAGAAAAAAAATGTTATAATAATTTATTTATCAAAACCTTTATAGTTTACAAAGTAAGAACGACAGCGCATTACACTATAGACACGATCCGGCGCGATCGTGTGAGTAATCCTAACTAATAATAATAATGTCCTGCAGACCGAATTTCGGTCACGGCGGGCAGTCCTAACGGAGACTGGCCATCTGCGCAGGAGATATTATAGTGCACAAATGTGTGCGCAAACACAAGTGCACTCTCTGTTCCCTAACTTTCATGATCCGATGGGACGGTAATCCGACATGACCGGAGAGAGATCAGGCGCAGGACCAACGGCTTTACATGCTTTCCGAGGCACGGGGGTGTCTAACACCGCCAAATTTCTAACTCCCGGCTGCTATTGAGATTTCTTAACAGAAAAACCCAATAACTTTTTGTTGACCCGACCCGGGATTCGAATCCGAGACCTCATGCACAGCAGTCGCATTCACTACCGTTGCGCCACGAACCTAACCTAACCTAACTAATATCATAAATGCGAATGAGAGTTTGTTTGTTTGTTACGCTTTCACGCCATAACTACTCGGCCGATCAACATGAAATTTCGCATAGGTACACGTTGTCAGGGGTTACCCTGACAACGTGAACCCTATGTTCTTTTCTGTTAAGAAAAGAACATAGGGTATCTTTTATTCAGAATAAAGTATTGTTAAACTGTTTGTTAAGCTGTGTGACTGTTTCTAATTTAACCTACATTTACGTGAGCGAAGCCGCGGAAAAAGTCTAGTGTTTTAAAACTTTGTACAAAAACGCCACTGGTACCGCCTCGCCTCCGTTTTCTGTGCATGATGGGCTTAATTGTGTTTCTTTAGCAAATTCAAGTAAAAATTCGTAACTAAAGGTCATGGAAAGGATCGAATTCCTTAGAAAATTATGACAATATTCCCGGCAGTTAAAGGTCAATATAGTTCGTGGAAAACGGTAAATACTTACGGAAGTGATAGACCGTTTTAGTATTGATATTGCCTTTTTTGAATAGAAGCCTTTGTGAGACTCACAGATGACTTAAATCAGAACAAAATTTTATGATCATATTATTATTAAAAGTCGTAAAGTTGATTGTCTTGAGTTTAATGTTTATATGGGTGATCGCTTAATGGAAATTAATTAAAGAATTGACTCCACTCCGGTAGCTCGTAGAATGATTTATATAGCCTACTAGTTTTTGCCCGCGGCTTCGCTCGCGTTAATTTAGAATTTGACAATCAATTCGGGTTGTACTCTGCTTGTAATAATATAATTCAATCATGATTCGAAAGACACGTGGCGCCATCTATTATCATAAGAAGGTAATTGTTGTTTTCCTCAGGAACAGTAATTTTTTTCGGGATGAAAGGTAGCCTATGTCCGTTTCTCTACACCTGACAATGTATATGTAAAATTTCAGAATGATCGGTTCAGTGGTTTAGGCGTGAAAAGGTAACAAACAAACAAACAAACTCATTTTCGCTTTTATAATATTAATTAGGAAGTTAGGACGTTACTACTGAATAAAGTAAATATCTAATACTGAAAGAGTTATTACAATCGGTTTGGTAGTTCCAGAGTTTATTGATTCCAAACAAACAAATCATATTAGTGTGGACTAGCGCGATCCGACGGACGTTGTTCAACCTGAACGTTTAGCTTGCAACCCGAGCGACACCAACCAGGTCCAATTGTAAATCTAAGCCGTCCAAGAACCTACAAAAAACATCAATATCGGTCTAACCTTTCTGGAGGCGTTCAATTACGTACACACGTACATACAAAAATCATATAATGTACAGATAAGCAGCTAACAGTCGACAATGACGACTTAACACCTTTAAACACGAGGTATTTGAACTTCTAAAATGTACAGCTTACAGAATAATTACAGCCTATATATGGCGGCTTATGGCCAGTTTCCGCTGTTACAGTTAGCACGTATGTGTACACACAACTCTTAAACAATCCCCGTGGTACATTAACCAACGGTACGTGACCGAAGCGCCCTCTACCGGCTGACCAATAAAAACTGTAAACTAATTAGAACAACATCACGCAATGTAGAGGAAATGCAATACTATTTAATAAACATAGTACGGATTTCATAGCGGGAAATGGTATAAAAATAATGGTTTACTTCTCCACTGATACAAGCGATAATTGAAGATATTAATTGTGTTTATTCGTTTGCTGTTGTTTAATATGGTTTTAACTGTGAATGCTAAATTATCTATGCATAACATACTTTTTACTGTCTAGTATTATCTTACGTATAACTGAATAGATACATACATAGTCCTATTTCAATTGCCCTTTAGGAATTGACAAAAGTGTATTATAGACATATTTAAAGACCTATGGTGTTTTAATAACATATTCTTATAGAATATCGTCATGTAATATTAAAAATACTGTTGTAAATGTCATGATATATTAATATTAACTATTCCGTTTCTTTACGATACAGGTAAATATAAACTCCTCTTCTCCCTAGCCTTTATTATTCCCAAGTCACTTGGGCTTTCTAGTCTAACCGGATTTGACTGGATATCAGTTTTTACACGGAGCGACTGCCATCTGACCTCCGCAACCCGAAGGCTAACGATACCCTAAAGCTAGACCAGTGTCAGGATGTTAGAGGGCACTGACTTCCCAATAACAACTGCCATAGATGTTCATGGCAGCCGGGACCGACGGCTTAACGTGCTCTCCGAAGCACGGAGCAGGCGATAATTGTCGATCAATACGCACATAATTTCGAAGGGATCCCTTCTTTTCGCATAATGTTCTTTGTCCTAATATACTTCGGTATAACGATTTTGGCACAATTTGTTTTGGCATAATAATACTTCGGCATAATTTTTTTAGGCATACATTTTATGTTGGCATAATCATCTTAAAGACTAATTTGTTTTGGCATAATGCCCCATACATAATTCTGATCAAACCAATTTGCTATAGTTTCTATAACAATTAAATAATATTGTTGGTTAAAAATTTAATATGCTGTACAACAAAAGTTAGTGACAGAACCGAATTGCTGCAAAACTGACTCTACGTAGTCTTGTTTGTCCTACCCCTAGAGTGTAATTTAAAATCGTGTAGAAGCGTAGGGGCGAGGCGGAGACCCGCAGCGCCGGAGCCGTGACAGAAACTCTGCCTGCTGCATGCTTGCTTGTTTGCTGCATGCTGCTTAATAAATTTATGCTTTAGAATATTATGCTTAATCATTATTATGGTTAGAGAAATTATTCTTAAAAAATTATGCGTAAGCTGTTATGCGTAATTATATTATGCGAAAATATAATTATGCCAAACAAAATTATGCTAAATTATAGGTCTTAAAATTTTATGCTAATGGATAGGGATCCAATTTCGAAAAGTCATATAACTTCCGAAAGTCAGAGGTGTGCGACGTGGGTTCGAAACCGAGACCCTCTGCATTGCAGTCTGTTGGTCTCCTCAATGAGCTATCGCTGCTGCAGATAAATATAAACATAGCTATGATTTTAGGACCCACGAAATAGGGCCTATCGCCATATACCGAGCACAGTTCCAAATATCCGAGCGAGCCATATTCATTATTTTTCTTTCAAAAGAAATATCCAATTACACTTTGACCGAACCTGAAACCTCAAGCACAGCAATCGCAATGACTACCTTCACGCCGCCGAGGCATCCTATACTTTCAAAAGAGGTATGCGATGGCATCTCTATTTAAGTTCAGGAATTCGCTTTCATTGTACTGAGGAAGCCTCTACCCTTTACAAAGTGGTCGCTAAGCAACCATGTATTGTGTTTCCACAGTGAAAAGGGTTTCTAGGATGTTTATGGAGACGTTATGACGTCAGCAGTTGGGCCAGTCGTATCTTTGCTCCTAGATTTTCTTTTTTGATGGATTGTCAAAGCGCGTGTACCCTTGTTTTGCAAGGGCCCATTGGTTACGGTGATCATTTACCATCAGAAGGCCAGTACGCTTAATTGCCATATTGGTAATGCAATATATATAAAATTCTTTTAACGTGGTTTCAAATCATTGGCATATAATAATATTGGTACTAACTTTCTAGGCGGGTAAAATATTTGAATTTTACTGGCATCAATTTTGGATTAAGTTTTACCCGCGGCCTCGCTCGCTCGGGAAGAATACTTTTTTCTGGATCTAAGATAATCTGTCCTTTTCTGTACCCAGGACAACGCGTATCCGGAATTTAATTATGAACAGTCGAGTAATTAAGGCGTGAAAGCGAAACAAATTCGCTTATAATATAAGTTATTACATCACAAAATGTAGAACAATTATTTGTGTCACCACACGGGATACTTATGTGTATAATCCACAAATTATATACCAGTCTTTGTGTAATTAAATAGGGCTTATGTTTAACTTATCACCAGATATAATAAAATATAACAGTCAAAAATAGTAAATGATCACCAAATTGCACAACAAAATATATTTAAAGAGATCAAAATAAGTCGACGGAGCCCCGCCTCGCGGGGCTCCTATTATTTGGTGGGTTTAAGAAGGAATCTAACATAACCTAAGCCGTCCGAGATGGAATGCAGTGATTTGAGGCGTATAGGTGCTCGTTATGATATATTTTAGTAAGCATATTTTGCTGCGCAATTAGTATTTTTGGTTGTCGTTATATTTAATCCCATTAAATAGTCCTTTGACAAAGGGCTTAATCACCTGTGAAGGAGTTGTATTTTTAATAAAAAAGAAATAATGTATCGATGTCAAAGACTGATAGCTATCTAAAGTAAATGTTTATCATCAATAACTTGGTCTAATGTTAATATTTTTATCTAAGATTAATAGATTGTGTTAGTGATTGACAGACAAATGTACCTACTCTTGCGATAAACTCGATCGAGTTTATATGGACTCTAGATACTTTGAAGGCTATGAAAGTATTCATAGCTCTGTATAATAATGTCAGCCCTGTTTTAAGCTGTCCCACTGCTGGGCACGGGTCTCTTCTCAGTGTGAGAAGGGTTAGGCCATAGTTCACCATGCTGGCCCTGTGCAGATTGGCAGACTTCACATATCTTCGAGAACATTATGAAAACTTGTTACACATGCAGGTTTTCTCACGATGTTTGCCATCATCGTTAAAGCAAGCAATAATTAACTAATTAATAAGCACACAACTTCGAAAAGTCAGAGATGTGCGCCTTGGGATCGAACTCAAGACTTCTGCGTGGCAGTTCAATGGTCACTAGGCTAAAATAATATAAATAATAAATTAATAACTTATTATTTAATTTGCCATTCAACATTGCTGACAGTCTTCTGAGGGCACTAGGTACCAGTCGACGGTGATGCGGAGTAATTCCATGGCGCCCATTGGAGGGAACAATAGAATTTTACAATCAGGTTTTTTTATATTAATTATGTTCTAGCTTTTGCCCGCGGTTTCGCTCGCGTTAATGTAGATTTTCTCAATAAATTTCTATTCCTCGGCAATACCCTATATCCCTTTCTGTACCACTGACATGAAATATTCATGACAATCGGTCGAGTAGTTTAGGCGTTAAGGGCTAACAAACAAACTCACATTTGCATTCATAGTATTAGTTAGGATTTATTTTATTTTATTAATATAATACACTAGATGTTCCCGCGGTTTCACCCCCGTTTATCGTTACTGCGCCTCCCCCGTGTGTGATAGCGTGATGTTATATAGCCTACAGCCTTCCTTGATAAATAGGCTATCCAACACTAAAATAATTTTTCAAATCGAACCAGTAGTTCCTGAGATTAGTGCGTTTAAACAAACAAACAAACTCTTCAGCTTTATAATATTAGTATAGATATAATTATTTAGTGCCAGCGCGATATATTCAAGGGGCAGACAGTGGTGTATAAATCCTCTTTTCTCTTGCTATGTATTGGGTCAATATGTAATAGAGAGCATAAACTTTTGGAGTCTACAGAACACTTTGCTAGACTCTATACTACAACTAAGAATGTTATAGCAAAAATACCCAATAACACTACCGACTGACTCGGTAATTGAACCCAGGACCACTCAATCGACTTTAAGCGTAGCAATTTTAGCGCAAGACTAATTAGACTGCAAAGCTACTCTCTTCTCTTTTCGTGTGGTTAGTGGCCAACCTGTTGTCAAGAGTTGTTCAAGCCGCCCGTAGGCCTCTGACATGGCTTAACGACTGCTGTCAATTTGAAAACTACCGGGACCGACTTTTTACGTGCCCTCCGAAGCATGGAGACGCTCAGATGAAATACCACTAAGCGGTCACCCATCTATAAACTGACCGCACCCAACGTTACTTAACCTCGCAAATCGTTTTCCGATCAATGAGTGTAACTGGCTCATCTCTAGTTATTCATCTAAAATATTGTTTTGCTCATAAACCTGCAGAGCATAGCCCAGTTATTTTTTCAGACGTATCATTTTTTTATCTCCACTGCACGTTCAATATGGTACGCATAACGTTTAACCTTTCGCCTGTCCCATTGGAGTCTCCCACAAGGTAACAATTCTTTAAACAAAACATCATTGAAATCGACATGTCAACATTAGATTTACGACCTTACTTCCTTCACGGAAGGTGTAGTTTTCTTTAGCTTACATATAGTTCTTAGGACTGTTTGGTGTTTTTATTTTTTGCCCAAGACCCACGTGGTGTAACACATGTTTAGTGCCATCGCATCCCAATCCAACCCGGGAGATACTCGAAGATAATAAAGTATAAGGGAAACTTCTCTTTACCTAAATGAGCGTAAATCTTTCAATGTTTTACGTAATGATATTAATTTTACCTCATTTACATCAAAAGTAACTTTCGAGCCTAAAAGTCCAAAGTTTCATTGTTAATTAATTTTGTGAGATAGATAAGTTTCCGGTAGAGTTTACATTTCTATAATGATAATTGTAATTAAGGAAATTGGCTTTGTTTGTACAAGTGGCATAACGGTTTGATAGGTAACCTTTGGCCGACCAATGATGCGCTTGGAGCTAGTGCGATTCCCAGATGAGTAAATAAAATATTTACTTTATAAAGATGTTTGTGACTTGAGAACTTTCACAATTAACGAATTAGTTTCTGTTTCGTATAATTTATATTAATAAAACTGATTTGACGGATGGCGCAGTGGTTTAAATGGTCTCCTCGCCGCTCCTAAACTATGGAAACATTTTCAAAATTTGTATGCACTACAAATTAAATAGTTGTTCTTTATCTGGGTGACAATGCTTATTAAAATCGTCGCATTTGATAGATGTTGCCACATTTTTTTATTTATACCGACTGTTTCTTTACGGTCAGGTAGAGACAGACTTATTCCCATAAGGATCCAGACTAATTCCATACTTTCACAATAAAGAAAAACACCCTCTGTTTTACAGAATGCTCCGATAGTCATCATTGGTCCACAAAAAATGGACGTCGCCTTAAATAAAGATTATTATCATTTCATTTTTATAGAAACCATAAGTATCTTCAGCATAATATTGAAATCCACTACCATTGTATATATGATTTGGGTCGCATCAAAGTATGTTTATAGTATAACAAACCCATGAACAAATTAGTTAACTGAGTCCAAGACATGTTAGTGATAAAATACCCATTCTTAATCATTTTCAGATACGCAAATGTTCACAATCATACAATGAATCATCACCATCGTCTGGATAGCGAAAAAAGTTAATTATTACAAAACAAAATTCACTCCAATATGACAAGAGTCAATGAATCAGAAATTCTCATGAATTCTGAGAGCGGCGCGGGCGCAGACACGTGTTGCACACATTTTGTGAAACCTCCCCCGCCAGCCCCGCGCCCCTCGCACACGTAGCACCCACCCCCTCTAAGGGAACCGCTGAAAAAATCCGACCACAACACAGTTTAACAAACAATGACACTTATTTATATTACCTTAAAGTCTAAATTTATAAAAACCAATAGAAGTAGGGACTCTAATAACGGTATCTGAAGGGACATATTTCTTTTCTGAATTGGGTCAATGACCTCTTTATTTGGCGGGATTTGCCATACTTTCTTCTGTTCAGCTTACGCCTGATGTTGTTGTTTATTTAATGATGATCCTATAATTCGAACAGTTGAGATATTTTTTAATTATATAAACGCCAAGGTCTTACTAAAACATACGAAACAAACAGTGCATGTTTTCCACTAAATTGTAAGTACTTATTTTATGGGTATTTATTATTACTAGCGGTCGCCTAGGGCTCGAAATTCGACCAAAGTTTGCCTGTAAGATATTGCTGATATTATGTCATTATATATTGTTATATGTAACCATAGTTACGCGCTTCGACTGCGTATGTCAAATGCATGGTTGTGTGCGTGTAGTGTTTTTTCATTAATTTAATGTATTTTTAATACATATTTTATATAAATATTAGGTTTCGCTCCTCCTTCTCCATTTAAACCTTAACTGTGCCAAATTTCAAACTCCTTTGTCTGCGCAATTTTCATAAAATGGGGTACAAAGTTTTTGCTTCACGTATTAGTATATAGATTTATGGGATCCCATTCTACAAGCTCACAAAGATTTAATATAATAAAGGCATTGCGCTGTCAACATTGGATTACTGAGACCACAAATGTTTGTACCTTTTACCGGTTTTGTTTTTATTGTTCATCTGGATTGGTAATGCCCGACTATCATGTTGCAATCGTCCATACGCGACAGATAAATGCTTACTATCAAATAAACCAAATCTAATTTCGACTACCTACGTTTTGCACCTCAACGATATAAGCAGGAAAATACAACCGATTTAATAAACTAATCTCTTTATTTTTATACTACTATGGTGGCAAACAAGCATACGGCCTACCTGATGGTAAGTGGTCACCGTAGCCTATGGGAGCCTGCAACACCAAAGGCATCACTTGCGCGTTGCCGACCCTTTAGGAAAGGAAGTGGGAAGGGCGAAAGGGGGTGATTGGGCCTCCGGCACTCTCACTCACCAAACGAAACACAACAGTAGGAATACTGCTATTTCACGTCGATATTCTGTGAGAGGGTAGTGCTTCTTCGGTCGAGCCGACCCATTCATGCTGAAATCAGCGATACTACTACAAATTACTAAATACTATTTTTTTCATATCCATGAAAAATACCTCTGAACTATGTAATATTACAAACATTTTGTTAACACCGCGAATAACGTCTTAATATTTCATACTGAAGTCCAAAACATGTGCAGATACTTTTATTATAACGTACACAGAAGGGCAACACACCGTGAGTATGAGATAAGCTGAAAGGCTTTAGTTTTTTGTCCGCTATCGTAGATCAACGTATCTTCAATAAGATATCGTTTTATCGCCCAATCGTTTATATTATCAGACTGATCTTGGAAGAAAAACGAGAGAGGTTTTAGTTATTTATCTAATCTGCTGTACAAGTTTCTTTTCTCAACATTTTCCATTTAGTCGTAATTTTGCTTTAGTGAGAAAATGAGGTGGCAGCTATTTATTATTTATGCCTTATGGGGCATGGCTTGGGTTAGCGGCCGACACGTTCAATTGCCGGACGAGATACCAATGACGACGACAATGGAGCCGATCACGATACCAGATTCGACAACAACGATAGACTATAACTCGACGTCGGAGCCGGACATCACACAAGAGCCACATCTACCTATAATGAAAACAGCTCCAAAAAGGGTGCTTAGATCGATTACATTGGTTGATGAAGTTGAGTCACAGCTGCCTACAGTGAGCGTGACGCAAGGAACTGTAGTCGGATCTGTTGCAGACGATGGCGATTACTTTGAGTTCTACGGCATCCCCTACGCTGATTCCACTTCTGGCGCAAATAGATTTAAGGTGAGTGATATTGCAATTAAGAAAAATATTAAAAGAATCGCTTCTTATCTAGTGTGACTTTGAAATTTCGTATTGTGGATGTAATATAACCTTGCCTTGCGGAGATTATATAAGCGTGAATCTACATATGTATCTAATAATTGCAGCCCTGTGTTAAACTGTTCCACTGCTGGGCACGGGTATCTTCTCAGTGTGAGAAGGGATAGGCCATAGTCCACCACGCTGACCCAGTGGGAGTTGGCAGACTTCACATATCTTCGAAAACATTAAGTAGAACACTAAGACATGAAGGTTTCCTCACGATGTTATCCTTCTCCGTTAAAGTGAGCAATAATTAGCTAGGTATTTAATACGCACATAACTACCAAAAGTATGGCGTTCTGGACAAAGGCCAAGTTAAGAGTTCCTTGAACCGACGGGCGTGTATGAGGAATGTGATGAAAGTGAATGAAGCCAGAGAAGTGTGTTAGGATCGTAGCAAATGGAAATCCGTAGTCTCTGCCTACCCCTTGGGAAACAGGCGTGAATCTATGTATGTATGTATATAACTACCAAAAGTCAGAGATACGCGCCATTGGATCAAATTCGAGACCTCCGCGTGGCAGTCCAAAGGTCTTCCACTAGGCTATTGCTGCTGTATGTATCTACTATACTGTAATTTATTAATTAAATTTCAGGCACCGTTGCCGCCATCCTCTTTCCAAGATACATTTGCTGCTGACCGAAAAGATATAAAATGTGTAAGAGCTTTAGGCGTTGGATACGAAGGTACCGAAGACTGTTTAGTGGCAAACGTTTTCACACCAACTATAGATAGTACAAGACAATTATCTGTTATGGTCTGGATCAAAGGAAAGGAATTTGATAAAGAACACGAGCCTGAGAAGTCCTTCAAAAACTTTGTAGAAAAGGATGTGATAGTGGTTTCTCTTAACTACCGTGAATCCATTCTAGGATTTTTATGTCTCGGTACCGAAACTGCCCCTGGTAACGCTGGATTGAAGGATATTATTGCAGGGTTAAGATGGGTAAAAGAAAATATAGGTCAATTTGGAGGTAATCCGGATGATATCACTTTATTTGGACATGGAAGTGGAGCAGCCGCTGTTGATTTAGTCACGCTATCACCAATGGCAACTGGTTTAGTAAATAAAGCTATTAGTCAAAGTGGTAATGCAATGGCTCCCTGGGCAGTGTCAAGAGATAATTTAAAGTACGCAGTAGAAGTTGCAGAAGCTCTTGGTCACGAAATAACTGATATCGAAAGATTGTCACACATTTTTGCAAGAACTAGTGTAGCTGCATTGATGGGTGTCATAAATGAACTTGATTTAACTGAAAATGCTCTAGCATTTGGTCCTTGCATAGAGAAACAAGAACTAGAAGGTGCAGAACCATTTCTTATCAAAACTCCTTCTGAAATCATTGCTGATGGTGACTTTTTGCAAATTCCTTTCATAACTGGATTTGTTGACAATGAAGGTACCATAAGGGCTGAAGAAGCCTTAAAGGATGGTTGGTTAGAAAAGATGCATGATTCGTTTTCGGATTTTATCCAATCTGACTTAATATTTGAAAGCGAAGGCGAAAGGGCTGCGGTCGCCGATCAGATAAGACAATTTTATTTTGAAGATGGTCCGATTGATTTATCTACTGTTAATAACTACATAGAATATCACGGTGAAACTATGATGTCAGTTTCCAGTATAAGAGAAGTCAGGGCTCGAGCGCAAGTATCATCAGCATCTTTATATTTATACATATTTTCATACAAAGGAGCATTAGGGGAACCATTTGTTGGTCCTGTAGAAGTAGAGACTGCAGCTCATAGTGAAGAGTTAGCTTACATGTTCCATAGACCATCTGAGGAAGTGTCTGACCGAGACCTTACCGTTGCAGAAATTCTTATAGAACGATGGACTAATTTTGCGAAAACTGGGTAAGAAACGGATAATATTTGCATCATAGCTCAAATTAGAATTTGACGTCAAAATATTGATGATTAATTACTCATTTTCTTTTCAGAAATCCATCAAGTGAAATCTCACAAGTAACTTGGCAACCATTTACCAGTAATGAACAAGCCTACCTACGTATTCTTGCTTCTAATGAAATAACAAATACAGTAGATGCCACTCTGGAGATAGATTTGACAAACCCTTATCCAGATGCAATAGCGTTCTGGGACGCAATTTATGAAACGCATTTCTTAGATGCTGAAAGTAATTGGGTTATAAATGAGCGAACCGAGGACGTAGAAGGAAGTGGAGATGCAGAAGAAGATAGTGGAAGCGAAGGTGATGGAACTGAAGGTGTTGGCAATGAAGGTGGTGGCAATGAAGGTGATGGCAGCGAAGTTGGTGGCAGCGAAGGTGGCGGAGAGGCTCCTGATGATAATTCTGCAACAACCACCGTTGGGTACACCTTCATGATAATAACTCTATTTTCTCTATTAAACAAGTTTCACGATTCACAGTTAATTTCGTAACGTAACTACTTAGTAGATAGCAATGCTACTGATTTAGTTATGTATCTTTCATAATAGTCTTGCTTGGATTTTATAATTAAATCCAAATCAAGAATCATAGGTAATTATTATAAGCACCATTTTCAATTTAATTTATGAATAGTATGTAATAAATGTTTATGATATGTAGTATCATAAAGGTGTTTTTTTAATTTAAATGCATTTTATGTTACTGGCTACCATAATTATCACGGGTAAAATAAAATTGTAACAAACTATATTGTAATTTATTATACTATTTTTTGCAGTATTTCAGAGTCCGCTGAAACATAGAAATGTAAGGCTAATTTAGTAACTAGAGATATTGCAGCTTTAATTTTAATATTTTAAATAAACGTAAAACCCTACTGATATTCTTATTATTCTATATGTCCTTAAGATAAGTTTGAAGATGTTATTATCAGTAGTTCAGCTGTCTGTCAAATAGTATTATCAATAAATTTTATTATCTGATGGCGCAGCTATGTCATATTCAAAGTAGATTTGGAGTTCCCGATTTTTCTGTCCTATTGAACCCGTGTTTTCTTGTCTTCTATTCCAGGCAGGCAGAAATTGATTGCTAGAAATGTATTTATTGTTTCTCTGCTTTTTTCCAACAACACGCTCATCACGAGACTGTGTATCTAAAATATGTCTACCAATTTTAACATCCTTTAAGTACGTCGTAGCTAAATCTACCATCTACGGTAAACGTGCTGTGCACCGAGCGCGCATGGAGTTAACCTTGATTTTTACTAACTTGTCTTATTTAGTAAACAACTATGGCGTAATGGTAGCTGAAGAAAGTACTTAGAGGGTCTCTAAGTACTTTCTCTTTTTGTATTTTATCTTTTTGTATTATCTTTATTTTTGTCATCTCTTTTGATAAGAGAACAAATATTATAGTCTGAAATCTGTAACTGATTGATGATTTTATAATGAACTGCTTGTCTACCAATTAAAAGAATTAAGAAAATGAAGAAAATGTGGGGGCCAGTCACTGCAGACCGGCGAAACTTCGACCCAGTGGGATCTTTTGTGTCGACACTCTCCCAATAACGACTGCCATAGATGTTCATGGCAGCCGGGACCAACGGCTTAACGTGCTCTCCGAGGCACGGAGCAGGCGATAATTGTCAATCAATACGCACATAATTTCGAAAAGTCATATAACTTCTGAAAGTCAGAGGTGTGCGACGTGGGTTCGAACCCGAGACCCTCTGCCTTGCAGTCTGTTGGTCACCCCACTGAGCTATCACTGCTCAAATCTAACTTAATATTATAAAAACAAATGTGAGTTTGTTTGTTACGCTTTCACGCCTTAACTACTCAGACGATTATTATGAAATCGCAAACACGTTGTCATAAGCACAGTAAATATCGTAAGGTATCTTCCATCCAGAAAAAAACACACTTCTTGAAGAATAGAAATTGACAAAATTTACGTCAACGCTAGCGAAGCTTCGGCCAAACCTAGTGAACTATAAATCGACTTATTTACGTCAAACCTGAAACTTTCATGTAGAATGTAAGGTGTGAAGTTGCGTGTGTAAGACAAAGTTCAGGGATGAACACCGTGTCGGCGAGTGTCGGCTCTCCAAGGTCTAATGCAGTTTGCAGCGTGGGCCGATAATGTCACATGACATTTTGTTAGCCGCTCATGGAAATAGATTAGAAGTCTTATTAATTAAACTTTTATTTTATGGGATTAAATATAATGACCACCAAAAATACTAATTGCGCAGCAAAATATGCTTACTAAATAATATCATAACGAGCACCTATACGCCTCAAATCACTGCATTCCGTCACGGAAGGGTTAAGTTATGTTAGGTTTCTTCGGGCTCCGTCGACTTAGTTTGATCTCTTTAAATATATTTTGGTGTGCAATTAGTATTTTTGGTAAGCATATTTTGCTGTGCAATTAGTATGTTTTTTGCTGTGCAGTTAAATACTACCCTTATTTTATTAGTTATGTTCAACAATCATTATTCACACTTTAATCATGGCAATCTTATTTGTTACGCAATAACAAGAAAACAGAAATTTGCGAGTTTACAATAAACACTAGGTACAATTAGAAAGAGGCAACACAAGATTTATTCCTAGTGCGAGAATTGTCTATAGAATAACAAAGAAAAAGAAGACATTTTTTTTAACTAATAAATAAAGGAGATCTGAGAAAGTATATGAATTGCTACAAAACCTCTAGTTTGTGCAGTCTAAGATTTTAAAGCAATCTAAAATATATCCAGTGTTGTTCACAATATTATATTTAAATATAAATAAATGCAAATTACATTTTATTTTGAACTAGATATTCCCGCGGTTTCAACCGCGTTTATTGTTACTGCGTCGCCCCCGTGGGTCGTAGCGTGATGTTATATAGCCTATAGCTTTCCTCGATAAGTAGGCTATCCAACACTAAAATAATTAAATCGAACCAGCAGTTCCTGAGATTAGCGCGTTCAAACAAACAAAGTCTTCAGCTTTATAATATTAGTATAGATTGATTGATTGAGCAGCAATAGCTTAGTGGGGAGACCAACAGACTGCAATGCAGAGGGTCTCGGGTTCGAACCCACGTCGCGCATCTCTGACTTTCGGAAGTTATATGGCTTTTCAAAATTATGTGCGTATGGATTGACAATTATCGCCTGCTCCGTGCCTCGTAGAGTACGTTAAGCCGTCGGTCCCGGCTGCCATGAACATCTATGGCAGTCGTTATTGGGAGAGTGTCGACAAAAAGATCCTACTGGGTCGAAGTGTTGCCGGTCTGCACTGACTGGCCCCCGCATCAGATAAGATAAGATAGATTGATACATTCGATTTATCTATTAGCTATTCGCATAGCTCTATAACTATGCGACGACGTATAGCATCATCTTAAGTGCTAAATAGATACTACTTCCATCCTTCACGTAGGTAGTGCGAGGTCAACCGTTGAAAAGAATTCACGGTTTGTGGGAGTCACAGGTTCAAGCCCAGCTTCGTAGATATTTTAAAATTTTATTATACAACTAATGTGGCAAGCAAGCATACGGCCCACCTGATGGTAAGTGGTCACCGTAGCCTATGGACGCCTGCGATACCAGAGGCATCACTTGCGCATTGCCGAACCTTTAGGAAAGGAAGTGGGAAGGAGAAGGAGCGGGATAGGGGAAAGGGGGTGATTGGGCCTCCGGCACTCTCACTCACCGAACGAAACACAACAGTAGGAATACTGGTATTTCACGTCGATATTCTGTGAGTCCTTCCCCGGTCGAGCCGGCCCATTCATGCTGAAATCAGCGAGGCTCTACTACTCGTTAATTTCCATTTCCGTCTCTTTTGTTTATAAGTAACATGAATAAATTTATTCCATGCTGTATCGCGTAAATTCGGAGCCATAATTGTTTTATTAATATGCAACATAAGTATGTTTACAAACTTTGTGCACATAAAGCTATAAATTGCAGATTTGCAGGCCCGGTTTAATGTTCCGGAGTGAGACCCCACATCTGCGCCTGCGATTATTGTAAACAAACGTTGGATTTATTATAAGCGTAATGTATTATTAATTACTAACTTTTGCGCCTGACTATACCTGCTTATTATTGCAGAAAATAAGAGAATAATATAGCATGGAATAGTACTGTAGTAGGGATGTGCAATAATTGAGAAAAAGGATAATTCAGATACTCGGCAAAAAAATTCCCTAGTCTGACTAAATTATAATTTACTAGCTGTCCCGACAGATGTTGCCCTGCACACAAGAAAAAAAGAAAAAGAAAAATTGGGGCAGTCTTTGGGGACTGCCGATAGAAGTGAAAACTTAAATCCTTGATCATAAACACTTCTTTATAAACAAAAAAAAGTAGATATCGTGGAAGCGTGATGATGACGGGAGTTCTATGATTTTTATACACCCAAGAAGTGCTCAACGCCTAAAGAAGTTTTCACTTTAAAAAAAAAACCATATCTAAACCATTCTCGAATTGACTTGAATACACACAAAAAAATTTCATCAAAATCGGTCCAGCCGTTTAGGAGGACTTTAATTACAAACACACGCACAGAAGATTTATATATACTACTCAAAACAAAATAAGAGCCACTAGTTTATTTACATTTAAGTGCACTTAAGTAAACTGAAAGTAACTGTTAAGTAGCATTATATTGATATTACGAACTCTTTGGTGTTTGATCTCTTTTATGCTGGTGTTCGTGTTCCTAATTTGAAAAGTATTGGCCATCATTTTAAGAAAAAAAAATTGGATGTTATTCTTATGTTTTTCTTTGATTGTCTTCTTTACTTGTTTCGGTTATTTTAGGAAAAAAGTTTCACTTTTAAATTTTACAGACGAGTGCAAAGTAAAATTTTTTAATGATGATCGGCGTGTTAAGTTGTGGAGACAACGCGGCGAGCGGTTTTCGGAGTCCTGCATCCACGAAGTTGACCGTTTCGGTGGTCCCAACGTAATGGTTTGGGGTGGGATTAGTTTACACGGTAAAACCGAGCTCACCATTTTAAATGCGGGTACCGTAACTGCAGAAAGTTACATCGAGGACGTAATCAGGCCTCAAGTGATCCCATTTGCACAGCGAGTGGGGCCTGGATTCATCCTGATACAAGACAATGCCCGTGCACGTACAGCTCGATCGACCCAAACTGTCCTAGAAGGGTCTCATATTGAGGTATTACCAAGGCCAGCTAACAGTCCGGATTTAAATCCAATCGAACAATTGTGGGACCAATTGAAACGAAGGATTAGAGAGAATGAGCAAGGGGTCTACAACCAACAGCAGCTGATTGACGCTTTAAAACGTGCCTGGGAGGAGATTCCAGATGAAAACGTGAGGAATTTGATCCAGAGTATGCATACGAGGCTTCAGGAGTGTATTGCTGAGAGAGGAGGACATACTCGTTACTAAAAAGAAGAAACGAAAGTGACAAGAACAGTATTTTGTCTTTTTCCGGTGATTTCTTTTGTTAATGTTTTTCATTCAAAATGGCCAATTTCATTATGAACTTAAAAAAAACAATTCATGATCATTATTTTAAACAATTGTTAGCCTATATTATAACCAATAACATTATTTTGTAGTTACATAAGTTAAACAATTTAATGTCTTTAATGTTTTCATGGTACAGCAAAAAATCTTAGTGGCCCTTATTTTGTTTTGAGTAGTATATATAAAGATAATCGACAAACGTACGTAGTTGGTATTTTAGAACAACCCATATGCTACAGTAGGTACTATGAGCCAACTTTATAATTTGACTGCCGTGGTGCACCAATCTTATCTTATCTTATGTGGGGGCCTTGGACCTTGCATTTGACACACGCAGTCGAATCGCGATCGGAGTATTTCGGCATGGTTCGGCTGATGTCGTCTAATTCTTCGTTACTATGGTTACATACCTTAAGTACCTATTTAGAGCAGCGATAGCTCAGTGGGAAGACCAACAGACTGCAATGCAGAGGGTCTCGGGTTCGAACCACGTCGCGCACCTCTGACTTTCGGAAGTTATATGACTTTTCGAAATTATGTGCGTATTGATTGACAATTATCGCCTGCTCCGTGCCTCGGAGAGCACGTTAAGCCATCGGTCCCGGCTGCCATGAACATCTATGGCAGTCGTTATTGGGAGAGTGTCGACACAAAAGATCCCACTAGGTCGAAATGTCGCCGGTCTGCACTGACTGGCCCCCACATAAGATACCTATTGAAATTATTTTCTTTTATTATCTGTATTATACCTGTAACACTGTTGGTAAACCTTAACAAAATAAAAAAAATAACAAAAAGAATCGCTGTATAAAATATATAATAACGATGAAACTTAAACTTTAAATCAATTATGGCCGAATTTAGACCACTTGGCGACCGCCATACTAGTTCGAATAAAATGGTTACATTTCACCATTTTTTTCACTACAATTAAATTCACGGTAGACTAATAAGAAACATTATACTACAACCGTATTATAGTCACGTAACAGTATGACGTGCGGGGTTGCATTCGCCTGAAATCGCCGCACACGTGCTCACCGCCGTTTTTAATGTTACTCACTGCTTTATACGCGTAGCATTGTATGGATACGACTAGAAATACGTTAGAATTATTAATTAACTTTTCTGTTGGCATAGTTTTTTTTGCGGGTGCTGTGTATTTTCTCTGGACTTAGAGCCATTTAACAGTTTATCCTGTCAGTCCTTAAAAAGCAGATATAATTAAAAACCTTTTGAATCCGGCCGCCGGTGTGCCAATGTGACTCCAAAGTCTAATAGAATTGTAGCAATTAACTGGTGCTTATTTATTTAATTAGTCAAAGGTAACCCTCTCTCAATCCATCTCTCTCTGTCTAGAACCGTTAAGGACCAATCTTTATTCAAGGAGTCGAGCTCATATCGCCATTTTGCTCTGAGCCTCCTGGGTTGCCAAACTCAATAGCTGGCCACCGGCGGGCCGCTGCTGATCAAAAGGTTAAATAAATGATGTCGACATATATCATGCTAGTTAGTCATCATAGAGAATCATTTACTAGATCAGTAAATGATTTACGAGGCAAACCTGCGACCAGTGGAAGGGAGGCGTGCGCATCGGCGGAGTGAAACTAAATAACCTCTGCTATGCTGATGATATAACGCTTCTGGCCGCAGATGAAGCTGAAATGTGTACTTTGCTTGAAAGAATGGAACGGTTTAGATTTGGGTCTGTCTATCAACAAGTCTAAGACCAAGATTATGATGATAGACAGAACGAATAGCTTACAACTTACCGGCGCACTCAAACTGTAAATAATCGAGGACTTCGTTTACCTTGGATCCACCATCACAAATAACGGCTCCTGTGAACCAGACGTGAGAAGGAGAATTGGAATGGCTAAGAGTGTCATGTCTCAGCTGCATAGAACTTGCAGAGACCGCAACATATCGCTCAAGACGAAGACTAAACTTGTACGGACGCTTGTCTTCTCCATTTTCTTTTATGGGGCTGAGACTTGGACTTTAATGTCTGCTGACCGTAAACGCATTGACGCTTTCGAGATGTGGTGTTGGAGAAAATGCTACGGAGCAAATGGACAGCATTCCGGACCAACGCATCCATACTTGCCAAGCTCAAAATTAAAACAAGGCTTTCAACTATCTGCCCCAAGCGAATCCTTGAATACTTCGGACACATTGCCAGAAAAGACGGAGACAATCCCGATGCGTTGGTCCGACCAAATTCGCACCACACTCGACTGCACTATCTACGATGCTCTCCGAGTGGCAGGAGTCCAGGAGATAGATAAGATCGCGTAACATCGTAAGATCAAGGTTAATGGATGGAGGAGGTCACGACCCTCAGACATGAGGAATACGACTGACGGAGTAGGAAATGATTTACTTCTATCACATATTCTACCACATACACACAACACCATCTATCACATACACACAACACCATCTATCACATACACACAACACCATCTATCACATACACACAACACCATCTATCACATACACACAACACCATCTACCACATACACACAACACCATCTAGCCCAAACTAAGCAGAGCTTGTACTATGGGAATTACTTATCTTTAATTATTATCCTGTTTAGTTATTATCCAAACTGTGATAGTTTAATCATTTCCTCAAATACATATCCATGCTCACAGCTGTTATAAATATTGGAAAGCACAAAACCGATCCAAATAGACCACGCTGGTATTGATAACAGTGGCTTGAAGCTTTACGTACTGCGCATTGAATTTTTCATGGGCGCCATGTCCATAATAATCCGCGAGGCGGGCGAGCGAAGCGCCCGCGCCCGCGCCCGTGCCGCAGCCGGCTCTTAGCCATGTGGCACCGCATCCGCCGACGCACCTTGTCCAGGTCTCGAGTGACGAGTACCGACCGCCTCTGTTATTGTATGATTCAGCCTGCGAATTACATATTTTTATGGTTTTACTCTCGAATACATGTGGGCTTTATTTGCAAGACATTTTATATACCGGTTGTCTTAAATTTTACTGGACCTTGTTTAATTATTTTAATTTCTTTAGGCTGCAATTATGTTTTACAAATGAAGTATAGTGACCCCACTACGTTATCGAGTCATGATCTTAAATGTCGCGGATGCATACCGTACCACGTTTTATTTCTTGAAATAAGACAGTTTTCGCATTACGGATTAAACCTTCAGTTGCGGAGGACTTGACAAACATAATATATACAATTAACTAACATAATATTCATCCAGACACTGAACTTTTTTACAGGCATCTCCTGCTCTAAATTTCAACCTCTGTGTCGCGGAGGACACAAACTAGAATCAGACTCACAATAATCGTCCAATATGAGGTTTGAACTCATAATAGTCAGCTGGCAGTAGCAGCGAGACGACCGCAACCGACTCCTGTATACATGCAATCACTTTATCGCGGATTGATCGTTTATGAACATAGAACTCGGACACCAGCCCGATACTAGTCGGTTCGCTAGATGAGACTGCGATAGAATCGATTATATGTATGTATGTCTGTCTGCCTGTCACATTGATAAACCTGATGTGACTAATAAAACCATTCAACCATCGCATCATTTGTGCGGTAACATTGATCCTTGATTAAATTGAAAGTTAATCAGTAAATAACCTTCATAAAAAAGTAATTATTTAGAGATCAATAAAAGGTAAAGGTAAAAACTACCAAGGACAAGTTTGATAGGTGATCGAGTACGCTTAGTTACGATTTATTATCGATTTTGTCACTTTAGTTACGATCTGTTAATGGGTGAAGTGAAAGTTTACGATATGACACTGTGTCTCTATTTTATGTGAGTTATAAAACACTTTTAAGCTACCCTACTGAGTTGAAACTGTTAAAAGTAATATTTACGCTAGTTTTAAACTCGTAAATATAGTTATAAATAGGTGCGTGACCTCTCCTGAAATGTTTTCTTTTTAAATAAAGCATTTTATTGTTATAAAGCGGTGGTAATTGAATGGCGATTTAAAAAGAAGGCCGTGAGTTTCTTGCAGGTATCTTTTCATATGCTCCAACCCTTTGCTGGTGACATAAATTTAACTTTTGTTAACTTGCTAACTGATATCTTTTGGGGTTTATAAGTGTTACTTTTAACGTAAATTAATAAATTATATGTGACTATGACTAGACTATTTATTTTCATGGCTCCAGCTACAAAATATACAGTAAATATAAGTATTTGTGCTATTTTTTGTACTGATATGAGTATATTACGTGATTTTCTGATTTAAGCATTATATTCAAATGAGCATCTACTTAATTATAGGATTAAATATAATGACCACCAAAAATAGTAATTGCGCAGCAAAATATGCTTACTAAAATATATCATAACGAACACCTATACGCCTCAACTCACTGTATTCCGTCTCGGAAGGGTTAAGTTATGTTAGGTTCGTTCTTAAAACCACCCAAAAATAGTCGACTTATGTTGATCTCTTTAAATATATTTTGCTGTGCAATTTGGTGATCATTTACTATTTTAACTGTTATATTTTACTATATCTGGTGATAAGTTAAACATAAGCCCTTAATTATTTTATAATTCATTCTTAAATCTATACCAATAATTGTTATAGATACGAAAATCAATTTGTCAGTTTGTTACGTTACTTAAGCAAGGCGGAAGGAAAATTGAGAATAGGCTACTTTAAAATGCGAGTGCAGTCACAGGTGCTAGCTGGTTAAGCTATAACTCTTATTTTAAAAGTAAATTAGAATAAAACATTCTGTGTTGAATTTTCATTTCCAACTAAATTTCCATAGACTTTATCATCATCATCATCATCATCATGTCAGCCAAAAGACGTCCACTGCTGGACATAGGCCTCCCCCAAGGTTTTCCACACAGACCGGTCTTGGGCCACCCGCCAAGACTTTATAGATTAAACTAATAATATAATTTAAATTAATAATAATAATAATTGATAATTTTAAGATTAGACTTTATAATATTCACAAAATAAGCAATGGCATCCAAATCATAATTTTCCAATACCGAAGAGAGAAACGATTTTTTACAAATAAATTATTATGTTTTCATTCAACATTCATGTCAGATATTTTTACCTTAACGACTAAAGTTTTGAAGGTTCACAGTCAATATCAAACGGAAATTGTTGTGGGAAATAACTTGTGTCATTGCCAATGTTCATTTACATTGAAATTAGATTCACCCCGTTGGGATGGCGCGTACTTAGTTCTTAGAAATCGTATGTTATTTTATGATACACTAGCTAAACTCGCTATGTTATTAATGTGATATGTATGTACATATATATCGAATTCATGTACATATATACTACTCAAAACAAAATAAGGGCCACTAAGATTTTTTGCTGTACCATGAAAACAATAAAGACATTATATTGCTTAACTTATGTAACTACAAAATAATGTTATTGGTTATAATATAGGCGAACAATTGTTTAAAATAATGATCATGAATTGTTTTTTTTAAGTTCATAATGAAATTGGCCATTTTTAATGAAAAACATGAACAAAAGAAAGCACCGGAAAAAGACAAAATACTGTTCTTGTCACTTTTGTTTCTTCTTTTTAGTAACGAGTATGTCCTCCTCTCTTGGCAATACACTCCTGAAGCCTCGAGTGCATACTCTGGATAAAATTCCTCACGTTTTCATCTGGAATCTCCTCCCAGGCACGTTTTAAAGCGTCAATCAGCTGCTGTTGGTTGTAGACCCTTTGCTCATTCTCTCTAACCCTTCGTTTCAAATGGTCCCACAATTGCTCGATTGGGTTTAAATCCGGACTGTTAGCTGGCTATGGTAATACCTCAATATGAGACCCTTCTAGGACAGTTTGGGTCGATCGAGCTGTGTGCGCACGGGCATTGTCTTGCATCAGGATGAATCCAGGCCCCACTCGCTGTGCAAATGGGATCACTTGAGGCCTGATGACGTCCTCGATGTAACGTTCCGCAGTTACGGTACCCGCATTTAAAATGGTGAGCTCGGTTTTACCGTGTAAACTAATCCCACCCCAAACCATTACGTTGGAACCACCGAAACGGTCAACTTCGTGGATGCAGGACTCCGAAAACCGCTCGCCGCGTTGTCTCCACATCCTAACACGCCGATCATCATTAAAAAATTTTACTTTGCACTCCTCTGCAAAAAGCACCTTGCCCCACTGATTAATCCCCCAGTTCAAATACTGACGGGAGAATCTTAAACGGTTTGCACGTTGAACCCTGGTCAGAGGAATTGGAACAACTTGTCGTCTTGTAATTTGCTGGTCTTCGTGCAATCGATTACGTATAGTTTGATCACTGACACGGGTACCCGTTGTCAGCCGTAGGTGGTGTTGTAACTTACGGGCCGTTACTGTACGATCACGACGAGCACTTAGTTGGACGTACCGATCCTCGTGCGCCGTTGTTACACGAACTCTAACCTGAACCGGGTCTCCTGGCAACATTGCCGGTCTCTTGGAAGCGATTCCATACATTTTGGACAGCTTTTCGAGAAAAACCCAACTGCAAACCCACGTAACGCTGACAACGTCCTTCTTGTATCATAGTTATGGCTCTGGTTGCTGTAATTGTATCCATGTGCCTTCGTACTGGTGGCATGATTAACGCGAGATGATAAATGAATCAATTAAAATTGAAAAAGTAAAACTTTTTTCCTAAAATAACCAAAACAAATACTTTTCAAATTAGGAACACGAACACCAGCATAAAAGAGATCAAACACCAAAGAGTTCGTAATATCAATATAATGCTACTTATCAGTTACTTTCAGTTTACTTAAGTGCACTTAAATGTAAATAAACTAGTGGCCCTTATTTTGTTTTGAGTAGTATATATTAAATTAATCATAATTTCTGACATTTTCTACTAAAGTTGCTAATAAGTCGTATCGATGGCGTAGTGGTTAGTGTAACCGACTGCCACGCCTGATGTCGCGGGTTCGATTCCCGCACAAGTCAAACATTTGTGTGCATGGATATGGATGTTTGTCTTGGTCTGGGTGTTTCTATGTATAACCTGTATGTATTTACAAAAAAGTATGTAATATGTATGTATATCCATTGTCTAGTACCCATAGTACAAGCTCTGCTTAGTTTGGGCTAGATGGTGTTGTGTGTATGTGATAAAATAGAAATAGAATATAGGTTTCATTATAATCAATTATTCATTAACAAACATAACGTTATAGTTTTCGTTTTTATAATCGTTTTTTAAAGCCGTCTCCCGCATTAGGAGTCAATAACTGTATCACGAGGATTTTACAAAAAAACAATCAACGAACACAAAGCACACACATACACACACACGACACACAACAATTAATTATAAATCCCACACTTTTATTAAAGCAGACAATTGCAGATTTTGTATTCATTCTATTCAATAAAGAAATATAGTTTTCTCAATTTTCCCTAGCTCTATTTTCAGTATTTTCTCTCTATTTATGAGAATATCAATGATTGTAACCATTTGTGAGGCTTATATAAATGTAACTATCAGATGGTAGCACTGGCTTCTAACATACAGGTCCACACCTAGTTTAGAAGTCAGGGTCTCCAGTTTGTTATGTATTCCTTAAGCCTTAGGTTTTGTATCTAGATTAAGTGTTTTTCTTGTGGAGTAATAAACTTTATTATTATTATTTATTTTTAAACTCTAATCAACAAAATTTGTGTATCACACCTTACGTCTGTTATCATCACATTTGTAAATAGCCTTGCGAGACAAGACTTGAGAGTCACTACAGGAGAGGTATTTGAAAAATATAAAATAGGCAACACACACATTTTGGACGTAGTAGAGCCTCGCTGATTTCAGCATGAATGGGCCGGCTCGACCGGGGAACGACTATCCTCTCACAGAATATCGACGTGAAATACCAGTATTCCTACTGTTGTGTTTCGTTCGGTGAGTGAGAGTGCCGGAGGCCCAATTACCCCTTTTCCCCCTTCCCGCTCCTTCTCCTTCCCACTTCCTTTCCTAAAGGGTCGGCAACGCGCAAGTGATGCCTCTGATGTTGCAGGCGTCCATAGGCTACGGTGACCACTTACCATCAGGTGGGCCGTATGCTTGTTTGCCACTTAAGATGTATAAAAAAAAACATGCTGTCAAAAAAAATACCATAATAAGGAAAAACAAAAGGTATATAAAACCTTGAACTTAAAATTATATCAATGATAGATACAAAAGTTAGCTTTTTAAGGCAAGTCTGCAGAACAGAAAAATCCAAACAATATTTATCCGCGTGTTCACTAGACTTCACTTCCGCTGTATCCATTAGAGAATGGTTCCAGTGTATTGCGCGATAATTAATATCAAAATAGATACATTTTGTCGCAATACTTCCTTGGTGACGTCAATACATGAAATAAATACAACTATCTTAATTATATTATACTAGCTTTTGCCTGCAGCTTCGCTCGCGTTAATTTAAAATTTGATAATCAATTCGGGTCCTACTCTGTTTGTAATAATATAATTCAATCATGATTCGAAAAACACGTCGCGCCATCTATTATCATAAGAACGTTATTGTTGTTTTCCTCGGGAGCAGTAATTCTTTTCGGGATGAAAGACAGTCTAAGTCCGTTTCTGTACACCTGACAACGTATATGTAAAAATTTCAGGATGATCTGTTTAGCGGTTTAGGCGTGAAAAGGTAACAAACAAACAAACAAATTCATTTTCGCTTTTATAATATTAGTTAGGATTATTAACTGATTTGATTTAGGGCTTATATTTACTGTCAAGGCCGGGAGCAAACAGCAGTTTACTATAGAGTCTGCTAAGCCTAACCTTTGATTGAGCAACGTCTCCCAAAATACGGCCTTCAGCCTCGTTTGGGAACCAGTATCAGTATCCTTTGCAATTGATATCGTATTATAGATAAATTAAATTTCTAAATTTCCCTTAGTAAAACTGAAGAGTTAAATCGAGGTAATTAAAACTGGCATAATGCTAAAATATCTAAATGCTAGCACCGAGCGGACTTTCTACATATTTTATCTATTCCGGTCACCAGGTAAATTTGTACCTACTGAAATTGGGACACATAGACGTTTCTGTTTTCATTCTTCTTATAGTAAAGTTGTTAACTCATAATAGCTCATAAAGTTGTTAACGCATATGCATGAGATTATATGTACCAATTCTAAAATATTTTATTGTAACATGTATGTATGTGCTGTGAGTAAACATTAATAAATAAATCCTAACTAATATAATAAAAGCGAAAATGAGTTTGTTTGTTTGTTACCTTTTCACGCCTAAACCACTGAACCGATCATCCTGAAATTTTGCATATACGTTGTCAGGTGTACAGAAACGGATATAGGCTACTTTTCATTCCGAAAAAAAATTCCTGTCCCCGAGGAAAACAATAATAACGTTCTTATGATAATAGATGGCGCCACGTGTCTTTCGAATCATAATTGAATTATACTATTACAAGCAGAGTACAACCCGAATTGATTGTCAAATTCTAAATTAACGCGAGTGAAGCCTCGGGCAATAGCTAGTAAATAAATAAAGGGATAGCATAGTGGGAGAATATTGGACTGCTACGCAGGGGTATCGTGTTCAATCCCAAGGCACACATCTCTGACTTTTGGAAGTTGTGTACGTATTAAATAGTTAATAAATCGCTTGTATTAACGGTAAATTAAAACATCGTGGGGAAACCTGCATGTTTGAGAGTTCTTCATGATGTTCTCTAAGATATATGAAGTCTGCCAACCTGCACTAAGCCAGTGTGGTGGACTATGGCCTAATCCTTTTCACTCCGGGAAGAGGCCCGTAGTCAGCAGTGGGAGAATTTATATTATACAGGATCGGTATTATATTATGGTATGCAGTTTTTTGGCTACAAGAAACATTCTTTTCAGTCACGTCTTCTAAAATACCAAGTGAAATCTCATAATCATGTATTCATAAAATATATATATAAAGTTAGTAGAGTTATAAGAGCAGCGATAGCTCAGTGGGGAGACCAACAGACTGCAATGCAGAGGATCTCGGGATCGAACCCACGTCGCGCACCTCTGACTTTCGGAAGTTATATGACTTTTAGAAATTATGTGCGTATTGATTGACAATTATCGCCTGCTCCGTGCCTCGGAGAGCACGTTAAGCCGTCGGTCCCGGCTGCCATGAACATCTATGGCAGTCGTTAGTGGGAGAGTGTTGACACAAAAGATCCCACTGGGTCGAAGTGTCGCCGGTCTGCACTGACTGGCCCCCACATAAGATAAATCAAATCAAATCATCATTTATTTGCGAATATGGGTACAATGGTCAATATGCTACAATTATATTTGGTTTCTCCACACTCCACCCTGAGGCATGCAAATATTACAAAATATAATAATAATAAGATAAGATAGTAGAGTTATACGCATCTCTACCTGTATATCGAATCGAATATGTATTTACGATGACTGAATGGTTGGCTCAGCAGTTCAATTGGTCGCCTTGAGTCTACCACAAAAAATTATGTCATCTACCAATAACTGTTCCAAGTCCGGATGATATTTGGGTTCATTGTTTCAATATTTGTAAAATAGTCGGCGGGTATCGTAACTATTTCTAAAGTGATTGATTTGAAGTTCAAAAAAATAAAGTCTCTTTATATTACACAATCGATTGGCGGCAATAACTAGACGGTATGAATAATGAAATTACATAGAAGAGTAGCTTAATTAGTATACCAACTAAATGTAGAACCTCGTATGAGTTACAAGTATTTGGTTACGATTGAAATCACACCAGATCTGGGACGGGTAACTATTCCGTCCGACCCTTTATTCTACGTAACGTTTCTCGACACTGTCATTGTAATTTCAATTTATTCCGATAAATATCACTGACGAGATTTACGCAAATTCTGGTGGCGTACAAAATCACTGATGATACTTTTCTCTTTTCTTCTTTACATGGCATCAATGCCTTTTCTCAGAAATAACGCGATATAATAACCCTTCAATAAAAAAATTGGGTCAGTCTTTGGGGACTACCGATAGAAGTGAGAACTTTAATCCTTGATCATAAACACTTCTTTATAAACAAAAAAGGGGCGGGTCGGATTCCTGATACTCACTTAGGAGTTATTAAGGGGGTCAACATTTTATTATTTTTTGCGTAGGACGCACCATTTCTGAGATATTGTTAATATTCTAAAGTAATTCAAAAATGGAAAGCGTGGAAGCGTGACGATGACGCGAGTTCTATGATTTTTGTTCACCCAAGAAGTGCCCAACGCGCTTAAAGAAGTTTTCACTTCAAAAAGCGTTTTCTGAATCTAACAATGGAGTTCAATAACCAACTGCAGGGTTGAAGCAATACTTTCTCGTAGAGTTAAGTATTAACACAGATAGTTGTTCTTTGTCTGTGCATTTTTAAGTTAGTTGTTTCGGTTTGTAAAAGTGGAATGACAGGAGAAATACACCTAGTGTTAGTAATCATAACAAATGTCTGCATTGATGACTACCACCGCGCCGGGGTCTGCCGGGGTCAAATTATTGGAACAATAATTATCGATGTATTCCACAAATAATTGTACTGGGGCTGGATATACATACACACATACATAGATTCACGCCTTTTTCCCAGAGGGGTAGGCAGAGACTACGGATTTCCATTTGCTACGATCCTGACACACTTCTCTGGCTTCATTCACTTTCATCACATTCCTCATACATGCCCGTCGGTTCAAGGAGCTCGAGAAACGCCTAGGTTTTCCTCTTGCGACTGTTACATTCACACTAGACTTATAAACTTTCTTACTACTAGATATATTTTTCAATAATAGTATGTTTGTAAAGTACCATGAGACACAGAGCTTAACTTTAATGTAAAAACTATATTAATAAAAAAACACAGCATAACGTCTGTATTTTCCTTAAACGACAAGCAGAGGTGCTTTATTGCTGAACAAATTTGCTGAAAATCAGCTGATAACGCAATCTTTTTTTTCATACTACTAAAGTGGCAAACAAGCTTAGGCCCATCTGATGGTAAGTAGTCACCGTAGCCTATGGACGCCTGCAACACCAGAGGCATCACTTGCGCGTTGCCGACCCTGTAAAAACTTATTCTACAAGCCAGTCTAAAAACAAAAGAAAACCGCTTTAACATGCAACATTCTTATAAACACATGACAATACTGAAACAATAATTGTACATTATAAAAATCCGATAGAGAGACAGCAATATGACACTTCTAAGTAGCAAATTATAGGTTATAAGTCCGATATAACTTCCTTCATATAAAATTATACCGTCAGCATTGGTTGTACATTACATATCACTTAGCCGAACGTATTCCAGACCTACTAATAATAAAATTGCAGTGTCATAGTCTTCAACTTTAAAAGACCACTTTGAACAATCGCATGAGCTGTCCAACTTGTCAACCGTTAAATGATGCGCTGTGTTTCTTGTATTTATTTATAAATCGTGCGATCGATCGGTGGGGTTCTGAACATCCGTAAATACAGCTATCCTTGACCGAATGTATCAAAAATATCCTACAGCGAAAATATAGATGACTGAAAATACTAGGGCAAGATATAAAATTAAAACTAATCGTGCGAGTTTAAACAGGACTGACCTATTGTTTTCTGTATATGTTTCATTTTTTTTATGAATTGTACCTATTAGGCGTTTCTTTGTGGTTTATTTTGATTAATTACTTATAGTTAAGATTAATTTTGACTAACTTATAAGAATACTTAAGCCTACGTATTTTTTTATTCAAGGACATGGTAACATGTGTACATTTTGATTGATTTATTGTATTTAAAAAATGTACTAATTCTGTGACATAGGGCAGTAGCAGTAGTTGTGCATGTGACTGAAAGTTCCAGGTTCAATTCCCGGATTTTCTATTAAGAAATTTTAGTGGAATCTGGAATTGATAGACGGTTATAAGCACACTCGCTGTTACGTGGAGCCTAAAGCCATACTTGGCGAAACGTTGGTGTTTCTTTTTTTTTTACTTCAAAAGTGGCAAACAAGCATACGGCTCTAATGGTAAGTGGTCACCGAAGCCTATGGACGTCTGCAACACCAGAGGCATCACTTGCGCGTTGCCAACCCTGTAAAAACTAAACTTTTTGAAGAACCTCATACTGTAGTTTTGTAGGAAAACCTCGTGTTATGCCAATTCAAGGGTATAAGTGTAAGTTTCGGTGTGATAAAGTGCAGTACCAACCCCTTATAGGAAATCAGCTTTACAACAGTAGACATATCTATCTATATCTTCTATCAGTAAACTAGCTAGCTACAAAATTACAAGCCAGCTCATTGAAATAACTAAGTCAATAGTTCAGCAATCACGGCAGTTACATCGCTGCTTTCTTTAACTACATATCGTTTTGTGAACGAGCTCTGAACAAATGTAACAACACATTATCAGTAATTGTTAGTTCGATACTTCTGTAAAATTAATCTACAGAACCGTTTTAAGCTTCTTGATTTTTGTAGTTTATGACAAATCTTATTCTTCAAACCTCTTAGAGGGAACTGGTGTATGACTGGTTATGGCGTTTCTTCTGATAAGTAACAGTGCTTGAGGCTCTCACGTAGTTGCCTCTCTTTACCATCATTTTCTTTTGAACTCATATTTAATAACATAAATTGACAACGCCCTCGAGCTACCCCTGGTATTGCAAGAGATCATAAGTTACGATGTGCTTAATTCAGGCGAGCTAAATGCTATTGTTTACACATTTTTTGTATAAAATCACACACTTTCAATGGATGTAAAAATATAAAAGGTGTGGTATCAAACATACTCCTTTTTCGTATTTTTTCTTTAGATGAAAGTAAGGCATTTAGTAGTACAACGGTGTTTTATTCTAGCGGATGAATAAGCCCAACTCTGTCTGTTGTCGACCACGGCTGCCCATCCATCCATCATTCCACGGGTGTCCGGTCTGCCGCTGTCCTTCGCCCTAATGCCGTGTGTAATTTTGCCTTTAAAATGAACGCAGTAAATTTGCCCCACCGCCCTACAGACCGACATCTCCGGAATTGACACCGTGAGGAGCTGCACGTAAGTCCCCTAGTGTCGCTAGTCGCCCGGCATTGAACCTCCCCCTGTCTACCGGGGAACTTATTCGGATCAGTCTTGGCCGCCCAGGCGACGGCGACGTGAAGACCGAAGCGGCCTCGTACACATCATTTATGACACTTATCCGACTATCAGACCTAACGCTTTGCCTTTATTTAAAGGCAGCGACAGATTTTCTATCGCCGTGGGGCACACCGCTCGTTACGGTTTCTACGAATCGCCTGCGGGGTGCTGGGATGACCTCGAGCAGTCTTTACTTCGGACACAGTAAAAGTAGTTACGTGTTTAAAAAATATATTTAACATCAAGTTGTATGGAGTTGCAACGGCAGGTGCGTACCACAAAAGTTTCTCACGAAGCAAGTGTATCCCTTGTGTATTTAATTTTTCTTTATATATTGTTTCATGCCTGAATGCAACAAAACCGTTTTTGAAAATTCTTGATATGTTACTGTTGGAGGAAATGGAAATAAAACCTAACTAATATTATAAAAGTGAATGTAATTTTGTTTGTTACGCTTTTACGTTTTAAGTACTCGGCCGATTATCATAAATTTTGCATTTACAGACAAGGCATAGGGTACCTTTCATACAGGAAAAAGTACTCTCCTTGCGGGATAGAAATTTATCTACATAATCGTGAGCGAGAATAATATTGACGAGTGCCACGTCTGCTAATTTCTTGACAGAAAATCTAAAAACGTTTTACCCGACCCGGGACTCGAAACTACCACCTCGTGCACAAACGCATTTACTGCAGCCATCAAGGCAGTAAATAAACAAAATATAATAAACCGATAGCCATCGACCGTAGCAACATAATAACACTTAAAACACACAGTCCAAACACATCAAAACAATATAATGAAATTGTAATACAATAGGTAGAAAATATCGAAGACCTGAATTATAGAGTTGGAGCCAGTCAGTCCGACGTGCTTTCAAAGTAATGACCTGACTAACGGTGGTTCGACAACACTTGTGATGGCTCGCCTCAGCCTCCGAGAGTAATTGCCCCTATATCTGGAACTTTAGCTTCGAACCAGACACAAGTTATTACGCTTTCAGACGATTTTTCGGTGTGGCTGAATTTTCTGTTCGTTTTTTGTTTGGCAGCTCTTTGGTCGATGTGTTTTGTGCAGTCGATCTAAAGAAGTTATAAAATAAATGGCTCGAAAACTGTTACTATTGAAGTGATTATTAGTATTTTGATTGATTTGAAGTCATTACTTTTTTATGCAACAAGACGGTATCTCTATAGATCAGGCATCGGACTTGCGATTGAGAGAACGTAAATTTGAATCTCACCCATTGCACCACCGATATAATCCTTATCACAAGCAAGACTGCGCCGAGCGTAAGACAGATAATGACAAAGCTCGTGCGGCGCATATTCAAATCGGCGCGCGGCCGCTATAGTAAAATTGTATGGAGGATTTGAAATGTTTTTTTGATAAATATCTATCTTTATTGTCAACCAATAATTTAAATATTTGGGACAGACAAATTGTAATGTAACTATTTATGTTTTGTTTAAGCTGTAAAATAGGATAGATTTCTACTGTTATAATCTAAAAATCACGTAACACGAGGTTACGTTTTTGCATTTTTCGTGCAAATTTACGTAATTTTGTAGGTGAAAATATAAATTATTTTAAGTTTTTTACACGGAGTAATTGTAAACACATTCATTGTTATGGTAAATGTATATTTTATATTTGTATTAAACAAAAAGTGTTGATTTTATTCACTTAACTGTGACCGCCTGTTTTGGCACATTTCGCTCGGCGCAGTCTTAACAAGAGTATTCATTTTTTTAAATCCAAATTGCCTCAACAATGACTGCCTAAATCTAAATAGTTAAATAATAAAATTAGCTTAAATAGTAGGTAGTGAAGATTAATATTTTCAAAAATATGTAATAATAGAATTAAAAAAGAAACGAGATATATGTATGTTTATCCATTGTCTAGCACCCATGCAAGCTCTGCTTCGTTTGGGATAGATGGTGTTGTGTGTATGTGTGATAGAATAGAATAGATAAAAAATCCGTATAAAGTAGTTTATTTTAACAATGATAATCTTTTATTCATCGACTCGGCGCTATTGTCTAACTATTCAACTAACTTCCAAGTTAATGAGTGATCTCAGTATGGATAAGTAAGGTATTAGAAATTGAATTATATATTGCCAGGTATTACAAGTAAAAAGGCTACGCACTGCTTAATTATCTGCCTAATTATAACTTTTATCTTTTTATTATAATCCTGCAATTTGCTGCTGTAGAACAAAGGCCTCCTCACTCTCATCCCATATCTCTCTAAGTCCACTTAGTAACAAAATGTTGTTTCATAGAGTAGTAGGTAAGAGCCTCGCTGATGTCAGCAAGAATGGGCCGGTTCGACCGGGGAAGGACTACTCTCTCACAGAATATCGACGTGAAATAGCAGTATTCCTACTGTAACTGTTGTGTTTCGTTCGTTGAGTGAGTCCTTATCCCTATCCCGCTCCTTCTCCTTCCCACTTCCTTTCCTAAAGGGTCCGCAACGCGCAAGTGATGCCTCTGGTGTCGCAGGCGTCCATAGGCTACGGTGATCACTTACCATCAGGTGGGCCGTATGCTTGTTTGCTACCTTAGTTGTATAAAAAAATGCGGTCTAGCTCATCTCGTCATCTTTGTTTAAGTCTCCTACGATGCCGCTTGCCATTTTGAGATTGTGCTATAAGTCTGGCCCATTTGTCATAATTGATATGTAAGTGATATGTTCAGGCAGATTTTATTCTAGCAAGGCGCCCTTTTGATGATGAGATGTTTGTGATCGTACAGATTTTTCGGTTCCCATCATTATAATACGCAAAAACAATTCGTTTACCATTTATGTAATAGAAAATAAAATAACAAAAACGTGCTGCCAACTGCAGTAGTTTAAACCATTTACTCCAACCTTTACTAACAAGGTATCGACGGCCGTTTCATTAAACGTAGAAACAGTAAACAAACCGTATTTAAGTATAATTATATAGCAATTATGCTAAATGGACCGACTGAACGATGCGACCGTCACAGAAGCTTTTGAATAAACTATTCACCTAATAAGACCCGTACAGCATTAATTATGGGCCTTCGTTATCGCCGCAATAGCACGTTAGTAGGATTTGTTTATGATATTCTAAGAAAGAGTTTAATAATAAGCGACGAGGTTCAAAGTCATTTAATTTCAACTGGTTTTACATGAAATATATTTAAATGTTTGCTGACTTATGATTTTCTCTTTTGGTCCCAGACAACCTCTAAATGTTAGTATGTGTGTGCATATAAAATAGTTAATCATAGCTCGTCTTTTTTATACATCTAGGGTGGCACACAAGCATACGGCCCGGCCCACCTGATGGAAAGTGGTCACCATAGCATGTAGACGCCTGCAACACCAGAGGCATCACTTGCGGGTTGCCGACCCTTTAGGAAAGGAAGTGGGAAGGAGAGGGAGCGGGAAGGGGCAAAGAGGGTGATTGGGCCACAATTTAACATTGAAGGAAAATATCGTTAGGAAACCTGCATGTCTAAGGTTCTTCATGGTGTTCGCGGAGATATGTAAATTCTTCTAACCTGCACTATGCTATCGTGATAGATTTATAGCTTAACCCTTTTTCACACTGAGAAATAAATATGTGCATAATTACAGTAATTTTCGTAGTAACAGGAGTGAAAAGACCGCTATAGGATGTAGACTTTTTTTTTTAAATGCCTATAATTTTTAAAACAACCTATACAACCTGTATACACTGACACTATTAACTATGTGACACTATGAAATTACGCTAAAACAATTTTTGCGCCAACGACTACTTGTAAGAAAACTTAACATTTTCTTTATATTTTAAAATACAAGTAATGAATATAATAATGAAAAATGGAAGTATGAACAATTGTTAAGAATGTTGAAAATAATATGTTATTACATTCGTTTGTATGCCCGTAATTACTTCTTATTACGTATTTATCTTTTACTTGTTGCTCGCGTAATTCTTTGTTACAATTTAACAGTAAGTGAAACGATTTGTACTGTTAATTTATTAATATTATGAATCCGGAAGGATGTATATTTGTCATACATTTAATGTGTATCTCCGTGACGAATCATTTCGGGTAATTGATAGATCGACGAAATTAAGAAAATGCTTAGTATTGGCAAATATCACAGAAGATACATGAGGAGCATGATTTGAGGGGTGCTCTACTTTAGGCTGCCACTTTTCACTATTTTTGAGACAACCTGTATATTCTTCAAAGCCTAATAATTTTTCCGTTTGGAGTTCATCCTATGTCGCGTCGAACTAATCAAAGTTTCAAACAACGTTCACAAAAAGCACCAACTTGAAACAACCATTTACGGATCACACAATTATTTGTCCCGCGTGGGCATCAATGTCACACGTCACATTAGCAGTGGTAACGTAGTAACTTAAACTTTTTACTTTTTTTGTGAGAATATATTCTTCAGCATTCATTACCTGTTTTCCTAGTACGATATATCATGAAAATATGAAATGACCCTCCAACGTATATATTGCTATCAAAACAAAAGTGAGTAGGTGTCCGTGTCGCCGTGGGTGGGTCACATGGCGGACTCTGTCGCGGCAACACGTGTCACATTGTGAACGCAAATCCTGCCGCTCAATACATTCACATCATTTATGTGACGCGCTATTGTTTTCGGTTATTAAGTTCGTACCTACTTATCATTGTAAATTGGTGAAAATTTTCTCTATATTATTATGTCTGTAGAAAATTTAAATGTTTTTGTTCTAACTGTTATATCGTTATTACAATAAAATATACGAAAATTATGGCCAATTTCTTAATGTGTTAACAAAGACTAGCTTTATTTCTGTCATTAAGATTGTAGAAGTGACGGCTTCATGGAGAAATGAAGCGGAAAATATTGAAAGGTAGAGAAGCAGCCGATGTGTCGAACTAACCATGGTCTTGAGCAGCGATAGCTCAGTGGGGATACCAACAGACTGCAATGCAGAGGGTCTCAGGTTCGAACCCACGTCGCGCACCTCTGACTTTCGGAAGTTATATGACTTTTCGAAATTATGTGCGTATTGATTGACAATTATCGCCTGCTTCGTGCCTCGGAAAGCACGTTAAACCGTTGGTCCCGGCTGCCATGAACATCTATGGCAGTCGTTATTAGAAGAGTGTCGACACAAAAGATCCCACTGGGTCGAAGTGTCGCCGGTCTGCACTGACTGGCCCCCGCATAAGATACGATAAGATAACCATGGTCTTGCAGCCTATTCCGATACTAAACAATATCTTCTGCCGTAAAAGTATGAATACAATCACTGGAAATAAGTCACAATTTTTTTTATGGTACAAATAACACTTCTTCATATTAATAATAATAATAATAACTTTTTATTTACCAAAATATTACACAAGTCCTTATAAATACAAAACTGCAAGTTTCCGATTATGGAGTAAATACAATGTAAGAACCTGTTATAGGCAGAATTATCAAAGTCTCCTACACTAGGCGTAGCTTGTCACGTAGGAAAACTTTACAAAATGGATTTCTTAATTTTGAAGTTTTGCCAGTGTTCATTTAAATGAATAATGTAATAATAAATTTGCATGCAATATATAAAATTATTGAAAGTGTAGAAAGAAGATTGCAGCCAAATAACATTGTATTGTATTTCTGTTGCTGGCGGTGAATAAGGATGTAATTTCAGCAAACGCAAGAAACAATATTATTGATCTCCATCGGTAATCTTTGTTTCTTGCGCTGTCAGCACGGCTGCATGCATTTGTGTGTGTGAAGCTATGTTTAGGATTTCATTGCTGATAGCAGCCCTATGCAGTATTAGCTACGCGCAAATGATACCATTGGTGGCGCAAAGGACCACATGCTTATGTTACCGCCTACTAGAGCACGAATTTTTTTTGAAGTGCAATCTTTTTTAGACACTTTGAGCAAGTTTTGGGTGACCAAAAATCATGGAACTCGCGTCATCGTCACGCTTCCATGCTTTATTTTTTTTTTTAGAATATTAACAATATCTCAGAAATGGTGCGTCCTACGCAAAAATAACGAAAAAAATGTGTGTGTGTACCAGAGTACACAGGTAAGAAGTGAAACTTCTTTACGACATATCATTTTTCTACTATATATATAAATCATTAAAAACGCATAATTAAAAAAGATGTACGTATACATATTTTTATTTTCTAATCGTGTTTTGTTTTATTTTTAAATTATTATTTAATTTATATTTTTTATTGTTTTTAGAATTAATAATGTTCACTAGATTTACAGTCATATTTATTAATACTTGCTAATTTTAACAGATTTATATACATTCACTGATACTTACAATCAAAAAGTGAGGGTAACCTCAAATAAATATTAAAATCATGCTCATACGTGTTGAATTTATAAAACGAAATATATAATCACTCTCACTTTTCTTGTAAATTCACTTAATTTTGAATAAGTCTTTTTATTTTATTACTTTCAAATTAATATATTGTTATTCTTATTTCAAACCAAATTTCAAAACTAATATATTGTTGTTATTATTATAAATATATTACATTATATTCTTTACGTCACTATACTAAACTTTGATAAAAAAGCAACATGGCGCGTAACCGAAAAACGTGACGTTTTTTTTTTACACTGCTACAAAATTTCTCCCATACGTCGATAAAGAAGTTTCACTTCAAATATTGACCCCCTAATAAAACTTTTTTGGTTTGGTTTATAAAGTTATCACTTATATCGGCAGTCCCCAAAGACTGCCCCAATTTTTTTCCTATGCTTTCGAACAGAAGCTAAAAGAACGCATCAAAGATCAACACATAAACAACGAACTTGACTGTGTCATTGATAAACAATAGCGTTTAATTTGTCATAAACAGTTTCTTTAGTCAGATTTCTTCATTGTACGACTATCTTCAATGTATCTTACATGTTATGCTTAACTTATTCCGTGCAAAAATAGACTGAGCTTCAGAAATCCAACAAAGTGTCACCAGTCTATTCTTATATATTCCGAGTGAGCTAATTTCCCTTTCCCAACTAAGACTAGAAACTAGTGAATAATTTTCACTGGACACCAGCAATTCGAAAATATCTTGTCCTAGATTTTAGTATAAGGCCTAGTCTAAACCAAGCGGACTGTTACAATGGATGTCGCTCAATTTTCATTAATAAACTCTCGGTTTAAGCGGTTTTCTGTGTTCCATGGTCCAAAAATAAGCGGCGGCCGATGCAGTTCCGCTCCGTTCCGGATATGTACCTAACAGTTAAATGTCTGCTTTGATTAAAAGTATCACGGATTGCATTTACAGGTTTTTATTTATTAATGATTTATTTTTAGTGGGTGTTTTTGTTCGTTGTTATTGTATTGAATAAGAATTATTAATGTTATTTAAATTACTGGATTAAATGGCAGTTTTAAATGTAACTAAGCGGTAAGTTTATGAAAACGATAAATATAATAAAGTAATGTTTTACCTAACAGAGTACTTTACGAAGCGTTTGACGTTTTAACTATGCAAATTTGTTTGCAGAAACATAAAAATTATAACATAAATATTATTTTGTGTTATTATGCTGCACGTTTTCTTGTCTTTGTCTCACTGTAGTCATTTTTCTTAACTTGACTAATAGGCCATCAATCTGATTCTAGCAAAGCAATGAACCATATTATCATCAAAATAAGTTACATACTTGGTATAAATTCTAATCATCAATAAATCAAAATCATAATTTGCTTAAAACTTACAAGTAACTACAATCTTTAAATTGCTATTCTCATCCACACAATTCATATTTTCAAATACCGAACAGGAAAAAAAACAAGTAAAACAAAAACCGAAAAAGGTTAATCTGCATTACACATTTACAAGACACATAATAAAAATTCAAAAACCAACGACCTTGTCCGTAATCAGCCGATACTGTCCTAACCCGTATCCACAAAACACTAAAATAAAAGGGCAATAGGTTTAAGGGTCATTCAGGCCTAAGTGCCTGTGACATTTCAGCGTGTGCATAATTGGGGATGGAACTGACGTGGCCTCCCCCGGAGGGTGGCTGTCAGCGTCGACGTGTCAAGTCAGGAGCTGAATTATATATGGCTAGAGGAGCCGGATGGCTTTGCCACTTAGCGGTCCCTGAATAATGGATGCAACAGCTATAGAGCCAAACGGATTGTTTGCATAGCACCAGTAGTTTCCGTTAGTTGGGCTATAAAAGTACCTCTTGGTAAAAGACGGGGAAGTGTTTTGTTTATATTCTTTTCGTTGGACTAGCGATTATTTTTATAGCTTTTGTTTATTGATTTGAAAATTTAATCTTGTTAGGATTTGATTTTGGTTTTGATTTCAAAGTTTGATAAAATGGTAAGTGTATTTTATATTAATAAAAATAAGGAGCGGTAGCCTGGTAGTAGGCCGTTAGACTGTCATGCAGAGGTCTCGACTTTAACCCACGATACACAAGGCTGACTTTTTTAAGTTTTGTGCGTATTCAAATTTTAAGCGGCAGCACATCGCCATCAGCCTATCTACAGGTTTTAACAGGTTCCCTGTCCGATGAATCACATATGATACATACTCGTAACAATGGATTTTCTATTGTGTCTATCACGGGACAGCGAATGGGTTAATTATGTTTGGTGTGAGAACTAGAATACTTTCTTATATATTTAATATTTCTTGCCTATGGCACTCACTGTCAATATAAACTCTTTATAACTCTTTGGTGTATGTCTATGCTCTGGGATAGCCTGCATTGCGGTTGTAATTAAAACTAAGTGATTAATTATTTTACTGAGTTTTATTAATATACATATAACATTTGGCGACGAGGATTGGATCCGAACCAACAATTGCCAACAATTGTCAGATTCAATAGTAATTATCGCTAAAGTAAAAAATCGTGAGAGATATAATTACTTCATAATTATGCGCGTATTGATTGACAATTATCGCCTGCTCCGTGCCTCGGAAAGCACGTTAAGCCGTCGGTCCCGGCTGCCATGAACATCTATGGCAGTCGTTATTGGGAAGTCAGTGCTCTCTAATATCCTGACACTGTTCTAGCCTTGGGTATCGTTAGCCTTCGGGTTGCGGAGGTCAGGTGGCAGCCGCTCCGTGTAAAAACTGATATCCAGTCAAATTGGTTAGACTAGAAAGCCGACCCCAAGTGACTTGGGAATAAAAAAGGCTAAGGAGAAGAAGATAATGTTTTTAAAATGTGTGAAGTAGTTCAATCCACACTGAGCCAGCGTGGACTATGGTCGTCGCTATACTAAGAACAGGCCTGTGCCCAGCAACAGGGCAATTTATGAATAGAAGTGATTATTAGTTATATATTTAAAAACAAATAACTCTTCTGAAATAAATAAAAGCTAGCGATCTACTAACACAAATCAGCGATATGGAAACTGTTCATAGATTTACTTTAAAACCTGGTACCCCAATAACACTGTATCACTGATGTGCAATATAAAAAATCAGTCGTCGGAAAATTTAGTAATTGTCTAAATGTCCCTCAATGTCACACCCACCATTTTTCTTTCCATATCAATAACATCAAGGCTACCTATTAATAAAAATAACTTGGATTTCTTGTAAGTGGAGACTTATTAGTATTAAGCAGTATTCTTCATCTCCTTGCAATCTTAGTACTATTTTTATTCAATCATATTTATAATTCAATCATCTATATTTCCGGTTTCAAGACTATTTTTGCCTGTCATGGCAAATTGTAACGTTATTTTAAGCCATGATTTATTTTGTCAAAGACAACTCGGACATTGGGAATAAATTTTGTGTCGCGAGACTTAACAAACTTTTGAACAACGGTGTTCGGGTAATGTAACCGAACACCTCATACACTCATACATACCTACATGCTTGTATGTGCATACACGCAATAAACAATATTATATATTGACCTAGAAATTAGGCATAAGTCAGTACATCATATTGTCTTCTGTTTACGCGAATGTTATTCATTGAAATTAAACTACTATATACGGATTTTATCGCGTTGTTTATTTGACACTTTTTTACAAAATTTTAGTAGTGTAACAGTTTTTCAAAATTTTGTAATAAAGTGTCAAATAAACAACGCGATAAAATCCGTATATAGTAGTTTAATTTCAATCAGTACATCATTTACATTCGCGTCAACCGGGTTCCGATTGCAACATTTTTGTACTCATCAAACATTTCTTATAACATTAACATTCTATAGTTTAGTAGTTAACATTGTCTTATTTTAAGTGAAGTGAAATAAATTCTATTTCTGCGCGTTAATCCAACTTATCATTTCTAGACCCACTGTAAGCTATACACCGCCACAAACGGACACAAAGAACACCCAGATTTGGAACAAAGTCAAAGTCAAAAATCATTTATTCACTTAGGTCACAAAGTAACACTTATGAACGTCAAATATTTGAAGATCACAGTTTTTTTCGAATACATAAACTCATCGCAGTGGTAATTTCGACAACAAACCAAAAGTTTTGAGCTATAAAACCTTGTAAATTTTGTAAAATGCTTTTAAGGCAAATTTTATTTAGTGTAGAGTCATGTATTAATTTTATTTTTGCTGGTATTTTAGGCTCGATAAAAGAAAAATATAATTATTGTATTTAAAGCAGCCGCAACCAAATCTTTCATCTCAAAAAAAATTGGGGCTGTCTTTGGGGTCTGCCGATAGAAGTGAAAACTTTAATCCTTGATCATAAACACTTCTTTATAAACCAAATTATAAATAAAAATAATTCAAAAATGGAAAGCGTGGAAGTGTGACGATGACGCGAGTTCTATGAATTTTGTTCACCCAAGAAGTGCTCAACGCGCCTAAAGAAGTTTTCACTTCAAAATTATCTGCTTTTTTTATACCAACGCTGCACGGGTGGCCTAAGTGGTTTAAGTTATCGGCCATTTTCTGCGCCGAGTATGTAGATTCGAAAAACTAGAGTGGTCCGCAAATAATTGTTCCAAGTTTTAGGCGGTCTTTACAGCCGAAAGCTTTTGTGCATATTTAAAAATGGTTTCTTAGAAAATCAAGATTACCAGAATTGACTTATGCTTGTATAATTAAGTGCCTAAATTTTCTCTAGAAACTTGCCTAGCGGGACCTAAATGTCTATTTACATAATACTAGCTTTTGCCCGCGGCTTCGGTCGCGTTAATTTTGACAATCAATTCGGATTGTACTCTGCTTGTAATAATATAATTCAATCATGATTCGAAAGAAACGTGGCGCCATCCATTATCATAAGAACGTTTTTGTTGTTTTCCTCGGGAACAGTAACTTTTTTCGGGATGAAAGGTAGCCTATGTCCGTTTCTGTACACCTGACAACGTATATGCAAAATTTTGATCGGTTCAGTGGTTTAGGCGTGAAAAGCTAACAAACAAACAAACTCATTTTCGCTTTTATAATATTAGTTAGGATTAGGATAGGATAGGATAGGATTAGGATTTAAATATCTATAATATATAATTTTCTTCAATGATGATGATTGTAAAGCTACATTGGTGACTAATAACCCAAAAAATATTACCCTTAACTGGAACGTTTTCTAGTAACAAATTAACTCCAAACAAGTTAATACTTTTAAACAAAAAATCGCTGCGGGCAACATAATTACAAAACCATTTTTCTATTCAAGTAACACTGAGTTCATTACTTAAACCGTAGCGAGGAGTATTAAAATCCAATAACTCATTGCGCATGCGCGACAAGCCCGGCGCGGGCGCAGGTGTCGCGCCGGATGCGACGACGCTGAAACGAGACGGGGAGTGTACGGAAGGAGGGGGAGTAGAGGAACTGAGGGTGATGCTGTGCCGTGATATTTTATGTTTTTGTTTCATTCCTGCGTACTGCCGACAGATTTGTTGGAGTTTAACACTGTACGGGTATTAACTTGGTAGGCAGGTATAGGTTTTATACATATGTTGTAGTACAATTTTAAATAGGGTATTATCCAGACTTACTGGTACCAGTAGTATTAGCTTCATGGACAACGATATAAGTTTACCTAGGCTACAGTGACGGTAACTAAGTAAGACAAGAATAGCACTTTTAACAATCAAGGCTAATTAAAATTAAACTACTATATACGGATTTAGTTTATTTGACACTTTATTACATAATTTAGAAACTGTTACACTACTATTACTATTAAATTTTACTAATTTTTAAGCTAATTAAATTATTGGAAATATTAAAACTATTTATATTTATGTTTACACTTTCCCCGACGTTTCGGTTGCTTTTCAGCCGCAGTTCAATTTCAATGGATAACATTCGCGTAAATAGAATACAATATTAAATCAAGGCTAAATAAAAATATAGCATTCCCGTAAATATACACGAACTGAATCGTTCTCATCAAACAGTGTTGATATAATTATGGCTAACATTTATCATATCCAATTATACCAGAAACACATATTAAAATCGGAGAATAAAGACTTTAAAACCTTAAAGAAACTTTGTGTTTACTTGACAGGACATAAAACAATTATAAAAAACAACGATAAATTGATTCAGAATCCACATAATATTATTCTAATTATTATTATATATTCAAATAATTCGATAATCGACTGAGATCCGACGGCGGTATCGAATAATAAGACCTATACGAAAACGATTCACGATTCTATAAACCTGAATAAATGATTACGAGAGACTGTTAGAGACATTCAACTTGAGTAAACTATTCCGTACTGTTATATTAACAAAGAGGATTAATTACAGGCTGATACAAGGATTGTTACTATAGACATCATTAATTGTTGGTGGCATTTAAAATGCTCTTTATTAGAAATATATACTGCAAAACATAGAAGTAAATTAATTATAGTAATTTAGACTACTTTAATAGTTTGTACTATGTAGGAGTAGGTGATGTTTCCATTTTTCTAATATATTTTAACCTATTGAGAGACTGCAGCCCGCCGGCGGCCAATAGGTTATTAATTATGTTTGGCATTTCAATAATGGACAGGTTAATGTCCAAAATCAAATAAATATTAAGTTATTACATAAAGTGTCGAAGTATGAATAACTTCCAAATTATTAGTTACGTGCCCGCGATTTCACTCGCGTTTATGGTTATTTGTGAAAGAAAATAAATAAATTTTATTTATTATTATTATTATTTATTATTGCGCGGCCCCCGTGGGTCGTAGCGTGATGTTAGGTAGCCTATAGCGTTCCTCAATAAATAGGCTATCCAACAGTAAAATATTTTCCAATTTCGAACCAGTAGTTCCTGAGATTAGCGCGTTCAAACAAACAAACAAACTCTTCAGCTTTGTAATATTATTATTATCTGATCACAATCAGATTTATATATTTTATTAGTCAAAGTTCTTTTTTAAGCTGGTTCATACCACTAATAGCAGTTGTGAAAAAGTGCTAATATAGCTTTTGTTATATATTGTCAGTTCTACACCAGAACAGTTAATATTTGCCAAAGTAATTCCAAGAAAGGTTTATATAATAGAGACTCAATAAAAATCTTGGGAACTTACTATGTTCTGTCGCAATATTTAATAAGTTAATATGTATTTATCTAAACAAATATACCGAAAATGAAAAATTTGTAATGCCTATCGAACGAAGCTCATAACTCGTGTAAATAAATTAAAACCGACTGACGCGGCGCCGCGCCGCCGTATTTCAATCGAGAAGGATCACTCCTGCCAATAATGAACTAACCCGTGACAATTGATTTGAAACAATTTTGAAGACATGTCATGCACTGTCAACAACTTTATTTTGAAATGTATTCTTTTATTACGTTGTGATTATCAATTTACTTATTTACATTCAGAAGTTCTTATTATTGGAATTAGTAAATCCAAAATCAAAGAAACGTTCAACAGTAGAGGATATAATTTATTGGTATAATAACGGCAAAGAAAATGTCTACAATTCAAACACAAAGTACTTGCAATTCCATTACCTTTCTTTACTTTTTCATATTGGACCTTCGCGTTTTTCTTGCTTTGCTCATATTCGTTTCATAGGGAATTATAGACCATAATTCATAAATATCACTAACTCTGGGGGGCCACACAATTGAAAGACAGGCTATAAATTACACTTTATTCTTTAATTATTTATTACTAGATGACAAAAATATAATATTCATATTATATTTATTATGTTAAATAGTTCAATATATCTTTGATTTGTAATAACAATAAAAATATACTTACCAATATAATGTACTTAAATAATAAGGTCAATTTAGATGACGTATCGAAATGTTTCAGGACGGAAGTTATAAGGGTTGGTACGCACAGGATACTCGGGTCGATGACCGAGCCGCACTTTTTGTGCCGTCTTACCGGCTGCGTTCGCTTCCTGTCACAATTTGTTTTTTTTCTGACACCGTTACAGGATGGCTTTGTTATTGTTTTGCAGACTGTGATGTAATAGAAATGCGTATGTAGTACTGTTGATAATCATCCAATCAGCTGTAGAAAGAATTAAACATGTTGTGTAAAAATAGAATAAAATCATTTTGGAGATTGTCTAATAAAATTATTTGCGAAATTGAACTACCCGTTATGAAAATGGGTTTAATTATAGTTCAATTGATTTTCATGAAACAGTTATTCATGTTTAATTAGGTTAGTATTCGATTTATATAAGCAACCTGCTTAATGTCTGTTTTCTGCAAGGCAGATCAACATTAAAATTATTTAACTGACGACCAAATGCATTTTAGGTACTGAGTTTGATTGAATGGATTAGCAACCGCTAATTAAATCACTTTACATGATGTTTATTGTTACAGAAACTGGGTAAATCACGGTTACTTTTTATTTTTATAATACGGTTAGGGTCAGCGCCGACGGACCGTGCTTTGAGTCAGTCGCTGTTATTTTATTTCGTTGTACCAAATACAATCGTATTCTAAAGCACTTTGAGTTGAATTTAAATTATTACTGAATTAGTCTCTTCGCCACCACTCCGTCCGTCGGCGCTGACCCTTAATTGAAATTATGTCAATGCAAATAAACTACTGAGATAAAATATTTAGATAGCCGTAATTTGTACTGTTCAGATAGACAGACTCTATCTAAATATTTTGAATGTATTAATTTAATTATTGAAATACATTTGTATTCCACATTTATGTGCAGGAAATTATAAATATAATCAAGCTTGTGCCATTGTGTTGCCATATTGTACGTAAATTAATAATTGAAGTGTTTTTTTATTAAGTAATGCCATAAAACATTTACCTACCTTTTGTATAAATCTGCTTAAACGTATTACAAATTAAATTAAAGGGTATGTTAAGCTGGTTTGGACATGTAGAAAGAATGGAAGAGGAAAGACTGACTAAGAAAGTTTATAAGGCTAGTGTGAATGGAACAGTCGCAAGAGGAAAACCTAGGCGAACGTTTCTCGATCAGATCGGAGGCGTTCTAGACAAAGGCCAGGTTAAGAGCTCCTTGAACCGACGGGCGTGTATGAGAAATGTGATGAAAGTGAATGAAGCCAAAGAAGTGTGTCAGGATCGTAGCAAATGGAAATCCGTAGTCTCTGGCTACCCCTCTGGGAAACAGGTGTGAATCTATGTATGTATGTAAATTAAATTGATTAGTTCCAACAAGGTTTGTTCGATATTAAAATGTTCAGCAATTACCAACAATTGGTAAACTTATGAGCAAATCTATATTTGTTCACGTTAATAAAGTCCTACAATACATATTTAACATGCCACGACCTACCGCAAACCGGTATTGTCGGTACATTATCGCAGCTACGTACATCTCAATTAACCATTCGGCTTGCTGCACTTGCTAATTTAAATTGACAGATCAGGCCAGACTAAAATACTCCGGCCGTCTGGCAGGCGGGCCGTAGTGTGGGGAGTGTGCACCCCCCTTTAGTTCTCAGTTTATTTCGCCGTTCGCTGTTGTCATAATGGTTTTTGACAGTAGGAGCTTTTATATATCTGTTATGTACTCTGTTTTATGTGCAGGTGTTGTAGAGTGAGAGGAATTTAAAGAGAGTTCGTATCGCCGGACATGGTCAGGACGATTAGTCACAACCGAATCTTTTCTTACGTTAATTTTGGAGCAGAATTTTTGGTGCCTATAATATATTTTTTTACGCTTTGCAAAGCTTAAGTTTAATTTTGTAATCAAGTCTGGATGTCTCACAGTAGTTACACCAACTATGAAGAGACTCGGTTTTTTGTTACACAGTCAATTAATATTCAACCCTTAATTTGTGCAAATGACATTTATAATTAACTATACTCCTTACAAGATTTGCACTTTCTCAATCTTTTTTAGGAAGCTCTTTTGTAAATATAAAGTGCCAAACGACATTTTTAGGTATAATTTTGATTTTAGACTGCCTCGGCTGTACTGCATTACTAAATGTGACTGCATCAGGTCTCGGTACTATACTTGAGCTGAGTAACCTATAGAGACTAATAGAGTTCAGAAATTTTTAGTAACCACACGGTATCTTGTATTATGTCGGAGACACGCTCGTCCTCTATTACGTACACTATGAAATAAGCAAAAGGACAGACCTTTTATTTCCCGTTTTTCCTCCTAAAGAGACAGTAGAGGATAGACGGAAATAATTAGTTCGATCTGTCCCCTCGTAGATATAAGTGGGTCAAATCAAATTTATTTCCCTGTGCTTCTAATGGGACAGAACATAGGGACAGAGAGCCATAGTCCAGAATTTGGATAGAGAAGCTGTAGGTATGATCTGTTACAAAAGCCTGGAAAAAGCTGTCGATTGTTTTGCCTGCTTAGACTAACCAGGTTTTACTTATATGTTTTAAAAACTGTAACTAATCCTAACTGCCAATGCGAAATAAATGCGAATGTGAGTTTGTATGTTACGCTCTCACGCCTTAATTATTCGACCAATCATTATTAAATTTCGCACATACGTTGTCAGAGGAACAAAAAAGGACTAGACTAGTTACTAACGTAACCAAACCTACTTTTACGCGAGTGAAGGCAAAAGCTAGTTTAACATAAAATTATTAACAAAACCTGAGAAAGCATAGTAGATAAAAAAAATCGGGTTGCACTCCGGGAGTGCCGGCAGAAGTGAAAACTTGAATATTAACGTTGTGCATTTTTTGATATTTTGGAATGGTTAGGGAATCATTTTGCACGAATTGCTTTAATTATCAGTACTAGCGGACGCCTAGTGCTCGAAATTCGACCTAAGTTTGCCTGTAAGATATTGCTGATATATGTCATTATATATTGATATATGTAACCATAGTTACGCGCTTCGACTGCGTGTGTCAAATGCATGGTTATGTGCGTGTAGTGTTTTTTTATTAATTTAATGTATTTTTAGGCATAATTAAAAAAAATATTAGCTTTCGTCACTTCTTCTCTGTATAAACTATAAGTGTGCGAAATTTCATACTCTTCCATCCTCCCAATTTTCGTAAAAAGTGATCCAAAGTTTTCGCTTCACGTATTAATATATAGATAAAAGTATTATCATTTATGTGGTAAAATACAATATTCATTTATTGCGCTATCGTACACAAACATGACAATTCTCCCTCCGTATTACGAATTTTCGATCAGGTCACGTGTCCTGATGCGAGTTTGACAATTCTCCCTCCGTCTTACTAATCTTCGATCAGGTAACGTGTCCTGACGCGAGTTTAACATTTTTTACCCATCACAAAAAAGTGCACAACGCCACTAAAGAAGTTTTCACTTCAATAAACATTTTCTACGAAAACGAATAAAGGGCGATTTAAGTTGTTCGATCGAGTTATGGATGAAATCATACGGCGCATCGCCTTTCATTACGTAAGCGCTAATTGTAGTGCACCGGTCACTACCATCTGTAGTTTAGCAACGAATAGTTATGCAGTTTCGCTTGATTTTAAACTGTTTGTAGAACGTAAGGTTTATGCTGTCAATTTTGAGCGCATTGTTTATTTTAGCTGTCTCATTGACGCATTGGTAGTCAATGAATCAGATGTCCATATGGTCCACGAGTCGGCTGTCGAATAGTATTATTGGGGTTTTCTATCATGAAATTTTCTTTAGTAAGGTAGTGTCTTTTTTTTGTTATTGTATAGTTTGTTAACAACCAGACGGATCGCCTAATGGTAAGCGATTACCGCCGCCCATGGACACCCGCAACACCAAAAGAATCACAAGTGCGAAGCCAGCTTTTTAAATTTGCTCCAAGGAGAGGGGAGGATTGGGTCTCCGGTACCTTCACTCACTCGACGAAACACAACGCAAGCGATATTTCATGCCGGTTTTCTGTGAGGCCGTGGTACCACTCCGGTCGAGCTGGCCCATTCGTGCCGAAGCGTGGCTCTCCCACGGACTAACTGGCACTTTGGTAGACTATAGGCCTTCCTGTTATGTGGAATCTGAAATATAGCTGATGAAATGGGGTGAAATAACTGCTTAATCCCTTCAGGATAACGGTGTGGGCCTATGATAGTTTTTTTTTTTTTTTTTTATTGCCATTGGTGGCAGACGAGCAAGTGGCCCACCTGATGGAAAGTGGTAACCACTGCTCATGGACTTCAGCAATGTCAGGACACAGCAAAGCCGCTGCCTATCGTGAAAGAAGAACTCTCTTTAAACCTCGTTTGAAGAAGGACATATCATAGCGCTTCTTCTTTTTTCAGTATGAATGGGCCGACTCGACCGGGGAAGGACTACCCTCTCACAGAATATCGACGTGAAATAGCAGTATTCCTACTGTTGTGTTTCGTTCGGTGAGTGCGAGTGCCGGAGACCCAATCACCCTCTTTCCCCCTTCCCGCTCCTTCTCCTTCCCACTTCCTTTCCTATAGGGTCGGCAACGCGCAAGTGATGCCTCTGGTGTTGCAGGCGTCCATAGGCTACGGTGACCACTTACCGTCAGGTGGCCACATCAGTAGTATATAAAAAAAAAATTAAAAGAATGCAGATATCCTGTACACCTACGTAAAGGAAAGTAAATTGTGAAAATTTGTGAGGGTATTTGGATATTTATTACTTAATTTAACTGTATGAATGGCGTAGCAGTTTAACTGGTCGCCTCGCCACTACCACCGCGCTGTGTGTTGTGGGTTCGAATCCCACACGAGACAAAAATTTGTGTGATCTACAAATGGTTGTTCCCAGTCTGGGTGGTCTTTGTGTCCGTTGTCTGTATGTTTGTAAAGTGCTCCGCGACACAGGAATTGTATCTAGTGCTGGATACGTTGTCTATTTTATAAAAAATAATAAGCAAGAATAATAAGAATTGATTCAGATGAAATTTGGCAATTTTAATTATAAGCTATGGATAGGTACATACAAACACACAAGATAGTTTTTATCCTGATAGGCGCCCTTGTGGGATTCACGCAGACAAAGCCGCGGACTGTAACAAGTCGGGAATAGAATGTGGAAGAGGAGTCTGCAGTATTGCAGTAAAAAGTTTTATAAAAGTTTTATAAATGCTTACTTTAAACATTATGTTTAAACTATCTTGAAGCTGCCAAGGCCTCGTACCGCTTGCTCTGACTCTGCGTAGGCTAAGTCTAGACGCACACTATCTAAACTTATACGATTTGGTTTTACTTTATATAATATATACCCTATGATTATGTCCCGCTAGGCTTAGGTAAGTATTTGAAAATGTTATTGAAGAAATAATGAATTATGACAAACAACGCAATCAAATTAATCATTTTGATCAACCTAATTACCTGTATAAAGTTCAATTTAGGCTTTATATTTTTTAGTCACCTTTCATAAATTTCATGGCAGTGAGCGTTACTTAACTCGTAACTCAATAAAAACTGAGAACAAAATCCTTATAAATGAGTTTGGAACTTTTATGAAATTTTCTCTCACAAAAATCAATTTCCTACTTTTAAAAGTTCATGTTTAGGAAGAAAATTAAATAGAAATTAAATAAAACGTAAGAGTGTTTAGTTTGTAATGTTTCAAAATCGTATAACGTTAGGTATCTTATGTAATAGAATATTTTAATGTTAAAGGGAATTTCTAGGATGTTCTTTGACCTTGTTCTAAGACCTTGATACTGGGTAGAGACAAGCGTTTTAAAAGAAATCCTGCATAGGATGCATGATAGGGGCAGCGGTGACCGTTAGAGCTACGGCGCAAGGTGAGCATGAGTGGCCTCAGTCGCGCGCCGCGTAGCGCTAACTGCCGAGAGCGAAATCCTCGCAATCAATGTATAAATAATCGTTTACCAATGCGTCCGAAAACACGCAAACCACCGGCCGTAGTACGATATTTCAGGAAGGTATTCCCCCGTCCGTCAGACGAAACTTCAGCACATCCTATTTATACGCGTCTATGTATAAATTCACTAAAAGTTAACACCACAACACACGTAACGAATATAAACTCGGAAAAGCCTCTATTAATAATCGACCGACTGACTTTGCTACCAAAAATAATAGTCTAATTGTGAAAAGTTTATGCGCGATGGGTCGTGGACCGGGGCTATCTTGGGGCGGCTAAACTTAGTGGTGCGTGCGAGCCAGATGGTAAAATTAGTGAGACGCTGTCTGGTACTGCTCCTCATGACGCCGCTGCGCGTCCATTCACTCACCTCACGCCAGCCACCGCGACCGACACGTAAGTAACTGCCAAACTTATGACATTCCATTTACGAATTGGCGGCCATGTTGCCAGCTCTGCCATTTTGGTGTCAGTATCTAGTTGATTTATTGTTAGAGGATCACTCATCACTGTCGAATTTGCCGTGATGCGCTGATTTACGCAGCGGTTGCAACTTAGTATGAACTGTCTGACTGGCGGATTCTTGGCCGAGCCCAAAGCACTAACGTCAGCCACAGTTACGGCACATTTTAAACATAATTCCGGGAGGGATTGTCATCGTAGCAGTCTCGCGGTATTGACACGTTCATACATTCACAAATACGCATGTAATACATGAATAAAATATTATTGTTATCTGTTTAATTTATTATAAATTACCAATAAAATTTATTTCATACGCGACGACATCTTCACAGAAAAGCGAAAGTAAAATATTGTTTTAGTATTATTATAATAAATCGGTGTCAGTACTTATAAATTTACTCGTTTTTTATAAAGACATCTTTGCTTCAGCGAGATAGTTCTACCATTTTTCGTAAATACTGGTCATAGAAAACAGTATTTGTTTCTTATTTTCGCCATACAAGTGTGAAAATTTTAATAGAAATTTATTGAAGCAACATGTAAAAGTAGATTCACTCGAATTTCAGGCCCTATTGAGTTTTGAAGCCTTTGACCCGGGGAAATGTGATGGAGCGGCAAATCAAAGGGTTTTTCAGGGGCTTTTGTTTTCAACGGCCCATTAATGGGAGGATAATTATATGAAATTTCCAGTGGCCAGTGCGGTGATATGTTTTTCGCATTTTATAAGTAATTTAGTGTGGTGCAAGAGAATCACGATTAGTCATATTGAATACTAGCTTTTGCCCGCGGCTTCGCTCGCGTTAATTTATAATTTGACAATCAATTCGGGTTGTACTCTGCTTGTAATAATATAATTCAATCATGATTTGAAAGACACGTGGCGCCGTCTATTATCATAAGAACGTTATTGTTGTTTTCCTTGGGAACAGTAATTTTTTTCAGGATGAAAGGTACCCTATGTCCGTTTCTGTGCACCTGTCCACGTATATGCAAAATTTCAGGATGATCGGTTCAGTGGTTTAGGCGTGAAAAGGTAACAAACAAACAAAGAAACTCATTTTCGCTTTTATAATATTAGTTAGGATTAGGATTATATTACAAAATCATTGCAATATAATGTACGTATGTAGATATGGTACGTTCGTAATACCTTTAGCCTTTTAAAAATTTGCCTGAATTTATTTAGTCTGATTTTTTACACAAATTAAAAACATATTTCTTGGAAGTTCTCACAAATATGTCTGAGTTACGTTATTAAATTCTAAGTAAAATAAAAGTAATTTTCGTAGAAAAATATAACGGTGGTAGCCGTTGAGGTACCTGACTAACGTCGATTGTGGGTTTAATCTGCACCCATTAACTCGCTGTCATAAATCCACTTCTAACACAAGTACTTAGGTTACCTAAAGGTGTCATTAGGAATACTAGTAATTTGTATTGAAAATACCTAAAAATCCCCTTTAAGCAGAATATATTTAATTATATTGTTATATTATAAAAATAATATATTTGCTACATGCTACTGTCGGACCTAGATAGGTTAGAGTTACTACTTTTTGCCCGCGTCTTTACTCACGAATGCGATGCGAATTCTACGGAATCGCGTATCGAAATAAAAAGTATCATATGTGCTATCTTAGCTACGTAATTTAATGTTAATTATGTAATCCAGGATTCGGTCTATCCGTGTGCGAAGATTCATCCAAATCCATTCAGTGGTTTACGCGTAATTGAGTAACAAACATCCCACAGATTTTCCCATTTATATTATTAGTAAGATTCTATAAAATAATCTTCAAATACCCGTAGCGCTATGACGAACGTACGTTCTCTTATACGTGTGTTTAGACTATTGAATCCTTGAAATCAGTCTAAAAATAATACTGGCAATGTTCCAGCTATAGAATGATGTTAATAAAATGTTTGAGATTTAGACGAGCCGGTCAAAAAACTTATGTAAACTAGATTTTGTGCCATTATCGTTGGTAATAGCGTAATGGATAAAAATGTGTTTAATTTACGTAATTATATTATCACGCTATATATCCGTGAGGACAGCTGAGGCGTATTACGACCACATTGTGTTAGTTATGTTTTAAATCTCGCATAGTTTGACTGCGTGCGTGCTTCTACTAATAATTTTCTTAAAAATCAATAACGCTTTACTTTGCCCGGAAACCAAACTTCTCTCTCACGATCGGCCTTATTACTCTTTTTTTATACGACTAAGGTGGTAAACAACCATACGGCCCACCTGATGGTAAGTGGTCACCGTAGACGCTGGACATCAGCCTCTGCCTGCCAGTTTTGTGCCTTTAACATTCAAACAGTCCCCGCCATCTTTGTCTGGTCGTCGGTCCACCCGCCTAGCCAGGTGTACGTTGTGCTTTAAGATAATGTAACTTCAAAGTATCATTTTTCTTTTTTATACAACTAAGGTGGCAAACAAGCATACAGCCCACCTGATGGTAAGTGGTCACCGTAGCCTATGGACGCCTGCGACACCAGAGGCATCACTTGCGCGTTGCCGACCCTTTAGGAAAGGAAGTGGGAAGAAGAAGGAGCGGGAAGAGGGAAAGAGGGTGATTAGGCCTCCGGCAGTCTCACTCACCGAACGAAACACAACAGTAGGTATACTGGTATTTCACGTCGATATTCTGTGAGAGGGCAGTCCTTCCCTGGTCGAGCCGGCCCATTCATGCTAAAATCAGCGAGGCTCTACTACTTCACAGTACCCTAGTAGTAGTTGTTTTACATTGATAGCTCCCGTAGCGCATCATGCACTAGAAATGCGAGTTATGTGAATACGGTCTCAGGTTCGATTTCAGGGTTGTCTTCTTCTCCCTAGCCTTTATTATTCCCAAGTCACTCGGGGTCGGCTTTCTAGTCTAACTGGATTTGACTGGATATTAGTTTTTACACGAAGTGGCTGCCACCTGACCTCCGCAACCCGAAGGCTAACGATACCCTAAGGCTAGACCATCAGTGTCAGTATATTAGAAGGCACTCACTGACTTCCCAATAACGACTGCCATAGATGTTCATGGCAGCCGGGACGACAGACGATAATTGTCAATCAATACGCACATAATTTCCGAAAAGCCATATAACTTCCAAAAGTCAGAGATGACGACGACTCCCCACTGAACTATAACCAAATACTAACCTAGAAACTAGTAATAGTATTCCCAAAATAATACGCTAAGTGGTTATCTGAATAATGTAATCAGACAGAACGTTTTGTCTCCAAAGGTAGATTGATTACGCGCCAATACCTACAACATATACACATATGGAACATTATTGATTATTACAATGATACTTCCACACATCTCTATATAACAAACCAACATGGTCTTGAACGCGGCTATAAAAAATATATTCGAAAGACTACACGATACGTTACGTTTCAATCACTCTTGCCATGGAGCTATAAGGTAAGGAAATATTGTTGGATGTTATTGCCGAGTTTATTATTAAAGAATATGGGAATCCCTTTATTATGAACTAGATGTGCCCGTGGTTTCACCCGCGTTTCTGATTAGTGCGCCGCCCCCGTGGGTCGTAGCGTGATGTTATATAGTCTTCCTCGATAAATTATCTATCCAACACTAAAATATTTTTTCAAATCGGATCAGTAGTTCCTGAGATTAGCGCGTTCAAACAAACAAACAAACAAACTCTTCAGCTTTATATTAGTATATAGATAAAGTATTCATTATTCTTTACGTTAACATTACATAAACATACATCGGAGTTTGCAGAGGTCGATTAAATACAAATTAACAAAAATATTATAGTTTAATATTAAGTTATCAGCACCAAAGTACCAATGGGCGACTATCGATTAAAAATTCGAATATCCTAACAAACAAATATTCGAATACGTAAAACTTGAATATCGATTTATCAATGAGAGTGAAGAATCAAGCTTTTAACAAGTAACAGTCGCTGAGCTTCTTAAAATATTATCTGCCTACCTTGATAGGTGAATTCAAGCCAACATTTTAGTTCTTCACTATCTCGTGGACCGTCGCTTACGAATTGTGAACCCCCATTTTCTTGTCACGCCAACGTAGACCCCCGTCGAGTCTCCCGTAGACCCATAAGGGTCTACCTGGACCACTTTGGGAACTACTACTACTACGCCATCTGTGCAGTCAATGTCTCAACATATGAAATTATACCTAATATATTTTATGTTATAATTCCTTTTTTCTAACTGAAGACTTTTAGATTGGAGTATGCACCTTATAATTAACATCAATACGAAAACAACCTTAGTGTTTCTGTGACCCCATGATCAATTGTATTTCGGCAACTATTGCTGAGAACGTTTTGAGAGTTCAGTGGTCAACGGTGGGTCGTTTTGATTGATTCAGACTTTCAAACTAATAGCGGTTTAAAATATAAGCCAAACAGATCTTTTTATAATACTGTATGATTTATCGTGATAACATTCGTAATCCTATAGTTCAGAGGAAGCTTACAGCGTGAATACTAATATTTAGCAATTTATTACATGTTCAATGAAGTAGTTTTTAAACAGTTCATTCAAGAAAATTCTGAATGGGAGTGGACTGGATTTGAATTTATTTATTTTCTACCATTATATCTACTATTCATATGGTTTTACTTTTAAGGTAAGCATTAAATAAGAGGATATATTGCACAAATATTAAATACAAACAGATATAAACATTGAAATAACGAAATTAAAATGGCTTTAAAATAATTTATAATCGGGAGAGATTTTCTGCTACTAAAACAATTTATATGAAAAAAAAAAGAATATATATGAAATAGCTATAAATTACTAAAGAATAACCATTTTAGTTATAAGTTAAACGTTAAGAAATGTTAATTTGGTATTCCTCATAGTATGTTTTTTTTTGTGTAGGTACCTATAAAATATTATGAGGATACCAAATGGTGTTTATGCAACGTGACAACTTCAGATAAAAGAAATATTTAAGTTGTCACGCTGCATAAACGCCGAGCCTAGTCATAAATGTGTGGTTTATCATATCGAAAATCAGAAAATATGACGTTCGACAGGATTAATGTATTGTAACAAAACATACTATTACGTAATCGAATACAGAAATAACCAAGTACGCTATTAAAAATCTTGAAAATCGGTTTAAACGTCACAAATGAAGCAACTATACGCAAAAACGTGAAGATATATAAATGATAACTACAAAATCAAATCAACACTGCAAGACAACTTCAATAGGAAAACACTCGAAAGTATGCATATTGCATTCACTAAGTTATATTAGACAGAAGACGAGTGTTGAATAAACGGGAAAGTTTCGTAGCTCCAAGTCTCGATGGCTACGAGGCGTAGCATTTATCATTTATTCAGGCTTTAGTGCACGTCGGAGTGCCGGCTGATAGTTGCCGGTTGTTGCCGCGGATTTCTTCCGTCTGACATGTGTTTGATCGCTTTCTATTTTGCAAGTGTTTGTCTTTGGTTTCGGCTTATTTTAGGAAGAGAGAATATTGAAACGGATAATCAATATATTAAAGAAAAGTCCTACCATTTTCTTTTTGAATTTCATAATAATTATTTATAGATAAGCACTCTGATGAATTGTTATTATTGATTAACTTGTTCACTATTAACTAATAGTATTCTTTAACCCTTAATTTGGCAGGATATTTTATCTTTAATAATAATAATAATATTCTACCACATACACACAACACCATCTAGCCCAAACTAAGCAGAGCTTGTACTATGGGTACTAGACAATGGATAAACATACATATATAATTTTTTTTGTTGTAAATACATACATATTATACATAGAAAATATTATTTATCTCAAATATTTTTCTTAAATTATATAATAAAATGTAAAAACAGACTATAAACAAGAGTTATTGTGTCCAATTTTTAAATTGTAAAATGTTTTCCTTTAGATTAAATATAGTTTTAATGTGAATTTAATACAATAAGTAGCCTGTAATGTGTTTTGTAAAGACTTTTATTTATTTATTGAATAAAAAATTTATTATTATTATTATTTATTATTATATTATTATAATACTTGTAAAAGGACTGAAAAATATTTAAAAAAATATTTACCCCCTCTTTTCTTAGAAAGCCTTAGTATAATATACTATACATAATTTGATGTTCAGAATTGTACTCACCCGTCTGTTTGTATAATATGCTATACATAAGCAATAGGGGGACCATTTGTGGGAAAATTTAAGAGACAATTAAAGAGTAAAATCTTAAATTCAGGTTTTGCTAGACCTGAGGAATAAAATAATTTTACACATTAAAATAATATTTTATTAGCTTTTAAATAGAAATATATAATAATATTTTAAATAGAAACTAACTCTTCGCCGCGGTTTATTTGATTAATTAATATACCCAGTATTTGGTCCGCCGAGGTGTTACTCAAGTGTATGACCACTCCCGCGGCTTGTATCATGAAGTTATCTATACTAATAATAAAGCTGAAGAGTTCGTTTGTTTGTTTGTTTGAACGCGCTAATCTCAGGAACTACTGGTTCGAATTGAAAAATTATTTTAGTGTTGGATAGCCTATTTATAGAGGAAGCTATAGGCTATATAACATCACGCTACGATCCACGGGGGCGCAGTAACGATAAACGCGGGTGAAACCGCGGGAACATCTAGTATTATATATTAGCCCTTGACTGCATGGATGGCGTAGTGGTTTAAGTAGTCACCTCGACGCTATTCGTGCGCCGAGTGTTGTGGGTTCGATCCCCATACGGGACAAAAACTTGTGTGATCCACAAATGGTTGTTTCGAGTCTGCGTGTTCTTTGTGTCCGTTGTTTGAATGTTTGTAAAGTCTCCCGCGACACAGGAATTATTCCTAATGTCCTTTTAAAATAAAATAAATAAAGCCTATGCTACTTTTGTATAAAGTAACAATCTACTGGCGAAAGTATTTTTTAAATCAGTCCTGTAGTAGTTTTATGTTAATTAATTAAAAAATAAAAATATATATATTTTTTAAATATTTGAGTAACAAGTCTTAAGTCGAAAGAGGAACAATTCTGACATCTTTATAAAGCAATTTTTTAAATGACTTTGAACGCTAGATAAGGCTAATAAAGAAGCAATATCCAAGTGGCCGCTGAAGTCTATAGTCATTTAGTTTTTATAGTAAGTAAGGTATCTATGTATTGAAGAGTTAATTATCGCTTGAGGAAACTTGTCCGGAAATTCTCCGTATCACTCTTAAAGATGGGTGAAGTTTGCCAGCCTGTATAGGGTCAGCGTATGGAATATTGCCTAACTTTTTATATTGAGAGAAGGCCCGTGCCCAGCAGTGGAATAATTTATAAACAGGCCTGATACTCTTCAGAGGTTAATGAAAACACTATGTGGGTCTGTGTGTCTGTCTGTTAGTGACAAGCATAACTCCGGAACCACTAGACCGATTGACTTGTAACTTGGTGTGCAGATGCCTTAAGGTCATACCTCGATCCAGTTTGAATTTGGGCCCTGTGGGTCAAAAGACCCCCGAGATATAGGGGTTACAAGGTCACATGATGTACATTTAAGACGAAGAGGTTGAATCCTGGGTTTTTACACCCATCTCGTTGTTATTATTATAACTTGGCAACATTTAGAAGCTCCCGGGCGCCACAAACTAACGGAAACAAGGTTTGAATTTAATTTTGCCTGTCAATATAATTTCATTCCATCTAATAGTGCCGGTTATTGGATTTCAATGAAAAGGTCACTGTCGCAATTTCTGACGTTATAAAGTTGCAGACTTCTAGAAATATGATATTAATAGAATCCGCTTGACAATAATTTCACATAAAATAGATATGACATTCAATTATTTACATTCTGTAATGATGACTTACATACATAGCTAATTTTTAATACATTATATACATTAATAATTATACAGTAAATGAGCTTGAATATTTACACATATACTTAAAAAAAGACGAGTAAGCTATACTTATATAATAAATCAAATCAAATCATTTATATATTACATGATTACAAAAAGATTATTAAATTAGTACCACCAAAATTTGCCTTAGGAAGCGTATGTCGAGTAAAAAAAAATTATAAAAACATGAAATAATCAAATTACATATTTAGATAAGAAATCAATAAAATGTAACCAATTCAATTAAAATCTCATGCCTAACTAATTAAAAATACATTTAAATAAATAAATTTGTATGTCAAAAAAAAAGTTCAAATAAATCTTCTTCTTCTCCCTAGCCTTTATTATTCCCAAGTCACTTGGGTGTCGGCTTTCTAGTCTAACCGGATTTGACTGGATACCAGTTTTTATACGGAGCGACCGCCGTCTGACCTCCGCAACCCGAAGGCTAACGATACCCTAAGGCTAGACCAGTGTCAAGATATTAGAGGGCACTGACTTCCCAATAACGACTGCCATAGATGTTCATGGCAGCTGGGACCGACGGCTTAACGTGCTCTCCGAGGCACGGAGCAGGCGATAATTGTCAATCAATACGCACATAA